>CM067372.1:73227385-73872882 GCA_034401795.1 Chaetoderma sp. LZ-2023a | reverse complement strand
GCATGACACGTGTGTTGCATTCCTGAGTTATGGCCAAATGTCTGCATTGGTATGCATTTAGTAACTCCGTGATCAAATATGTAACCCTTTGACGTGGAATTTAAACTCTCTTTAACGAGTCACAATATAACCGTATGTGCCAAATTTGGTGATTCTACCGTCTGGCGTTCCGGGGGATATGCTGCGTAGAGACTGGCGCACGGACGGATGGACGGCACCAACGGCAATACTGACACCTGCCACTCTAGTTACTAGTTAATCTAGCCTTTTCATTGAGTACCCTAAGTGACACCTGCCACTCTAGTTACTAGTTAATCTAGCCTTTTCATTGAGTACCCTAAGGCGTGATGTCTAGCATAAAAGCTTCTTAAATATTTTGAACACACATAGAATTAAGGACGTTTGATTGAAAAAAAAAAGCTTCCGTCTGCGTTCTCATTCGAACAAATGACAAATCAATGCAAACTTCCCGATAATGTTCCATATAATGTGAATATTGAACCTGGAGTTGTCTCAGAAGCTGACATGGTCCAGGGCTTTACGATCGTCGATGATATAAGCAAGGCATATTTCTCCAGAACCGACTGCTCACTAAGAGGGCAGAATGTTTCCAGTGCCACGTTGCCATTCATTCGTTCGTTCGCTCGCTCGCTCGTTCGTTCATTCGTCCGTCCGTCCGTCCGTCCGTCCATTCGTTCGTTCGTTCATTCATTATGGGCGGCGGAACAGGGAGAGGGTGGGGGTGAGGGTGCACGCGGGTCGTGTCCACCTCAAAATAATGTGGACACGAACACCATATGTGATGTCACCCCAATAAACAATTGAACATTTTAAACTAATTATCGATAAACTTATAGCATATTTAACTTTAGCTTCACACCGGACGTCAAAAGTGAAAAGTAGTCAAACTTGAAAAATAGCGTAATGTTCGAGACTGTTTTAATAAAAAGTATTTTAGGCAGACTTTTTTCTTTTCACTGTAAAAGTGTATCCCGTGACGTCAATTCGTGTCCACAAATTATGGACTACACACGTCATTAATTGTACCATCCTGTACCGTTATAGGCCTACTTGTAAAAGTAATCAAAATAGTTTATTATATATTCCGCATCATCTAATCACCGAGTCACACCGAGATAGCAGATACAACTTCATCGCCATAATGTACCAAAACATCTTGCTGAGTATTTTGAAATTACTTTGACTGGAATTTGTTGGTGCTCAAGACATCAACGGCTTCCGATCAGATACATGTCATTCAACAGTCTAACTGTATAGTTGCTTTGAAATTGTGATAGTATGACTTCATAGTTCAAAGGTTTATTACATGTAGGATACCTGCTTTATCGGCAGTCACTTTCTTAACCTTTTGAAATCAAATTGGAAAACTCATCTACAATTTTAAAAATATGCTGTTAAATATTTTGAAACTAATTTAACTGGGAACTGTAGCTGCCTATGGCAACAACATCGCCCAGTCAAATTAGTTTCAAAATATTCAACAGCTTACCTGTATAGTTACCTTGAAATCGGGATTCTGAGAATTCAAGGTTAGGTGGTTCAATAGATAGCATACACCGTGAATTGTGTAAGCTAAGCTCTTCACATCCTACTAAAGATTTTGAACACAATTTGACTGAAAGTTGTTGCTGCCGTAGACACCAACGACTTTCAATCATATATGTTCGAAGCGTCCAAACCTGTTTCACAGTTCTCTTCATTTAACGCAATTTTAGAGAACTATTATTCCTCTTAACCCAAAAGATCGATTTCTAAATCTGATTTCTAATTTAACTAATATTTGGTAGAATATTTTGAAACCAATTTCACTGAAATTTGTTGCTGAAGGGAGCAACCGATTCAAGTCAAATTGGTTTCAAAATATGCAACAGCTTGCATATGTAGTTATCTTGAAATTAATATTCAGGGAATTAAGCGCTGGAATGGTTAAAGGTGAAATGGGGTTAACGGGAGACGTAGCGACAGTACGTGAGTCGTGTGTTTGAAATCGCATCAATGAGGATGTTTAATGCGTTGTCATAAATCTAAAACTACTAGGATGTTATATATAATTTCGCCAATGACGCCACGCCAAAATACGTATTATCATTCAAATATATACACACATTCGACGCCTTTGATAATCCTGTAAGATATTTATAATTACAGAGATGTCAGTGATATCTAAAAATAAATAAGAGAAACATAGCTGAAGTATTTAATTTACAAATCACATTTGAACTTACTCTAGGTAGAATTGTGTCGGCGTACTACAGAGCCTATACTGAAATAAACGATACACAGCGGTCGTCTAGCAAATACAGGATAAATTTCAATATGCGGTAAGTTTATTCAACGCAAAATCACTAAACTAGGTAATATCTATTTTCGAAAAGTTTATAAACGTCACACATTTAGCCTGTTAAAAGAAGAAACGCCAGTTTTGATCAATATACTCATTAAAAAACCGATCTTTGGAAGCGTTATAATCTTGCTGGATAATTATACACTATTCCTCGGAAATATGTATTGAATTTGAATAGATTTGCATTTACATACAGGTGTATAGGTTGCTATAAAATGTGTAGCTAAATCCCTTCGGCTTCTATCTGCCATTGAGTCTACCGTATCAGATTTGCGCGGTCTTACTATGCGTAGGCCTATGTAGGTCATTTGGCAGCGAAACTGCGTCCTCAAATTTTTATTTAAAGAAGGCGATTCATCCCTAGTTTTTTTAAACCTGGTTGACAGAGATCTACATATATTGTTTCGCAAGTAACTTGATTGAAATCGTTGGTGTATACGACAGCAACGACTTTCAATCAAATTGTTTGGAGAATAGTGGTCAGAATTTCAAATACATCTATTAAACCGGTAGAACAAAATAGTTTCAAACTCTTTACGAAGCGTGCAATATTCTGCTGAAGATTTTAAACCTAATTTTGCTGGAAGCTGGTGCTGCCTATGGCAGCAACAGCTGCCAGTGGAATTAGATTCAAAATATTCAACATGTTTCCTGCATGGCTGCCTTGAAATTGAGGCAATGCCATTTCAAGGGTTAACTGGTCAGACGTGGTGTAGGATTAAATGCGTGAATTATAAATAGGTTCACTGCGTGTGTTGTGAAGCTAAACGAGAGTTCACGCACGCACGCACGCGCACACGCACGCACGCGCGCACGCATATATATATATATATATATATATATATATATATATATATATATATATATATATATATATATATATATATATATATATATATATATATATATATATAAATGCTATGTGGTAGGCTTACCTACATTCCTTCGATATATACAATTTGAGTATAACTATTTATTAGCATGGCAATTTGTGGACACCATATGCCGTAATTGACTGATCAAATGAACTCCCACAACAGAATCCATCACGCTTGATTGGGTACAGAGGTAAGACATATATATTAAAAATATTCCAGATATATTTTGTTGAGTATTTCAATAATTTGAGTGGAAACTGTTGAATAAGCAGCAACAGCTCTCAGTCAAATTAAAATTTTTAAATATTCAACAACTAACCCACATGATTGTCTTGAAATTGTGTTTGTCGTCCTTCCGCATTCATACTTCCAGGGTTGACACTGTCGTGAGTGTTTGTCGGCCTTCCGTAGGGATGCTTCCATGATTAACGCCGGCGAGAGAGGCTTGATTGTGAACTTGATTAGCTATGGCGAAACATCCAAAGGACATTATTTTCGCCGCATCTAATTTGGTCCCATAATAGTCACAACGCTATATATACCGGCGAGGTATACTAATAACATCTATACAGGTCTATATGACAGCAATAGATGGGTTAATTTTAGCTATGTTGTACCCATTTCTAGATAAGTTCCGTCCACTTTATACATGCGTTTAAATGGAGCCTTTCAGGTGACGTGTACGATGACGTCATAATCATGACGTAATGAATGACTCGATTTAGTCCGTCTTGAATGCTTAATAGTCCGACACATTACACGAATTGTATGTCTTTGATATTTAGTAAACACGCTTTTGAATATTTTGAAAAAAATTTGACTGCACGGACGCTATTGCTGCCATAAGGAGTTCAGGAATCGATCGATCCCAAGACGAGCGAGGTGTGGGTGGAGCTTAGCTAGAGATTGGCGGGCCATAGCTAAAACTAGAAAGGTCAATTGATTTTAGCATTTTCCATAATATCAATTTCACGTTAATTAGGGGCCTATGGAGGTAAATTGTGGACTATATTAAAAACATATCTCGGTCATATTAGTTGCAAAATATTCAACAGAATGTCCGACCGTTGCCCATTTTGCATCGGACTTACGTCATTTTGATTGTGACGTCATATATCAAGTGACGTATTTTGATCAGGACATCAGATAATTGAGTGACAAATTTGATCCATCCAACGCCCATTAACTTGGGTTAGCAGGGGTGGCTTAAATGTGTGTAGGTCCCCACCTACGCAATGGACCTTTCCACTTTTAGCTATTCTCCGCCCATCTCAATCTAAGCTCCACCCACACCACATCCGTGTTGGGATCATCTCTGAACTCCCTGACTATCAATTTCCAGAAAACGATACATGTAAGCTGTTGAATATTTTGAAACTAATTTGACTGGGTGGTGTTGCTGTCTATGGCAGCAACAGCGCCCTGTCAAATTAGTTTCAAAATATTCGACAGCATGTTTATTAAATAGTAAAGACATACAATTCGTACAAAACCTTACGAAGCCTTTTTTGCGTTATTCTAGTAATAGCTCAAGTAGATACGAAGGTGCCTAGATTCATCCTTATCAAACTATTACAGAGACGGGTATCCGGGCTGATCTATGCTAGATCATGGTCAAATGAATAGCGCATAGGCACGCCAATATTGCATGTATCAGGTTGATACTCTAACTAATTAGGAGGATATCAACGAACAAACCTTTTCATTACCAACCACCATCCCACCCAACCCACCCCACTCACCCCACCACCACCCACTTACACACACCCTAAGTGGAAGAGGCTATTGCGATAAGGTGGGTGTGCGTGCGTGGGTGCATACGCGAAGCTCAGAATTTGCAAATGGTGTACCTATGGGGGTGGGGGTGGGGTCAAAGGAGTTCCCCCCTCCCTTAGAAGGGGATGGGTGGGGTCCGGGGCTCCGCCACCGGGAAAACTGTAAAAATATGATGCTCTGAAAAGCCATCTGAGATGCAATTTTACATTCTAAACTGCACAAAATTAACCAATGACAGAATGACTGTGCAGCAGAATTTTGAAATTTTGTGGCCTCAGAAACAAGCTGTGTATCTGTGCATTTACTCAGATATTCTATTGGTATTTTAAAGGTGCATATTCACAGCAAAATTACTGAAAATAAAATTGTTTAAATTATATACTTTTAGAGGCTTAAACTGTGATCCTAGATGTAGTGAAACGAAATCAATCTTAACATATGATGATTTCATTAGATATAAATTAATATAATTTTCTAAGTTGCGAAATTGAAATAGAGGCACGAAATCATCATATGTTGAGATGTATTTCGTTTCATTACATATAGAGACATAATTTAAGCCTATATAAGAATACAATTTCAACATTTTTATTTTCAAGCATTCTGTTGTGAATATGCACCTTTAAAATATATGACCAGATATAATTAGCCAATAATGACCAATTAGGTTAATTATATCTGAACATACACAGCGTCCGACAACTTTCTTCAAAATTGTAATTTACTTAGAAAGACCTCATTTTCGATGTCGTTTCTGAGACCACCTATAAAATTTCAGATCCTGGAAATTAATGTCACGGTATATTTCAGAGCGATCCAGATTTTCACAGTGACTAAATTAACAAATTTATGAAGATGATAATCGTGATACATGCTATTAAATAGCATACTGGCGAAAGTGGTGTATATCGGGCCAGCTTATGTCATGTATACATAGTACACTATATGTGAGTCGGCTGATGAGGTGGGTGGGGTGGGGTGTTGGAGTGGGGGGGGGGGCTTTGCACGTGCCCCCTCGGTCGCCTCGCCCCCCCCCCCCCCCCCCTCCCTGTGGTGTTGGCGGGTGCGTGCGTGTGTCTGTTTGTCCGTATGTCTACGAACCTGTGTATCAAAGGCTGCTGGTCCGATTTGGCTCAAATTTAAAATCACAACCAACCTTGGCCGTGATCCGGATAAGAAAATCCGGATCCGTATCGGATTAAATTCTGGATCTGTGAATATCTAGGAATCTACTCGTCCGATTTAGCTAAAACCTTAACACAGGAAAAGGTGTGGCGATACTCTTGGATTCCACAAGTGTGACATGGCTTGAAACTGTCAGTAAAAAGTCACGGCAATGTTACCTCAACGGCTTTCATAATATTAGGGGCACTAACGAAATATACCAGGAGATCAAGGCAGAATATGTCTCTTGAGGAAGGGCACGAATGCAGCATTTGGACTTTCTCAAGTAAATCAGGATCAAGAACCCTTATTCCCCTTCTACGGTGCAAACATTACACTCATATGGTGTCCAGTGGTGCTGTCTAAACAAAGGGATGCATCTGTAGCCTATATTTATTTTTTGATATTTTATTTAGCTGTGTGTATGACAGCCACCAAGGCGATAGAGGGGGCACCTAAGGCAGCCGTTGCCTTGCTTATATGGCAAACTCGAGGTACGCTAATGCAAGCGGCATGGGAAACTAAGGCAATTGCCTTAGTTGCCTTGGGTTATTTTGAGCCCGGCTGTTGACACAGTCCAGGAAAGTTAGAAAGAATCTGTAAAAATATGTAAAATCCAGAAATCTGGAAATTCCAAAAACTGTTTACAGTCTGGCAAAAACGGGAGGGCAGCGGCCTGCAATCTCTGATCGCTCTTTTTGTCTGTCGGCATGATGCGTTCTATAAACAAAGTATATATTGATGCATGTGCCACCAAAGTGACACAAAATACAACTTTATTGTTGCTTAAGAATTATTAAATACATGTTTGAAAATTTGAATGACATATTGGGAATGGTTAAAGAAGCAATTGAACCAACTTCAAATATGAAATAATTGAGGTCTGTGTTTGTCAATTTATGCCAAGTTATCTGATTTACATGGAGCACACGTATATATCCATGTGTACGCATTTGATAAGTTGTCTGCATCATTTAGCAGCATACGATAACGACAACGACAACTACGACATTAGGAGCACCTCGGACACACACCTCTCTACTACGACCAACGCAACAACCACGGCTCCAGCACCAATATGCTACAATCATCACCACCACAAGTCCACAACCACCACCACCACCACCACCACAACAACAGCAACAACAACAACAACAACAACAACAACAACAACAACGACAGTGCAATCGACAAGAACAACGATGTTGACAACGACAAAGAAAAAGATGTTAAAACAAAATATTTCAAATACGCAACGGCAGCAGCTAATCATAAAATAATAATAATAATAATAATAATAATAATAATAATAATAATAATAATAATAATAATAATAATAATAATAATAATGATAATACTAATAATGATAATACTACTACTAATAATAATAATAACTACCGCCATAGTATAAATATCTATAATAATAATGTGTACCCCATATGCTGTGTAAATGGCCTGGGTGAATAAGGAAAACTGAAAACTGAAACTGATCAGGTAATGTTGTCCAACGCGATTCCACCATTTAAATTCTTCAGTGATGGTATTTGGACTAGAACTGACTAGGAGCGTTATGTCGAGGTTTCAAACGTGTTAACCAGGTCAGGCTGTTTCGGAGATGTGTTCGGTTTTGAAAGGTTCAATTCCTAAATAAAATCCGTTTTACCAGATAGTCGGACAGTCAGGTAGGCTATTTAACTCACCTGTGCGCGCCTATGTAATGGAGGTTTATCTGCCTGACTGTCTGCGTGTCACGTGCATGCCTGTCACCACGTGTGCGTGGTACGGTATGCTTAACCATTTTGCTGATTTATTACCATCGAATTTGACTTAAGTGCTAATAAATCAGCATTATTTGATACACATGTTCTGTATTTATTTGAGCTCAGAATATGATGTTCCCACGCCTTCGAATACCAAGAGTTATCGCCCGTGTTAGATTATCAAAATGTTGAACCCGATAGTGAAAATAGTTTGGTATCACGTGACACTGTTAGTTGCTGGATTAACTAATAACATCCTGTTGTTAATATGTTACGGTAATGAAAATATATATATGTATATGTTATCCTATGTGTGGCATCAAAGGAATTTTGTGACAATTACAGAATCCAGTTTCTCCGTTAATGATATAACGCCATAATCAACTACGCGACGTGTAGTCTGACGGCATAATCAATTACGTCACGAATGACTCTATTTAGACCGTCTTAAACGTTTAATAGTCCATCAGGTTGTACGAATTGTATGTTTTTAGACAAGAGACTATTTTTGAAATTTTATCACTGGAATGACTGGCTCGGTAAACAAGCCAGTCATTCTAGTGGTAAATTTCCCAAAAAATAGTCTTCTCTTGGCCTGTAAATGAACACCACTGAAGAGACTGCTTTGCACAGTTTTACCATTAAATGGTTAAGTTGACACAAGATTGGATAATAGAGGGAACACATTATTTCGGCATAGTGTACATATCTATATACGCATTGGCTTATGAGCATTCTGTTACTGCATAAAGCAGTGATCCATAAAGCAGTAATCTATTCCTTAAGATACAGTTTCTAGAGAAATTTTAAATCATGGAATTATTATAATATGCAATGTTCGTAGGTGTTATAAAACAGTCAGTGATGATTTCAAGCTGCCACCAACTATATAACACAATCCATTTACAATTCTAGCCATAATTCCGTAAACTATAGCTCATGAGCATTAGAAATAAACCACTAAATGTTTCTATGAGATGTTATCTTATTGCAAGACGGACTGTTAAAGTTGTGTTGTCAAAAAGGTCGGGCGAAGGGGACAGCTTTACCTTGCTAGAATATTTTTTATACGGATACAGGCTTTTGTAATGAACAAGCACACACATTTTTCGACAAAATATTTGGTGGGTGGGATGGGTGGGCGTGGTGTGGGGGTGGCGTCTCCCCCACCACCTCTATCTACGCCACTGCTAGACATAAACCTCTAACCCTCAAATTAGTTTTTAAAATTTAAACTTTTTCATAGAAAATTTCCATTTGCAGACCAAGACAGAGTTATCGAGTCAGTCATTCCAGTGGTAAATTAAAAAAAAATCGTCTGCTCTTGGACTGCAAATGGTCATTTCTCAAGATCACTGCAGAAACCGCTTTTGGATGCCATGAGTGTTAAAGCGTTAAAGGGTCCATAATAACTATGATGTTTCCAACAAATTTTGTTGGCTGTATAAGTTCATCCAGATATACAGCAATGCAGCAAAGAAAACCAAAGAAAAATACATCCAGTATTAGGCATGCAATGAAAGAAAACATAAGAAATTTTGAAATTCGCTGACGGAGAGGGGGTGGGGGTTGGGGCGGCACATAAACATATAGGCCTACGCTTTTGGACAATATAAAGGTGATTATCTGTTTAATTTAGCTGCAAAATAGAAGTATTATGTCACTATATTATAGAGCAAAATCTCTCCTCTCAAATGTTACGCCCTATATAAAATTATCTGTTGACACCAAAAGATATATGCTAATTATGCATGTTAAAACAGCAAGTGTCAAATTCTGCGACCTTTTAACATCAGCATGCCCGAGTGGGCCCCACTAGGATTTCGATTGGGCTGATTAGGGCTGAGTGGGTTAGGGCTTTGGGTGGGCTTTTGTTTGGGCTCTGTTCGGGGCCCGATTGGGTTTTTGGTCAAATTACAAAACGTGATAATTATATTCCCTGTGTCACATTTCATGTGAAAAATCATTCCCCCAATTAAATCTCAAAGAATATTTCATGACATAGCTTTTTAAATTTTGACAGGGCTGAGAAAGGGTTGAGTGGGCTAGGGCTTTGAGCGGGTTTTCGTGTGGGCTCTGTTCGGGGCCCGATCGGGCTATTGATACAACTTTAAATCTTAAGAATTATGTTCCCTGTGTTTCATTTCATTTGAAAAATTATTTTTCCCATTGAATTTCGAAGTCTAAAGCCCAATCGAAGTTTTTAAATTTTGACTGGGCTGAGTAAGGGCAAAGTGGGCTAGGGCTTTGAGTGGGTTTTCGTGTGGGCTCTGTTCGGGGCCCGATTGGGCAATCAGTACAATTACGATTTGATCAACAATTATGTTCCCTGTATTTCATACCATGTGAACAATTATTTTCCCCATTAAATCTCAAAGCACAAAGCATGATGAATGTTTATTACTTTTGATAAATCTCAATAATGTCTGAGCGGGCTTTCGTGTGGGCTTTGTTCGGGGCCCGATTGGGCTAATGGTACAATTATGACTCTTAAGAATTATATATGTTCCCTATGTTTCAACAGTCCCCCAACATCGTCACTCGAATGGCTTCATTTCAAATTTGGAATGTCAACTCCTTATGACAAGGCCTCGGTGGGGAGTGCATATCGGCGAAATATTTCCAAACCCACCAGAGTTATCCCCCTTGATTTCATGAAAAATCGTAAAAAATGTCGCTTCCGTTCGATAACTTCAGTTATCTTTAATGGATTCATTTCAAATTTGGAATATCACCTCCTTATGACAAGACCTCGGTGGGGATTGCATATCGGTGAAATGTGTTCAGATCGATCAGAGTTATTCCCCTTGAATACTTGAAAAATCATAAAATATTTAATTGTTTCCTTTCAATAACTTCAGTTAGACTGCTGGGATTCATTTCAAATTTGGAATATCAACTCCTTATGACAAGACCTCCGTGAGGACTGCATATCGGCAAAAATGTGCCCCGAACCATCAGAGTTATTCCCCTTGATTTCCTGAAAAATCGTAAAATATTTGGTTTCCATTTGATAACTTCAGTTAGCCCGGAAGGATTCAATTCAAATTTCGAAAATACATCCCTCTGCATGAGACTTTGACTGGGATTGCATTTGACCAAAATCTGTAATGACCATAGTAATTCTGCTTGATTTCTTGAAAGATTTATGTACAATATTTAAATTTAAAGAATTGGGATTGTACTAAAAAAAAAACTGGTCAGGGGATGTGTGACTAGAACTGGTTTTTATTTCATTTGAAAAATTATTTTACCCATTAAATTTCGAGGTTTAAAGCATGATCGAAGTTTATATAACTTTTGACTGGGCTGAGTAAGGGCAAAGTGGGCTAGGGCTATGAGTGGGCTTTCGTGTGGGCTCTGTTTGGTGCCTGATTGGGCAATCAGTACAATTACGATTTAATCAAGAATTATATTCCCTGTACTTCATACCATGTGAACAATTATTTTCACCATTAAATCTCAAAGCATAAAGCATGATGAATGTTTATTACTTTTGATAAATCTCAATATTGTCTGAGCGGGCTTTCGTGTGGGCTTTGTTCGGGGCCCGATTGGGCTAATGGTACAATTATGAATCTTAAGAATTATATATGTTCCCTATGTTTCAACAGTCCCCCAACATCGTCACTCGAATGGATTCATTTCAAATTTGGAATGTCAACTCCTTATGACAAGGCCTCAGTGGGGAGTTCATATCGGCGAAATATTTCCAAACCCACCAGAGTTATCCCCCTTGATTTCATGAAAAATCGTAAAAAATGTCGCTTCTGTTCGATAACTTCAGTTAGCTTTAATGGTTTCATTTCAAATTTGGAATATCATCTCCTTATGACAAGACCTCTTAGGGGATTGCCTATCGGTGAAATGTGTCCAGACACACCAGAGTTATCCCCCTTGAATTCTTGAAAAATCATAAAAATGTCGTTTCCGTTCGATAACTTCAGCTAGCTTTAATGGATTAATTTCAAATTTGGAATAGCATCTCCTTATGATAAGGCCTCATCGGGAATTGCCTATCGGCGAAATGTATCCAAACACACCAGAGTTATCCCCCTGGATTTCCTGAAAAATCATAAAATATGTGGTTTCTGCTCGATAACTTCAGTTAACATAAATGGATTCATTTCAAATTTGGAATGTCAACTTCTTATGGCAAGACGTCGGTGGGGATTGCATATTGGCGAAATGTGTCCAGACACACGAGAGTTATTTCCCTTGATTATTTGAAAAATCGTAAAATATTTAACTGTTTCCTTTCGATAACTTCAGTTAGACTGCTGGGATTCATTTCAAATTTTGAATATCAACTCCTTATGACAAGACCTCATTGAGGATTGCATATCGACAAAAATGTGTCCAGAACCATCAGAGTTATTCCCCTTGATTTCCTGAAAAATCATAAAATATTTGGTTTCCGTTTGAAAACTTCAGATAGCCTGGATGGATTGAGACTGGGATTGCATTTGACCAAGATCTGTCTGTAATGACCAGAGTAATCCCCCTTGATTTCCTGAAAGATTGTATGTACAACATTTGAATTTTAAAAATTAGGGTTGTACTAAAAAGCTCGGGTCGGAGGATGTGTGACCAGAACTTGTCTTTTATTTCATTTGAAAAATTATTTTACCCATTGAATTTCAAAGTCTAAACTATGATCGAAGTTTATAACTTTTGACTGGGCTGAGTAAGGGCAAGGTGGGCTAGGGCTTTGAGTGGGCTTTCATGTGGGCTCTGTTCGGGGCCCGATTGGGCAATCAGTACAATTACGGGCTAATGGTACAATTAGGAATCTTAAGAATTATATGTTCAACTACATGCCCTCACTGTAGAGGCGAAGAGGAAACAATGATGCACTTCCTTGTTGTATGCCCATTGCTCAACCATGTTAGATCAAAGCATACAGACAAAGTTCTGACCATCCTGAAGCATTCTGGTCTCCTATCAACACACGAAACCTGTCTGCAAGATATCCTAGATCCTGGTAGACTTATCACCGAGCAAACTGACTCCTACAAAATAGCAAAGTTATAAGCAAAGTGTCTAGGAACTCTGCCACATAGTGCACCATGCGCGGAGCAAGATGATCCTGGAAAACAAGAGCACATGCATGACCCAATGATGGGAAGAGGCTGGCATAAACCATAATCAAATTAAACCTTTTTGTTTGCGTTGCGTATATTACTGTGATTAAAGATCAGAGACTTTCCATTACTGCGAATAAATGTGAATCGTGAACTACTATAACGACTATGCAGAAGTTCTACTGAAGAGTACAGATGATTCTACATCTTAGGATACTACTCGATAAGGATCAAGGTGCATCTAAAGGACAAGTATCCAAGAAACAGGATATAACAAGACAAGACAAGAATTATTTTCCCCATTAAATCGTGAAGCATAAAGCATGATGGCAGTTTATAACTTGTAACCCCACTCCACAACTTTTGGATCAAGGTGGGTGTGGTATTTGCTGGAGGCTGTTGCAAAGCTATGAGTTTGCCCCCAGCCCACCCCAACTTTTTGAGCATCTAAACGTGAAATTTCATATTTACATGTAACCCCCAAAAATGCGGAAGCCATCTCAGAACATCTAGATTTCAAGATTTGTGTCTCAAGATAGGAGAGACTGGGGAGCCACCACTCCCACCCATTGTACTCCCCTGTACCCCCACACCCCACCACCACCACCACCACCACCACCACCCCTGACTCCCCAACAATCACAATTTAGGGAGACAGCTTTTCTAAGTTTCGACCAACTTGTGCCCAATCCCATTGCAATATATGCAATAAAATATGTTTAAAAAAACCCAACAACCACAATTTGAATTGAATTGAATTTGCATTTATTTGGCTGAATGATATTTACAGTATATACTGTGTATACAGGGAGTCCACTAGAAGCATAGCCTATATATGTACCCCCCCCCCCCCCACCCACACCCCACCACTCCAAAGCAAGAATCGTTAATATGTACGGAATTTCCCCAAAAAGTTAAACCAAGAACAAAAATGTAGTATAAGAAGTGCTGGTGATCGGAACCAGTTGAAATTACCCTTTTTAGCCATACTCGTCTGTTTCAATTTGCTAAATGTTGAATGTTTATAAATAAATCACAGATCGTTCAATGCAAACTAATTTACTTTCATACCTTACAATATAACATTACATTTGTACGTGGAGTAAACCAGCCACCGTGCTCCTATGACAGGAGGAATTTACAGAGCAAGAAGAAGAAGAAGACTGTCGTCTGCTTCAATTTGTAAAATGGATGAATGTTGATTGATCACGGTCACAGATGTCCAATTTATTTAAATGTGAAGAAAACATTGATCTCGTGACGGCGGCCTTCATGGAGAACATCAGCTTTCCGGTAAATGTCATGCAAGTAATAAATTGTTATCTTGAACTAGATGCTAGAACCAGTTTTCGTAAAAATAAAATCTCTATATGACTCCCAAACGCATAATCATGAAGTTTAGATTAATTTTATGTATTGATCTAATGCGTGGTTTATTGATGCAAAGGATATAAATAATTTATCAACACAAATGTCTACGCTGTTTGAACGACACAAGTTTTCGTGTTTAGACTGGCCTGGGGAATATTATTTTAGAGACCGACCACACAATGAAACCAATGGAAACTACAGCTAATAGTGAAGGGTGTCAGAGGCATAACTAATAGTGGTTGGCTTTATGTTGGTTACACACACACACACACACACACACACACACACACACACACACACACACACACACACACACACACACACACACACACACACACACCACCACACCCACTCCCAAAGTTGGGCAATAGAATGCATTCATCAGCATCATGTTTACGGGAGGCATAAGCTGGTGCCGTGTTATTGCCTCGGGCTCTTTTTGTTGTAGTTGACTTGCTAAGGCCAACTCAAAAGATTTTTCTTTGAAGTTGATAATCTAGTTTGTTCTTGAATGAATTGACTGTTATTTAAGACGTTCGCTCTTATTTGCGGAAATGCTGTGGTGCAGATTGGTGTTCCCGTGTTAGCTGTGGTGTGCTGCCTACACTCATTGTTAAATCATGCGCCTAGCATTTGGTTACATGTTGATTTGTGGAGGCCGTAGTTGGTCTTATTGCTGTTGTTTTCATTTTCTGTGTTTATCCCTATCCGAGTCTCGTTCTCTACGCTAGTGTCTCAATGCTACCACAAAAATGTGGCATTCATGATTGCCACACTTGACCATGGTAACCCTTTAATCGGCAAAATTTCAAGAAAAGTAAAATATTTATTTACCGAATGGCCATTTGTAGACCAAGAGAATTTATTTTGAAAAGTTTACCACTGCAATGACTGTCTCGGTTATTGAGCCAGGAATTCTGGTGACAACTTTTTAAAATCGTCTTCTCGTGGCACTTCCACTACTCTGAAAGTATGTCATGCATCAGAAGTAGGTCAGCATGGCCTACTTTTAGCCCGCAATACACTACAACACTCTTGTCATAAAACTATACTCTGTTGCATACTATGCAGTGTTGAAGATTAGCACGGGCCCGGCTACCGTGGCTCCTAGATTTTAGGCGGGGTGAGGGGGGGGGGGGAGCCTACCAAAATTTCAAACTCGCTGGCCTAGCTGGCGACCTAAATTTTCAATTCATATTAAGATTGCGAACATAAAATCATTTTATATAGGTGATGAGTCTATTGCAGGTTGAGCCAATATTATTAACCCTGTTAACTAACTGATGAATTCCCAGTATTTCAATCTCGGGGCAAATGAATGAGAACGATGTTGAATATTTTGAATTTAATATGACTGGAAATAAGGCAGCACTGGCTTCCACTCATATTAATTTCAAAATATTCAACAGAGCATGCTACACAGTGTAAAGAATTTACTCTTTCAGGGATAAGTTATTGTAATGGTTAAGATTGAAAACAATGGTTTTTAGATTGCCTTAGATGTCCTGTATTTCTAAATGTTGGACCATGTGTGTCGATGCATCATAATGATACAATTGGGCCCTTGAAAAATTGTCTGGACCCCTTAATTGGTCTGGTAATAGCCCAGTAACCTGTGTTAGCAGGGTACCATAGGGTAAACAAAACGCCTGTTTTCGATTTCAGAATTACTTTTGTGTAGCCTAGAAATCGAGATTTATTGATGTGATTGAGCTATTATTAAAACCAAGATATGAGATTTTAGTTAATTTAAATACTCGTTGGAATCGGTTGGAGTATTATTACTATAGATCCCGTGTGAATTTCAACTATCCTCACACACCCACTTAGTGACACCTTCCAACTCACACATACACCCAGCCAGGGACACGTACATTTACTCATCCACCCACACACTACAGGGATACCTACCAATCCACTCAATCATGCATCCTCCGAGTCACCGACTGAGTGATGTCACTCACTATGTCACTCACTTACTTCTCGTTCATTCGTTGACATGCCAAAGCTCACTCGCTCGTGCACGCACACACACTCACTCACTCACTCACTCACTCACTCACTCACTCACTCACTCACTCACTCACTCACTCACTCACTCACTCGCTCGTAAAAAAAGATAGTTTAGTCTTTAGTGCTGGTTAAAATTGTTGAGTGGTCGCTAATCCCGACCAGTGTACGCAGAACCCTGTCAGCGCTATTGTCAATCTTGTTAGCATTACACAAGTCACCATCACTGTCACTCACCGTCACCATCACTCATTGTCACAAGCACTCATAATTACCATCGCTCACATTCACTCACACATGATACCGTCAGCGACCACCAAATCAGTAGTAAATCTTCATTAATAACCTTCTTGCCATACAAATGCCGAGAATGGACAATCACAAAGCCAATTATATTTCAATTCTAACAAATCTTGGCAATGCAGCAAATAGTCCAAGTTACTCTGATTCAACCCACCCCTGTGCCAGATATTTGGACAGACTGACGGGGGTTGATCAGTGAACTGCAGGTTAGGAAATTGAATGTATTATTATTAGTATTATTTGGGAGCACAATTGCGGTGTACATCTTAAAATGACTTTTGCACTTAAATACATAATACATACGTTTCCACCCCCACATCCTTGAGACTTCCATTTCTCATTTTCCCCTATCCCTTTACCGCTTTAATGACTAAATTTGGAAAGGAAAATCAAAATACTTTCTTATTGAATATTCATTTGCAAGCCAAGAGAAGACTATTTTTGAAAATTTACCACTGGAATGACTGGCTGAGTAATTGGTTTAATGTCTCATCCGAAAGACAGGGGGGGGGGTGTAGGAATATAGTTTGGGGTTGGGTGGGGTGCCTAAACTATGCATTGGGCCAAAACATAGTGGGAGCGGGCACTATGGGGGATATACTATCAGAGAGGAAAAGCCTATGGGTGATGTCAGCCCCTTACCTCCGCCCCCAACCCTGTTCCTATGGCTATGAAAGATTGTAGAGAAATTGAAAAAATAAGCCTGCTGCTACTTTAATGAAGTCGCAAAATCAGCTTTGTACAGCGTTACAAAAAACAATAAAGCTTAGGAGGCAAACATTGAATATCGAAAGGTTTACCACTGAATTCAATTGTTTACTGATATAGGATCCTGAATTTTTTTTAGAAAAAATGAAAGTTTCTCTTAGCTCAGAATATCAGTAGAAATTCTGCGCTAGCCAAATACAGGTATGTATGTTGACAGCACTATGAAAATTGCAAGTGGTCAGAATCTAGAAAAAAGAAATTCCGAAATAATTTAGTAAACTATTTCGGAATTTCTTTAGATATTCAAATGCTGCTGTGAATTAGGAGAACATTCTGGCACATAACATTTTTTGAAAATTTTAAAAACAAACATTTTGACATGATGATAATCAGCAATATTACATTATGTATAAACAAATATGCTAGCCTAGCGAGTCGCTAATAGTATACGAAAAAACCCTGCAAAAGGTTCCCTCGTACAGATGTACAGGTCAACGGTCACTGTTATTTTTTTACGTGCAGATAATGATATTGGTGTTTTATCACATTTCTTCTGTTATTTATGTTAATTATTAGCTCACCTGGCCCGGTGAACTTATGGCATGATGGCCGTCCGTCAAATCGCATCTCCTCATTTATGCTTTGACCGATTTCAACCAATATAAATGGCCCGATGTCAACAAAACTTGGGTAGACTAATTCTATACTAGTAGGCTTCAACACTTCTAATGAGAATTCTGAGTGGTCAATATTTCTGGTGGCCATCTTGGCTTTTCTGAAAATTTTGAAAATCCTTTAAAATCATACTCCTCATTAACCACTTGGACAATTTTGAGCAAACCATTTTAGGAGGACTCTAGAGTGGTATGCTTCAGAACTTGTATACAGAATTTTGATTGGTCTACTTTTTCGTCGACCAGCTTGAATTTTCCCAAAAATTGCGGGAAATCGTTTAAAAGTTAAGCACTACTCCTCATTAACTGCTTGGCCAATTTCAACTAGACTTGGCTGGAAGGATACTGAGCTAAGAGGGATTCAGAACATGAATACAGAATTTTGATTGGTCAATTTTTCTGGTCCCATGGATTTTCTGAAAATTTCTGGAAATCAGTTAAAAACCTACTCATTAACTACTTGCCCGATTTCAAGCAAGCTTGGTTGCATGCCTTCCACTAGTGTAAGTCTGAGAGTACTATACTCCCAAAGTTCATGTTTGGAATCCCAAAACAAAGACTAAGGAAGTCCTTGACTTCTTTTTTTCTGGCCCTGACACCACTAAAACTATGATTTTAAGCAAATGTAATGTATGGGAATCATTTTAGACTTCCACGCTCAGACTCGCAAAACTACTACACAAGAAATCCAGGACTTCTTGTGTTTAGAAATTAGTGGAAGCCATGTTTGGTTGGGAGGACCCTAGGCTGATATGCTTCAGAACTTGTATACAGAAGATTGATTGGTCTATTCTTTTGGTAGCCATCTTGAATTTTCCAAAAAATGGTGGGAAATCTGTTAAAATCCTCATTAACTGTTCGGGCAATCTCAACCACTTTTGGTTGGAAGTATCTTATGGTGGTAGGCTCCGGGATTTCTTGTCAGAATATTGATTGTTCAAATTGTCAGGCGGCCATCTTGGATTTTAGGTTGACTAATTCTGTGCTAGTAGGCTTCAAGACCAATGCAGAAGCCATTTTTGGCTGATATGAGTGTTAACCGGTTAAAATGCTACTGCTCATTAACCACCTGAACAATTTCAAGCAAACTCGGCTGGAAGGCCCATAGAGTGGTGTGCTTCAGATCATGTACACACAGAGTTTTGATTGGTCTATTTGTTTGGCGGCCATATTGAATTATCCAAAAAATGGCTAGAAATGTTTTTTAAAAACCCGATACTCTTCATGAACCGCTTGTTCCAGTGGCCAATCTTGTTCTCCAAAATGACTTCTCAGGAACTGCTGTACCGATCAGGCTGAAACTCATTAGATTTCATTTCATCAATAACTAAGGGTGATTAAAATTTGTTGACGAGAACTTGATCCTTGATAAAACATGGTTGTCATGGACCAATCCAAATTTAGGATTTGACGGCCATATTGGAATTTTTATTGTGTGGATGGAACCTAGGATTCAATATGATTGTGTGGTCATCATTCATCATTAATTCCCCACTAAATATTGAGTATACTGAATTCCGAATTTTGTACATGTATTTTATGTCTTGTTGCTGCTGAATTTAAAGTATTTTGTCTGTTCAAATGCTAATGGTTCAAACGCTAATCATCCAGGTGAGCGTTAAGGCCCTTGGGGTTTAAATTGTAAAATATTACTGTTTTAATTAATAAATAGAGCATATATATCATACCTTATTAGCTATTTTAAGAATACCGCTGAGTACCCCCCCCCCCACCCCACCCCACCCCTTAAAATCAGGCATTCAGTGGTATCAAGGACAGAAAAAGAGGAAGTCCAAGGTCTTTGTTTTGGGAGTACAAACATGCGATTTGGAAATATAGTACTCCCGGACCTCCACTAGTGGAAGTCCTGTCTAAACAAAAGATTTAAAAAAAAAATTTGCTGGAGCGATATTATGGTGGTCAACTCCATTCTACCGGTATTTAGAATTTGTATTGGTCATTCATAAAAAATAATGCATATATAACTTGTAATTCTATTCTGTTGTAGGAGGTGTATCAATCGGAATCCTTTCATGTGGTAAAGACTATGTGGGCTGTAGACATTGATGGTATGGTGTAGCACGGGATTGGAGCTCTCCCGCCATCGATGAGCTGCCGGTACCTCAGTCCCAGTCTAACTGCCAATTGATAAGTGTAAGATATATTTTACACACATTTAAGCTCGCCATGAGAAATCAATGGTGCAAGTATAGCTCAAACATTTTGTTCAACACTACATACACTGTAGCTATGATACAGCAGATCGCTTCTAATGTCAGACATATTCTCTTTACTGTTTTGAAATAGAGGTATCCATATGCGCATGTAGCTATGCACCAGCTATTTCTAGCTAAGGTCTGCTCACTGTTTACACTTTGAAAGCTGAATACACAGAATCTAAATGCTAAGGTAACTGAAATACATGTAATTTGTTGAAAATATTGAAACTAATTGCCTAGGGCTGTTGTTATGGCAGTAACAACTTCCAGTCAAATGAGTTTCAAAATATTCAACACTCAGCAGAATGTTTATTAAATTGTAAATGAATCAGAAACTTACAATTTGTACACATCGTGACAAACATTTTGAGATTTGTGATGGAACTAAACAGTATTTGTATTGTGACGTCAGCTAACTAGTGACTAGGGGTGTGCATTTGGGCCAATACATGTACCATTACATGTGTACACGTTAGTTTTAACAGAACATGTACATGTATTTGTCATTCTGGTGCAAAAATGTAGTAATAATATATCTATTTAGCCTATTGTTATGTGTAGAGGGGTGGAATGTGGTGGGGTTGGAAAATAAAAGAATGATTTATTAACCCCTTTTGTGTCAACAGCGCTTCAAATTGCTACGCATTCTGATTAACCAAATACAAAATATTAAATTGTTGCTCCGCTAATGTCTATTTGCAAGTCAAGGGAAGATTCTTTTCTAAAATTATCACTGGAATTTACAGAAAAGAGCTGTTTGAAGTCATTCAAATATGTTTCTAGAGCCGGCTTTAACATTCAAACGAAAATGAAAATCCAAATTTTTGCTTGATCATTGTCCATTTGCATGAAAAGAAAATACTATTTTTTAAAACATTACTACTGAAATGTTTGCCTCGGTTGCCAAGCCACTCATTCCAGTGGTAAATATACAAAAGTGATTTTCTCTTTACCTGCAAATGGAAATTCATAGACCATAGCAGAGGCCGCTTTGGCCGGTCTGCCCAGTACATGGTTAAGTTGACGAAAATTCCTATTTGGCCCTTGTCCTGGACAGTTCAACACTAAGTATCAGTGATTATAGCCTTTAATGGTCAAGATTGGCTAAGAAAAAAAATTAAAATCTGTCATTACTGAATGTCCATTTGCGGCAAATGCAAGACAGGTTTTTGAACATTTATCACTGGAATGACTGGCTCGCTTGGTGAGCCAGTCATTGCAATGTGATAATTTACAAAAATACTCTCTCAACACGCAAATAGACTTTCAATAATGACATTACTGAAGACGACTACGTATAGAGGTAGTTTGGCCATTAATGAGTTGATCAAAGGCAGCAAGCAGTCCACTGTGGGCTTAGGTAAGTGCCACACTCCACATCATTCAGTGGCGCAGAAGCTTAAATCCGCCTTGTTGGTCGATGTGTTTATGCAATCAACTTTTTGGCTACAATAAAATCTTCAACAACATTGGTGGAACCGACTGCCAAATTTAATAAAAATCAGCCAATTGGTTTAATATATGTTAGTGTACTAGGACTACCGTGCTATCATTTTTCATAAGAGAGATTTGTTAGATTTATTTCACTCTATAAAACACTAGATACATGTATGCAATGGTGCCTAGATTTTATCTTTCTAGAGCAATCACCATGCGTAATTTGGAGAAGGAATCTTGAAAAGCTCGCTCGACGCTTCCTTGGACCAATGCAGTTCCACTGGTGTTCAACTTGTGTGGCGAAGGAGACAAATGCGATTTCACGTCCATGAGTCTTAACGTGTAGTAATAAATAAGTTGTATAATGGATGACATTTGTGTAGTTTGCATGTGTGTGTGAGCGTGCGTGCATGCATGCATGCATGTGTGTGCGCGCCTCGTAAGTGGAAATCATGTCTAAGCGGGGCTAGAAATTAACATTTTTAACGGTGATCCATACAGATCAGTACACCACTAACTTCAGAGATCCCTGGCATTTTGTACTGATCCGTACTGTAGTTCTGCGCAGTTCTTATAATAATAATAACTAGAGAACATTTACTGAAGTAACTGTGAATCTGCGATGTATGGCCATGAAGAAATAGTATAAGGAGTCTTCTAACGCCATTGAACACGCCTGATGATGATCGAATACAAACTGAAAGTGTAGTCACAGCTTAAAGATCCGTGCTGGAAATGCTGATAGGTTTAAACTGAAAGGTCACCTTGACCCTAAGGATAAAATAGTGTGTCTTCTAACTTGATCTTTGAAGTTGCATGATGAAAGGCAGTAACGTATGCCTAACATGAAAACTGTAAGGCTTTACCCGTGAATGACCTTGACCCCGAGGGAGATATTAAAATTTTCATTGAAATTTTTTTAGATCTCAATGTTCTAGGCTTGGACACATGGTTCCCTATGCCAAGAATGTGTGCTGACAGTAAGGTGTACTAGGTCAAAGGTCATGGTTATTCCGACATTGCTATTTGACCTCTGCTTTTTCAACATTAAGTTGTTGCGCTTAGGAAATTATTTACATTTATATTTCAAAATTACCAGAAGTAAACTTGGACACATGCTCCCCTATACCATAAGGAAGATGTGTGCTGATAGTGAGGTCACTATATAGGTCAAAGTCATTCTGATATTGCTATTTGACCTATAGATGCTTTTTTAACGTTCGTTGTTCCGTTTAGCAACACATTTACATTATACATGCTACATGTACAAGAACTGAACTTGAACATATGGTTCCCTATACCATAAGGGAGATGTGTGCTGATAGTGAGATTAAAGGTCACGGTCATTCTGACATTGTTATTTGACCTCTGCTCGTTAATCCTATTAAAAATAAACTTTGATACATGGTTACCTATAATGTTACATGTAGGAAGCAGAGTGATAACAGTACGGTCAAAGGTCAAGGACATTGTACATGAATATGCATGTGTGAGTGTGCAGGACTGTTTAATGGCATAATACACCTTTTGCCAACATTAAAATTTCAATATACACAGACTATGCAGAGGTGTAGTGGTGGGGTGGGGTGGAATACTGAGAGCAATAGAGGAATCCAGTTTGTCAGTCAATTATACATGTATGGCATACTTAAATCCATCATAAACACTTAATAGGCTGTTCTATGAATTGTACATATTTAATAAACAATTACATAGTGTTAAATATTTTATCATAGGCAGCAACAGCACCCAGTCAAATTAGTTGCAAAATATTCAATAGCCTACCTGTATAGTTTTCTGGAAATTGAGATTCATGGAATTCAGGATTCGATCCGTATGGTTCTGCTGACCCAGTTGCATAGTGGGGTCAATTGTCCCACTCCCTCAAGAAGATATGGGTTATTTGGGCAAATGATGGATCAATTGCATACATGGAAGATAGCTGTGGCCTAAAATCATGTGGGCCATTGACACATGTCTGAAGGTAATAATGGGGCATTGTGAGTTTTATAATGTTAAATGGTACAAGGGCCCTCCCTGCCTTGGCAGAACCCTGTTGTATACTTTAAACATTTAACAATGATGTCAGTGATGGCTGCTGCATTGATCACTGATACTCTTCCTGTTGGTCAATAATGATAAGGACCAAAATTTGTCATGTTGGTAAATGTCATCTGCTAGGACACTCGAACCGTTGGTCAATAGCTTAAGTATCCTATTGGGTATGGCTTCCCCATTCTGATTCGCCAGTGGGTTTTATCCCATTGGTCAATAGTGTCAAGGACAATGATATTTTTGTATTACCAGCTCAAAGTTGTGCTTGTGATCATTAGGCCATTGCTCATCTTGGTAAATGGCATGTGTTGGTACACTTAAACCATTTGATAATAATCTCAGGGATGGCTGCCCCATTAACCAATGGTAGCTGTCCCATTGGTCAATAATGTCAAGGATATCAATATTATTGCCTTTCCTCATCCAGATTTTTTACTCTAATAATTGTCCCATTGGTACAATGTACATGTAAATCTGTTGATATACCTGAACCATTTGCCAGTGTTGTCAGATATGGCTGCCCAATTAAATTTAATCAATGGTACTTTTTTGTGGTTCAATATGTTGGACGCCAATATTCTTGCGTTTCCTCACCTGTATGCGTGTCCCATGAGCCAATGGAGCTTTCCCCAGTGGTCAATAGTATCAGGCTGGGTTTCCTACACACACATTTTCATATTTCCGGTCCGTTTGTTTTCCAGTGACCCTTGACTCATTGATCATTAACATCGTTTGTGCTCTCCTCATTGACAAGCGTTGCTTGTCCTATTGTTCCATAGTGCAAATGATACTTGGTTTCTTGGCCATTTGTGTCAGGGATGATTGCTCAATAATACCAAGGACCCTTGCCACATTTGTTCACGGCATCAGTTACTCTTGACACATTGACTAAGGGTGCTTGATCCATTGGTCAATTATGTCTGTATTAACACCTGCCTCATTGGTCAATAATGTCATGAACCTGTGCGCTTGTTGGTCAGTGGCAATACATGTAACCTCGTTGGTACATTGTGCCAATGATACTTGACTCATTGCGCAACAATACCAAGGACCCTCGCCACATTGGTTCATGGCATCAGTTACTCTTGACACATTGACCAAGGGTGCTTGATCCATTGGTCAATTATGTCTGTATTAACACCTGCCTCATTGGTCAATAATGTCATGAACCTGTGCGCTTGTTGGTCAGTGGTATTACATGTAACCCCATTGGTACATTGTGCCAATGATACTTGACTCATTGCTCAATAAGTCCAAGGACCATGCCTATGGCTCCATTGATCAGTGGCATCAATTATGGGTGTCCTATTGATAATCATCATAAGCTGCTTCTCGATCATCTTCCACTCGCTGTTACTCCTACTCCCTCATCCTCCACTCCCTGCTGCTGCTGCTCATCCCTCATCCTCCACTCCCTGCTGCTGCTGCTGCTACTCCCTCATCTTCCACTCCCTGCTGCTCCTCCATCATCCTCCACTTCCTGCTGCTACTTCTCCCTCCCTCATCATCCACTCCCTGCTGCTCCTCCTTCATCCTTCACTCCCTGCTGCTGCTCCTCCCTTATCCTCCAGTCCTTGATGCTAATGCTCCTCCCTCATCCTCCAGTCCCTGCTGCTGCTCGTCCCTCCACTCTGTTGCTGCTTCACCTCATCCTCCACTCCCTGCTGCTCCTCCTTCTTCATCCGCCACTACCTCTGGCTCCTCCTCCTCCTCCTCCCCATTGGTAGAGGATTTATATTGTCCTTTTCCTTCACGGAAATTATGACATCATAACTAGGAGGCGCATTTTCTTCTGGGTAAATTGACTGGATACCGGTCTTCATATCTAAAAATATATTGGGCATGGGCTCGCAAATTTTCTGAGTGCGAAAGTTGCACTTAAACCATGCGCTTGAATCAAGAGGAACAGATTATCCACAATACAATGCACGTTCTAGTTATGACGTTATAACTTGTGTGAAGGAAAAAGACATGATAAATCCTCCATCCCCTCATCATCCACTCCCTGCTGCTGCTCCTCTTCCCTCATCCTCCACTCCCTGCTGCGGCCATAACAGCAGTACTGCTGTTGCATTGTAGGACCCGTCTGCCTGATGCTCCTGCATACCTGTACGTGTCTGTCATGTCTATAATTGGATCGGAAGATATCCAATTCAGTTATGTTTAAAATAGTCGATAGGACATTTCTTACATCGTATTATAAATTATTCTAGCTAATATGACTATTAAATTAATATGTTTGTGTTTTTGTTTTGTAAGCATTTTAACTTATTTTTTAGCTGCACTGTGTATGCATAGATGTAAAATGGAGGTTATTTTCTGTTTCACAGGTTGTGCGTACAAATGTAGGAACCACAAGAATACAACAGAATCAGAAATCGAGAAGCTTATTGGGGAATCGCTTCGAAACGCCTAGAATCGTTTGGTGCCTGAAGACGGTGTACTAAATCCATGCCCGAACAAGATATATGCTTATAATTTTAAGAACTTAAGATGTATTCTACTATAGCAATTTCATTAGCAAGTACACATTAAAATGTCTTATTACAATTTTATTTGAATCTTCTGTTGCTTTCATTAGCATTCCCTCAGCCTTTCTTAATCGCTAGGGTTAAACCTGTAAAAACCCAATTAGAAATACAAATAGCTTTTGTTTTCTCCACTCAATTGTATTCACCTCTACAATGATGAGGATTCTCTGTATGACTGTAGATCCCTAGTCGATTACCATTCATCATGATATCATCTGCATATTAGTTTCTGAAATAACCCAAATTGTGTCACCATAATGCTTGGAATTAAGATTGTTAGCTCAGTGATCTTATGGCATGGCAACCATCCATCGTTGACCCATTGTCCACACATCATCAGTCCATTCATCCACCTGTTGTTTGCATGTCCTCTGTTAAATATTACTGCTTTAAAAGGCCTCTACTCATTTATCACTTAGCGGATTTTAACCTAACTTGGCTGGAAGCACCATATGGTGGTACCTGTAGGCTTCCGAAATTTGATTGGTCAATCTTTTTATAGCAGGAATCATGGATTTTCTGAGTTTAATATTTTGATTGCATAACTAGCGTATGAAATTGGACATGATACAGGTCTCAATCCTAAGTTACATTGTAACCACCTTATCATAGCTAGCCAGCCTAACCAAAATGATATCAGCCATTTGTCATGAGTGTAATATTGGCCCGCTTGAGCAAAGGTTTTCTTGAAACAAGGTAACCTTAACAGAAGACATCAGCACACCAAATGATCAGATTTCTGCATATTGGAATGAGACAATAACTTCGAGAGATTGAAGATCGATGGCCTTCGACCGTTTCTTGCTGTCCACTCTTTGCTACTTAAATATCCACTGCTTGTCCCTATTGAACATCACATATATGTAGGTGTATTACCTAATATAAAGAAAGTGGCGTCCGTCCATCCAGTATTGCTTTCATTACGATTCACCAGGTAGATTAACCTAAAATAGTCTAACATTGAAATCTCAAGTCTGACATCTATCTCACCAAAGGGAAGGTTGACCACATTGTTATAAATATAATAAACAGATGTATTTTAATTTTAGGTTATTTCAAAGCAATCATAGATGATTCCTGTTGACTATTTTGAAACTAATTTTAGTGGAAGCTGTTGCTGCATTTTACTCAAATAACTTATGATTGCTTCAGTTTCAAGCTTGGCTCCTGAGTTATCAAGGTTAACAGGTTCAATGTCAATACATAGATCGAGACTGTAAGTAGACAACCAAAATTGCTGCAGCCTATGTTGGTCAGCCAATGGGCATTCCAGGTAAATGCTTCCCACACAGTCTTGTAGCTTAGGCATCTTACCAATGTTGGCTCTCTGTTGGTGGGCCAATGTAACTTGCTCGTTGGCTCAATGTTGGCCCTATGTTGGCTGAATGTGGCTTGTCAACATTGACCCAAAGTATGTTTGCTCATTGGCGCCATGTTCACGCCAACATTAGGCTGATGAACAAAATTACGTTGACGTAAACATTAGGCCAATGTTTGCTTGCTATCTAGGAACATTCTGTTGAATATTTTGACAGCAACAGCACCCAGTCAAATTAGTTTCAAAATATTCAACAACTTACCTGTATATTTTTCTGGAAATTGATAGCTGATCGGGGATTGATCGATCCCAACCTCGGTGTAGCGTGGTTGGAGGTTAACTAGTGATTGGCGGGGCATAGCTAAATCTTGAAAGTTCCATTGGAGCCCTGAGCAAACCCAGTGACACATCTGAGTGGGTCCCGATCGGGCAGCCCAATTGGGTCCCGATCGGGCAGCCCAATTGGGTCCCGATCGGGCAGCCCAATTGGGTCCCGATTGGGCAGCCCAATCGGTCCTACCTATTTATCGAGCCCAACAGGGGCCGTCTACTAGCCCAATTGGGGCCCACTCATAGCCCGGGGCTGGGATATTAGTTCAATTCTCGATTAAAGGTACTATGGTTATATAGGCACCTGGCCCCTTATAAATCGATCAATGGCGTATTCTGATTGACAGATAGGATATCTAGGTACGAAAATAATCTCCTAGCATTATGTGATCGCAATATTGAGTATGCCAGACTGTAAAAACGAATACAACAGCGTTCTAAACTGGTTGTGCCAAAACAATGGGAATACACTATGGGAGAGGAAAATCTGTGAGGGGGTAGGGGAGCGGATATTGCCCCCCCCACCCGGTTCCTACGCCTATGGTCCATCAACACAATGTTGCTAACACACGCTCTCCGTCATGCCCCCTGACTATGACATTGTCGGTATACATCTCTGACGTAGTATATATATATATATATATATATATATATATATATATATATATATATATATATATATATATATATATATATATATATATATATATATTTATAGTAAGGCTATATCACAACTAAAGAATAACAAAAGTGCAGGTCCAGATTAGGTAATTAATGAATTTTATATGAACGCAGTAGATGAACTGAAACCTCGCATTTTAATTTCATTTAGCGGAATTTTTCGTAGCGGAAACTTCCCTGAAAGCTTGGAGGGAATATTGATACCTCCATATAAAAGGCAACGTTGATGATGTTAACAAGTATAGCGCTATAGCGTTACTGAGCACGCTGGGTAAGTTATTCACGAAGATATTAAATAACAGACTAAATAAATAGGCAGAAACATAAAGTGTACCTGGAGGCGCAAGCGGGCTTCTGGGAGGATTATGGTACTATTAATAATTGTTTTGTTTTAGGTCGTTTGATCTCCCATGCATTAGGTAAAGGGAAAAAATTATATTGTGTCTTCATCAATTTTAGCAAAGCTTTTGATTATGGTGTAAGAGATTGCTTGTTGTAAAAACTATTGAAACTTCGAGTAAGAGGAAACATAATAATGTCAATATACTCGAGCCTCAAACACAAGTTCAGGCAAATCGAGAACTATCAAGTTACTTCAGGTGTAGAACAGGGGTGCGACAAGTGGAAAGTTTGTCACCATTATTATTCGTGATGTATGTAAATGATTTAAAAGAAGAATTGGCCAGGGGAGGGGTAGAAGGTTTGGATATAACACTGTTAAAGCTATTCTTAATTCGGGTTTAAACTAATGCTATTTTTCTGTTAAAGTGGGAACACATTAAGACATATCTTATTAGTGTGATTCCCACTTGAGTTATGCACATTCTATTACTAGCAAGAGGCGGTTACATAGGTATAAAATGTATATAAATTTACGGCATTAAACAGTATATAAGTTACGGAAATATACTGAGATAGACATATCGAGTGGGAGGGAAAGCGTGTTTCATGAAGAGTTGGACAAAGATAGAGTTTAGATGGTGGTAGGAAGAGGATTGAGGAGATAAAGTGGAAAGAAAAGGAGGGTGGTTTCCGCTGGCGCCTGCCAATGTACTGATTAGTAATGTTTACTAGTGTTTACATCGTGCGGTGGGCGATTACTATAGGAGCACAGGGTCATAGTTCAGTATCATAACATCATTATTAGGATTCCACTTACCGGTAGTATGGCAGTTAGTTAGATCATGAGGGTATGTGTGTGCAGACGGCGGGAAAGAATAGATTAAGAATGGATGTGTAATGTTTGAAACGTCCAGTATCAGATGTATTGGCAGAGGATTGTGTATATTTGCATATTTATTTTCGGATCGAAATTCTCATTGCCAAAAAGTAATTCTTTAGCTGTAAGCGTAGTGGTAGAGACATTAATTAGTGTTAACCCATTGTTAAATGATGTCCTTTGGTTATTGTATAATGGACAATGGAAAATATAATGATCAGGTGATTCGCTTGGAAATCCACAGGAGCACATACAGGTTTCCGATAGGAAATTGTCATTTAGGTGGCTATTTAGACTGCTACAGCCATTACGGAGTCTAGCAATGGCGATATTGGCAGGTCTTATGACTGCATAAAACCACCTAGGTGGAGATTGAGACGGAGACATGGCTTTCAGCTGCACTTGAATTCTGCAAGTGTAGCAGATGATCTGACAGTATCTGGGAGAGCGTTCCACGCGCATACAGTTGATGGGAAGAATGACCCACTGTAAAGCTCTCTTCGACATCTTGGTGGTGTGTACATTAATTGATTACGGATATGATACAGGTTTGTTTTTTCGAGGGGCCGGAGATAGGTAGATAAAGTGTCACAGGTCATCCCGTTAATTGTTTTGTATAGTACTACAAGTTTCTGCGTTTCGCTTCTTTCAGAAAGTGTTTCCATTCAGGTTTAGATGTAGAGGTCCTCAGTTTTTATGTGAGGCCACTTACAGCTCTTACGCCATCCTTTTGAATGTTTTCTAGCCTTGCTACGCAGTGTTGTGGAATGTTATCCCAGATGGGGCTTGCATACTCTAGAAGTGGTCTAGCAAAGTTCTTGTACATTATTTCGAGGGAGTCTATCAAGAATATATTTAAGACCCTTTAGTAGCGAGACTGTACGTTGGGCCTTTGCTATCATGTTTTCAACATGTTCAAGCCAGTGACTTTTATTGCTAAACATTATACCAAGGTGCTTGTGCGAGACAGATGGTTGGATATCAGAGCCTTTAAAATGTATAGGGAAACATGTTGGCTGATGGTGTAGGGATATAAATAAAGAGGTTGTTTTGGAGGAGTTAAATTCTACGAGCCAAGTTGTTGACAATTGAGATATCGCTTCAAGGTCATGATTGATTTTTAGAATATGAGCCTCGAGGTTGTCTGATATCACGTAAAGACAGGAGTCATCAGCAAATAGTCTCAGACTGTTTAAAATGTCACCGGGTAAGTCATTGATAAAGACTAAGAATAGCAAGGGCCCAAGGACCGAACCGTACACCAGCCTTTACCGAGATGAGGGGGGATTCAGCTCCACTTAGAACTACTTTTTGGTTTCTCATAGAGAGATAATCGTTGAACCAAGCAAGGAGATTTCCTGAAATTCCATATTGTTCTAATTTATGTATCAGACCGCGGTGCCAGACTGTCAAATGCCTTCGAAATGTCGAAAAATAAAAACTTGACTTCTTTTTGTTCATCAAGAGCCTGCACTATAGCACTTTATATATCTAATAATTGATATAGTGTCAAATGAGAGGAGAGAAAACCTGACTGGTATGGCGTTATAAAATGTTTTATGTAGTTGTATGTATGCTTAAAAATACATCTTTCCATAACTTTACTAAGGCAGCTTAATAGGCGGAATCGGCGGTAGTTAGAGCATAAACTTCTATCGCCTTCCTTAAAAATTGGAGTGACGTTTGCAGTTTTCCATGGGGTGGAAATTTGGGAGACGTTGACGAAATAATTAAAGAATTCTGCTAGAATTGGTGCTAAAATCTCTTTGCCCTCTTTCAATAACTCAGGGCTTAGATTATCAGGGCCGATCGCTTTGGAAGTGTCTAGATTCGACAGTACGTCTAGAACATCGGTGGTGGTTATTTGTATAGTGTTTAGTGAGCGCTCAGTGTACAGGTGAAAGGGGGGTAACTCTGCTCCAGTATCATCGATTTGGGTGATACTGGCGAAATCGCTGTTTAGGAGATCGGCTTTTTCAAGGGGTTCGTAGGCAAACGAGGAGTTGTCTACTCTTAGAGGGGGCACTTTCTCGAAATTCGAATTACTATTGTGCAGAAGGGATTTGCATATTCTCCACCACTATTTTGATGATTTGTTTCCCTTGTTTATTTTAGCCGCTAATTTAGCTTTATGGTCCTCTTTGGCGGTTTTGACGAGAGCGTTGACATAGTTTCATTGCTTTTTAAAATTTACAACATCGTGATCTAAGTTAGATTTCCGCGACTAATTAAATAGTTTCTCCCTAACTCTCATCTCGTGTTTTATTTTGTTTGACATCCAAGGGTTGTGATTTGGGTTTATCGTTACTGTTTTATTAGGGATACTATAGGTAGCTGCGTTTATGATGTTAGATGTGATGGCCTGGCACCAGACATTGACATCGTTGTTATTACCAGGGTTCCCCCAGTGCGAATTTTCTAGAAGATTTCGGAATTTAGTCCAGCCCGCTTGGCCATAGCTCCAGATGTGTCATTTGAATGATTTCCGCTTAGGGATAATAGAATTAAGAGTTACATAAGTTGGTGTGTGGTCGCTGGAGAAGGGTGCAAGTATACCACTATTCTGGACTAATTTGGGGTTATTTATAATTATTGGGTCTAGTAATGTGTAGAGACAGGGCGTGGCGGTTCCCTTATTAGCTGGGAAAAGCCCGACAAATTTATGATATCATTTAAATAGTGTTTAGATGGGTCAAGAAGGTCATCGTTAAGATCACCGATAATAATAATATTTTTATTTGGGTTTGGTCGCGACAGTTGTCTAAATTATCCGATATCAGTTGCCATTTACCAACATCGGAATTAGGTGGGCGATAGATTGTGCATAAAAGAATGTTCGGCTGGTCATGGATTTCAAGCCAAATCATTTCTACGTCGAGACCTAGGGCAGTACAGTACGCCTATAGGAAGCAATATTGTCAGATATATAGACGCAAACTCCTTCCCATGCATGATGGCTGTCCCTGTGGAAACATGGTAAGTTTATTGAGTTATTGTCAATACTCGGTGTGAGATGGCTCTCTGTTCTAGCTACAATGTTAAAGGTTGAAAGATTGGCTTCAATTAGATGAATTTTATCCTTGAACCCATCTACGTTAATATGGACAATAGAAGGTTCCCTATTCTGGGGGCCTGGATTTGATTCCACGTCACCAGCGATGCAAAGAAGCATGAGAATTAGAACCAAGTTAGATGTAGTTCGGCATTGGACAAGAAAATGTATTAGATTTCGTGGAACCTTTGCAATGCCAATCAGCGCTAACACATCGGAAGGGATAAAATACATCTTTACAGATGTAGTTGATACAGTGCTACGACAATTAAAAAGCCCTATAGCCACACGATAACTATCTATATCATTAGTCATTGTCAAAGTTTAAGGTCCATATGCTAGTGCATATGGTCCAGTACAATGTAGGCAGGCGCGGGCGAGAAGCAGTCAAGGGTCTAGTTGCAGAAATCAGGATAGATGTGAAGTGTAGAGGAAAGAGGAACAAGGAAAAATGGTAATAGGAAGTAACAAACATTAGAGTGGTTGTAATAAACAAGATTGGCAGTTTTGAGAAGCTATGCAGTGTTGCCTTTAGTCCTAGTCCGCTCCGACTCCGTGCCAGCCCCGTGAAAAAGATCTGGACGAGGTTGGGCTGGTTAGTCTAACCAGCCCGCCATGTCCAGATTCCCCCCCCCCCACCCCCACAGGGCTGGCCCAGAGTCAGAGCAGACCCGGACCAAAACTGCGAGATGATGAATACCTGTTATTCTTATGATTTAATTAAAAAAATTTATAATTTGGTTTAAACGTGATTTATTTGTTCAAATGGAAGCACGATAAGACTTAGAGTCTTATGCCCGTGTCTCCCATACACATACAGATTATTCAAAACTTTTTTACAACAAAATGGCGGCAAATCATAATAGTTTAATTAATTGTAGTCTATTGGTGTGCATACGTATGTGAATGTTGAGTGTGAGGTAGGGGAGAGTAGGAAGAAAGACCGAGACAGAAAGGGAGAGGGGGAAAGGGGGGGGGGAGAGGGTGAGAGATAGAGAGAGCGAGGAATAAGATCAAATGGAAGAATAGCAGGGGTGAGCTCTAGGTGCTGCCTTCGCCCCGACCTGTACGTGTTGGGCTGCTGTCCATTTACCCCTTAAACTATAAGTTCGCAAACAGGAAGCTACTGAAAGCGGTTGGTGTTAATTATGTATTGACATACCGTATTACAGATCAGTTTGTTCATTTCCAAGTTGGTAGTGTAAGTCCCGTATAGAAGCTGGTTGACCGTAAGATTAGCAAGAGAAATATCGTTCAAGGCAAGCTGATTTTGGAAAACGACTCTTTGCTCGTTAAAAAGGGCACATTGTAAGAGGTAGTGGTTTGTAGATTCATCATTGTGCCCACAAGAACAACTGGCAGATTCCGACAGAAAGTTGTCAAATAGATGTCGGTTTAAAGAACTACAACCATTTCGGAGCCTGCATAGCATTATGTTGGCAAACCTCGGGCCTACGTAATACCACTCAGGGGGTTGTCGTATGGATGACATAGCCTTGAGTTTGCTTTTAAATTCTAGAAGAGTGACAGAATCTCTCACCGGCACAGGAAGCATATTCCAGGCGCGGATCGTTGCTGGGAAAAAGGATCCATAGAAGAGCTCAGTACGGCAGCGGAATGGAGTGAAGAAATTTGGATGACGGATATTGTAAGGATTTCGTACTTGGGATAGTGTGGGAAGATGGTTAACCAGAACCTCACAGGTCATCCCGTTAATAATTTTAAATAGCATAGATAATCTATGAAATTCACGTCTGATTGACAAGGTTTCGATGCCTGTTTCTAAGTACAGGTCTTCAGTGCTCGCACTACGTGTCATTCCACATACCGTTCTGAGAGCATCTTTTTGGATATCCTCTAGCCGAATTACAAGATATTGTGGAATATTATCCCACACAACATCTGCATATTCTAACGATGGTCTAATAAATGTTTTGTACATGATCTCGAGACATTTACGGTCTAGAATATATTTTAGACCTTTAAGTAAGGAGAGTTTGTGTTGGGCATTTGCTATGAGATTACTCACATGGTTAAGCCAATTCCCTTTGTTATTAAAGGTAATGCCGAGGTGCTTATGATCAGTTGATGGTAGAATTTCAGAATCTTTGAAGTTGATTGAAAAGGATGTGGGCTCGTTGCGCAGGGAAAAAATTAGAGATGTAGTTTTTTTATAATTTATTATTTATAATTTGACATCAGTGTGCCAAGGGTTATTTATTCGTGCGTGCATTGCTATGACATTTATTTAGCTTACAGTGTATATTTTAATTTGTATAAAATGCAATACAGTACATATAGCTTACAGTAGTTTATTGTAGTGAATATGAGCGTGGCCGCGGCACCATTAATCGGGTTTGATAAATGAGTATGTATTAATAAGATATAATAATCCAAAAGCTACCGATGTTTTTAAAAACAAGTATGTAGGGAGAGAGAGTATCAGTTATTTGAAACGTGAAATGCCTTGTGATTGTCAAAACGGGACTACCCATCAGCATATCTGCTTACAGATCAAGGGAGACTATCCACCACCGGAATGGCGCTCTCAATTACCAAGAGAGTCACTCCAGTGGTATACCCTTAGAAACAGTCCCCTCTCAGTCCGATGGCAGACATGTAGCATATTATTTAATAGGAGAGAATATTATAGAATATTACAAAATGAGACCCAAATTATTGGCTGTTTGGGCAAATAAAGTATCAACAATGGCCACAATAGAGGACCCGATCAAGGGGCATTGCGCCTGTTACCAGAGCTGGCATTCCAGTGATAAGTCTAAGAAACTGGTCGTGACTAAATGTATAGTAGTATCTTGTAGTAGACAGTCGGTCAACAAATCAACAGGATTTTTCATAGGGGGTCCATGGGATTCTAAAAAATCTGGCATAGCTGGGGTTGTTAACCCTTTAACGCCCAAATTTTTTAAAAGAAAACCTAAATTTTCCCTGAAGAACGTCCGTTTGCGGACAACGAGAGAGCGGTGTAAGAGGATTTACCACTGGGATGACCGGCTCGATTATTCTTAATTCTATACGCAGATGACATTGTACTGTTATCAGAGACAATATCTGGACTACAGCAAGCATTAGACATTCTATATTAATAGTGTAATAAATGGCGTTTAACGTTAAATGTAGAGAAGACGAAGGCACTGGTTTTTAGGCGGGGTGGACGACTACACCCAAATGTCAAATTTGTGTATGGCCCACAAGAAATTGAAATTGTCAATGAATTAAAATATTTAGGCATAGTTTTCAGCGCATCGGAATCATTTTCTTTAGCACAGAAACGATTGGCTGACCAAGCACAGAAGGCCGTTTTAGCTCTAAAGAAATATTGTCACACATTTGCCTAGCACACACCCATCTGTGCAATCTTGTTGACAAATCATTCTTTGTTATGGCAGTGAGACATGGGGGTTTAATGCAGGTTATGAAGTTGAAGAATGTCACTTAAAATTTTGCAAACAGTTATTAAATGTGAGGCAAGGGATTTCGAATTGTATAATTTACGGTGAGTTGGGTGGAGTACCACTCTATTTGACCAGAGGAACGCGAATATTGAAGTATTGGTTTAAAATATTGGAATCTGAACCAAGAAAATTAATAAGAAATATTTATGTTTTATGTGATGATTGTATAAATAATTCATGTATTAACTGGGTGAGTAAGCTTAGAGATATGTTGTCCAGGCGCGGTTTAATGACGTTTGGGTATCGCAAGGCAGCAATGTAGACAAAAATATGTTTATTGTACAATATAAACAAAGATCTTATGATAATTATATGCAAGAATGGATATGATTATTAGACAGGGGTAGTAAAACCAGGTTATATAAATACTTTGTTAATGATTTGATGTATAAAACATACTTAGATACTGTTAAAATAACGAAACATATGCAAGCATTATGTAAGACCAGGACAGGGAGTCATAGACTGCATGTAGAGACGGGAAGATGGCATACGCCAACACCCACACCACTATCCGAAAGAATGTCTATTATGTAAAAATGATATAGAAGACGAGTATCATTTTGTCCTGATATGCCCCATGTATAGTAACTTAGGTAAAACCTTCACCAAACCCTATTATTAAAAGACCAAGTCTATAAATTTACGGAATTATTACAATGTTCAAGTAGTTGTCCAGAAAAAATTTGCTGCCTTTGTTTATGAGGCTTTTAATGTGCGAACGGATTTGATGACATGAGCACTTTCAACAAATGTACCTAGATGTTGGTCGTTGGGGGGGGGGGGGGGGGTGTGTGTGGTGTGGTATGTGTGTGTGTGCGCGCGCGCGTGCGTGCGTGCGTGTGTGTGTGGCTATGAATAGTGAACATCTTCACCAAATTATAAATATGTATAACATGTAAAACCGCCTTCCTGTCTGGTTAACCTAAAAATATAGATCATCGTAATACAGCATGTGTGTGCAAGCGCGTAAGTTGGCAGCCTTTTAAAGCCGTTGCTGCACAGTGAGCTGTAATGGCTGTCATTCAAACTGGTTCCAAGGCGTGCAGCATTTTTTTTGTTTTACAATGTGATTTTTTGGTAGATGATTTTCTTGTCGCCATGGTCTCACTCCTTGTTTCACTTTCGTTTCTTTCATGGAAACAAGGAGAAAGGACAAATGGTTGTTGATCAAATTTTCTAGGAGTCGATGATTATCTTGTCGACCTGGAGCCGTTGTCACCGCATCGTCCTATTGCACGATCCTCGCCCTCCCACTACGTTCCCGTATCGAGTACCGTGCTTGCACGCCTTTGGTGTTTGTGCTAAGTTCACGAAGCTTCAAACATATTAATGAACTGGGGTCAGTCAACTTGCGCCAATGAGATTGCTGGATAAAAAAATCAGGAAGTAGGCAAATTTACACATGTGCGTAAACCAAACTAGCGGTTTTTTGTTACCGAAAACCAATCTACACATTTTCTGTTCCTCGGATAAATTGTTTAGAGCAGAACTTTGTCTGTTTCCAGTTCAACAGCGTCACGGACGCCGTTGTTTTTGTGATTTTAAACTAGGTCACCAGACGAGCTCTTGCCAAGAGCTCGTCTGGTGTCCTAATTTGAAATCACAAAAACAACGGTCGCCTATCGCGTGAAGTAGGCAGAAATCTGATTGGCTACCTCCAACCCGCTAGGGTAATGCTACTTCACATTGCGAGAAATCACAGGTCTGCAAGTACGGCCTCGAACAGCGTAGCTATGTGAGTCGACGTATGTTAGTACGATGTTTTCGCCGAGGGGCCGTAGCCTGTAAGCTGGTACCCGACTCCAATTGATCGTCAGCGATGGAATGGGGAGTCGGGTACCAGCCTACCATAGCCTGCACCTGGCATAGCTGCGTTGGAGTAATTATGACGTCATAATAGATTATGACGTCATATTCTCCAACGTGGTTGTGCCGGGTGTGGGTCATTCTCGCATCGGACCGTACTAATTACTAAGTCTGGAGTTACGACGTCACGGAGGATTAACCCTCTGCCGGCGGGAGAATGGGTGTGGGTTTGCGACCCGTTCGCGAACGAGCCCCTGGTCTCACTCATCGTTCCTCTCTTGCTGTCTTGGAGATTATTGATAAATGGTTAACGAATAGAAACATAGAAGCGTGGGACGAAATATCTCTATGAAATATTGTTGTAAATATATCCTAATTTAATCTTAAGTGCTATAAGGTATCCGTCATGCATGTATAATATGTTGTACACTCAAGGGCCGATGGCCTATTGTGAATAAATTATCTATCTATCTCTACTACCAGACATGTCATAAACGACCTCTATTTGGAGATCGTGTAAGTTGTCACTACACGTGGTCTTGTACTACTGGTCACTCATCACAGGATTAGGTCCACGGGTCTTTAAGGTCACTTGATGTCAGTTATCTAAGCCATGTGGTTTTACGACCACTTGCGTTAATGAACGTTAAATAACCTCAATCTTCTGGCCCTTAAATGAAGGTGGTTTTTCGAGAGCGGGTTGACTTTTCTGAGAAATCTGTTATCAGATAATTTTCCAGTATATGCCTACAGATGATTAACCTAGAAAACATAGGGGAGGATCAAAAAGATGTATGGGCCTATACTCCTATAATTGTTGTCGTGTTACACTTTTTAAATACGACTGTATGAGCTTAAGCGCCCAAATATAAACTCATAATTAGTGCTCAGACTACACCGCGTCACTCACTATACTATTCCTGGAATAAATTAACCCTCGTGCGTCAACCGCGCCTCAAAGCGCTCAAAAAGCGACTGTTATCAATTAAGCCTTTAATTTACCAAGAGTTTTCAAGCAAATTTAAATATTTGCTCAGTGAATGACCATTTGCTGGTCAAGAGAAGACCGGCTCTTTTGTAAGTTTATAACTGGAACATAGGAAAATCGATTTTAAGAGGCGATTCTTGACCGGTTTGACGATTATAGTGCTAGTGGTCAAGAAAATCTAAATCTTTGTTTAGTCAGTGTCCATTTGCAGGCCAAGAGAAGACTATTTTAGAAAATTTATCACTGGAATGACTGGCTCGGTACCCGAGCCAGTCATTCCAATGGTAAATTTTCAAAAATAGTCTTCACTTAGCCTGCAGATAGACAGTCCTCAAGACACCTGCAGAGGAAGTATTTCCGGTTTTACAATTATAAACCACAAGTTGACACGAGAACAATTAATAATAATAATAAAAATAATAATAATAATAATAATAATAATAATAATAATAATAATAATAATAATAATAATGGGCGAGCATAGCTAAAGGTGGATCCATCCATTAGTGCGCGACTATATTACGCTAGGAGCATTTGGAAATAAGATGATATGTAATTCACTTTTCCAGAGTATCTACCATCATCTAACCTCGTATGACGTCATAATCAGCTCAGCACATGTATGATGACGTCACAATCATTACGTCACAAAGGGTTCCAAATAGACCGTCATCAAATCTCAAATAGTCCGACACGTTGTATGAATTATATGTCTTTGTAATTCTTTGCTATTTAAGAAACATGCTGTTGAATATTTTGAAACTAATTTGACTGGGCGCTGTTGCTGGTTTAGGCAGCAACAGCACCCAGTCAAATTAGTTTCAAAATATTCAACAGCTTACCTGTGTAGTTGTTTGGAAATTGATAGTCAGGGTGTTCAGAGATCGAGCGATCCCAACACGAGCGTGTGGGTTGAGCTTAGCTAGAGATGGGCGGGGCATAGCTAAAACCGGAAAGGTTAATTGTTTAGTGACTGTCATGTAATGGAATACGCATATTTTTGTGTGATATGGTGTTAATTTGAATGTCTATCTCTCGTTTCAGATATTATTAAAGGAGAACAATGGCACACGCGTGCGTCATTTATGCACCGGATGGTAAGAGATGGTCGGCGTACCTCAAAGACGTTCTAAATCGACCAAACAGGGAATTTAAAGTAAGCGAATATGATCTGGAATCAAGACACGGAAGGGACAGCGTTCAACAATCACACATAAAGATTGTGTTAGTGACCCCAGAATTACTCGCTAATGCTAGCTTTATGGAAGAGACAGTGCGTGTGTTTGATGGTGTCGACCAATCATCTATCTTGTGTGTTCTGTGTGGTGTGGTGGCAAAGGAGGTGCATTCCCAGTTTGGTTCAATAACTTCTCAGAGCGAACAGTGGACTAAAGTTACTGCTACAGACACTCCATCGAGCATATCACCTGTGATTAAATGGGTATCTGATCGTGTGAAAGCAAACACGCCTCCTCCATGTTTGCCTCAAGTACCGAGAACTGAGGCACCGAGATCAGGTGGCGAACACAGTCCCTCACTCAGAAAAGAGAAGCCTCTTCCACCACCAAACAAAAGTACATATCAGATTAGTCCAGTGCCCGAAGTACGTGAAAACACCTCATTTCCATATCCTGAACCGACGCCACATAGCCCAGCGAATGCAATACGAAGAGCGAGCCTTAAAAATCAGCCTATCAGAATCTACCCGGAAACGATCACAAAGGTAATTTTCTTCACCGAAAATGTTTACAGGTCTGTTATTTCCACGTTAGGTTTGTGTTTATTTATTGTGTTTTACTATTTATAATGTCAACGGTAGGTATGGTTACTGCTACGCGTAGAATTGCACTACGGGCGTAGCTTACTAACAACAGATGGATGCAAAAGGAGCTCTCACACAATCCGTCCATTTATGAGCATTTCCCATAATATGCTGTATTCATTCCACTAATTGAAAACCATATTTTCTAGGAGATTTCGATGTTCTCTGTAGAGTTATGTATAACTAGGACACATAGGAACACACTATGTTTTTGATGTGTTAATGTTACGCATAAGCCCCACATCGAAGCTAGCCATACTTTAAGGGAGTATGGTAACAAAACTTTCGACACAATCACAGTAGAATAGCAAATGGCTGCTCAAAATATCACTCAATCTTCTACCATTTGCTATTTGTTATATCAGTTGTGTAATTAGTTACCAGCGGGCAAAAGGTCACACACCTTGCCCACTGCTTAAAGTCGGTCAACTGTATAGTGTTGTAACTAACAAGGAGCTAATAAAAGAACACTTTGGTGTTAACATCTTGAAAAGTGAGTGACCGACACCATCTGCCAAATCTCAAGGCCACGTATTTGTATGCTACGTTAAAAAATGAACATTCTGGAGGTTGTCATAGTAATAGCATTTTGTAGCTTGCGGGGTAGAGTTGGGCCGTTCCGGTGTCTGGTGTTGACTCGCCGCGCCACAAGTGCACAACGAATGATGACGCTGGTTAGCTTCCAGTCTTGGGGTGACGGATCCTGTACGATACTTCCCTACGGGTAACAAAGACCGGCTCCTAAGGCCGGTGGAACTCAATCGTTCCGGTGGGGCCGTGCGACCATCGTCGCGAACATTAAACACTACAGTCTCATCCCAAGAGTTTGTGTCACCAGACATTGGTTACTTTCCACAAAAGCATTTTTAGGTAACTGATCTATCGTTATGGTGTGGGTAAGAGAGACGAATGCCCACCATGAATGTCCTTCCCGTGAGGGCATGGCAGATCTTTATATCATGCCCAGACATTCTTACGGAATTCGGTCGGGATGCGCATCTCACCCGTCACCACGTCCTACGGAACTAATCTTTTAACCTGGCGTTAGGTTTAAGCACAAGTTGCCCATTTATGCACTGCGGTGCGGGAGGATTGTTCAGCAGATTAAAGAAAATAATAATTAAGATATGTTTTAGCAGTGCTTTCCTACATTGGCAAAGGTAAATAACTACTGAGTATTCGAAGATACGCGGGGAATGTGCGTGATACCATACCCTGGCCATCACTGCTTGGAAACCCCAATAGTTTCCCAGGGTCAGATCAGTCCATGGTGCAGATAGGGACATCCAAACAATTGAGAAGCCATAAGGCTTAGTGGAACATGAAGAGAGACAATAACTTAGAAATATGAGGTACTTTAGGTATGTTTGTCAATCTTACACAACCTTGCCGGAGTGCGGGGCTAAATTATCGCAACTACCGGAAAAGAGGCGTACACTACACGTCTCCTAACGAAGAGATTGTCTCTAATCATATTAAACCTATCCTATCGAGCTGAATAGAAATGGTTTTTAGTCGGTAGCATGCCGGGCTAAACAGAGTTATAGCACGGACAGCGACCTCAGTGAAAAATTGTTGGTGGCGGGAGAAAGTGCTGCATATATAAATGTTGCTGTATAGTGTTTCCTACGTACACTGCATTCCTATATTTTTCTATAAATAAACAAAACATATAAACTGATGGCCACTTGCCATATATAAACTAACCAGAACAATCAATACAATGTGAAATGATCAGAATAATATATATAGAGCAGGTTGAGGAACCTACTACAGTGCGGTTAGCAAAAACACCTTACAGAAAATAAGAATAACTATAAACAGATACAGAAATTATAACTAGCGGTCCTAAGACTGTTACGGTGCCTTTTAGTCATTGGGACCATTTATACAGATATAATTATCAAAGATGCAATTAACGGGATAATTAAAATGTCATGTATAGTTACTCGAATAATCGGTAGCCATTCTTAAGCCTGGGCTATCGTGTTACTGAAATTGATACGTCACCCTTGGTTTGACGTGAGTTGCTGTGTTCCCTGGAAGCTGGAAAGTTCCCGCATGCTGGTTTCCGCAAACAAGATTCCCACAAGCTGTCCATGACGGGAGCGGATCGAACTCAGGACTGTAATCACAATATAGAATGTCTAACGAGCAGTCAGCAAGAGATACAATAACATGACTGCTATGACGAAAGTTCCCGTACACCGATGGTACGGATGGAAGTTGTCAACAACCCGATCACAAGCGGGGTTGTTGAATGTGGATGAAGATACATAACTAAGCTCAACGGTGCGGGGTACGTCAGCCAGCTCTGAAGACGTACTGGGCAAAGTTTACTTTGCTGCAGTCAAAAAGTTTAGATAAACTTGCACGACATCAGTGCGGGGACGGCTGAATAACCACTTTTTGGCGTGGCCGGCAGATCCGGCGAGTCATCCACCAAAGAACATCGCTGCCTCTACATCTGTAGAATCACATTTTTAGGCCAGGAAAGGCCTCACCGCAAGTTCATGTTCCGAGTTAGTTCTTGATGTATTCGTGAACAATATTCAAGTTCCAAAAATGCCCCCGCACCAACGGGAGATACAAAATTGCTTTAGTGTGGTGGGTTGGATTGCTGCTGGCTACGGGAGGGAAACCGACAGAGACCGAAATGATCTGCTTAATGGCTGTCTTACTGATTGTAGCTGACACAGATCCAACCCAATCGGCCCCTGGACGAGGATGCTCTCAAGCTTTGGATTTCGTCTCCTTTTATACTACTCGTGACGTCACAGTCACAGGCTCCAACCAATCATCGGTCGAGCAACAGCCAATCAGCGCATAGCTAATTATAATTCAGTCGAATGTTCTAGAACATTCTAGATGTTCTGCGTACACGTGGTTATGACGTCACGGCAATACCTTGAAGATAATCAAAAGGGGTTTTCCATGGATAACTCAGCCATTTTTTAACCGCTTTTGAAATGGTTTACAGATTTGGAAAGCCCGTCGAATTCTGGTCTTGATTAATGCCAGATTCGTCGGGAACAAGTTATTAAAAAGGATTACATTGTACCGTCTCGATACACTAAAAGCGTCATCCTATCTTGGTCGTAAATTATGCGGTCTGTCATAAATAGTATTCAGCGTGCGCATGAGCACTATGCGTTTTAATGAACTTAGTCATTTTTATGAGATCTCTCTCATAGGCTCATATACGCTTATAGCTCTACCCAGGGGGGGGGGGGGAGAGGGCGTGTTCAGGGAACGAATCCAGGATGGGCGGCACGTACCCAGCTTAGGATGTACGGCCGGTACCTGACCGGTCGATCCGAACTACACCTTCATGAAATCTTCTTTTCGCTTGAGACACCAATAAGTCAGACAGTGGAATGAATCGGGCTGCCCATTCTCGTGCTTCTCTAATGCCTTTAGGTTTGGTCTGCAATGGGGTATCCGTAGGCTGGATGGATGTTATCATTTTGTTGGTATGAGGACAGCAATGCATGATATGTTGGGGTGTCTGGTTCTCGAGGACACAGCCACAGGTCGGCGAGGGGACCATTTTCAGGTTTCTGCAGATATGATCATTCAAGCTGTTGTGACCAGTAACGAGTTTGAGTAAGACTTGTTCCCAGCGTGTTAGCAAGTGGTATTCATCTTTTGTTAGTGCGGTTTCCTGATTGATTAGATCATGCTCTTTTTCATTTTATGTGACATCATTCAGGTATTGCTAATTTCCATACTCTGCTTGGCCAGCTGATCTGCTTTCTCATTGCCTTAAATACCGCAGTGGCTGCCCAATGAAGTGACGAATCTGTGTTTTGTTATCTGATTGAGAGAGGTATTCAGTTCAGGTATTTTGTCACTGGACACTAGTTGTTATGATTCAATGTCGGAATTAGAGAACAAAGAAGCTAATTGGACCAGGGCCTAAATTTCAACTTTATAGTTGTCACTGCGTACTCGGGTTGGAAATGCTGTCGTGTCAGTCCAGAGACATTAACCAACACTCACGCACTTCCATTTGTCAATGCATTGGTTACTGATCCGACCGGGTACGCAATGCAGTCAAAAATTCGTCTGTGAAGGTGTCATCGATCATCGCAATGGTTAGAGCCCTTTTTGTGTAGACATTCTAGGAATCACTTGGTATTAATGCATATACCAATGCATTGATTGTAACTTGATCACTGTGCTAGAGGCTCAGTGAATCTACTGGTTGCAGTAGTATTGGGATCGTTGATAGGCTGTTTCCAAACCAATATGTCCTGTAAAGTCTCTTGCTTTGATGAATGAAGCTGCTTCTCTCATGCGGTTTTTGGTCTGGTCCTTTGTCATTGTGTGCATATGATGCTTTGTAAGGAATTGGAATTATTCTGTCTGAAACATGACTTTGGTTTCCCCGCTCTAGTGAAGGGGTTGGATTGCAGTGACTTCTTCCATTTTCTTGAAAGACGTTGATCGCATTGTTCCAGTAATGATCCTTATTGCATGATTTTAAACCTTGTGTGGGACTGCTGATTAGTTTGGAAGTAGTTGAACGGACATATTACCCATGTTCTAGATGAAATCATACTGCTCCTTCATACAGTGATTTCAAAATGTTCTCGCTGCCACACCACCTGGTACATGCAAGTTTCCAAAGGATCGACAATTTTTTATGGCCTTGCTTTCTTTCATGAAATAATTCAACATTGTCATTTAGATTTACCAGATGTTGTCTGATGCTCACGTGCAAAGATGTTAAAAATTCATTTATTCAGTCTCAATAACGTAGTTTCTAGATTTTAAGCACCAGACAAAATGGATTACCTTCTGACCTCTGGTGACCTAAAACCCAACAGCTTGAGATCTAATTTGCTAGTCTACTATAATTGAACCAATCAAGAGCTACAACTATATTGTAGCAAATGACAGAAGGCGTCATTGTGTATCTCCAAATTAATGCTATGATGTATATAGTAGACTAATGCTCTAAGTCGGTGTTGCTATATTGATTGGCTGTTTATAACCAAACACGATCAAGAATTATTGCTTGAAATCGGTAACAATACTCTCACCCAATTATAAAATCGGATTAAATAGCTACAAAGTTATATAAATCTGTCATCAAGTAATCAATATAGATAGTAGCAGTTATTATCAAGACTTATTCAAATTCACTAGCACATCAAGCTGTATCAAAATACAAATCCAAGTTTACAAACCGCCGATCTGAATTGATATGTTCGAATCTTTGCTAATGGACCTTTCCATTTTAGCTATACCCCGCCCATCTCTAGCTAAGCTCTGACCACACCTTGATCATGATGGGATCGATCGATCTCTGAACTTCCTGACTATCAATTTCCAGAAAACTATACAGGTAAGCTGTTGAATATTTTGAAACTAATTTGACTGGGTGCTATTTCTGCCTCTGGCAGCAACAGCGCCCAGTTAAATTAGTTTCAAAATATTCAACAGCATGTTTATTAAATAGCAGACATACAATTTGTACAACGTGTCTGACTATTAACTATTAGACTGGCCAAATGGATATCATTTATGACGTAATGATTATGACGTCATCCTACACGCCACGTAGCTAATTATGACGTCATATCGGCAGATGATAGATGAATACTCTGGGTCAAGTTCGACAGTTCGACTGGCTAACTATAGTCAGTTTGCTGGTTTACTGAACATGAGCAGTTGCTATGCCGAGTCGGAAGCTAAATAGTTAACAGTAGTTCGTTGGTTCCCGATTCCCCATTGAATTACTACTGCGGAAAAGTTGGAGCCCGGTACCAGTCTCCATTAACACTTTCCGTCGTCTGTCTTGATGGCCTACGAAAATGGTTTATTTTTGTCCGCTAAGACATCAAAAAGCGTCCATATGACATAAAGTGGTAAGGAATAGGGACTTGGGAACATTGACATACAATGGGAAAGCATAATTTCATCAAACCTAAGTTATTTAGTGAAATATTTATTACACCTTTATATGCATTTGTTCGTGACAAGCGATCGGTGTCCGCCATTTTGAAATTTACGCAAATATCGCACTAACCACCTGAACCGAGCTCGGGCAAATATAATAGATATAGCAAGATGGGAATTACGTTATAAAGCGCATACAATTTTGCACAGCTTTTACGGCGTAGCGCCCTCTTACGTCCTTGACGTGACGTTATAGGGGGAGGGTAATTAAAAACAATTACGTTTTGCTGATAGATCAAGCAATTGTCGCCTTTTTACATCAAATTTACTTATTTAATAGGTGCGATATGGTAAATAATAATTTTGTGGTTTATAGCCCATTTATGTTAATATTATAACTTAATCCAGATATACACGTTTTGCTTTAAAATAACGTCGATTAGACCAGTGTCTATAGGCCGCCGTCTATACTTGCTTGATGGTCTAGATATTGGTCTACACTCGACTAAAAATCGGCGCTCGGGCGGGCTCCCTAACATATTGACTAAAATGGGTGTTTTTGTTATTACTCAGAATTTCACCGTGAAGAGTCAAATTTGCATTTCCATGATCAATGGCGCATATGTTCATTGTTGAACACATGTGTGTTATAATTTCTATTTGATTAGAGAAGTATGAGTAGTTTCTGAAATCGTGTAGGCCTAAGATATTATGATTAGTCTAGGGCACATCATTAAATATTTGCTATCAGCTCGAAATTCCCCATGCCTCTGTGGAATGGTAGGGCTTATATCCTATACGGTTATATCTCACAGAGACACACTGTTTTAAAATTTGCACAAATTAGGGCACATCCAATACTTAAACCATTAATCATTATGATAGAGAAAAATGAAACGTAGTTGCACATGTGCATTTAGCTGACATACTCAGCTTTATGGCATTACAAGTCTCATGATGATCGTTGGCTAATTTCCAAGATACCATGTACGTAAACAAAAATGCTAGGTAAAATTGCTAAACTTATTCAGTTTCATCTTCGATCCGCAATCTTTCTTACAGATTTGATTGCTCCGTAAAATTAAGTAATATCCGTGTATTTGTAAAGCAAGCAAAGATATTTCTCACAGGACCGAACTTAGAGGGAGCCCTGTGCACAGTTTTTAAAAATTCTTGTTCTGGGCCCCCAGAGAAATATCTAAAGTTCCGGTTGTGTTTCAAACGTAAGGCCGCTTGGGGTGGAGGCGGGTGGTGGGGTGAGGGTCGGGTGCTGTTATGCGGTCAGAGGGCTGTGGGATTTGGCCACACCGGTCTTATAGTTATGTCATCTATGTGCGTAACTTGAAGTTACAGAGGGGCAAAGAAATACAAAAATGATTTGTGTGTCACTTTGGGAGGGGTGGGGCTGGAAATTTGAGGTCGTGTGCGAATGCACGTGTTGCATGACCTTAAGTTCGGCCCGTCCAGTTATTTCATCCGCAAAGGTTTGGTGGAATTCAACCAAATTTGTTATATTTGAGTTACCCATACACGATTCCAGTTCGTGAAATCACTGTTCTATTGGACTCCGGCCTTATGGGAGGGTACAGTTTTCAGGAGAAAAGGTTAATGAACGCGTGGGTATTTGCGATGGCGTGCCATCGACTGCACGTTATATGGTCGTAGCCTGCTGACATACAGATTTTCTCAATATAGTCAACTATTTTTCAGCAGAAACTGCGCAAAACGGGGTAAATTTGCGGGCAACAGTAGCCTATGTCGATATTTATATCCTGAAATGCAGGAGATGGCCTTAAAATATAATGTTTACAAATGCGTGGGTGGCGGAGAGGGTGGGGGGGGGGGAGGGGGGGGGGGGGGGTTGGTGGCGCACCGTGAATACCGACCTCCTTGATCCCACTATTGGTTAAACCTCCTGATGAATTTTGATTTTACCGTGGCAAGTATTCTTTCCTTCTGCGGTCCTACAAATTTGAGTCTCGCAGTTACTCGCGTAAACGCACGCACGCACGCACGCACGCACATACGCACGCGCGCCGCGGCCATCACTCACTCACCTATACACGTACACAGGGAACCATTTTATGCCGATCCTCCCTATACAATGTTGATGATACTATAACAACGCAAAAATATGTATTAACTAAAAGTTGCCCGGGTTAGAGATGAGCTGATAAAAATTGAGAACTGTTCAGAAAAATGGTTACTACTACTACTACTACTACTACTACTACTACTACTACTACTACTACTACTACTACTACTACTACTACTACTACTACTACTACTATTATCTCTACCGCTGCCGCTGCTGCTGCTGCTGCTGCTGCTCGCTGCTGCTAGTGGTACTGCGTCTGCTGCTGCTGAAATTACTCAAACTTGGCCAGTAAAGTTTAAAATCTGACTCTCAAGCGCTACACGTCGCTAGCAATGCTTCTGGCAGTTAGGAGAATAACTGGTGCCAAAAGTAGACATTATATAAAAAATTAAGTGTGTTCGCAAGCGCTAAGTGCGTGGATCCATGGTTTATTAGAGTGCGCCGTGCGGCCTGGAACCTCCGTCTTCAGCACTCGATGTTTCTGTCAGGGTTACCTCACCCTTACCTCCTTTAGTCGCCTCTTACGACACGCAGAGGATACGGAAGGTGTATTCTAAGCCCCACCTACAGGTGCTTATCTGCCAGAATTATTATTTTTTCCTTTTTATTTATTTATTTTTCTTCTTCAATGAGAATTGCACTGTTATATATTGGATAATGTCTATGATACAATGGAGTTGAAAAATGTTGACCCTGCTCTTGTAACTCTTTTCTTAATGAATATTTTAAAGGGAGATGTAATGTCAGGATTTCACTTTCAGTGATTGATACTCTCTCTCTCTCTCTTTCTCTCTCTCTCTCTCTCTCTCTCTCTCTCTCTCTCTCTCTCTCTCTCTCTCTCTCTCTCTCTCTCTCTCTCTCATTATTCAGTTGGGAGAGGACGGAAATACATCGTTAGAAATTGTGCCCAATCCCTTTGTGCACACGATACAGTACAACCCCATTACAACCAGTCCCACCCACCCCCTATATATATTTGGTGTTAATTATAGGCATGTATAGGCATGGTGTAGCAAATAGTAGGACTATAACATGAATTTCTAACATTTCCTTATCTTTCGGGAACTAAAACACACACTTTTCATTCTTCCCCTTTTAATTTGTGCATCCGATCGCAGAGCCTGAGCCCCCTCAACTATGATCAGGCTAAATTTTTTATCTTTTGATTTTCCACCTTTAAATTCACTGCAGCGCGCCATATCTCTTTGTTTATTTACATGTTTGTTTGTTTACCTTGTTTGGCTATTTATTTATTTATTTCGCCTGTTTCGCTTTGTATCCCGCGTCAAGGGGGAATTTGCGTTACCGCGTCATTCTCGTTACGAGTCAATGCCCCTGGTATAACGTCAAAGTCACGTCGTAGTCGTATGATGGCGCTGTTTTTCAATAGCGTCGCAAAGCGCGCGGGTATTTCCCATCTTGCTATATCCATTATCTTTGGCTCGGGTGCTCTGTTGACTATATATAGTTGACTAGCTAGCTAACTATTTGAAGTTCGACTCGGAATCTAGTTAGCTATAGCTAACTATGGTTAGGAGTCGAACTTGACCCCGGCAAGGTGAATAAACATAAAGAACTATAAGCACGTACACGAATGCCATCGTAAAATGTTTACATTGGTAACAAATTTTAAATATACAATGGAAACAAACTATCACTATAACTTCTAAAATAATATGAATGATAGACTGCTGAAAATGTTGAAAACAGTTTGACTGAATCTTATTGCTAAAATATGCATTTCCCAAACACTTATGTCTAGCATAGCTTGTTAATCAATATTATTTTCCAATTCATCTACCATATTCAAGTGTACGTCGCGTTTATAGACAAGTAATTTGATTGGATATTTTCAATTCCCCTGCTAATTTCACTTCAGCCACAGATTATAGACTACTGTCCCGATTGGTTATTACAATTTTGGTTAACAGTTGATCAATGAACAACAGTAACAGTAATTGTTGGACAGGTTTTCTCTAGTGAAAGCAAGCCTTATAATTAGCATTTTCTTAATGGAAGTTGATTGACTAATTTTAAATTTTTGATAGGAATGGATCGATTTGTCACTCAAATATCTGACGTCATGGTAGTTAATGCCACTAGTTAGCTGACATCACAATCGTAATGATACATAGCCTCGTCATGAGAATCGAAACGTTCGTCACTAGTGTACGAATTGTATATCTTTGATAAATTTACAATTTTATAAAGATACTGTTGAATATTTTGCAACTATTTTGACTGGGAGCTTTGTTGTTATTAGCAGCAACAACCCCAAGTCAAATTAGTTTTAAAAGGTCTAACAGCTTACTTGAATAGTTACCTTGGAACTTAGATTCTGGGAATTCAGGTTTTAAAGTTTTTAAATCAATGGACCTTTGCAGTTTTGGCTATGCCCTGCCCATCGCTAGCTAAGCTCCATCTACACCTAGCCCGTGTTGGTATCGATCGATCCATGAACTCCCTGACTATCAATTTCCAGAAAACTATACAGGTAAGCTGTTAAATATTTTGAAACTAATTTGACTAGGCACTGTTGCTGCCTATGGTCAAATTAGTTTCAAAATATTCAACAGAATGTTTATTAAATGGTAAGACATACAATTCGTCCAGCGTGTCGGATTAAAAGCTAAAGACGGACTATATCGAGTATTTCGTGACCATCATCATTATGACGTCATCTTACACGTCACACAGTTGATTATGACGTCATATAATGGATGGATAAAATTGGAAAGGTCCATTCCAACACACGCAAGAAGTGGGTGGAGCTTAGCTAGAAATGGGCGGACATAGCTAGAAATCGATTCCTCTATTCGCTTAAATTTCTGCCAATCATAGCTAGTCCAGTTTCTTAATTATGATTATTCTCGAATTCAGGAATGCCTATCTTAACCAATTACATGAGACTATTTATATAGCATCAACCAGATTGGATATTCACAAATATATGCCATGATTTAAATGGTAGACAAATGCTCTGACTGGGTGTTGCTATTTTGATTGACTGCTCGTATTCAAATAAAATTGAGTGGTTATGATATATACGGTGATTCGACCCATACACGATCAATATAATTGACAATAATATTGTCAATTATGAAAATTGACAATATTAATGATCGTTAGTGTGTAATATTGAGGTCAAATTTTGACTTGCGCAATATTCTAATGGAATCAAAACCCGGTAGATATTTATTGATGTTTACGCAATTGTATCGTGTCGTTGGTGGTACACATTGAGAATATTGATTAATATTTCATTCTGAAGTCAGGTAGCAAACAGTAAAGCGGCCCATACACGATCAATATAATTGACAATAATATTGTCAATTATGAAAATTGACAATACATACATGATCAATATAATTAACAATAATATTGCCAATTATGAAAATTGACAATATTATTGCGGCGTTAGTGGCCAACACAGTTTATTTTCAATAATATTGTACCAATATTATTGTCAATTATATTGATCGTGTATGGGCCGATTTTAAGCAGTCCATCAATTATACTGAACTTGAGCAATATAAAATTTTCGGAATAATAACGAAATTAAAATGACTCTAGTTGGGGGGTTTAAATAAAAGTTTCCCTACGTCATTATGTTCGATCATAAATTATTGTTTTATTCCTCAGGCAAGGGAACCAGTTATTGTAACATTCATCTGGAAAGCCCCGAGTGCGGATGCAGTTGAGATAACTGTTAATCAGTCGAAAGTTAAAATCAAACGACTTAATCCATTCACATTCCGCTTCGAAGCACCAGGTATGATGCCGTCACTGATGATGATTTTAAGGGTGTGGCTATCCATCATGTGGCTGGGAAACACAAATTTGCCAGACCAATTCCTTATATCGATGGGTGCCTTTAATGACGATAATATTGAACAATATTATTGCGCCGTTGGTGGCCAACACAGTTTATTTTCAATAATATTGTACCAGTATTATTGTCAATTATATTGATCGTATAAGTGGCCCATACACGATCAATATAATTGACAATAATATTGTCAATTATGAAAATTGACTTCAGAATGAAATATTGATCAATATTCTCAATGTGCACCACGACACAATACAATTGCGTAACCATCAATAAATATCTACCGGTTTTGATTCCGTGAAAATATTGCGCAAGTCAAAATTTGACCTCAATATTACACACGAACGATCAATAATATTGCCAATTTTCATAACTGACAATATTATTGTCAATTATATTGATCATGTATGGATCAAGCCAAAATTGTAAAGAGTTGAAGACCTCCCCAATCCCCATTCATAGGGGATTTTTTCCATGAGACTATGAGGTACAGTGATTCAGAAAAACTAAGAACCATATTTCGAAAATTTCTTTTTATACGGAACTATAAAACTGTCCGGCATGTCACTAGCAAAGTACAAATATACCATTCGTCCCCATATCAATGCTACCACCACTCTTTATGGCGTAGATAGGCCCCATACATGACCTAAGTTATGCTTCAGATCTTCATATTGCGCAGTCACCAGGTTAGCTATTTCATTTCTTTTTCAGCAAATCCAGCAGGTTATTATCCGATGCAAGTTAGCCAAAACAGGATCAGCTTAGCTCAAGATTTTCTTATCTACAGCAACGTAGATGTTACCGACATGGACTTTCTAGTGCAGAGTCTGGGCGTTTCACTTGCTGATAGAACGGCCATGGACCAAGCATTATTACAGCGTCTAAAATGCTCACTTCCTGTGGAAGAACTTCACCTACTTTTCAGAGACTTAGCTTCTTCGCCAAAAGGTATGTATAACAAACAATGTATGACATGTATGGATTCCATCAGCCAAATATCTTACGCCGTGATCAAATACATCACTTGATAGCTGACGTTATAATCAAAATAACGTATGTATCCGTCACACGAAAGTTGGTAATAGTCCGTTACCAAATTGTCTGAATCTGAATATCTATGATGAATTTATAATTTAATAAACGTTCTGTGGAATACTTTGAAACCAATTTGACTGGGAACTGTTGTTGCAATAGGCAGCTACAGACCCAGTCAAACTTATTTCGGAATATTCAACAGCTTACCTGCACCTTAGGCTTACCTGTATAGTTATTTTGAAATTGCGATTCTGAGAATTCAGGAATAATCCTGTGAAAGAGATTCTTCATAGAGTTATTTATGTATGTCACCATACTTAGGTATGCAACATGATAAAAACGACATATCCACAAAATATGCAAACGTCAGATAATCAGACGCTATGTAAGGGCATCCAGTAAGATATACAGACTATAGATAATTCATGAATCCATTTCCTGTTAGTCATATGACGTCATAATCATGTAGTTTGGATCGACCGGTCGGGCAACGGCCGTACCAGCTAAGCTGGGTACGCGCCACCCGTCCTGGATTCGTTTCCTGAACACGCCCCCTGGGTAGAGCCATAAGCGTATATGGGCCTATGAGAGAGATCATGTTGCGAAAACGACTAAGTTCGTTAAAGCGCATAATGCGCATTCGCGCGCTTAGATGCTATTTTTGATGGAGCACGTGATTTACGACCAAGATAGGATGACGCTTTTAGTGTATCGAGATGGTACCCTGTAATCCTTTTTGATTACCTGTTCCCGTTAAATCTGGCATTAATCAAGACCAGAATTCGACGGGCTTTTTAAATCTGTAAACCATTTCAAAACCGGTTAAGAAATAGCTGAGTTATCCACGGAAACCCCGTCTTGATTAGCTTCAAAATATTGCCGTGACGTCACAACTACGTGGACGCAGAACTTCTAGAATGTTCTAGAACATTCGACTGCGCTATTATTAGCTACGCGCTGATTGGCTGTTGCTCGAACGATGATTGGTTAGAGCCTGCGCCTGTGACATCACGAGGAGTATAAAAGGAGACGCGATCCAGAGATCTGGAGCATCCTTGGCCAGGGGCCGAACAGGCTGGACCTGTACTAGCTGTGATCGACAGATATTACGCATATGACTTCAGTTTCTGTTCTTTTCCCGTGGCTAGCAATAGCCAACCCACCGCAGTAAGAACAATTGTGTAAACTCCCTACTTACGGGAGCAATTTGAAACTTTCTGGTTACTGTTCACGAATATCAATATCTACTTCAGAACACAAATTTGTGGTGAGGCCTTTACGGCCTGAATATGTGAGTCTACAGATGTAGAGGCAGGATGTTCTTTGATGGATGACTCGCCGGATCTGCCGGCCATGCCTAAAAGTGGTATTTCAACTGTCACCACACTAAACTCGTGTAGGTTCTTCTGACTTTCGACCGCAGCAAGTAAACTCTGCCCGGTGCGTCTTCAGAGCTGGCTGACATGCTCAGCACCATTAAGCTTTGTTTTGTACCTTCATTTGCATCTGACAACATATATATATATATATGGCCAGTGGCCATCAGTTCATATGTTTTGTTTATTTATAGAAAATATAGGACTGCAGTGCATTAGGAAACACTATACAGCAACACTTATATATGCAGCACCAATTTTTCACTGAGGTCGCTGTCCATGCTATAACTTTGTTTAGGCCGGCACGCTACCGACTAAACCTTTTCTATTCAGCTCGATAGGATAGGTTTAATATGATTAGAGACACTTTCTTCGTTAAGAAATCTGTAGTATACTCTTCTCTTCCGGCAGTACGATAATCTAGCCCCGCACTCCGGTAAGACTCATAACTCTAAGATTTTGTCTCTCTTCATGCTCCACTCAGCCTTGTGGCTTATTAATTGTTTGGATGTCCCTATCCGCACCATGGGCTGATCAGACCCTGGGAAACTGTTGGGGTTTCCGAGCGGTGATGGCCAGGGTGTGGTATCACACACCATCCCTCCGTATCTTCGGATACTTAGTAGTTAGCACTTTTGCCAATGTAGGAAAGCACTGCGAAAACATATCTTAATTATTATTTTATTTGCTGAACAATCCTCCCGCACTGCCGTGTAAAACTGGGCAACTTGTATATAAACCTAACGATAGGTTAAACGGCTAATTCCATAGGACCCGGTGAAGGCGAGATGCGTATCCCCACCGAATTCCATAAGAATGTCTGGGCATGATATTTAGATCTGCCACGCCCTTACGGGAAGGACATTTACGGTGGGTATTCGTCTCTCTTACCCCCACCATAACGACAGGACAATTGTCTAATAATGCTTTTGTGAAAAGTAACCTATGTCCTGTAACGTTTTATGTGGTTACGGAGCGGGATGTCCGGATTCTTATCCAGTTTGGAGATCTTACATGTATGAGCGCTGTCTTCAGTATTGATGTCTTAGGGTGTCTGTTCTTAATGACAGCCGTGTTTAATAGCTAGGTAGATACCAGCCATTTGTGGCCTAAAATAGTTTTTGTTTCGAAAAACTAAAAGCTAAGTAAGCGAAGCAGAAGTCCCGCATAAATAAAGCGGCGACTACTAATTCAGCATACTAAGAATCACATAAGACAGTGATGATGGAATCCATCAGAAATTGCTCATCCCGTCTTCACGTAAAACAGCACACAACCCTCAGGCATTTTTTATTGAAATATTAGAGTGGGCCCATTTTTGCCTACTACTCTTCTCCCGCTTTAAGCAGTGGTGACACCTTCCCAAGACGGAGGCCCACGCGAAGCACTTGCCTCTCGCAAGGATTCAGTGACGACGGGTCACGTGAGGATAATACTCCTCAACCAAACTAGCACTAGGAGTAGTGCCCACTTTTCGTCCGAGATAATCTTCTTCCTTTCAGCTTAGAGGTATAACAACTTATAATAAGTTAATTAGTTAAGTCTCGTGTCAGGGGCATCCCTTACGGGGATACGTCTGCGGACCTACAAGTCTGTGTGGTACCTCCGGGAGCCCCATGTTTAAAAGTTCATCTACCTGTCGCTATGTCTCGTATTTTCGTATGCTCTTATTTTAGTTTTATCTAGCAAATTTATAATTGTTAATATAAAATCATTGTATAGACTTATATTTTTAGGTCACCAAATCAAATTTTGTAAGTTCATAGATCACGAAATTGCTATGGGCAGGCATACTGGTGACACAAATTTTTGGGATGAGATAGTTGTATTTAATGTTCGCGATGATGGTAGCACGGCCCCACTGGAACGATTGAGTTCCACCGGCCTTAGGAGCCGGTTTTTGTTACCCGCAGGGCAGTCTCGTACAGGGTCCTTCACCCCGAGACCAGATGCTAACCAGCATCATCATTCGTCATGCACTTGCGGTGCGGCGAGTTGACATGATACACCAGAAAGGCCCGACACTACCCCGCGAGCTACAAGTGGCGCCCGATGTGGGGCTCGAAGAACATCAGTAATTACACGCAGCAAACTCACGCCCACACCATACAGTGAGCTTAGCTCAATACCTTCTCCATTTAGCGACGACTCCCTCGATCAAGAGGTGGCGTCATACGATGGATTTTCAGCTCACATGCTCACCGACTATGCCAGAAATTCAGTGTAATCAACAACGCCGCAGTATAACCTGTTTTCACCTGTCAGTGACGGCACCTTTCTGGATGCCTCACAGGCGGGAACAGAGTTCAGAACTATACCGGACGTCCGCGACAGGCCACCACCATCAAAGCCGAATCGTGGACGACCCCGACAAAGACCCGATTACGGGCATCTCAATAATCCTTCAGACTACTATCGTTCACCCGGGTCATCTACGGAGACCATATGGCCGTGTGATAATCCACATTACAGACAACCTCCCGTACCGCCCCTTCTAGTGCAGTGCTATACTCAAGGGGAACACCGTGGCTTTATCAGGAGGAATCAGCACCACCATTTCGACGGTACATCAGTCACGCTACACATCATGACCGTCAGCCGACTGCACCACCACCATATGAGGAATATCAGTCCTCACCTAGGGGAGAACATCCGCGTAATCTTCACAACAATCCACCTCCCGTCCATAGACCGATGCCGGTCTATGGCTCTACAACTGGGGCGGACTCATTAAATTGGAGTACGCGTGTCCTCGCTCCTCGGCATCGATGGGAAACACCACCACCACCACCACCACCACCACCACCACCACCACCACCACCACCACCACCACCACCTGCACCACCACCTGCACCACCACCAGCCTCAGCATATTTGTCAGATTCTCAGATACTGACGCCACCCAGATTTCAGCCACTTCATTCTTCCCACGGTCTTGGCCGAGTCATCCTCCCTCCCGAATTTAGTGGCGAGAATGACAGGACCAATTATAAAATACAGTTCGAGATCATAAGTCGGACTAGCCGCTGGAACGATCAGCAAATGGGTGAATATCTTTCCGGAAAAGCCCTTCAAGTTCTTGCGGATCTTGGGACTGACTACACACCCACCTACACACAATTAGAACGAGCATTGACGGGGTGATTTGGCGACACAGCCCTCAGAGAAACCAGTCGTCTTCAACTCAAGCACCTCCGACTACGTGCAGGAGAAACTCTTCTGGAGTTAGCTAGCCAAATCAGGATGCTAGTCACCCGCGCATATCCGAGCACCAATACGGAAGGCGTGATCCATCTGCATCTCGACACTTTTATCGATGCATTGAGCGCTGAACCCGCCCTGAAAGAAAAATTATTTCTAGGCGACCACGGTAGTTTGGCCCAATTAATGGCAACCGCGGTTCATATAGAAAACTTTCTGGAGCGGGAAAAGAGTAGCCAACGTCAACTTCATCCTATCAATGAGATAGCGGGTGCAGGTATCGCCCCGCCCGCTAATGCTTCCCCCCACCCCCCCCCCCCCCCCCCCAGTTCATCAACACCAACCGCACGGACATCACCACCACCAGCTATACAGAATTCCTTCAGAATCAAGCGCCTGGAGGAAGGGGGCGTGCCCATAGAGGAAGCTACAACGGGCCCAGGCACGGGAACCAGTGCAACAATAACAATGGCAACATGAAAGAACGGATAGACGAGATTAATAAACAGATCTCAGCACTCACAAATTTAGTCACGACACTTGCACCAATCTCGCCACCACGCAGTTTAGGACAACAAACACCACCAACACCACACCGCCACAGAACACCTGTTTCGGATGTGGTCAGCCAGGCCATTGGAGGAGCGGTGTCCTAGCCGACCTCCTTCCACCACGCCTGCTCCCGACCACAGCACACCGTAACCAGAGAAGCAGTCAAACTCCTAAGTGCACCGAATTACACAGAGCCACCTCGGTACCCGTATCCACCTCCCGGCTCAATTGCGGCCTTCGTACAACAACGTTCAGTGGCCAACAGTCATCCACCAAAATCAGCTTTCACACCGACACTCAAATGCATGGCTTCACACATGTCAATGCCTACATTGCCTCCCCCATCTGCAGCAATGACATCACCCTCTTTCTCCGCACTCAACAAGCCTTCTTTCCTCTGTAAAACGGAAGTGGTAGGTTGTAGCACCTCCGCTGAAACGGCGTTTTTGCAAGCACCACATCCCGCCACCAAGACACTAATTTCTCGGTGTCCTTTAGTGGTATGCAGAACACTACTTAATCCAGCATCATCTCCCGCATCCACAGACAGCAGCGACTCAGGAGAAGCGGTTCACTCTGCCTCGTGGATTCGCAAGCGCCGACGTTGACGGGGAAAAACACGTCCCTGGCGGCATCACTGTTTCTTCTATGCTTCACCAAATCATCACATGAAGCATTGTAAGAAATGGCTTGCACAGGTAGAGCTTATCCATCATCCCGTATGCACCGCCGTCTACACCAATACAGCATACTCAGAATCGGCAACAACTCCATCACCATTGCTACCCCCAGTCCCGCCTTCACCACAACCCTCACACCAGTGGCGATGGTGAACTGGCCCTTTCCTCACTCAGCCAATCACAACATTGCAAGACACCATACGGAAACAGTCAGAGTACATAGAGAGTGATGCCGCTCCGACGCCATTGTCGCAGATGGCATCATTGGAAACTATTCAATGGGTACACAGCAAAGTGATATACAAATGTGCCTGTCTGTTTAGTGGCGTTTCCACCAGTGCCACCGTCGACACTGGTGCTTCAATCACAGTATTTAACAAGCGCGTATATGAGAGCATCCCATCTCATAAGAAGCCTCCCCTTAAACCTACAAACATTTACCTACAGACGGCTATGGGAGCTGATGTGCCCATAGCCGGTGTAGTCAATTTAGTCATCCAAATAGAGGAGATGCAATTCATACAGCGAGTTGTCATCGCCTCTATTCACAACGATGCCCTCCTTGGCTCTGATTTCCTCATTGCCAGCGAAGCCATCATACATTGCAAACAACAGGAACTCGACATACACGGGCGACGAATACCTCTTGGAATGGCATCGTCATTATACGATACGCGTGCGGTGACCTAGAGGGACAGGCTCCTCCAAGGTTGCCGCAAACAGGCAGCAGTGGACCTGCGAGGGCTCAGAGACACGTAAAACAACAAAGTATCGTATATAGTGCAGAGGGGATACTGAAGGCTTCCGTGTCTAAAGAAGGATGAATTGACATCCTACTGTGGTACCATCTAGTCGGCGTATTGTTCGGGCTGCCAAGATTTTTGGTTCATCCGGTCTCAGTAAGTGGACATATGTGGTACGTGGATGACAATCCACACCCAGGGCACTCAAGTCTGCAAAAGTTCTGTGGCAGTGTTTTGTCGGAGATGCCCTCCAGGCAAAGCCGGGGAAAATGGTCAAAGTTCATATTCTGTTGGCAGATAGGTACGGAATAGACCATCGGTTGCCCCTGGGCGGGAGCTCAGATGGTGATCGCTATCGACTGGGTCGCCGGCGGGTCGTCTTGATCATGTCAGTTCATCGGTGTGATCAAGATGGCTCAATGTACAGTCAGGCCATGGTAAGCGTTCGTATTGCGAGTCATGCCTCCTGTGATCAGAGGTCAGGAAAATTGATTCTTTGGGAAGCAGGAGGGTATGTGCGTGAGATGGTGTAATCTGTCACTTGCCGGATGGGTGGAGCAGTCTGGCCCCCAGGTACCCATGGATGGGGTGGATGGTCTGTCTAGTACGATCTGCTCAGGGCCTCTCAGCTAAAATGACGTCAACGTACGATCTACGCGAGGGCCATAACTGCGGTGCACCTGGTGGACATCGCCTCCGTGGTACGGTCTATGCGGGGCTATGATCCCTTGCCAAGATGCCCCTATTGGCGCCCAGTACTGTGTTCGCTTGGCTCGGGAGTCGTCAGTGTGCACCTTGACTCTGTCCTGGATTATGGCCCCATAACTTGGACAGGTCTTTATCTCAGGCATATACGGAGAGGTACCTAGCCTAGGCTGCATCCTGTGTGGGGAACTGTGCGTCCGTCCGGCGTGGCGGGGACAGTAAACCACACCGGGAAGGCCAAAGGGTACAACGTATATTATCAAGTACCGCCATAGTTGAGCCAGGACAGGAACAAATCTTATGGGCCACCGCACCACAGTTAGGAAGCAACACACACATCGCCATGCTGGAACCCGATCCTGAGTATATGATCGCCTCACAATGCGCAAGTCCCCGCATAATAGTAGACACTACTAATAGTCTAGGAGCTAAAGCTAGGTCAGAATCGTGACGTAGCACACCCAGTATTCGGAAGGTCTGACACTTGCTGTGGCTTGGGGGACATGTCCCACACATTTTAAGCCCTGTTGTACACACAAATTGTGGTAGCACTAATTAGTTATCCTGATTTCTTTGCATAGGGGGTCTAGCCTTTGTCTGTATCCACAGTGCACAACGATATAAGCATGATCGTGTCATAACTCAAAGTAATATCGTATTAGATTCACCATATATGATATTTAGACGGATATCGACCTAACATATATCCAACATACATTTTGCATGCATATACCAAAGGCGAGGGTGAAATGTGAAGGTTATATTTTATGTATGTATACTAACTCCATCATAGAATCTGTATATCCAGCTGTACCACTGTTGACAAAGCACCCAGGTAATGGTGGTTGGAATAAGACAGATGGATGTGGTGGTAATCGGTGCGGAAAAACAAATTAAAATGAATACTACACCTCACATCACTCTCATTGTCATTGTCTACGTATAATTCAAATTATGCCTGTAACACTTGTTCCATTGGAATAACACAAAAGCCAGGAGCTCTGGAGGGGTGGTTTTTAACTAGCCACGAGAGGGCAGCCATAACAACGGTCACAAAGCAAATGTGTGGGTTACAAGATAGTCACATGTTTGGAGTACATAAGGAAATGGGGACTAATCGAATGAACAGGGATGAAACCGATGTGCAGAAGATACTTTCGATGTTCTCATCAGATATAATGACCAATCCCTTTAATATTGCGGAAAACGACGACAGCGAGTGTCTTCCGCTTGTAAACATTGCAACTGGCGTGGTATTGCCTAGTGAAATCGCCAAGAGACTTGTTTCCGCCTGTGACATTGGTAAGGAGATTATGGAAAATTTTGTTCAGGAGCGGCTGGACACTAATACGAGAAGCTTTTGGGACACGTTGCCACACTTAAAACTTAAAACATTTGCCAGCCTAGCACAGAAGAAAAAACTCAAAACAAATGTGAGATCTGACCGCGAACTATTTGGTCGATTAATTATTGCCGCAAGGTCCAGAGATGTTGATTTAAAACTAGTGATGACGTATGAACTGTCTGCTGTTCCACTATCATTGTCACATACGGATGGGACTCTAAGAAAGAATGTGAAAAGTGTTTTGTTAAGTGAACTAGAAAAGGAAGTAAATGTTGATGGACGGCTTCCACCTGTTGACAAGACAGGCGCAACAGCTTATGTAGTAGATGGCATGGCAATTGTGCAAATGGTTAAAACTGGAGGTACGTCTACATTTGGAGAATTGGCTGATAAATACTGGCACATCTTTACAGTTCCACTGAATCAAGAAGACTGCAACAGAGTAGATATAGATTTTGACAGATATGATAGACTGGAATCTCTCAAAGCGGAAGAGCGGCTAAAACGTGGGTCATCAACAACATTGGAAGTAAAGATTGCTGGAGAAAATACTCCCGTTCCAAAGCAATGGGCCAAGTACATCAGCAATCCAAGCAACAAAAGTAACCTGGTTGCATTTCTCAGCAAGCGGTGGCGTGATACTGGTCCAAATATGCTATCTGCCAACAATTGCGTCATTCTTGCTGGTGGCTTTAATGATGGAATGGATGTTGTTGTCATTTCAGCGAACAATTCGTCGTATTTGGAAGAACTTCGATCAGATCACGAGGAAGCAGATAGGCGTATGATGGTGCACGCGCTACACACTTCAAAAGACCACATGCGTGTTGTTATACAGTCTCCTGATACAGACGTGGCAGTACTTAGTATATATACATATCGTTCGCTTCACTGTTCTGAACTATGGTTCCGTACGGGCACAAAGGACAAATTGCGATACATACCAATACATACAGTTGCTCAAGTACTGGGCCCAGCTATCTGTCTGTCTTTGCCTGGGTTTCATTCTCTTACAGGTTCTGATAGCACTAGTGCATTATTTGGAGTCGCTAAGAGAAAAGCATTCAATCTCTTAAAGTCATCTGAATGTCATCAGCTTAGCTTAGCCCAACTCGGCGAACATGTTGACTTAACACCGAATACTGCAATTCTATGTGAGAAATTTGTCTGTGAGTTGTATACCACCAGGGATGTGGGAAAGACAGCTGATGAAACCCGTTATTGGTTCTTTTGTCAAAAGAGACAAAGAAATGAAAATCTTCCACCTACATCGAATAGTCTAAAGCATCACACCGAAAGGGCCAATTTTCAAGCTCTTGTTTGGAGACGTTCATTGTAAGCTGTTCAGAATCTTCCATCTCCAAATAGACATGGCTGGAGTATAGAGGATGGTCTACTCAAGCCTGTTCTAATGTCAAAGGATCCTGCTCCATTTGGATTAATTGAACTCACATCATGTAGATGTCAAAAGTCTGCCTGCAAAAGAACATATCTCTGTCAATGCAAGGCTAACAATCTACTCTGCACTGAAGCATGCCTTTGTATGGGAGGTGAAATGTGTGACAATGTTCAGCATACAATTGTCGAAGATGACTCTGACACGGATGAGTAACATTCTCTCATTTGCTCACATGATAAATATGTCCTGCCAGCTTGTGTAGACATGCACTGCATGTCAGTTAAAAGTTTAATTATGAAAAATGTAGAAAACATGGGCATTGTTGTAGCTAAGGTATTGCTAGTCACAAGAAGACCTAAGTGCCCCAATATGTACAAAGCAACATACGGGTGTCTTAAACGAGGTTGATTATGTATAAATCTGCGATATACGATAACTCCTTTCCATTTTGGTTAAGATTGTATTGATATAACATGCGCTTAAGTTTGTGAAAAATTTACCATTGTGAAAATTGTTTGAGAGCTACATTCAACACCTATTGTAAATGGGCTTCTCACGGGTTAGTGATATCACAATTTTCTTGTACAACACGGCTCAGAATATACCCAAGACATCGGTCTAGCATAATATAGAGACAAACCTTCTGAATACCGGGTGTGCTACGAAACCATTCTTCTAGACCCCTTTTGAAAATTGGCTCCCGGACTATAATAATCTTCTTCTTTTCGATCGCTGGTATCACACTTGGAGAGCCGTTCTCAAGATGAAATCTGTGGTTTTCTGCAGTTCTTCCACAGGCCCATACAGCTTTTCAAGAAAAGAGGTTGACAAAGGCCAGATCTCTTCTCTCAGCAGCTGATACGTACTGCAACATTGAATTATGTGCTCTGTGGTCTGTTCTGCTTCTCCACAAGGACAAGCAGGCGATGTCGTAAGGTGGAACCGCCTGTACATGTGTTGGTTTAGTCTGTTATGTCCAGTTCTGAGACGAAAAATGGTCACTTGCTGTGGCCTCGAGAGATGATGGTAGGCATCTTCTGATTGAGGTGTTCTATAGAGTGACTTGATGATAGTCTTCATCTCTGTATGCGTAACCATGTTTTCTGTCTGATTCTCTTCTGCACCCACCTTTGCCATCTTGTCTGCTTCCTCATTTCCTTGGACTCCACAGTGTGAGGGAATCCACTGCAATGCTATCCGAAAGCATTTGATGGTTTGTAGTGCTTCTTCAAGTTGTGGCAGCTTACCTTTGGTGATAGCCTCAAGGACGGAGCGGGCATCAGATAAAAAGACAATCTGTGCAATAGGGTCTGCTGTTCTGCTGATGGTATTAGCTGCATGGACCAGTGCTTCGACTTCAGCTCTGTAGTTTGTGCAGTGTTTGCCTATCGGTATTGCAGCTGACTCATGTTGTCCGTTTGGATACTGTATGTGCAATCCGGCACCTCCGCTCCTAATTGCATCTTTGGCTGATCCATCTGTGTAGATCCTTATCCATGTCTCCTGAGGGTACATTTCTTCCAGCATGGCTAGGGTCAGGGCCTTCTTGCTCACATCACTGTGCTCATCTTTGGTTGTGAGATGAGGGACTGTGGTGCGAATAGCTATGCTCTCTAGTTTGTTTTCCCATGGTGGAGGATCAAGGGTGTGGTTTGGGTCTTCTATTTGTGCTGGCAACATTTCTTGGTGTTTCCTTTGAAGTGCTTTTGTCTCTTTCACAAAACTTGATCTTTTAAGACTTCCTGATGACAGCTGTGCTTGCCTGATCTTCATCGGGTGGTTGTTGAACGATTTGAACTTTGCAGCTTGGATCAGTGCTTTGCATTCCCTTCCTTTACTAAGTGGGGGGATGCCTGCTGTCTGCTCCATTTTTTCTATTGGTGTTGATCTCATTCCACCAGTGATGATGCGCAATGGCTGGTTTTGTACTCTGTCGAGGTTCTGTTGATGAGATTTAGCTGCTGTCATCCATGAGCTGGATCCAAACTCAAGGTGTGGTCGTACAGCCACCTAGGTAGATGGTCTTGAGGATCCTTTCATTGACACCCCACTTTGTACCTGCCAGCTTCCTCATGATGTTTAGCTTTCTTCTGGCCTTTGCCTCTGCGTTCTGGATGTGCTCCTTCCATGTTAATCTTCTGTCATAGGTGACTCCCAGGTATGTCTGCTTGTCCTCGTACTCGAGTGGAGTACCGCCCAGTGTCAGATTGCCAACCTTGGTTTTGGTGGACAGTGAGAATAGCATGGCTGATGATTTTTCTTTGTTGATGGTAATACACCAGCGATGGGCCCAGGCTGTAATTCTGTCCAAGGCGAGCTGCATTCTGTACGTGGCAGTCGTTGTGTACTCCTCGGTGCACCAGAGGACGAGGTCATCTGCATAGAGGGCTGCTTGGATCCCATTGGGCAGCTCTTCTACAATGTCATTAATGAAGAGTATGAACAGAGTTGGTGATAATACTCCGCCTTGTGGTACCCCTTGTCTCAGCAATACATTCTGTCCAGATTGTCCATCCAGCACCCTAGTTCTGCGATTGTGTAGGTATGACTTGGTCCATCGGAACATGTTGCGCCGGAGCTTCACGAGGAGGCCATCCTTCCACACTTTGTCAAATGCCTTCTGCAGATCAATAAAGGCAGCTAGCATCACCTTCTTGGCTTGAAAAGTGTCCTCTATGACCTGTGCAAGATGTGTTGTTTGATTTTCTGTGCTCCTGTATCTTCTGAAGCCAGCCTGCTCTGAAACTATAGTGTTCTCCGACTCCAGGTACGACTGCAACCGCTGGTTGACGATGCGCTTCATGGTCTTGCATATGCAGCTTGTAAGACTGATAGGACGGTAGCTCGGCACTTTCGTCTTGTTCTTCCCTTTTTTCAGAAACTACTAATAATGAAAATATACCTTTTAGCGCGTTTAATGGTAATGCAGATCCCATCACTCTGGAACCCAGAGTATGCTGCGGCCATTTAGTGGCCATAATTTCATTGGAATTACCTGCACCTGCTGACACACCACCACATATGACTGATGATTTACCTGAACATTTACATGATTTGTATCTACGTGCCACAGTTGGATTACTGCAATGACAGAAACGTGAAATTTGGAAACTACTACATTGATATCGCGATAGTTTTTCCTCCGGAGACATGGATCTCGGAGAAACTCATCTCGTACGACACTCCATCAACACAGGCAATAATCGCCCTGTACGACAACCGGTACGACGTCTTCCCATTCATAAGGAAGTGGAAGCACACCAACAAGTGAACGACATGTTGCGGACTGGTATTATTGAACCTTCAGCATCTCCATGGGCTAGCCCAATAGTGCTAGCAGGCAAAAAGGATGGAACCTTGTGGTTTTCTATAGACTACCGCCGCCTTAAAGATCTTAGCATTAAGGACGCTTATCCATTACCCCGGATAGATCAGGCCTTGGATTCTTTATCCGGAGCCAAGTGGTTTTGTACCCTTGACTTAGCTAGCGGTTACTAGCGACCAACGTTTGAGCAAACCCTAATAAATTTGGACATCATACTTTCATGATACCAGAAGGATAGGCTCCTCGAAGGGGTGTCATGAACAGGCGGCAGTGGGCTCGCAAGAGTCTGGAGGCACATAAAATCATAGCTATAGGGCTGAGGAGATACTGAAGGCCTCCGTGTCTAACGAAGGATGAATTAACATCCTACTGTGGTACCGTCTAGTCGGCGTATTGTTCGGGCTACTGAGATTTTTGGTTCATCTGATCTCAGCAAGTGGATGACAGTCCACATCCAGGGCAGTCTCGGCAATTGCATTGGGTTGTCGGGGGTGCTCTGCAGGCAAGGGCAGGGAAAATGGTCAACGTTCGTACTCTGTTGGCAGATAGGTACGGGTCAGACTGTCAGTTGCCACTGAGCATGAGCTCAGATGGTGATCGCTATCGACTGGGTCGCCGGCCGGTCGTCTTGATCATGTCTGTTCATCTGTGTGGTCAATATGGCTCAATGTACAGTCAGGCCATGGTAAGTGTTCGTATTGCGAGCCATGCCTCCCGTGATCAGAGATCATGAAACGTGATTCCTTGGGAAGCGGGAGGGTATATGCGTGAGAGGGGCATCACATGAAAGATCGTGGACTATGTTCCTCAATCATGTTTCTTGGGCATGGTTCTCGATCTCATGTTGGACTAGTGTCCCGTGGACTTTGTTCTCGATCATGTTTCGATGAGCCGGAGTCTCAGTAGGACTAGCTGTCCTACCCCTTGATTATAACTTCTTATAGGCATAGTCCTTAATCTCATACGCATATATGGGAATGGCACCTAACCCTAGGCTGCATCCTGGTAGACTACTAGGCGGTGTCTATAGCCACAATTGGAAATACCGGGAAGGCCAAAATGTGTATAGTATTAGGAAATTGGCCCCTAATACTATTTAGCGCCCTCTTCAGTTATGGAGACACAGAATTTTCTTGGCCTATGCCAATACTATCGCCGTTACATCCGATATTTCAGCGGGATTGCTTCACCCCTCTACAAGATCACCGAGAAAGATCGACCATTTGAGTGGACGAGTGAGTGTGAAGGCTCCTTCATGGCGCTGAAGGAACTCTTGACGACCGCCCCGATTCTTGCTGACCCTAATCCAAACCTCAATTTCATCTTAGACACTGATGCGTCAGCTTACGCTATCGGCGCGGTTCTATCTCAGGTCACGGAAGACGGAACAGAGCAGGTATTAGGTTATGATTCACGTACTCCGAATAAAACGGAGAGAAGATACGCAACCATCAAGTGAGAACTATTGGCGGCAGTCCATTTCGTCAAGTATTATAAACACTTTCTGTATGGGCGCCCTTTTACACTCTGTACAGACTCACTACGGTGGCTCCGGAACTTTAAAAATCTGGAGGGCCAGGTAGCGAGATGGCAGGAATCCCTGCAGGCATATAACTTTAACGTTGTTCACCGTCCCGGCAAATTGCATGGGAATGCCGATGCCCTCAGCAGAATCGGCGCCGAAGCTGAACACAGAGGCCGCCACCATGACACAGTCAACACAGCCATCTCCAGAGTTCCCCGAATTGAGGTGCGCAGAGTGGAATCCGGAGAAAATCGCACACCACCAAACAACAGGCGTGCAGACATGAGATATATATGCGTGGATCCAGGAGGGGGTACGCCCTCCCAAGGAATCGGTAACACCACTTTCCACAATGGCAAAATATTATTACCAACGGTTCGGAGAATGTTAATTGATGAGTAACGTTCTTTATATTAATGACCATTTGGTAGTCCCGGAAAGTTATCGTGAACTTATATTGAAACAACTACATGATAACGCCGGGCATCTGGCCGTGGAAAGGACTGTTGCCCGTATCAAATTGAGATTCCACTGGATCGGGATTCGCGATAGTGTCAAGGCATGGGTTGCCAAATGTATCCCATACCAAAGACGTGCTGTTGGCCAACACCATATCGCACCATCTCAAATTAAGATTGTTGGTGCACCATGGGAGTGAGTGACTATCGACGTGCTCAGACCCTTGAATACGACGGATGATGGAAATAAATACATCCTCGTATTACAAGATTATTTTACGAAGTGGGTAGAAGCATTTGCTCTGCCAGACCAAGAGGCATCCACCGTAGCGGAGGTCTTGATCAGCAATGTGTTCTGCCGCTTTGGTATGCCTTATGAGTTGCACTCCGATCAAGGAAGTAATTTTGAGAGCCGGCTCATATCAAATTGTTCCATATCGTCAAAACAAGGACAGCTCAATACCACCCCCCGAATGACGGGATGGTAGAGAGATTCAATAGAACTCTCGCGGCGATGCTTACTAAGGAAACACGCCTTGATTGTAGCAATTGGGACCTACGGCTCCAGTATGTACTCATGGCTTACCGCACTTCAGTACATTCCAGCATGGGCTACACCACTGCTCGGTTAATGTTAGGCTGTGAATTAGCCGTACTCCTGGATCTGGCCATGCCTCGAATACCAGGAGAGAAAAATTCACCATCTCTCTATGTTGAACTCTTGCGGCAAAGGATAGAACAAGCCCATAAGTTAGTGAGAGAAACCTTATCCACTGTACACTGGCGGCAAAAGACATGGCACGACCGGAGAGTTCATGGAGATCCGTATGAAGCAGGAAGGATGGTTTGGGTACACGATTCACGACGATCTGCAAATGTGCCAAGTAAACTGAGTTACCAGTGGAAAGGCCCCGTATGTGGTAGTAGGTAAGATGTCGGACGTAATCTACCGTATCCGTGCTTTGGATGGCCTGACCTCAGTCATCCACTTCGATCGACTTAAACCTTGTGTCAGTGACAACCCAGCACCAGAGCTCGGACTGGGCATTTCTCGTGACACCGGTACCCAGACAGATATTTCTATGGAAATTAGTATTCCCATGGTTAGCACAGAGCACCGCGGTGCCAGTTCAGCCCCAGTTCTACCACGCCAGAACGTGGGTAAACAAGCAGCTAACGCTGACGACAATGACGAGATACGTACTCGCCCCCTCCCTCCTCAGCGCGGATCTACTTGATCTGGGAAGTCGTATCTGAAGAATTTTGGTTTTGTTTTGTCCAAGGGACCGGATGGAAAAGTTGCTCCTCGGATTTCTTCCCATTTCCACCCACTTCATGCTATGCCCCCCATCATGGAGTTACCACAAGCGGAAGCTGAGGCTGACCCGAGCCATGCTTCCCGTGGGGTGGAACATATAGTGAATAGCATGAAAGTGAAGAGTCTGGATGAAGCCTTAGCTTGTCTAGAACCGCAGGACTGTACAACAAGGTGTACCCGACCACTTCCCGAAAATGCCAGACCAATTCCCAGCCAAGCAGCACCCATATCTGTCGCCGCACCACCACCCCAAATCCAACTGGCGTCCCTTATCCATACACCAAGTTCGGACATTACCGGCCCAGTCCAGTTCACACTCCACTCGTCGTCTGTTGACCGTCAATCTGCAGATATGAGAGAGACTGCTGCAACAGAGGAGATGGCATACCGCACCACACCGACCACCATTATCCAGTACGGGAGAACTAATCATATGGATATAAGGAATGCACTACAGCCATCTACAGTGCGCGTCACGGGAGGAACGTTTGTCCAACGGTCCTCCCTTTTTCCCTTTTCCCGACGTCGTACGAAAACAGCTAAATCTACATACATCATCTACACGTAATAACAGTCGATATTATTAAGAGAGCAAGATGCCCGCATTGTCGTCAGTCACGAGTAGGATTTTGCTACCGAAATGTTGAATTCGACAATGGATTGATCAAAGTTACGACAGTGTCCGACAGGTCATCTGCGCTCTAAAGTAACTCTGTCCCGCCCACGGGCTCGGCCATTACAGAGTGAAATACCCTCAGGGTACGATAAAGTTGACATCACGCCGCCTCTCCCTCCCCCTCCCGCACCTGGCGGCCATAAATACGTCACCGTCACCACAGCGCAAGTATCATCCACAGATAACCAGCCACGCGTATCACATTCAAATAAAAAACATGTCAGAAACATAGACACTCAGATTGACTGTATTCACAATCTCCAAACGACGGCATTGTAAATTGTAATAACTGTGGCACCCACTTTCGAGTTGTACTGTAATTTACCCATTATTAAATGGTATTAATGTGTCTGATCTAGGCCTGGACGGAGCTAGTCCTACCCATTGAGGAGAATGCTTGCTTGGGAAGCCCTCCCGCTCGGAAAACGCAGCTATCTTGTCGGGATCAGTAACGTTTATCTACCGCCTGAATAGATCTGTTTAAACCACACATCAAATTACTTACAACTTTACTGTTAAATTTGTGGTTAAGAACACAACTGCTCCACTGTGTTACAAATCATTAGCGCACGGGCCGGTAAGGCGGCATAAAAAATCTAACAGTTCTCTTCCTTGCGTTCCAGTCTATCCAGTCTGTAATCAACACGGTCTGAGAACTACCTATTACAGACCTCTATGTGCTCTGTCTCTTGAATACGCGTCTATTGCGTCACTACTCCTCTCCGGCCACGCGACTACCCGGGAAGTCCATGCGCGATCGTATGTCAAACTAGGAGGGGGTGGTGTGGTTAGGATCGACCGGTTGGGTACCGGCCGTACCAGCTAAGCTGGGTACGCGCCGCCCATCCTAGATTCGTTCCCTGAACACGCCCCCCCCCCACCCTGTGTAGAGCCATAAGCGTATATGGGCCTATGAGAGAGATCACATTGCGAAAACGACCAAGTTCGTTAAAGCACATAAGACGCATGCGCGCTTAGATGTTATTTTTGATGGAACACTTGATTTACGACCAAGATAGGATGACACTTTTAGTGTACCGAGATGGTACCCTGTAATCCTTTTTGATTACCCATTCCCGTTAATTCTGGCATTAATCAAAGCCAGAATTCGATGGGCTTTTTAAATCTGTGAGTCATTTCAAAATCGGTTAAGAAATGGCTGAATTATCCACGGAAAACCCGTCTTGATTAGCTTCGAAAGATTGGCGTGACGTCATAACCACGCGGACGCAGAACTTCTAGAATGTTCTAGAACATTCGGCTGCGCTATTATTAGCTACGCGCTGATTGGCTGTTGCTCGAACAATGATTGGTTGGAGCCTGCGCATGTGACGTCACAAGGAGTATAAAAGGAGACGCGATCCAGAGATCAGGAGCATCCTCGGCCAGGGGCCGAACAGGTTAGACCTGTACTAGCTGCTATCGACAGATATTACGCATATGACTTCGGTTTCTGTTCTTCTTCCGTAGCTAGCAGTAGCCAACTCACCGCAGTAAGAACAATTTTGTAAACTCCCTACTTATGGGAGCAATTTGGAACTTTCTGATTACTGTTCACGAATATCAATATCTACTTCGGAACACAAATTTGCGGTGAAGCCTTTACGGCCTGAATATGTGAGTCTACAGATGTAGAGGCGGGATGTTCTTTGATGGATGACTCGCTGGATCTGCCGGCCACGCCTCAAAGTGGTATTTCAACTGCCACCGCACTAAAATTGTGTAGGTTCTTCTGACTTTCGACCGCAGCAAGTAAACTCTGCCCGGTGCGTCTTCAGAGCTGGCTGACGTACACAGCACCGTTAAGCTATGTTTTGTATCGTCATTTGCATCTGACAACCCCCACCCCACCCCCCCACTTGTGATCGGGTTGTTTACAACTTCCATCCGTGCCATCGGTGTACGGGAACTTTCTTCACCGCAGTAGTACTATCGTATCTTTTGCTGACTGCTCGTTAGACATCCTATTAGGATTATAGTGCTGAGCGATGTACTCCCTCCATGAGTGTTCTTGCGGGAATCCTGTTTGCGGAAACCAACTTGTGGGAACCGACCTGCGGGAACTTTCCAGCTTCCTGAGAATGCATCAATGCACGTCAACTATGGAATGACGTATCAATTTCAGTAACACGGTAGCCTAACTTAAGAATGACTACCGAGTATTCAAGTAACTATACTTCACATTTTAATTATTTCGCTATATATACTTCTCTAATTATATTGTATCCGTAAGAACGGTCCCGATGACTAAAAGGTACCGTAACGGTCTTAGGATGGCTAGTTATAATTTCTGTATTTGTTTATAGTTGTTCTCATTTTCTGTAAGGTGTTTTACTAACCGCACCGTAGTAGGTTCGTTAACCTGTGCTAAAATATATAATTCTGATCATATTATACTGTATTGATTGTTCTGGTTAGTTTATCCATATATACACCTGTGCAAAAGTTAAGCACCGGCAAAAACAATAGAACGTAGAAACATGATGGAACAACTAGGCTGCCATACTTTTTGTCCCCGCGTTAGCTGACATAATTCCAAGTACGAAATGCACATGCATGCATGACTTCACGCCGCTTGATGTCCGTGCGTGGCGGGAAACAGCACACGTGTTCAGTTATGTAAAAGTCCAGTTTGAGGTGTAGAACATTACATACAGATTTAGGCGACAAGATTAGGAATTTTGTGTTCATGACCGTGGTTTATTTGTACAGAGAGAATTAGCTCTTGATTGTGAACCGCTATGGCAAGACGATGGTTAAGTGATCGTGTGAAATGGCAAATCATAGGCATGCATACCACTGGTATGTCATGCAGAGAGATTGGCAGACAGCTGAACATTAACCATACTGTAATCAGTCGTTTGATTGCAAAACATGGGCAAATTAACGAGGTGAACGACAGGCCTAGATCTGGAAGACCGAAGAAGACTACTGCCCGTGATGATCGAGCCCTAGTACGCCTTGTTAGGAGATCTCCATTCACCAACAGCAGAGTGCTCAGCCAGCAATGGGAAACGCGCAATAGAGTGCCAATGCACCTGTGCAAAAGTTAAGCACCACCCTATTTTTACGCACATGCGAGGGTATATTCATGTGCTATGAAGAAAGCAATAGCATAAACATTTATGTACCCATCCATCTTAGTGCAAGAGGTAATAATGCAACTAGAGGAATGTTGATTATGATGGTGGGGAAACACTGTATGTTTTTGTTTGAACTTGAAAACGAGGCCTGAATATGGTTACGTTGACACAACTGACAACTATTGCCCTACAGTTGACACACGTGGCTAGATTGTCATTAATGGTGTCTGAAAACGAAGTTTAACATCTGTGCACGAGTTTGAGACTGTCATTATTAGTACCGGGTATATCCACCTTGTGCCTGGATGACGGCCTGGACACGACGTCTCATGCTGGTCACCAACCGACTGATACGCCATTGTGGTATTCGTTGCCATTCAAGATGGAGTGCGTCTGTTAATTCCTGTAGGTTCTGCACAGGATCCCTCCTCACCATGTTTCCCAGAATGTCCCAGATATGCTCAATATGGTTCATGTCAGGGCTCCTTGCCGGCCATGGTAGGGTTTCGATGGCATTCTGGCGGAGGTATTCATGCACAGATCTAGCACGATGTGGTCGGGCGTTGTCATCCATGAATATAGGGTGGGTTCCAGGTGCATGATTTACAAAATGAGGGACCACAACTCTATCCAGTATGGAATCTTGATATCTTTGTCCATTTAGTGTTCCAGGTACAGTCAACAGATCCAGCTTACAATCAAATGAGATGCACCCCCATATCATAACGGAACCTCCACCAAATGGAACTTCTTCCATGATGTTACGTTGGTCGTACGCCGTGCGTCTGGACCTCCATACACGAGTTCGACCATCTGTGGCATGAAGCAGGAACCGACTTTCATCGGACCAGTGTACCCGTCTCCAGGATCTCATGTTCCAGTGTCTTCTTTCGTTGCACCACCTCAGACGCTCCTCTTTGTGGTGTGCAGTGAGGAGAGGACGTCTGACAGGTCTCCTAGCTTTCATGCCAGCAGCATACAGTCTCCTTTTGACGGTAGACATTGACACTCTATTGCGCGTTTCCCATTGCTGGCTGAGCACTCTGCTGTTGGTGAATGGAGATCTCCTAACAAGGCGTACTAGGGGTCGATCATCACGGGCAGTAGTCTTCTTCGGTCTTCCAGATCTAGGCCTGTCCTTCACCTCGTTAGTTTGCCCATGTTTTGCAATTAAACGACTGATTACAGTATGGTTAATGTTCAGCTGTCTGCCAATCTCTCTGCATGACATACCAGTGGTATGCATGCCTATGATTTGCCATTTCACACGATCACTTAACCGTCGTCTTGCCATAGCGGTTCACAATCAAGAGCTAATTCTCTCTGTACAAATAAACCACGGTCATGAACACAAAATTCCTAATCTTGTCGCCTAAATCTGTATGTAATGTTCTACACCTCAAACTGGACTTTTACATAACTGAACACGTGTGCTGTTTCCCGCCACGCACGGACATCAAGCGGCGTGAAGTCATGCATGCATGTGCATTTCGTACTTGGAATTATGTCAGCTAACACGGGGACAAAAAGTATGGCAGCCTAGTTGTACCATCATGTTTCTACGTTCTATTGTTTTTGCCGGTGCTTAACTTTTGCACAGGTGTATATACATATATATATATATATATATATATATATATATATATATATATATATATATATATATATATATATATATATATATATATATATATATATATATATATATATATATATATATATATATATATATATATATATATATATATATATATATATATATATATATATATATATATATATATATATATATATATATATATATATTTGGCCAGTGGCCATCAGTTCATATGTTTTGTTTATTTATAGAAAATATAGGACTGCAGTGCATTAGGAAACACTATACAGCAACACTTATATATGCAGCACCTTCTCCCGCCACCAACAATTTTTCACTGAGGTCGCTGTCCATGCTATAACTTTGTTTAGTCTGGCATGTTACCGACTAAACCTTTTCTATTCAGCTCGATAGGATAGGTTTAATATGGTTAGAGACACTTTCTTCATTAAGAAATCTGTAGTATACTCTTCTCTTCCGGCAGTGCGATAATCTAGCCCCTCACTCCGGTAAGACTCATAACTCTAAGATTTTGTCTCTCTTCATGCTCTACTCAGGCTTGTGGCTTCTTAATTGTTTGGATGTCCCTATCCGCACCATGGGCTGATCCGACCCTGGGAAACTGTTGGGGTTTCCGAGCGGTGATGGCCAGGCTGCGGTATCACACACCGTCCCTCCGTATCTTCGGATACTTAGTAGTTAGCACTTTTGCCAATGTAGGAAAGTACTGCGAAAACATATCTTAATTATTATTTTATTTGCTGAACAATCCTCCCGCACCGCAGTGCAAAACTGGGCAACTTGTATATAAACCTACCGACAGGTTAAACGGTTAATTCCATAGGACCCGGTGACGGGCAAGATGCATATCCCCACCGAATTCCATAAGAATGTCTGGGCATGATATTTAGATCTGCCACGCCCTTACGGGAAGGACATTTACGGTGGGTATTCGTCTCTCTTACCCCCACCATAATGATAGGACAATTGTCTAATAATGCTTTTGTGAAAAGTAACCTATGTCCTGTAACGTTTTATGTGGTTACGGAGCGGGTTGTCCGGATTCTTATCCAGTTCGGAGATCTTACTAAGTAATATGTATGAGCGCTGTCTTCAGTATTGATGTCTTAGGGCGTCTGTTCTCAATGACAGCCGTGTCTAATAGCTAGGTAGATGCCAGCCATTTGCGGCCTAAAATAGTTCTTGTTTCGAAAAACTAAAAGCTAAGTAAGCGAAGCAGAAGGCCCGCATAAATAAAGAGGCAACTACTGATTCAGCATACTAAGAATCTCATAAGACGGTGACGAGGGAATCCATTGGGAATCGCTCGTCCCGTCTTCATGTAAAACAGCATGCAACCCTATAGTCATAATCTCACTAGGTGTGGTCTTTTCTTCCTCAAGCATTTTTGGTTGAAATATTAGAGTTGGCCCATTTTTGCCTACGACTCTTCTCCCGCTTTAAGCAGTGGCGACACCTTACCGAGACGGAGGCCCACGCAAGGCACTTGCCTCTCGCAAGGATTCAGCGACGACAGTCCAAACAAGGATAATACTCCTCACCAAAACTAGCACTAGGAGTAGTGCCCGCGTGAGGCACATAACTTTTCATCAGAGATAATCTTCTTCCTTTCAGCTTAGAGGTATAATAACTTATAATATGTTAATTAGTTAAGTCTCGTGTCGGGGGCCTCCCTTGCGGGGATACCTCTGCGGACCTACGAGTCTGTGTGGTACCTCCGGGAGCCCCATATGTTTAAAAGTTCATCTACCTGTCTCTGTCTCGTATTTTCGTATGCTCTTATTTTAGTTTTATCTAGCATATTTATAATTGTTTAGGTAAAATCATTGTATAGACTTATATTTTTAGGTCACCAAATCAAATCTTGTAAGTTCATAGATCACGAAATTGCTATGGACAGGCATACTGGTGACACACATTCTTGGGATGAGACAGTTGTATTTAATGTTCGCGACGATGGTCGCACGGCCCCACAAATAACGATTGAGTTCCACTGGCCTTAGGAGTCAGTTTTTGTTACCCGCCGGGCTGTCTCGTACAAGGTCCGTCACCCCGATACCGGATGCTAAGCAACATCATCATTCGTCGTGCACTTGCAGCACGGCGAGTCGACATGATACACCGGAATGGCCCGACACTACCCCGCGAGCTACAATCAACTAAGCGACGTGTATGCTGATATCATAATCATGACGTCATGAATGATGCGATTAAGCCCGTCTTTAACGCTTAATAGTCCGACACGTTGGACGAATTGTATGGGCTTGTTATTTAATAAACGTGCTGTTGAATATTTTGAAACTAATTTGACTGGCCGCTGTTGCTGCCATAGTCAGCAACAGTACCCAGTCGAATTAGTTTCAGAATATGTAACAGCTTATTTGTATAGTTTTCTGGAAACTGATAGTAAGGGAATTCAGGGATCCATCCTTGAAAGCGCTTAAACTGCTTGAACTCAGAATATACTTTGTCAAGGCCCTGAAATGTGCTTGGTTTTATTGACTTGAAAATGCTCAAATTTATCAAAAATCTTTGAAAACATATTTTCGCTTAACATTTATTCCAGGTACATTAAATTACACTGATGTCGCTGCGTCTTTAAACCTTCAATTGTCAAGAATTGTCAAGGACATTAAAATTATTGCTTAGTGAATGCCAATTTACAGGCCAAGATATTCTGTTTTTTGAAAATTTAGCGCTATGATTTCTGGTTCGGTTAATGGCCTGGCAATTAAAGGGTCACATGTCTGTGGAAATGGTTAAAGTTTTGGTTAAAGCTCTTCAAAGATCGTGAAAGATCCTTGAGAAAGATACAACCAAGTCATTAACCCTTACCACTCTGGTGTCACCATTTTTAATTTTCAAATTAAATTAAAAGATGAACTGGTGTTCACTTTTCAACAAATTTGGTGGAAGGTGTTGCTGTCGTAGATGGAACCCGTTGGTCGTAGACAGCAATATTATCCACCAGAATTGCTGGAAAATGTACAACAATGTCTTTGCTATTGACACAGTAAAAGATCGAATATTTACATCAGATTGCTAAGGGTTGAAAGTGCTTGATTGTGTACCGTCGTTGAGACAATGGACCCTAGTAGCAGCAGCAGCAGCAGCAGCAGCAGCAGCATATGTTTATTTTTATTTTGTGATGAACAGGAAAGCAAAGCGAGAAAGAAATGCCTACCATGCTGCATGTTGCTGCCCAATATGGACTACAGGAATTCGGTAGTCGATTGGCAGAGCTTCCGGGGGCTATTCTAGCTTTCCAAACAAGGAATTGCCATGGCGACGATCCTGTAACTATGGCAGAGAAAGCGGGGCATACAGAATTGGCTGATTATCTCTACAGTTACTTTGTAAGTAAGGCCTAGGTTTCTGAAGTCCTGGTGCGTGTGTACCAAGAATAGGGCAGATTTAAGGAACACGATATTACCATTGGAGGTGCAGGGGTTGTATAATCATACTAAAATTGTTAATTTGTGGAGCGATCCATTTCACACTATGCGTCGCCTATTTCTAGCCAATCTCCGCTAACATCTTGTGCCTGTTTGGATCGATTTATAGGCCTATACTTTGAAGCCTGATTTCTCAGAATACCAATTTCAAGGTACCTATACAGTTAAGTTGATGAATATTTTAACTAATTTTATTGGGTGTTGTTGCTGCCTATCACAGAAATTGCGCCCAGTAAAATTAGTTTCAAAATATTCAACAGAATGTTTATTAAATAATGAAGAGATACAATTCGTACACTTGACCGTCGATGGGCTATTCAATGTTCATGACTGACATAGATACGTCATTCATTACGCATTTTGACGTCAGCATACATAGTGACGTAATTTATTATGACGTCATATGCTTAAGTAGCAGATCAGATATATTCATCCCCTAATTAATTATAACTAACATGTATGGCATACATTGAGGGATATGTATCTTGTTTGGCAGGAAACACAGGAAACCGTGGACGTCATTCATGGTATATACACGTGTATGTATGGCGAGTCACTCCACTATATCAACAGCAGCTCTCAGATACATGTAGACACACACTATACCAAGCAAGGTATTCAATAGATCTAACTAGCACGATAGATCCACCATCCACCATATATGTTTTGTTGTAGTAGTAGTTTTTATTATTGTCAAGCATTAGTTCTATGAACCCTGTCTTTGACGACGCACTGGCACTAGGATCTAGCTTATTCTTCATCTGGAATGTAATTTTAACTTTTTCAATTTTTTCGACCTGAATGTGGTTCGAACCTGGTAATTCTATGGCACCTTTCGCCTAGCAATTGGGAGGCGAGTGCTCTATTACCAGACCACCATCCAGAGGAATAAATCCTCTTTCACCGGACCAGCTTTCAACCACCCGACTCGCAACCACACGAATTGACTGGAATTGATGGTGTGCATTTGCTATACCCACCAGCCCACCATCCAGAGGACAAAAATCCTCTTTCACCGGACCAGCTTTCAACCACCCGACTCACAACCACACGAATTGACTGGAATTGATGGTGTACATTTGCTATACCCACCGACCCACCATCCAGAGGACAAAAATCCTCTTTCACCGGACCAGCCTTCAACCACCCGACTCACAACCACGCGAATTGACTGGAATTGATGGGTTGAAAATTGAAAAAAGGTACAACAAAAATTTTGTAGTGGTAGTAGTAGTAGTAGTAGTAGTAGTAGTAGTAGTAGTAGTAGTAGTAGTAGTAACCTTCATGGTTGTTGGTTGCTATGTCACTATTGTTACATAGTCTTTATTACATTTTCATCATCAGATTCCAACTATGATACAGTGCATACACCAATAAATGAGCCACTTCTTGAGAGCGAGGATGATAACGAAAATGATTACATATCAGTAGATGCTTACCTCCCCGGTCGCGCGCGCTATTTCGTACCAGAAAAACTGACTAAAGGTAAAAGTGCTAAAATCCTAAGTGACATAATTAGATGCCTCTGCACTGTATGTGTTGACGTGACACACACACACAACCCCCCCCCCCCCCCCCTTCCCCATGCCCCACCCAACCAGGTTCTTATCCTCGGTTTAACCCCTCTTGTGTCAACAGCGCCACAAAGTGCTTAAAATACTACTTATATATCAATTAAATTTTAATGGTCAATATTCTTTTAAGATATTTTAATCTTAGAAGACTATTTTTTGTAAATTTACCACTGAATTTCTTTCGCCGGCTTGACCTTTAAAGGGGAAATATACACCTGTGCAAAAGTTAAGCACCACCCTATTTTTACGCACATGCGAGGATATATTCATGTGCTATGAAGAAAGCAATAGCATAAACATTTATGTATCCATCCATCTTAGTGCAAGAGGTAATAATGCAACTAGAGGAATGCTGATTATGATGGTGGGGAAACACTGTATGTTTTTGTTTGAACTTGAAAACGAGGCCTGAATATGGTTACGTTGACACAACTGACAACTATTGCCCTACAGTTGACACACGTGGCTAGATTGTCATTAATGGTGTCTGAAAACGAAGTTTAACATCTGTGCACGAGTTTGAGACTGTCATTATTAATACCGGGTATATCCACCTTGTGCCTGGATGACGGCCTGGACACGACGTCTCATGCTGGTCACCAACCGACTGATACGCCATTGTGGTATTCGTTGCCATTCAAGATGGAGTGCGTCTGTTAATTCCTGTAGGTTCTGCACAGGAGGATCCCTCCTTCTCACCATGTTTCCCAGAATGTCCCAGATATGCTCAATAGGGTTCATGTCAGGGCTCCTTGCTGGCCATGGTAGGGTTTCGATGGCATTCTGGCGGAGGTATTCATGCACAGCTCTAGCACGATGTGGTCGGGCGTTGTCATCCATGAATATAGGGTGGGTTCCAGGTGCATGATTTACAAAATGAGGGACCACAACTCTATCCAGTATGGAATCTTTATATCTTTGTCCATTTAGTGTTCCAGGTACAGTCAACAGATCCAGCTTACAATCAAATGAGATACACCCCCATATCATAACGGAACCTCCACCAAATGGAACTTCTTCCATGATGTTACGTTGGTCGTACGCCGTGCGTCTGGACCTCCATACACGAGTTCGACCATCTGTGGCATGGAGCAGGAACCGACTTTCATCGGACCAGTGTACCCGTCTCCAGGATCTCATGTTCCAGTGTCTTTTTTCGTTGCACCACCTCAGACGCTCCTCTTTGTGGTGTGCAGTGAGGAGAGGACGTCTGACAGGTCTCCTAGCTTTCATGCCAGCAGCATACAGTCTCTTTTTGACGGTAGACATTGACACTCTATTGCACGTTTCCCATTGCTGGCTGAGCACTCTGCTGTTGGTGAATGGAGATCTCCTAACAAGGCGTACTAGGGCTCGATCATCACGGGCAGTAGTCTTCTTCGGTCTTCCAGATCTAGGCCTGTCCTTCACCTCGTTAGTTTGCCCATGTTTTGCAATCAAACGACTGATTACAGTCTGGTTAATGTTCAGCTGTCTGCCAATCTCTCTGCATGACATACCAGTGGTATGCATGCCTATGATTTGCCATTTCACACGATCACTTAACCTTCGTCTTGCCATAGCGGTTCACAATCAAGAGCTAATTCTCTCTGTACAAATAAACCACGGTCATGAACACAAAATTCCTAATCTTGTCGCCTAAATCTGTATGTAATGTTCTACACCTCAAACTGGACTTTTACATAACTGAACACGTGTGCTGTTTCCCACCACGCATGGACATCAAGCGGCGTGAAGTCATGCATGCATGTGCATTTCGTACTTGGAATTATGTCAGCTAACGCGGGGACAAAAAGTATGGCAGCCTAGTTGTACCATCATGTTTCTACGTTCTCTTGCTTTTGCTGGTGCTTAACTTTTGCACAGGTGTATAGTAAAGAAAATTAAAGTTTTTACTGAGCCAGTGTCTATCTACAGGCTGAGAGTAGACTACCTTGGTTACCGAGCCAGTCATTCTAGTGGTAAATATTTAAAAATACTCTTCTCTAGGCCTTTAAAATAGCCATATCTAAAGAGCACTGCAACGTTGTTTTTTTGGTCAGTTTGACCATCAAAGGGTTAAGTTTAGACAAGAGGGGTTAATAGAAAGGGTTGCTGGTGCCTTGTATATTGTTTAGCATATATCTATATTCTGAAAAATATTCGCATTATTTGCTGAGCCATCTAACACCTGAAATTTCAATGTCTCATTCATAAAACAACGACACGTGTAAGATGTTGACTATTTTTGAAATTAATTTGACTGGGAGCAGTTGATGTCACGTAGACAGATCCAAATGCAATACCCTCTTCTCCCAGAGAGATGGTAATGAACAGTTTACAAAAAAGATTTACAAAATTTGGAAATCAATAAATTGAAAGATCCGCATTTTATAATGGAATCAACTAGCTGTGAAATAAAATGCTGGTATATAATTTGAATTAATAATCGTTAAAATCTTAATTGAGCTTGCAATATTGAGGTTAATTATTGGCGATTCTACGAACGCGAATTCAAAATTCTTCCGAACTAGTGATTTGAGAGGATGGGAAATTGTAGTGTAATTGTCAAACTAAAAAGATATAGCCTCTAATTGATGAAACCAATTTGTCAGTCAATCAGATAATATCATAATAAACTACGTCAGTATGATGGCGTCATGATCAATTACGAAATGAAGGCGCGATTTAGTCCATCATAAACCCATAACAGCCCGTCACGTTGTGCGAATTGTATGTCTTTACCAGACAATAAACTTTCTGTTAAATATTTCGAAACTAATTTGACTGGGCGAGTAGTTATTGTGCTTCGGTAGACCGGTGGGGGTGGGTGGGTGCGGGTTCGACAGGAACCAGAAATGGCACTTCCGGACTGGAAACAGAACTTCTGGACCGGAAACACCCACTTCCAGTACCAGAAATGCCCATTTCTGGACCGGAAACCCCATTTCTAGAATGGAAACACCGATTTCTGGACCGGAGATGGCACTTCCAGTACTGGAAATGGAAATTCTGGTACCGGAAACATAACTTCCGGACCCGAAATGCTCATTTCCAGAAGGAAACGTTCATTTCCGGACCAGAAACACTTACTTCCGGACCGGAAACGGCACTTCCGGTACTGGAAATCCCACTTCCGGTACCGGAAATCCTACTTCCGGTACCGGAAACGTCACTTCCAGACCGGAAACATTCATTTCCGGAATGGAAACACCCACTTCCAGACCGGAAACCCCACTTCCAGTACAGGAAACCCCACGTTTAGACCGGAAACACCAATTACTGGACCGGAAACCCCGGAAATGCCACTTCCATGGTGTTCAATAAATGGAGGCTTCTGATTGCCTGCACCAATGAATGGAGGCTTCTGATTGGCTGAGCTGATAAACTGGAGGTTTATAGTTGTACCTTTATAAACGGGTAGGTGAAATCCGATAAATGGGAGCCGATAAACACCCACAAATCAAATTAATGATCACGTTTCGAATCATTAAAATGTTGAGCACAAGATGGTAGGTCTTTAAAACATGTGTTAATTAGGACTACATGTCTTAAAGAACCATTATTTATGTTGAGTTTGTCTGAAAATATCTATATAAATTGAATTGTCACCCCATTTTTTGATGTAATGTCTAGTATTTGACCAAAGATCGAATAAAGACGTCTGTTCACTTGAACCAAAGATACATTTTCTAAGAAATTCCTATGGCAAAAATTATAGCTATATTCAGACAACCCAAATTTTCTGGAATGAAACTCCCGTTCTCGAGAAAAATTATACAGGATATGCACGTTAGCATTGTCATTGTCATTGTCATCATCGTTCCCATTATCTTCATTATTATTGACACCAATGACACCTTCTGTTTCTACATTTCTTAAATTAACAGCATCTATTGGAATTCCTGATGGTGAATAACTTATTTCACCAACACCCCCCCCCCCATGTTGATTGGAATATAATCCGTGAGTGATGGAATCATCACTATTTGTATCACATCCCATAGGAAAATCACATGTTGGTTCGTATTATCTTCACTATTTATATCACAATCCATCATCGGGATACCGGTTGAAGAGGTATCCCATATTCATCCGTATACATTCCATTTAAAACGTTTAAATTATGAATAATATTGTTGAATAATTTTAAGTCTATGTCATCTCGTTCCGATGCATCAGTTGAAGTGGTCTGAAACACAAAAATTATAATAATAATAATGCTAATAATAATAATAATAATAATAATAATAATAATAATAATATACAAGTCTCTATTTCAATTTCACAATTTAAAAGAAATATGTATTAATTTATAGTGAATAAAACCAGCATATGCTAAACATTTATTTCGTTTCTTTACTTCAAGGTATATATTTTAAGCCTCTGAAAAAAGTATACAATTTCAACAATTTTATTTTCACTGCTGTGAATGTGTACCTTTAATGGTCGTGTGTGATACTGAAACAGTGTGGCTGGGTGAGCTGGAGTCTCCTACATATTTCCTACGCCTAGATGACGTATTGTATGTGTAAGTGTATGTGTGGCCGCACATTGGGTGTGTGGGTGCATGTGTAGTAGGGAAGAAATTAGCTTTTCTCAGCCTTCAGTTATCATAGTTTTCAAAATATTCAAAGTTTCCACACATACATATTCAGGTTTTTTCAGTCACTACTTTCAAAATATTTAACAAACTCAGACACACTGAACAATGCAATGCGAATAGCTGGTATGTAAGTCTTGTATCTAAGGTCTATGAATGAACACATCTAAAAACACGATTATTTGAAAATGTTTCTTGCTAGTTAACCCAAGAAATCTACAGAAAAAACAATGTCCATTTGTAGACCAAGAGAGAGGTATTTTTTCAAAAATTTCTATTTTACTTTCTCACATTCTGAGCGTTCAAGTCTATGAACACAGGATTTCCAGTAGACATGCTCGGTTCTGTCGGATTTCCAGGCAATGTAATCAGATCTGCAGGATTTCCAATGGATGTGCTCGGATCTGAGACGGTTTTGTCTGGCTTGGAATTGTCTCAGATGATTACTGGCTCGGGCCTCGATTTAAATTTCTTGGATGGATGTGTCTGTGGCAGAGAAATCGGTTCAAGAGCTTTCAAATAATTGTATCGGTTTTTTTATTTTTTGAATCTGACATGATCCCTTAGTTGGAGTTGTAACAATCACATTACCGACCTGTTTCCACTAAAAGTTCTCCATCATGCAAAGTTAAATCATTACATTTACCAGCTGATACTGACAAAACCAAAGGCTGGCCTTGGAAATCTTGATCCATTTCTTTTCTGGGAAAAAACATATTTCACAACCATCATTTTCTAGTTACATCATTATAACAATCGAGAATATTATACTCACAACATCCAAAAAGGGGGTGACAATTCAATTTATATAGATATTTTCAGACCAACACACAAATTTGCAAAAAACGAGACTTCAACTCGACAGTAATGCTATTACTAATAGGATACATGTCAGGAAGAGATTAGAACAGTCAAACCTTTCTAGAGTAGCCATCTGTTTTAAAGCAAATTTGCAGACAAAGAGAAGACTATTTTGACTGACTCAACATAACTAATGGTTCTTTAAGACAGGTAGTCCTAATTAGCCACATGTTTTAAAGGCTTACCATCTTGTGCTCAACATTTTAATGATTCGAAATGTGATCATTAATTTATCCCAGTGATAGAATATTAAAGCTGTGATCTTTCAAAAAACACACTTCCCATTTTTAAGGATTCCCACTTAATGTTTTAGATTTTCATCCTGTTCTAAATCTGATTTGGGGTGACAACTATTATTTTATTATCAGAGGATATAATCACATCTAAAAAAATGTCTAACACTTCCAGTTGAAAGTCGATTTTGATGCTGGAAGAAAATCAAATATTTGTCCAATAGATATGAATATGTAGATATGAATATGCCTGTAAAAGTAAAGGGTATGATTCGCTGATTATTCGATCCCATGGATTATTACATTCGACGCTAATTAAACAAATCACTTAGCGTATGTTTCACAATACAGTAAAACCTGTTTATTGTGTTCACTTGCATTTGGAGCCCAGAAAAATGGTGATTCAATACAGTAAAACTGTGTCTATTGTAACCACCTGCATATTTTAGACCAAAGATAGGGGTTCTGTAAGACAGGTAGTCATAAGATCATACATCTTAAGCTTCCTACCTCTTCTGGTCTAAAATGTTTTCTTAAAGCAACTCTGACGATTACAAAACCGTTTCTTGAGAATCTTTCCTTTCGTTTTTAAATTGATTCAACTTTTATAGAAAGTGTTAAAATGCATAATCAGCATAAACTCACACTCATTCACCTTTTGATATTAGTTTCCGATCTTGAAGTGATGGGGTCCCTAGCTTCTGCAGGAAGGATGTGTAACAGCTTCATGTGGAGTTTCCGGCATGGAAGTGGGTGTTTATCGGCATCCATTTATCGGATACACCTACCCGTTTATAAAGGTACAACTAAAAACCTCCCGTTTATCAGCTCAGCCAATCAGAAGCCTCTGTTTATCGGTGCAGCCAATCAGAAGCCTCCGTTTATTGAACAGGCGTTTTCCTGTCAGGAACTGGGGTTTCCAATCCTGAAGTGGCCATATCCTGTCATTTCCGGTTCAGAAGTGGGCATTTCCGGTCTGGAAGTGGGGTTTCCTGTACCGGAAGTACTGTTTCCTGTACCAGAATTGGAGTTTGCCATACTGGATGTGCCATTTCCGGTCCAGAAGTGTCGTTTCTGGTCCGAACGTGGGCGTTTCCGGTCTGGAAGTGGGGTTTCCGGTACCGTAAATCAATTTCCGGTACCGGAAGTTGGGTTTCCGGTCCGGAAAGTGGGTGTTTCTGGTCTGGAAGTGGCATTTCCAGTACCGGAAGTACCGTTTCCGGTACAGGAAGTGGGGTTCATGATATCGGAAGTACTGTTTCCGGTACCGGAAGAGGGGTTTCTGGTCCGGAAATGGGGTTTCCAGTCCAGAAATGGAGTTTCTGGTCCAGAAATGGGTGTTTCCAGTCCGGAAGTGGGGTTTCCATTACCGGGAGTAATGTTTCCGGCACCAAAGTGGGGTTTGCGGTACCGGAAGTGCCTTCTCTGGTCCAGAAGTGGCATTTCCGGTCCAGAAGTTGGTGTTTCCGGTACCGGAAGTGCTGTTTCCGGTCCGGAAGTGGCGTTTCCATTCCGGAAGTGAACATTTTCGGTCCAGAAATGAATGTTTCCGGTCTGGAAGTGATGTTTCCGGTACCGGAAGTGGGGTTTCCAGTACCGGAAATCACGTTTCCGGTACCGGAAGTGGGGTTTCCGGTACCAGAAGTGCTGTTTCTGGTCCGGAAGTGGTATTTCCGGTCTGGAAGTGGGGTTTTCCAGTCTGGAAATGAATGTTTCCGGTACCGGAAGTTCCATTTCCGGTACCGCAAGTGCCGTTTCCAGTCTGAAAATGGGTGTTTCCGGTATCGGAAGTGGGCATTTCCGGTCTGGAAATTCTGTTTCCAGAAGTTCCATTTCAGGTTCCTGTTGAAACCTCCCGTCTACCGAGGCCCAATAACTACTTGGGTGTTGTTGCTGCCATAGCAACAGCATCCAGTCAAATTAGTTTCAAAATATTCAACAGCATACATGTATAGTTTTCCGGTAATTGAGGTTCAGGGAGTGTAGGATCGATTGACCCAACACGGGGCAAAGCGTGCGTTGAGCTTAGCTAGAGATGGGCAGGGCATTGCTAAAACTGGATTCTTCCATTGTTAAAAAGATATAGACTATAATAGACCTTTCCAGTTTTAGTCAAATTAGTTTCAAAATATTCAACAGCATGTTTATTACATAGCAAAGACATAATTCGTACATCGTGTCAAACTATTAAGCATTAAAGACGGACTATTTTGAATTATTCATGGCGTCATAATTTTGACGTCAGCATACACGTCACTTAGTTGATTATGACGTCATAGGCCGGATCGATAAACTGGAAAGGTGAATTGTCATCATCTACATTTCCATTTCAGCAAAGATTCCTGCTCCAGAAGCGCCCAAAAAGGACCGAAGTGCAACTGTGGCAGCTCTTTCAAATGCGGTTGTTCTAAGTGCAGGTATGTGTGCACGAGTGTTGAGCTGACTGATTTCCCGATAATATCTGGAATACCGCGATATTACGTTATCGTTATCGTTATCGTTTCATTTATAATTACAGTCAATACTTCCGACACCGTCAATACCGTCAGTTGTATTTTTCATAAAATAAATTCACCAAATAAACAAATTTAACTAGTCTCTGTCGTATGTCTATCATTGTCACGTCAATTCATCAGTTTGAATAAACTACCCTATATCCGCCTGTGTGTCGTATCAGTGTGCTATCCACTAGTCTAGTGTGGTTCTAAATTGTTATGGATTTGCCTCACGTGACTGCCAGCGAAGTTCATTAAATATGTCAATCTAAAAAACGCCAGGTATACGCTCCAGCTTCTCATTAGCGCTGTTTGCGGAGAGGGCAACAGCTTACAAGCCCCGTCTTCAAATTGAACAAGATTCTAAGTTTGATTAATTAAAATCACTCAAGATCTTATTTCTTTCTTTCTTTGTTTTTTATTCTTCGTCATTCTTTCTTTGTTTTTATTCTTCGTCAAAGACTTTGCACCGCATCTCCTCCTACAGTTTTCATCCGATCACCTCCAAACCTGGTCAACTTCTGCGGTCCCATCTGGAATCGTGTGATTGTGTTTTTATTTCAATCCTTCCCAAAGGATTTCGAGCTATCCATTTTGCGTGGTCAGAAATGTCCCAGAGGAAACGTATGGTGATTTTCAGTATTGTCTTTGATGTCCGACTACACCTAGAGTTGTGATCGGATGGCTATGAAACTTGATCAGGATATTACCTGTGGGGTCCTGAAAATATCTGCCCACCTAAAAGGTGACCTTGACCATTGACCACTGAGCGCCATTGCATTGAATATGTACCCCATAGGGAATGAGTGGGGATTTTCAGGATGGATTTTTGAACTGTGGCTACATCTAGAGTTTTCATCGGATATCTACCGTACTTGGATGGAATGTTATCATTGGGGATGTTTCTTCGAATTTATTTTTCAAAATGGCCACCAGGTGGCACAGTTTGGTCAGAAATATAGTTTTCGTTGTTGGCAGAAATGAACTCAAGTTCAAAAATGGTTTAAAAAATTATTTTTAATTTTCTTTTTCAAAATGGCCGCCAGGTAAAAAATACCAGTTTTATTTGAACTACATTTTCTCCTAGAGTTTAATTCCGATTCTCTTTTTAATATCTCCCATGCGGCCAGGGTCATTCATGGGTGACAATTTCCAATTCTCATGCTTGGCGTGAGTAACCTCTCTTTCATCAAACAACGTCAAAGAACATGCTAGAAGACACCTTATTTATCCTTTAGGGTCACGGTGATCTTTTAGAGGTCAACGTTATCAGCTTCGAGGAATCATATTTTCCATGCCCAAAGTAAATCTATGGGAATTTCAACTATGAATCTTTGAACTGCGATTACACCTAGAGGTTTTATCGGATCAGTACCAGGCATGTTCAATGGTCATATAAGAAGAGGGCTTATAATATTCCTTAATGGCCAGACATTGCAGATTTACAGTTATTTCAGTAGATTGCATTGCGCTGCTGCTGCTGGTGCTGCTGCTGCTGCTTCTGTTGCTTCTGTTGCTTCTGTTGCTGCTGCTGCTGCTGCTGCTGCTGATGATGATGATGAGTGACTGAATCGTCTTTCTTGAGTGGGTGGCTGCATCTTCTTTCAGCTGCAATCAGGGTTTTTTAACCTTCTCCACCGTGTGTTGTTTACTGCGAGCGTCGTAAGTTTCTTTTGGTTTATCCTCATATTTAGTGGTCCAAGAGCATGGTCTTTGAGGTCAGAACGTAAAACACTTAGGAAGTTGATGTTGTGGCGTCGTTTGCGTGCCTAATACGTGTTAACGCCTTCCACTGTAAGTTCTAGTGCTTTCTGAGCGGGCGTATTCTATGGTATTCGAAGAACACGTCCGAATATAGACCATCGCTGCTGCGCTACCATCACAAATAGTGCCTCTGCGTTACACCGTTTGCAGAGTGCTGCATATGATATTAGACTGTGTTTCATTGTAATAGGAACAATAAATAATAAATAATAAACCGAAATTCCGCATTTGCACATTGACCTAAAGAAATATAAACTGACAAGGGCAAATCATTCGATCAAGTCCAATCGCATATGATGGAAATCAGTTCCCTATGTTCAAGAAGGAACGCACGAATCTGGCCTACGCTGTGCATGACTGGACTACATTATTTCCCTGAAAACGTGGATTACTGAATCACCAGGCCTTATTGACCAATATTTAAAATTCAAATTCAAAGTTATGTTTGTTGCTGTATGTTAGTGTATGTACAAAGTCAGAGCGGGACGTCCGTCAAAGGGATCGCCTATAATCGGATAGACCCCCCCCCCCACCCCATACATTAAATATACTCACAACATTGAACGTTTACAGCCACAAGCACAAAGAGGTAATATAATTATTAAACGTTGCATCTATTGTATATAATATGCTTGTAGGCCTTTAGTTAACAATGGACCTTTCCAAGTTTATTCATCCATCATATGACATCATAATCAACTACGTGACGTGTAGGATAAGGTCATAATCATGGCGTCATGAATAACTCGATATCGTCCGTCTTTAACCATTAATAGTCCGACACGTTGTGAATTGCATGTCTTTACTATTTAATAAACACTCTGTTGAATATTTTGAAACTAATTTGACTGGATGCCGTTGCTGCCATAGGCAACCGTTGCTGCCATAGACAGCAACAGCGGCCAGCCAAATTAGTTTCAAAATATTTAACAGCTTACCTATATAGTTTTCTGGAAATGATAGTCAGACTAGGTGTGGGTGGAGCTGAGATCGAGATGGGCGGGTCATGGCTAAAACTGGAAAGATCCATTGTAGATGTACGAGAAGACAATGTACAGCGGGTAATCAAAAATGGCATCCGTTAAATGTGACTATGCTTGAATAATTAAAGGTGCATATTCACACCAAATGCTTGAAAATAAAATGGTTAAAATTGTATACTTTTAGAGACTTAAATTATGTAGCTAGATGTAAGGAAACGAAATAAATCTCAACATATGATGAGTAAAATAAAAAAATTATATTAATATATACGTAATTTAATCATCATATTTTAAGATTTATATCGCTTCCTTACATTTAGCCACATAATCTAAGACTCTGGAAGTATACAATTTTAACAATTTTATTTTCAAGCATTTTGTTGTGAATATGCACCTTTAATGGCAAGTTATTTAGATTACATCAAATGGCCCACTACCGGCCCAGTAACGAGCGTTATCATTGTTCCAGCTTATATTTTCTAATTATTCTGTTTTGCTAATGTGTAGGTCCATCAGGCGTGATGAATCCAGCAGCAATGGGGTCTCGTGGACAACAAGAATTAATTGACATCAATAATATGGTGAAAGAGTCGAAAATATCTGTCAATAATGCTCAGAGGTTTTTTAGGGCATGGCAGCAGAGGTACGGGGAGGGCTCGCAGTCCTTCACGGAAAGAAAGGTGACCATTTATGATTGGATAATAATATAATATATAGGCTCCAGTAGTAAGGGCGAGAGAGGGACACGCTAAATATCATTGTTCCTCTGAAGTCATGTACAATATAAGACTGTTTTTCTAGTAACTCTGACAAAAAGAGCTACTAATGGATGTTTTGATTATATTTCTACTAGTTGTACTAGTTTAAGTTCAAGTTGAACTTGAACTTGATTTACCCGATTTGCAGCTGGAAACAAACCAAAATAGGGATCTTTGTGTTTTTCTAATATCATACACAAAGGAGTATAATAGGGAGCTATAGCTGCCATTTTTAATTGTTTGATTAGATATTTTTTACTGTTTTACCATTTCCTACGGCCTTCCACGTCGGCTTTGATCATTATTACAAACAATGGGAGCGATCGATGCACTGTTTCATTGGTCCTCGCAAGTCACGTCATTACAAGTGGCCATGGCCTAATTGACCATATATTGGGTGCCCAAAAGGTGGTGGGTGGGGTGGGTGGGTGGGGTGGGTGGGGGTCGGGTGGGGGGGGGGGGGTTCTGGCGGGCGTGTTTCTACAACGTTACGTCCCCTTATTTATTTGGGAATATGGCTATTGAGATCTGTGAGATAAAGTAAAATAATTTGTTTATTTCTTTATATATCTGGACCCAATTTTGCATATAGACTACCAGCCAGATACAAATTAGGTCTGTTTGATATAGCAATGATAAAGATTTGACAAAAGTGATATCTGGTCAAATTAGTACTGGTTCCAACGGGAAAATATACCTTCGGCTGATATTCTCCAGAAACTAGGTCAAACCGACATAGTCTTTATAGAGTTGGTTGCATGTGCTCAGATTTGCTCACCCAGCTAGTTTCGTGAAAATATATCGAGACATCTTAAAAGTACTATCCTTTCCGAATTGTTTCCATAGACCTCCATACTTAGAATAAGGGGCTGTACCATGTTGACAATTTAACACGATTCTCACACACCTGATGCATATTGTTAACATCAACAATCTAATTAATATAGTGCATAATAATTCACTACTTTAAAAAAATCTCAGCTTTCAATACAGTACAAATTTGCAAGTGTCATAAATCTATTTTTAAGGATGTATTCGCATAATTTTCATCCTCATAGACAATGACACTAGGGACATATTTGCCAAATTTGCGTTTAAACCATCAACAAATGGCGAGACGTGCCAACTATTGTTAACGAACGCTGCTGAAGAATGGAGGGTCATGACCTAATTTCGACCCTCAAATGGCCCCTGGGCAAAAACAACGGTGTCATCCGGCCTATTGATGTTCCCAATGACCCATATAATGCAACTAACATGGATGACGCATTGTACTAAATTCTGCCTGTCAAAGTGTATAGAGGCATCTTTCTGAATTCTGTCACTCCTTTAGTATATTTATTGAAAGAAAAGAAATTTATTAAAGATTGTGTATTCAATTTCAGGTTACCTTGAATAAATTGCGGTCGAACTTCGCCACTACAATGAAGGCGGTGAATATACAGAGAATTACCTCTGTTGCCTATCCCGATGGATTAGAGTCTGACGTCATTAAATCAATGACGCAAGATCAGGTATGCATTTTTTCAATCTGCCGACCCTGAAACAATCAACAAAATATAGGTTTCTTAGATCTGATCGCCTACTATAAAGCTAAACGTACATTTAATTCATGAATGCATTTCCTCACTCAATCATATGACGTCATAATCCTTACGTCATGAATGATTCGATTAAGCCCGTCTTTAACGCGCTGTCCGACACGTTGTAAGAATTTTATGTTTTTTCTATTTAAAAAACATGCTGGTGAATATGTTGAAACTAATTTCACTGGGCGCTGTTGCTGCCATAGGCAGCAACACCACCCAGTCAAATTAGTTTCAAAATATTCAACAGCTTACCTGTATAGTCTTCTGGAAATTGATAGTCCGGAAGTTCAGAGATCGGTCGATCCCAAAACGTGCGAGGCGTGAGTGGAGCTTCGATAGAGATGGGCGGGGCATAGCTAAACGTTGGAAAGGTCCATTGTCTGTTTATAGTTTATATACACCTGTGCAAAAGTTAAGCACCAGCAAAAACAATAGAACGTGGAAACATGATGGTACAACTAGGCTGCCATACTTTTTGTCCCCGCGTTAGCTGACATAGTTCCAAGTACGAAATGCACATGCATGCATGACTTCATGCCGCTTGATGTCCGTGCGTGGCGGGAAACAGCACACGTGTTCAGTTATGTAAAAGTCCAGTTTGAGGTGTAGAACATTACATACAGATTTAGGCGACACGATTAGGAATTTTGTGTTCATGACCGTGGTTTATTTGTACAGAGAGAATTAGCTCTTGATTGTGAACCGCTATCGCAAGATGAAGGTTAAGTGATCGTGTGAAATGGCAAATCATAGGCATGCATACCACTGGTATGTCATGCGGAGAGATTGGCAGACAGCTGAACATTAACCATACTGTAATCAGTCGTTTGATTGCAAAACATGGGCAAACTAATGAGGTGAAGGACAGGCCTAGATCTGGAAGACCGAAGAAGACTACTGCCCGTGATGATCGAGCCCTAGCACGCCTTGTTAGGAGATCTCCATTCACCAACAGCAGAGTGCTCAGCCAGCAATGGGAAACGCGCAATAGAGTGTCAATGTCTACCTTCAAAAGGAGACTGTATGCTGCTGGAATGAAAGCTAGGAGACCTGTCAGATGTCCTCTCCTCACTGCACACCACAAAGAGGAGCGGCTGAGGTGGTGCAACGAAAGAAGACACTGGAACATGAGATCCTGGAGACGGGTACACTGGTCCGATGAAAGTCGGTTCCTGCTTCATGCCACAGATGGTCGAACTCGTGTATGGAGGTCCAGACGCACGGCGTACGACCAACGTAACATCATGGAAGAAGTTCCATTTGGTGGAGGTTCCGTTATGATATGGGGGTGCATCTCATTTGATTGTAAGCTGGATCTGTTGACTGTACCTTGAACACTAAATGGACAAAGATATCAAGATTCCATACTGGATAGAGTTGTGGTCCCTCATTTTGTAAATCATGCACCTGGAACCCACCCTATATTCATGGATGACAACGCCCGACCACATCGTGCTAGAGCTGTGCATGAATACCTCCGCCAGAATGCCATCGAAACCCTACCATGGCCAGCAAGGAGCCCTGACATGAACCCTATTGAGCATATCTGGGACATTCTGGGAAACATGGTGAGAAGGAGGGATCCTCCTGTGCAGAACCTACAGGAATTAACAGACGCACTCCATCTTGAATGGCAACGAATACCACAATGGCGTATCAGTCGGTTGGTGACCAGCATGAGACGTCGTGTCCAGGCCGTCATCCAGGCACAAGGTGGATATACCCGGTATTAATAATGACAGTCTCAAACTCGTGCACAGATGTTAAACTTCGTTTTCAGACACCATTAATGACAATCTAGCCACGTGTGTCAACTGTAGGGCAATAGTTGTCAGTTGTGTCAACGTAACCATATTCAGGCCTCGTTTTCAAGTTCAAACAAAAACATACAGTGTTTCCCCACCATCATAATCAGCATTCCTCTAGTTGCATTATTACCTCTTGCACTAAGATGGATGGGTACATAAATGTTTATGCTATTGCTTTCTTCATAGCACATGAATATACCCTCGCATGTGCGTAAAAATAGGGTGGTGCTTAACTTTTGCACAGGTGTATATATACATGTATTTATCTTCATATTTATTTATGTTTATTTCATCGTTTATATTTATCTATTTTCATGTTATTTACCTTTCTTTCTCCACAGATTTATTTATTTGTCTATTTACAACCCCCCCCCCCCCTCCCAATAGCTGTACTACTACTACTACTACTACTACTACTACTACTACTACTACTACTACTACTACTACTACTACTACTACTACTATAGATTGGGCTGGGTTCGAGCCTCGCTCAGGTAGGAAATTGAAAAATGTAAAAATTACATTCCAATGATGACTGTGCTATATCCTAGCGCGAGTGCTTCGTCAGTGACAGGGTTCCTAGAACTATTGTTTTAAAATAATAAAAACTACATACATGCGAGTGCCTAGAGATATGACAAGTCTGGAATCATCAATTTCCGTTATAATCAATTTCGTCCAATTAATGAATCCAATGTATTAATCACTTATATGACATCATAATCAATTACGATCCAATGTATTAATCAAATATATGACGTCATAATCAATTTCGTCACATCCAGGTTGACGTCACAATAAACTAAACAATGAATGCCATCTTAGTCAGTCAAGAACGCTAAATAGTCAGTCAGACTATACGAAGTGTATGTATTTACTGTTAATAAACTTTCTGTTGGATAATTTGGAGCCAATTTGACAAGGCGCTTCTACTGCCATTTGCAGCAAATGCATCCTATCAAATTGGTTTCAAATTATGCAGTCAACATACCTACACCACAATAAAGGTTTATATATTTATGTAAATAAAGAAACAGATTTACGGAGTTAGGGGTCCTACATATTCGATCGATTCCAACTCAGGCTAATGTTGGATAGAGCTTAGCTAACACTATTATTTAATTGTACATAAATGGGTACCCACATGTGTGTATAAGGGAATGCAGCTGTGCGTAAGTCGCTTGTAGTCTGGCGTCACATTCAAATAAATTCATAAAATGACGTATTTATCTCCTTCATGAACAATGAACAAGTCACCGCCAAATGTATGAATAGTTCCTTACATGGAGTCAATCCGGAATAACGCCATACATCAGTATGACGTTTTTCCGGAGTGATTATCCTGTAAGAACACGGCATAAACTGCCATAGGCAACAACAGAAGTCCGGACAAATTAGTTTCAAAATACTGAACAGCTTAACTGTAAAATTGCCTGGAAGAAAGAATGCGTTTGATGTAGATTGTCTGTCCGTTGTGTATGCGTGCGTACGTTCATGCTCACGTAATTGTGTGCGTGTAAGTCCGTAGATGTGTGTGCGTTAATTTGTGTCTAGATGAGTGTAGGTGCGCAAGTTATAAGTAGGCAATCATAATATAAAATATAATAATGCTATTCTTCTTATTATTAATCTTGCAGTAATTTTTGTATTTTGTATTTTTCGATATTTGTACAAACATTCAGTGTATATTATATATTATTGTACATAGTGTATATATGTTCAAGGGCCTCGTTAACATCAGGCACTGCCGATTTACCCTCGCAAAATAAAGAATATTATTATTATTATTATTATTATTATTATTATTATTATTGGAATGCACACTATCAGTTCCAGTCAATTTGTGTGGGTGTGAGTTGGGTAGTTGAAAGCTGGTCTGGTGAAAGAGGATTCTTGTCTTCTGGATGGTGGGCCAGTCAGAAGACTACTCGGCTCCCAAACGCTAGACGAATAGGTGCCATAGAATAGGCTGGGTTCGAACCTCGCTCAGGTCGAAAATTGAAAATGTAAAAATTACATTCCAATGATGACTGCTATATCCTAGTGCCAGTTCATAGAACTAATGCTTGACAAAAATAACTACTACTACTACTACTACTAAATTTAGCATCTTAGGCATACTTATTTTTATTGCTGCTATCAATAAATGTATTTCAGAGGGAGTCAGGCTTTGACGAGTCCTTTGAAAATCGGTTAAGCAATACAAGTAAGAGAAGCCAATGAATTGTCTTAATCAAACACAGAATTGATTGTCTAAGAGTGGGATCTTTTCTGTCCCACAAGTACCTGACGTCATACTCAAATACGTCACACGTTAGCTGATATCAAAACTAAAAATGACGTATATAATTCCGTCATGAAAATCGAAAAGTCCATCACTGGTGTACGAATCGTATATCTTTAATAAATCTACAATCAAATACACATTATCTTGACTATTTTGAAACTAATTTCACTGGGAGCTGTTGCTTCCTTAGGCAGAAAATTGCTCCAGTCAAATTACGTTCAAAATATTCAACAGCTTGCCTGTATAGTTACTTTGAAATTTAGATTATGGGAAGTCAGGTTTCAGTGTTAAAATTGATTCTAACAGCCATACATAGCGGGTGTTGCATAGCTATAAATGGGCGTTGCATGGCTATAAATGGGCGTTGCATGGCTATAAATGGACGTTGCATGTCTATAAATGGGCGTGGCATAGCCAGAAATGGGAGTTGCATGGCTAAACATGGGTGTGGCATAGCTACAAACGGATTCCGCTATTGTCTATGCCTTGTTGAAATGTTAGTTTAACGCTTAGCACTCGGCTTTCAAAATTTATAATTTGCAAATTAAATTAAAAGATGAACTGGTGTTCATTCTTCAACAGATTTGGTGGAAGATGACAGCAACATCATCCAACAAAATTGTTTAACAATGTACACCAGGTTCTTGCTATTGACACATTAAAAGATAGAATATTGACATCAGAGTGGTAAGGGTTTAGTATCTGCTGCATAGCCAGGTTACCTAGTACTATAGCTATGACCAAAGATACATTAAGCACTAATTTCATTTCAAAGGCATCTTGAAATCCTTTGATAAAGCTTAATGACCAGTGTGCGAGAAACATTAATGAAATCTAATAAATGCGCTAGTCCGGCCATCTAGCTGCCCCATCCAACCCAGAACATAGTATTCTTACGAACGTCAATAGGAGGTTGATTTAACAGATTAATGGCCTGACAGTGTTTGGAAGCTGTTTAATATTTTGAAACTAATTTGTCTGAAAGAATAAGTGTTAAAAGGTTAAATATGTCAATCAGATGTGCATTACAAGCGTGTGTAAGGTGTTTAGAAACTGCATGATTGATATTAATTTGTTATTTAAATTAAATTAATTTATTAATATTGTAGGTTCGTCCAGCAGTGGTTCGGCAAACTTAAAGGTAGCCAGTGACTCCAGTGAAAGCTTGGTAAGCTCAGTAACGTCAACACTTATAAATGGGTAGCGAAGCAGTGATCCCTGCTGCATTTATTAGTTAAACAGCCTGAACTGACTTCTCAGAGAGCCTAGTTTTAAAACATTTTCGGGAGAAGAAAATATTCAACACAATGTAAACTTATTAAATTGTTAATTCATCAGGGGCATACCGTATGCGAACATATTAGTGACAGACGTTTAGATGTTTAGATGTTCACGACGGAGATACGTCATCTTGATTGTGACGTCAGCCAATGTGATGTATTTGATTATGAGGGCAGATTCTTGAGTGACAGATCGGGTCCCCTCCAATAATAAATCAAAAGCATTTATCTGGTTACGCCTGAGCCAGGTATAAGCAGTCTCTGATGCAGATGTGATGTCCTATGATTCGCTCTACTCTGGTTCCCTAATCAAAACATTTCAGTTCAGGAAGCCGTGATGTATATAGTTGGCTAAAAACTATTGCTGCCTGAGCTCAAGTTGATGAGATGATGACAGGAATAACTACAAGGCCTACTCATTCCCAACCAGAATACCCCCCCCCCTTAGTTCCTTAAACGTTATTGGCATGTCAAATAGTCATGTGGTATGATTTCTGATTTGTGTATAGGCCTCTATGTGTGTTAATTGTTATTATGCAATACCAATACTCATACTAACTATAATATCTCTAACAATAATTGCCATCCCATGGCAAATGTTTTGGCCAGTTTTAAATCGTGAGATAGGGGCCGATATAGCTATCTATTAAATATTCAATATTAGTCGTTGTAGGACAATATGATAGACATCACCATAGTTACTAAATAGCATTTTGCTAATGGGGTTGGGGAACTATTTCTAGCTACACCACACCAATTTCTAGCTAAGTTCCGCCTACTTCGTGAGTTAGAATCGATTTAAATACTTTTAACAATTGAATTCACAGCGTCCCAATTTCAAGGTAATTATTATACAAGGTAAACTGTTGAATATTTTGAAACTAATTTGACTGGGTACAGCTGACACCCAAATTAGTTTCAAAATATTCAACAGAATGTTTTTCAAATAGTAAATTAACCAAAGACAAGCAATTCGTACACTTTTCTGATATTTTGATTGTGACCGTCAGCTTACACGTGATGTATTTGATTACGACTTAAGGTACTTGAGTGACAGATCGGATCCGTTCATTATTTTGTACTTATCTCATCATTTCAGGGCCGTCATTCTAGTCAGTCCACACCTCATAAATCACCATTATATTCAACCAAGGTAAGCATACACAGAGACAACGCAGAGCGTGTAAATCTGATATCTTAATTAACCCTAGCAACTGTGGAATCTCCGGATATGAATTTCAATACAACCACGCAGGTATTATACGTTTTTTGGAAGTAACAAAACTGCAACAAAAGCTTCCCGTCAAATTACATTCAAAATCTTCTACGTAGTGATCGTAACTGCGCTGCCGTAAATAGTCTGCCTAGTTCATTAACGCATCAACTACATTTGACTGAGAGACTGATTAGCTGATTATTACACTCGGCCGTATGGGAAAGCATTGCATCTTGGTCTGTCCGTCTGTCCATCCGACCGTCAGGCCGCCGGCCGACCGACCGCCCGTCCATCCACCTGACCGATGGCCAGCCTTTCCACCAACCTTCCTGCTTGCCTGCCCGCCCATCCGTGTGTACGTCTAGCAGTTCATCCGTCCATCAGTATGTCTGTCTGTATGTCTGTCTGATACAAATTCTAACACAAGAACTAGGAATCCACTAACTCGGTAAAAAAAAAATCTAGTGTTTGCGATATATTAATGGGCTTGTTTGTTTATTAATTTTTGATTGTAATTTAATGTAATCTTTTTCGAATTAGAAAACCTTTCCAAGAATTAGTCATGATCTTGGCATCCTAAAATCATTTGATATTGCTCTATTTTTTTAGCAGGAAATACCGGCTGATATTCCACCACCAATTCCTAAACGCATACCAAGTACGCTAAGCTCAAGACAAAGCCATGGCACTAAAGGCAGGACAAATGATCACCACTAGTTCACTGCCATCTAATTTCATCCGAGATGAAGCTTACAGGAGGCTAACCTATTCCATTCACTGCTGAATTTTTGCAGACTACATTTTCCACGGGGTTTGACTCTGGATATGGTGAATATTTTGAAAACTATTTGACTGAAAGTTGTTGGTGACTAAGCCACCAACAACTTTCAGTCAAATTGTTTTCAAAATATTCAGTAGCGCTAGAGATATTGCCCATTGAAGGTATTGTTTGGTGGGTTTTCGGCAGTCATGCAGAGTTGCCGATCATTGACCAAAAATGTGCAATTATTCAAAATATTGTTGTTGTGATCATGATGAACCATTAGGTTTTCTTTTCATAGTATCAACACGTACACACATTGACCAACAAGGTGTTTGCACTACACTCTTACCAATTTATCCTTTCACCCATGCAGACCTGAAACGACAAATTATTTATTGTATATAAGAAATATAGTTTCAAAGTATTTAGTCTTGAAAATCTTGGCTATTTAGCCATGACCTTGACATACTTTTGACGTAGCTGAATCTTATATATGACAGGCTATCTCATGGCCATACATAATATACGCTGGTAGTTGCAAGCCCCCAGGCATTAATTCCAATTACAATAACTCTGGACCTGCTGAATATTTTTTTTTAATTTGACTGAAAGTTTTTGGTAGATTAGCCACCAACAACTTTCAGTCAAATTATTTTCAAAATATTCAGCATGTCCAGAGTTAAATCCTATGGTAAATGCAGTCTGCAGAAATTCAACTGGCCGAAAGTTAATAAATATTTCAAAAACGGTACACTGAATAAGAAGAAAATCCTACAGGTAGATTAAGAGCACCACGCTTCATTGGTACGTGTATATTGCCTAACATATACATACTCTCAAGAGAACTACCATTTGATATCAAATTTATGACACGAGTTTACGAAGTTCACATTTGGAACGGACTTTAGCGAGTTCCAAATGAGATCTTACTAAACGAGTCTAATACATTTGATATCAAATGGCAATGAATTTGAGACTATTTATAATATGCATTTTCGCGCCAACCCTTGCCATGTTGTTACAGTTTTTACATTAACTGTCTAACTGCTGAGTCTTCCCAGACGACGTATTCCAAGGGTTATATCTCTGGACCTACTGCATATTTTGAAAACAATTGGACTGAAAGTTGTTGGTGGCTAAGCCACCCACAACTTCCAGCCAAATTGTTTTCAAAATATTCCGCAAGTCAGGAATTTGCTCATTGAAATTGTGTCTGGTGACAGCGAGACAGTTAATTTTGTTATGTCTGTGACGCTTCGCTACAGAGAGTACTTACTTACTGAATAATGCGAAACAAAATATAATGATAAACTCAACATCTCGTACTTTCAGAATAAAAATTCTAATATGTCATGATTTTAATTAACGCCATGAAATGGATTATAAATTTGCCTGTGATAAACCATACTGTTACCATAAGTTAGTCTGATGACAACAGTTGTATTTATATTTAATTCTCAATCAAATTAGTTTCAAAATATTCACCAGAATCTTTATTATTATATTGTAAATGCATCAAAGACACAATTCGTACATGATGAAGTTTCGATTTTCAAGAAGGACTTATATCATTTTCACTGTGACGTCAGCTAACAGGTGACATATTTGATTATGATGTCGAATACTTGAGTCTCCCTCCATCCATCACACCCTGTCTCTCTCTCTCTCTCTCGCTCATTATTAATTATTTTCTAAATCAATAATCAGTAATGTTCTACATAGGTCTCTACACTTATGTGTACTAGCCTACTCGATGAACACGGGCAATAAATCTACATACAATCTTATAGGCTATGTTATTGCTTTATACCAGCTGTATTTTTATGATTGTTCAATTTATTAATGGGTGATAATAGCAGTATGTAAGATATATGAGCATAGTATATGCTATGTTGTACTGAACTGTACCCTTGTGTTAAACTGTAAATAAAGTATATTTTTTTAAGAAAACGTGTGTCTTTTAAAGTGGCATTCAGTTTAGGGGTGAGTTTACCTACTCTAGGTATATCATCTACCCTCGTGTAACACGTGTTTACATTACATTGCTTTCAATACAAACATGTGGCTTACACGGCTTCGTAGGTGGGTAACCTCTAGTACGTACTAGAGCTACTCTACTAGCATTCTCGAGACGGCAGAGGGTTAATCCTCCGTGACATCGTAACTCCAGCAGTACGGTCCGTTGTCATTACGAGCACGCTCTACTAGGGTCCTAACCTCATTTTATGACGTGAAACTATCAGGGTCATGTGCAAGAGGTCTGGAGTTGCTGACTATGAGGAAAATCAGGGTCATGTGCAAGAGGTCTAGAGTTGCTGATTATGAGGAAAATCAGGGTCATGTGCAAGAGGTCTAGAGTTGCTGATTATGAGGAAAATCAGGGTCATGTGCAAGAGGTCTGGAGTTGCTGATTATGAGGAAAATCAGGGTCATGTGCAAGAGGTCTAGAGTTGCTGATTATGAGGAAAATCAGGGTCATGTGCAAGAGGTCTGGAGTTGCTGATTATGAGGAAAATCAGGGTCATATGCAAGAGGTCTGGAGTTGCTGATTATGAGGAAAATCAGGGTCATGTGCAAGAGGTCTAGAGTTGCTGATTATGAGGAAAATCAGGGTCATGTGCAAGAGGTCTAGAGTTGCTGATTATGAGGAAAATCTGGGTCATGTGCAAGAGGTCTGGAGTTGCTGATTATGAGGAAAATCAGGGTCATGTGCAAGAGGTCTAGAGTTGCTGATTATGAGGAAAATCAGGGTCATGTGCAAGAGGTCTAGAGTTGCTGATTATGAGGAAAATCAGGGTCATGTGCAAGAGGTCTAGAGTTGCTGATTATGAGGAAAATCAGGGTCATGTGCAAGAGGTCTAGAGTTGCTGATTATGAGGAAAATCTGGGTCATGTGCAAGAGGTCTAGAGTTGCTGATTATGAGGAAAATCAGGGTCATGTGCAAGAGGTCTGGAGTTGCTGATTATGAGGAAAATCAGGGTCATGTGCAAGAGGTCTGGAGTTGCTGATTATGAGGAAAATCACGGTCATGTGCAAGAGGTCTGGAGTTGCTGATTATGAGGAAAATCAGGGTCATGTGCAAGAGGTCTGGAGTTGCTGATTATGAGGAAAATCAGAGTAATGTGCAAGAGGTCTGGAGTTGCTGATTATGAGGAAAATCAGGGTCATGTGCAAGAGGTCTGGAGTTGCTGATTATGAGGAAAATCAGGGTCATGTGCAAGAGGTCTAGAGTTGCTGATTATGAGGAAAATCAGGGTCATGTGCAAGAGGTCTAGAGTTGCTGATTATGAGGAAAATCAGGGTCATGTGCAAGAGGTCTAGAGTTGCTGATTATGAGGAAAATCTGGGTCATGTGCAAGAGGTCTAGAGTTGCTGATTATGAGGAAAATCAGGGTCATGTGCAAGAGGTCTGGAGTTGCTGATTATGAGGAAAATCAGGGTCATGTGCAAGAGGTCTGGAGTTGCTGATTATGAGGAAAATCAGGGTCATGTGCAAGAGGTCTAGAGTTGCTGATTATGAGGAAAATCAGGGTCATGTGCAAGAGGTCTAGAGTTGCTGATTATGAGGAAAATCAGGGTCATGTGCAAGAGGTCTAGAGTTGCTGATTATGAGGAAAATCAGGGTCATGTGCAAGAGGTCTGGAGTTGCTGATTATGAGGAAAATCAGGGTCATGTGCAAGAGGTCTAGAGTTGCTGATTATGAGGAAAATCAGGGTCATGTGCAAGAGGTCTGGAGTTGCTGATTATGAGGAAAATCAGGGTCATATGCAAGAGGTCTGGAGTTGCTGATTATGAGGAAAATCAGGGTCATGTGCAAGAGGTCTAGAGTCGCTGATTATGAGGAAAATCAGGGTCATGTGCAAGAGGTCTAGAGTTGCTGATTATGAGGAAAATCAGGGTCATGTGCAAGAGGTCTGGAGTTGCTGATTATGAGGAAAATCAGGGTGATCTGCAAAAGGTCTATAGTTGCTGATTATGAGGAAAATCAGGGTCATGTGCAAGAGGTCTAGAGTTGCTGATTATGAGGAAAATCTGGGTCGTGTGCAAGAGGTCTAGAGTTGCTGATTATGAGGAAAATCAGGGTCATGTGCAAGAGGTCTAGAGTTGCTGATTATGAGGAAAATCAGGGTCATGTGCAAGAGGTCTGGAGTTGCTGATTATGAGGAAAATCAGGGTCATGTGCAAGAGGTCTGGAGTTGCTGATTATGAGGAAAATCAGGGTCATGTGCAAGAGGTCTGGAGTTGCTGATTATGAGGAAAATCAGGGTCATGTGCAAGAGGTCTGGAGTTGCTGATTATGAGGAAAATCAGAGTAATGTGCAAGAGGTCTGGAGTTGCTGATTATGAGGAAAATCAGGGTCATGTGTAAGAGGTCTGGAGTCGCTGATTATGAGGAAAATCAGGGTCATGTGCAAGAGGTCTAGAGTTGCTGATTATGAGGAAAATCAGGGTCATGTGTAAGAGGTCTAGAGTTGCTGATTATGAGGAAAATCAGGGTCATGTGCAAGAGGTCTAGAGTTGCTGATTATGAGGAAAATCTGGGTCATGTGCAAGAGGTCTGGAGTTGCTGATTATGAGGAAAATCAGGGTCATGTGCAAGAGGTCTAGAGTTGCTGATTATGAGGAAAATCAGGGTCATGTGCAAGAGGTCTAGAGTCGCTGATTATGAGGAAAATCAGGGTCATGTGCAAGAGGTCTAGAGTTGCTGATTATGAGGAAAATCAGGGTCATGTGCAAGAGGTCTAGAGTTGCTGATTATGAGGAAAATCAGGGTCATGTGCAAGAGGTCTAGAGTTGCTGATTATGAGGAAAATCTGGGTCATGTGCAAGAGGTCTAGAGTTGCTGATTATGAGGAAAATCAGGGTCATGTGCAAGAGGTCTGGAGTTGCTGATTATGAGGAAAATCAGGGTCATGTGCAAGAGGTCTGGAGTTGCTGATTATGAGGAAAATCAGGGTCATGTGCAAGAGGTCTGGAGTTGCTGATTATGAGGAAAATCAGGGTCATGTGCAAGAGGTCTGGAGTTGCTGATTATGAGGAAAATCAGAGTAATGTGCAAGAGGTCTGGAGTTGCTGATTATGAGGAAAATCAGGGGCAAGAGGTCTAGAGTTGCTGATTATGAGGAAAATCAGGGTCATGTGCAAGAGATCTGGAGTTGCTGATTATGAGGAAAATCAGGGTCATGTGCAAGAGGTCTGGAGTCGCTGATTATGAGGAAAATCTGGGTCATGTGCAAGAGGTCTGGAGTTGCTGATTATGAGGAAAATCAGGGTCATGTGCAAGAGGTCTAGAGTTGCTGATTATGAGGAAAATCAGGGTCATGTGCAAGAGGTCTAGAGTTGCTGATTATGAGGAAAATCAGGGTCATGTGCAAGAGGTCTAGAGTTGCTGATTATGAGGAAAATCTGGGTCATGTGCAAGAGGTCTAGAGTTGCTGATTATGAGGAAAATCAGGGTCATGTGCAAGAGGTCTAGAGTTGCTGATTATGAGGAAAATCAGGGTCATGTGCAAGAGGTCTAGAGTTGCTGATTATGAGGAAAATCAGGGTCATGTGCAAGAGGTCTAGAGTTGCTGATTATGAGGAAAATCAGGGTCATGTGCAAGAGGTCTAGAGTTGCTGATTATGAGGAAAATCTGGGTCATGTGCAAGAGGTCTAGAGTTGCTGATTATGAGGAAAATCAGGGTCATGTGCAAGAGGTCTGGAGTTGCTGATTATGAGGAAAATCAGGGTCATGTGCAAGAGGTCTGGAGTTGCTGATTATGAGGAAAATAAGGGTCATGTGCAAGAGGTCTGGAGTTGCTGATTATGAGGAAAATCAGGGTCATGTGCAAGAGGTCTGGAGTTGCTGATTATGAGGAAAATCAGGGTCATGTGCAAGAGGTCTGGAGTTGCTGATTATGAGGAAAATCAGAGTAATGTGCAAGAGGTCTGGAGTTGCTGATTATGAGGAAAATCAGGGTCATGTGCAAGAGGTCTGGAGTTGCTGATTATGAGGAAAATCAGGGTCATGTGCAAGAGGTCTGGAGTTGCTGATTATGAGGAAAATCAGAGTAATGTGCAAGAGGTCTGGAGTTGCTGATTATGAGGAAAATGAGGGTCATGTGCAAGAGGTCTGGAGTTGCTGATTATGAGGAAAATCAGGGTCATGTGCAAGAGGTCTGGAGTTGCTGATTATGAGGAAAATCTGGGTCATGTGCAAGAGGTCTGGAGTTGCTGATTATGAGGAAAATCAGGGTCATGTGCAAGAGGTCTAGAGTGGCTGATTATGAGGAAAATCAGGGTCATGTGCAAGAGGTCTAGATTTGCTGATTATGAGGAAAATCAGGGTCATGTGCAAGAGGTCTAGAGTTGCTGATTATGAGGAAAATCTGGGTCATATGCAAGAGGTCTGGAGTTGCTGATTATGAGGAAAATCAGGGTCATGTGCAAGAGGTCTGGAGTTGCTGATTATGAGGAAAATCAGGGTAATGTGCAAGAGGTCTGGAGTTGCTGATTATGAGGAAAATCAGGGTCATGTGCAAGAGGTCTGGAGTTGCTGATTATGAGGAAAATCAGGGTCATGTGCAAGAGGTCTGGAGTTGCTGATTATGAGGAAAATCAGGGTCATGTGCAAGAGGTCTGGAGTTGCTGATTATGAGGAAAATCAGAGTAATGTGCAAGAGGTCTGGAGTTGCTGATTATGAGGAAAATCAGGGTCATGTGCAAGAGGTCTAGAGTTGCTGATTATGAGGAAAATCTGGGTCATGTGCAAGAGGTCTAGAGTTGCTGATTATGAGGAAAATCAGGGTCATGTGCAAGAGGTCTAGAGTTGCTGATTATGAGGAAAATCAGGGTCATGTGCAAGAGGTCTAGAGTTGCTGATTATGAGGAAAATCAGGGTCATGTGCAAGAGGTCTAGAGTTGCTGATTATGAGGAAAATCTGGGTCATGTGCAAGAGGTCTAGAGTTGCTGATTATGAGGAAAATCAGGGTCATGTGCAAGAGGTCTGGAGTTGCTGATTATGAGGAAAATCAGGGTCATGTGCAAGAGGTCTGGAGTTGCTGATTATGAGGAAAATCAGAGTAATGTGCAAGAGGTCTGGAGTTGCTGATTATGAGGAAAATCAGGGTCATGTGCAAGAGGTCTGGAGTTGCTGATTATGAGGAAAATCAGGGTCATGTGCAAGAGGTCTAGAGTTGCTGATTATGAGGAAAATCAGGGTCATGTGCAAGAGGTCTAGAGTTGCTGATTATGAGGAAAATCTGGGTCATGTGCAAGAGGTCTAGAGTTGCTGATTATGAGGAAAATCAGGGTCATGTGCAAGAGGTCTGGAGTTGCTGATTATGAGGAAAATCAGGGTCATGTGCAAGAGGTCTGGAGTTGCTGATTATGAGGAAAATCAGGGTCATGTGCAAGAGGTCTGGAGTTGCTGATTATGAGGAAAATCAGGGTCATGTGCAAGAGGTCTGGAGTTGCTGATTATGAGGAAAATCAGGGTCATGTGCAAGAGGTCTGGAGTTGCTGATTATGAGGAAAATCAGGGTCATGTGCAAGAGGTCTGGAGTTGCTGATTATGAGGAAAACCAGAGTAATGTGCAAGAGGTCTGGAGTTGCTGATTATGAGGAAAATCAGGGTCATGTGCAAGAGGTCTGGAGTTGCTGATTATGAGGAAAATAAGGGTCATGTGCAAGATGTCTGGAGTTGCTGATTATGAGGAAAATCAGGGTCATGTGCAAGAGGTCTGGAGTTGCTGATTATGAGGAAAATCAGGGTCATGTGCAAGAGGTCTGGAGTTGCTGATTATGAGGAAAATCAGGGTCATGTGCAAGAGGTCTGGAGTTGCTGATTATGAGGAAAATCAGAGTAATGTGCAAGAGGTCTGGAGTTGCTGATTATGAGGAAAATCAGGGTCATGTGCAAGAGGTCTGGAGTTGCTGATTATGAGGAAAATCAGGGTCATGTGCAAGAGGTCTAGAGTTGCTGATTATGAGGAAAATCAGGGTCATGTGCAAGAGGTCTAGAGTTGCTGATTATGAGGAAAATCTGGGTCACGTGCAAGAGGTCTAGAGTTGCTGATTATGAGGAAAATCAGGGTCATGTGCAAGAGGTCTGGAGTTGCTGATTATGAGGAAAATCAGAGTAATGTGCAAGAGGTCTGGAGTCGCTGATTATGAGGAAAATCAGGGTCATGTGCAAGAGGTCTGGAGTTGCTGATTATGAGGAAAATCAGGGTCATGTGCAAGAGGTCTGGAGTTGCTGATTATGAGGAAAATCAGGGTCATGTGCAAGAGGTCTGGAGTTGCTGATTATGAGGAAAATCAGGGTCATGTGCAAGAGGTCTGGAGTTGCTGATTATGAGGAAAATCAGAGTAATGTGCAAGAGGTCTGGAGTTGCTGATTATGAGGAAAATCTGGGTCATGTGCAAGAGGTCTAGAGTTGCTGATTATGAGGAAAATCAGGGTCATGTGCAAGAGGTCTGGAGTTGCTGATTATGAGGAAAATCAGGGTCATGTGCAAGAGGTCTGGAGTTGCTGATTATGAGGAAAATCAGAGTAATGTGCAAGAGGTCTGGAGTTGCTGATTATGAGGAAAATCAGGGTCATGTGCAAGAGGTCTGGAGTTGCTGATTATGAGGAAAATCAGGGTCATGTGCAAGAGGTCTAGAGTTGCTGATTATGAGGAAAATCAGGGTCATGTGCAAGAGGTCTAGAGTTGCTGATTATGAGGAAAATCTGGGTCATGTGCAAGAGGTCTAGAGTTGCTGATTATGAGGAAAATCAGGGTCATGTGCAAGAGGTCTGGAGTTGCTGATTATGAGGAAAATCAGGGTCATGTGCAAGAGGTCTGGAGTTGCTGATTATGAGGAAAATAAGGGTCATGTGCAAGAGGTCTGGAGTTGCTGATTATGAGGAAAATCAGGGTCATGTGCAAGAGGTCTGGAGTTGCTGATTATGAGGAAAATCAGGGTCATGTGCAAGAGGTCTGGAGTTGCTGATTATGAGGAAAATCAGGGTCATGTGCAAGAGGTCTGGAGTTGCTGATTATGAGGAAAATCAGGGTCATGTGCAAGAGGTCTGGAGTTGCTGATTATGAGGAAAATCAGGGTCATGTGCAAGAGGTCTAGAGTTGCTGATTATGAGGAAAATCAGGGTCATGTGCAAGAGGTCTAGAGTTGCTGATTATGAGGAAAATCTGGGTCATGTGCAAGAGGTCTAGAGTTGCTGATTATGAGGAAAATCAGGGTCATGTGCAAGAGGTCTGGAGTTGCTGATTATGAGGAAAATCAGGGTCATGTGCAAGAGGTCTGGAGTTGCTGATTATGAGGAAAATCAGGGTCATGTGCAAGAGGTCTGGAGTTGCTGATTATGAGGAAAATCAGGGTCATGTGCAAGAGGTCTGGAGTTGCTGATTATGAGGAAAATCAGGGTCATGTGCAAGAGGTCTAGAGTTGCTGATTATGAGGAAAATCAGGGTCATGTGCAAGAGGTCTGGAGTTGCTGATTATGAGGAAAATCAGGGTCATGTGCAAGAGGTCTGGAGTTGCTGATTATGAGGAAAATCAGAGTAATGTGCAAGAGGTCTGGAGTTGCTGATTATGAGGAAAATCAGGGTCATGTGCAAGAGGTCTGGAGTTGCTGATTATGAGGAAAATCAGGGTCATGTGCAAGAGGTCTGGAGTTGCTGATTATGAGGAAAATCAGAGTAATGTGCAAGAGGTCTGGAGTTGCTGATTATGAGGAAAATCAGGGTCATGTGCAAGAGGTCTGGAGTTGCTGATTATGAGGAAAATCAGGGTCATGTGCAAGAGGTCTGGAGTTGCTGATTATGAGGAAAATCTGGGTCATGTGCAAGAGGTCTGGAGTTGCTGATTATGAGGAAAATCAGGGTCATGTGCAAGAGGTCTGGAGTTGCTGATTATGAGGAAAATCAGGGTCATGTGCAAGAGGTCTAGAGTTGCTGATTATGAGGAAAATCAGGGTCATGTGCAAGAGGTCTAGAGTTGCTGATTATGAGGAAAATCTGGGTCATGTGCAAGAGGTCTGGAGTTGCTGATTATGAGGAAAATCAGGGTCATGTGCAAGAGGTCTGGAGTTGCTGATTATGAGGAAAATCAGGGTCATGTGCAAGAGGTCTGGAGTTGCTGATTATGAGGAAAATCAGGGTCATGTGCAAGAGGTCTGGAGTTGCTGATTATGAGGAAAATCAGGGTCATGTGCAAGAGGTCTGGAGTTGCTGATTATGAGGAAAATCAGGGTCATGTGCAAGAGGTCTGGAGTTGCTGATTATGAGGAAAATCAGGGTCATGTGCAAGAGGTCTGGAGTTGCTGATTATGAGGAAAATCAGGGTCATGTGCAAGAGGTCTAGAGTTGCTGATTATGAGGAAAATCTGGGTCATGTGCAAGAGGTCTAGAGTTGCTGATTATGAGGAAAATCAGGGTCATGTGCAAGAGGTCTAGAGTTGCTGATTATGAGGAAAATCAGGGTCATGTGCAAGAGGTCTAGAGTTGCTGATTATGAGGAAAATCAGGGTCATGTGCAAGAGGTCTAGAGTTGCTGATTATGAGGAAAATCTGGGTCATGTGCAAGAGGTCTAGAGTTGCTGATTATGAGGAAAATCAGGGTCATGTGCAAGAGGTCTGGAGTTGCTGATTATGAGGAAAATCAGGGTCATGTGCAAGAGGTCTGGAGTTGCTGATTATGAGGAAAATCAGAGTAATGTGCAAGAGGTCTGGAGTTGCTGATTATGAGGAAAATCAGGGTCATGTGCAAGAGGTCTGGAGTTGCTGATTATGAGGAAAATCAGGGTCATGTGCAAGAGGTCTAGAGTTGCTGATTATGAGGAAAATCAGGGTCATGTGCAAGAGGTCTAGAGTTGCTGATTATGAGGAAAATCAGGGTCATGTGCAAGAGGTCTAGAGTTGCTGATTATGAGGAAAATCAGGGTCATGTGCAAGAGGTCTGGAGTTGCTGATTATGAGGAAAATCAGGGTCATGTGCAAGAGGTCTGGAGTTGCTGATTATGAGGAAAATCAGGGTCATGTGCAAGAGGTCTGGAGTTGCTGATTATGAGGAAAATCAGGGTCATGTGCAAGAGGTCTGGAGTTGCTGATTATGAGGAAAATCAGGGTCATGTGCAAGAGGTCTGGAGTTGCTGATTATGAGGAAAATCAGGGTCATGTGCAAGAGGTCTGGAGTTGCTGATTATGAGGAAAATCAGGGTCATGTGCAAGAGGTCTGGAGTTGCTGATTATGAGGAAAATCAGGGTCATGTGCAAGAGGTCTGGAGTTGCTGATTATGAGGAAAATAAGGGTCATGTGCAAGATGTCTGGAGTTGCTGATTATGAGGAAAATCAGGGTCATGTGCAAGAGGTCTGGAGTTGCTGATTATGAGGAAAATCAGGGTCATGTGCACGAGGTCTGGAGTTGCTGATTATGAGGAAAATCAGGGTCATGTGCAAGAGGTCTGGAGTTGCTGATTATGAGGAAAATCAGAGTAATGTGCAAGAGGTCTGGAGTTGCTGATTATGAGGAAAATCAGGGTCATGTGCAAGAGGTCTGGAGTTGCTGATTATGAGGAAAATCAGGGTCATGTGCAAGAGGTCTAGAGTTGCTGATTATGAGGAAAATCAGGGTCATGTGCAAGAGGTCTAGAGTTGCTGATTATGAGGAAAATCTGGGTCACGTGCAAGAGGTCTAGAGTTGCTGATTATGAGGAAAATCAGGGTCATGTGCAAGAGGTCTGGAGTTGCTGATTATGAGGAAAATCAGAGTAATGTGCAAGAGGTCTGGAGTCGCTGATTATGAGGAAAATCAGGGTCATGTGCAAGAGGTCTGGAGTTGCTGATTATGAGGAAAATCAGGGTCATGTGCAAGAGGTCTGGAGTTGCTGATTATGAGGAAAATCAGGGTCATGTGCAAGAGGTCTGGAGTTGCTGATTATGAGGAAAATCAGGGTCATGTGCAAGAGGTCTGGAGTTGCTGATTATGAGGAAAATCAGAGTAATGTGCAAGAGGTCTGGAGTTGCTGATTATGAGGAAAATCTGGGTCATGTGCAAGAGGTCTAGAGTTGCTGATTATGAGGAAAATCAGGGTCATGTGCAAGAGGTCTGGAGTTGCTGATTATGAGGAAAATCAGGGTCATGTGCAAGAGGTCTGGAGTTGCTGATTATGAGGAAAATCAGAGTAATGTGCAAGAGGTCTGGAGTTGCTGATTATGAGGAAAATCAGGGTCATGTGCAAGAGGTCTGGAGTTGCTGATTATGAGGAAAATCAGGGTCATGTGCAAGAGGTCTAGAGTTGCTGATTATGAGGAAAATCAGGGTCATGTGCAAGAGGTCTAGAGTTGCTGATTATGAGGAAAATCTGGGTCATGTGCAAGAGGTCTAGAGTTGCTGATTATGAGGAAAATCAGGGTCATGTGCAAGAGGTCTGGAGTTGCTGATTATGAGGAAAATCAGGGTCATGTGCAAGAGGTCTGGAGTTGCTGATTATGAGGAAAATAAGGGTCATGTGCAAGAGGTCTGGAGTTGCTGATTATGAGGAAAATCAGGGTCATGTGCAAGAGGTCTGGAGTTGCTGATTATGAGGAAAATCAGGGTCATGTGCACGAGGTCTGGAGTTGCTGATTATGAGGAAAATCAGGGTCATGTGCAAGAGGTCTGGAGTTGCTGATTATGAGGAAAATCAGAGTAATGTGCAAGAGGTCTGGAGTTGCTGATTATGAGGAAAATCAGGGTCATGTGCAAGAGGTCTGGAGTTGCTGATTATGAGGAAAATCAGGGTCATGTGCAAGAGGTCTAGAGTTGCTGATTATGAGGAAAATCAGGGTCATGTGCAAGAGGTCTAGAGTTGCTGATTATGAGGAAAATCTGGGTCATGTGCAAGAGGTCTAGAGTTGCTGATTATGAGGAAAATCAGGGTCATGTGCAAGAGGTCTGGAGTTGCTGATTATGAGGAAAATCAGGGTCATGTGCAAGAGGTCTGGAGTTGCTGATTATGAGGAAAATCAGGGTCATGTGCAAGAGGTCTGGAGTTGCTGATTATGAGGAAAATCAGGGTCATGTGCAAGAGGTCTGGAGTTGCTGATTATGAGGAAAATCAGGGTCATGTGCAAGAGGTCTAGAGTTGCTGATTATGAGGAAAATCAGGGTCATGTGCAAGAGGTCTAGAGTTGCTGATTATGAGGAAAATCTGGGTCATGTGCAAGAGGTCTAGAGTTGCTGATTATGAGGAAAATCAGGGTCATGTGCAAGAGGTCTGGAGTTGCTGATTATGAGGAAAATCAGGGTCATGTGCAAGAGGTCTGGAGTTGCTGATTATGAGGAAAATCAGGGTCATGTGCAAGAGGTCTGGAGTTGCTGATTATGAGGAAAATCAGGGTCATGTGCAAGAGGTCTGGAGTTGCTGATTATGAGGAAAATCAGGGTCATGTGCAAGAGGTCTGGAGTTGCTGATTATGAGGAAAATCAGGGTCATGTGCAAGAGGTCTGGAGTTGCTGATTATGAGGAAAATCAGGGTCATGTGCAAGAGGTCTGGAGTTGCTGATTATGAGGAAAATCAGGGTCATGTGCAAGAGGTCTGGAGTTGCTGATTATGAGGAAAATCAGGGTCATGTGCAAGAGGTCTAGAGTTGCTGATTATGAGGAAAATCAGGGTCATGTGCAAGAGGTCTAGAGTTGCTGATTATGAGGAAAATCTGGGTCATGTGCAAGAGGTCTAGAGTTGCTGATTATGAGGAAAATCAGGGTCATGTGCAAGAGGTCTGGAGTTGCTGATTATGAGGAAAATCAGGGTCATGTGCAAGAGGTCTGGAGTTGCTGATTATGAGGAAAATCAGGGTCATGTGCAAGAGGTCTGGAGTTGCTGATTATGAGGAAAATCAGGGTCATGTGCAAGAGGTCTGGAGTTGCTGATTATGAGGAAAATCAGAGTAATGTGCAAGAGGTCTGGAGTTGCTGATTATGAGGAAAATGAGGGTCATGTGCAAGAGGTCTAGAGTTGCTGATTATGAGGAAAATCAGGGTCATGTGCAAGAGGTCTGGAGTTGCTGATTATGAGGAAAATCAGGGTCATGTGCAAGAGGTCTGGAGTTGCTGATTATGAGGAAAATCTGGGTCATGTGCAAGAGGTCTGGAGTTGCTGATTATGAGGAAAATCAGGGTCATGTGCAAGAGGTCTAGAGTGGCTGATTATGAGGAAAATCAGGGTCATGTGCAAGAGGTCTAGAGTTGCTGATTATGAGGAAAATCAGGGTCATGTGCAAGAGGTCTAGAGTTGCTGATTATGAGGAAAATCAGGGTCATGTGCAAGAGGTCTGGAGTTGCTGATTATGAGGAAAATCAGGGTCATGTGCAAGAGGTCTGGAGTTGCTGATTATGAGGAAAATCAGGGTCATGTGCAAGAGGTCTGGAGTTGCTGATTATGAGGAAAATCAGGGTCATGTGCAAGAGGTCTGGAGTTGCTGATTATGAGGAAAATCAGGGTCATGTGCAAGAGGTCTGGAGTTGCTGATTATGAGGAAAATCAGGGTCATGTGCAAGAGGTCTGGAGTTGCTGATTATGAGGAAAATCAGGGTCATGTGCAAGAGGTCTGGAGTTGCTGATTATGAGGAAAATCAGGGTCATGTGCAAGAGGTCTGGAGTTGCTGATTATGAGGAAAATCAGGGTCATGTGCAAGAGGTCTGGAGTTGCTGATTATGAGGAAAATCAGGGTCATGTGCAAGAGGTCTGGAGTTGCTGATTATGAGGAAAATCAGGGTCATGTGCAAGAGGTCTGGAGTTGCTGATTATGAGGAAAATCAGGGTCATGTGCAAGAGGTCTGGAGTTGCTGATTATGAGGAAAATCAGGGTCATGTGCAAGAGGTCTAGAGTTGCTGATTATGAGGAAAATCAGGGTCATGTGCAAGAGGTCTGGAGTTGCTGATTATGAGGAAAATCAGGGTCATATGCAAGAGGTCTGGAGTTGCTGATTATGAGGAGTATCAGGGTCATGTGCAAGAGGTCTGGAGTTGCTGATTATGAGGAAAATCAGGGTCATGTGCAAGAGGTCTGGAGTTGCTGATTATGAGGAAAATCAGGGTCATGTGCAAGAGGTCTGGAGTTGCTGATTATGAGGAAAATCAGGGTCATGTGCAAGAGGTCTGGAGTTGCTGATTATGAGGAAAATCAGGGTCATGTGCAAGAGGTCTAGAGTTGCTGATTATGAGGAAAATCAGGGTCATGTGCAAGAGGTCTGGAGTTGCTGATTATGAGGAAAATCAGGGTCATGTGCAAGAGGTCTGGAGTTGCTGATTATGAGGAAAATAAGGGTCATGTGCAAGAGGTCTGGAGTTGCTGATTATGAGGAAAATCAGGGTCATGTGCAAGAGGTCTGGAGTTGCTGATTATGAGGAAAATCAGGGTCATGTGCAAGAGGTCTGGAGTTGCTGATTATGAGGAAAATCAGGGTCATGTGCAAGAGGTCTGGAGTTGCTGATTATGAGGAAAATCAGAGTAATGTGCAAGAGGTCTGGAGTTGCTGATTATGAGGAAAATCAGGGTCATGTGCAAGAGGTCTGGAGTTGCTGATTATGAGGAAAATCAGGGTCATGTGCAAGAGGTCTGGAGTTGCTGATTATGAGGAAAATCAGGGTCATGTGCAAGAGGTCTGGAGTTGCTGATTATGAGGAAAATCAGGGTCATGTGCAAGAGGTCTGGAGTTGCTGATTATGAGGAAAATCAGGGTCATGTGCAAGAGGTCTGGAGTTGCTGATTATGAGGAAAATCAGGGTCATGTGCAAGAGGTCTAGAGTTGCTGATTATGAGGAAAATCAGGGTCATGTGCAAGAGGTCTGGAGTTGCTGATTATGAGGAAAATCAGGGTCATGTGCAAGAGGTCTGGAGTTGCTGATTATGAGGAAAATCAGGGTCATGTGCAAGAGGTCTGGAGTTGCTGATTATGAGGAAAATCAGGGTCATGTGCAAGAGGTCTGGAGTTGCTGATTATGAGGAAAATCAGGGTCATGTGCAAGAGGTCTAGAGTTGCTGATTATGAGGAAAATCAGGGTCATGTGCAAGAGGTCTGGAGTTGCTGATTATGAGGAAAATCAGGGTCATGTGCAAGAGGTCTGGAGTTGCTGATTATGAGGAAAATCAGGGTCATGTGCAAGAGGTCTGGAGTTGCTGATTATGAGGAAAATCAGGGTCATGTGCAAGAGGTCTGGAGTTGCTGATTATGAGGAAAATCAGGGTCATGTGCAAGAGGTCTGGAGTTGCTGATTATGAGGAAAATCAGGGTCATGTGCAAGAGGTCTGGAGTTGCTGATTATGAGGAAAATCAGAGTAATGTGCAAGAGGTCTGGAGTTGCTGATTATGAGGAAAATCAGGGTCATGTGCAAGAGGTCTGGAGTTGCTGATTATGAGGAAAATCAGGGTCATGTGCAAGAGGTCTGGAGTTGCTGATTATGAGGAAAATCAGGGTCATGTGCAAGAGGTCTGGAGTTGCTGATTATGAGGAAAATCAGGGTCATGTGCAAGAGGTCTGGAGTTGCTGATTATGAGGAAAATCAGGGTCATGTGCAAGAGGTCTGGAGTTGCTGATTATGAGGAAAATCAGGGTCATGTGCAAGAGGTCTAGAGTTGCTGATTATGAGGAAAATCAGGGTCATGTGCAAGAGGTCTGGAGTTGCTGATTATGAGGAAAATCAGGGTCATGTGCAAGAGGTCTGGAGTTGCTGATTATGAGGAAAATCAGGGTCATGTGCAAGAGGTCTGGAGTTGCTGATTATGAGGAAAATCAGGGTCATGTGCAAGAGGTCTGGAGTTGCTGATTATGAGGAAAATCAGGGTCATGTGCAAGAGGTCTGGAGTTGCTGATTATGAGGAAAATCAGGGTCATGTGCAAGAGGTCTGGAGTTGCTGATTATGAGGAAAATCTGGGTCATGTGCAAGAGGTCTGGAGTTGCTGATTATGAGGAAAATCAGGGTCATGTGCAAGAGGTCTGGAGTTGCTGATTATGAGGAAAATCAGGGTCATGTGCAAGAGGTCTAGAGTTGCTGATTATGAGGAAAATCAGGGTCATGTGCAAGAGGTCTAGAGTTGCTGATTATGAGGAAAATCTGGGTCATGTGCAAGAGGTCTAGAGTTGCTGATTATGAGGAAAATCAGGGTCATGTGCAAGAGGTCTGGAGTTGCTGATTATGAGGAAAATCAGGGTCATGTGCAAGAGGTCTGGAGTTGCTGATTATGAGGAAAATCAGGGTCATGTGCAAGAGGTCTGGAGTTGCTGATTATGAGGAAAATCAGGGTCATGTGCAAGAGGTCTGGAGTTGCTGATTATGAGGAAAATCAGGGTCATGTGCAAGAGGTCTGGAGTTGCTGATTATGAGGAAAATCAGAGTAATGTGCAAGAGGTCTGGAGTTGCTGATTATGAGGAAAATCAGGGTCATGTGCAAGAGGTCTAGAGTTGCTGATTATGAGGAAAATCAGGGTCATGTGCAAGAGGTCTGGAGTTGCTGATTATGAGGAAAATCAGGGTCATGTGCAAGAGGTCTGGAGTTGCTGATTATGAGGAAAATCTGGGTCATGTGCAAGAGGTCTGGAGTTGCTGATTATGAGGAAAATCAGGGTCATGTGCAAGAGGTCTAGAGTTGCTGATTATGAGGAAAATCAGGGTCATGTGCAAGAGGTCTAGAGTTGCTGATTATGAGGAAAATCAGGGTCATGTGCAAGAGGTCTGGAGTTGCTGATTATGAGGAAAATCAGGGTCATATGCAAGAGGTCTGGAGTTGCTGATTATGAGGAGTATCAGGGTCATGTGCAAGAGGTCTGGAGTTGCTGATTATGAGGAAAATCAGGGTAATGTGCAAGAGGTCTGGAGTTGCTGATTATGAGGAAAATCAGGGTCATGTGCAAGAGGTCTGGAGTTGCTGATTATGAGGAAAATCAGGGTCATGTGCAAGAGGTCTGGAGTTGCTGATTATGAGGAAAATCAGGGTCATGTGCATGAGGTCTGGAGTTGCTGATTATGAGGAAAATCAGGGTCATGTGCAAGAGGTCTGGAGTTGCTGATTATGAGGAAATTCAGGGTCATGTGCAAGAGGTCTGGAGTTGCTGATTATGAGGAAAATCAGGGTAATGTGCAAGAGGTCTAGAGTTGCCGATTATGAGGAAAATCAGGGTCATGTGCAAGAGGTCTGGAGTTGCTGATTATGAGGAAAATCAGGGTCATGTGCAAGAGGTCTGGAGTTGCTGATTATGAGGAAAATCAGGGTCATGTGCAAGAGGTCTAGAGTTGCTGATTATGAGGAAAATCTGACAGTTGTCTATAATAGTTTAGACCACCATCACCGACATGCACAAACTCATTCTGCAATCGTTTCTTCTCTCGTGATGCCAGTACTCAAAATACTCTTGTATAAACAAGCAACGAAACGGACGTACGCACCTCAGATAGACCACACATTTTGCAGCCATTGTACTTGGCTATACGAGTAGACATGACATTACGGTACTTTGTCATTGACAGTGAACCGAACTCACAAGCGGCGAAAGCGCCATGCATCATAACCCGCAAACGTTTCCAACACGTTTTAAAAAAATCGGCCAAGATCCAAAATTGCAGCCGGGTAGATTGCCTGATCAGCTTGGTTTCAACGTATTTCTCTGCCCTATTTGTCTCTGTACGAATACTAGGCAAAATCCTAATAGACATCACGTCTAGGTGCGGGCCTCGTAAACATGGCTGGGTTTCACAGTTCGCAAGATTAAAATTGTCCAATGAGCCATTTAAAAACTGTGTGTACACTATTTACATCGTCTCATTCGCCCTTAGGATGCTTCCTGTCAAAGATACTTGAAATCGGCCAAGTGGTTCTCGAGAAGACGTTAAAAATTTCCTATTGTTTTAGTATGGGAGCTTTTGGCAGGAAAAAGATCAAAGATGACCGCCAAACCGTTTATCCGACAGTTTTGTAAATGCCAAATTTGAAATCAGAATAGTCAAAATCCTATATAAAACCAATATCGGGTTCAAAATCAATCAAATAAAAAATCCAATATGGCCCCCAAACACGTTACATTTTGATTGGCCCAAGGCGGCCATGGTTTTTTTACATATCACCTTCCCCCGAGCAAATTTGAATCACCCGTAATCCCTAATTATATCTCTATTTTAGTCCGATCCGTTCATTGGTTCTGCAGTAGTTTTTGCAAAAACTCAAGGTGATCCAAAATTGCTGCCGAAGCATTTGGCAAATCAAGTTCCCTTGAACAAACGTGATTCAGCACTTGCCCTAGATGATATATCTTGAGTTTTGAATCCATCCGTGAAGCGATTTCGGAGTTTGCCGACCAAATATAATTCGAATCGACTCAGCGATTCTTGAGAAGTCGCTTAAAGGAAAAATTGACGGACGGATGCCGGACGGTTGCCACTGCATAAGCACTTACCCATTCTGGTCAGGTGATGTATTATGTACTAAGTTTCAGTTAATTACTTTGACGCAAATGGGAAAAATTCTGGAAAATCTGGTGGAACAAACAGAGAAACCCTAGTGGTATCTGGCTTGGGGAAGCAATAAGCCCGCATTGTTGATGGTGTTGATGAGGAAGCGAGTGAAATATGTTATACATGTCTCAGCCTCTACTGCTGACAAACTGAAACAATTATCTGTGACTCAACTATCTGGCTTCATAATCAAATAGGTTATATGTTAGCCGATGTACAATCAAGTGATGTAGGATGACGTGATAATCATTACATCATAAATGATTCGATTTGGCCCGTCTTTAACTCTTAATAGTCCGACACGTACGAATTGTATGTCTACTATCTAATAAACATGCTGTTGAATATTTTGAAACTAATTTGACTGGGCGCTGTTGCTGCCATAGGCAGCAACAGCACCCAGTCAAATTAGTTTCAAAATATTCAACAGCTTACCTGTAGTTTTCTGGAAATAGATAGTCAGGGAATTCAGAGATCGATCAATCCCATCACTAGCAAGGTATGGGTAGAGCTTAGCTAGAGGTGGGCATTGGGCAAGGCATATCTAAAAATGGAAAGGTCCATTACGTATCTCCGTCATGAAAATCATCAGTCACGAAAGTGTACGACTTGTATGTCTTTGATGAATTTACAATTTAATAAACATTCTGTTGAAATATTTTGAAACTAAGTTGACTGGGAGCTTCTGCTGCTATATGCAGCAACAGCTCTAGGTCCAATTAGTTTCAAAATGTTCAACAGCTTACCTGTAGTTACCTAGGAATTTAGATTTTGGAAATACAGGTTTCAAAGTTTCAAATCGATTCCAACATATGTAAGATGTGGGGCGAGTTTAGCTAGTAATAAACGAAATCATGGATTTCTATTTTTTCACCAGAGAGTAGTCATACTTACCTCCCTAACACTCTATACTATTTCCCAAATAACGACATTCACTGAATAACCCCAGATTAAAAAAGTTAGATGCCCCTATTGGGCAGGTAGACAGGTGACAGTCAGCCGGATGCCGGCCGCAACCTCGCGCATGCACAGACTGCCAATGCCTCAGCTTGACTATTGGCTGACACATGTAACTTAAAAGCCTGAAGACCGAGCCTCTGCGGGGCGGAGGCCGGCTCCTTGTTAGGGAGTAAAGTATAACTACTCTCTCGTGAAAAAAGAAATCCGTGATTTCGTTTATTTCTCTTCAAGAGACATACTTACCTCCCTAACATTCTATGATATTTCCAGAATTCGTAAGAGAATTTGGCGGGAGGGAGGCGAGGTCAAAAGACCAGCTCATCCCTTGCGCATGAAGCACTAACATCTGAAATTGTATGACACACACACGCATGCACACACAATCGGGCAATGATTTGAACATTGGATAGCACAACCGATGGTGAGAGTAATGACCGTATGTCAAATGCGCTTCCACTCCTTTTCGGAAAGGAGAAGCTATGACCTTAATGTATACGCTCTCTAAGTACTGGTGCTAAGTACTACAGGACACGAGACGAGACTTCATTTCGTATACTCTCAATAAATGAACCACATAATACACAGGAAACATTACCTTCTTGTTAAATAAAGTTAATACATCGTGACAATAAATTATGTAACAACAAAAGGCAGTACTGACCTTATGCATGAAAGCTGTATCCATCCAGTCCACATCAGTCAAGGAAATATAATACACGAATATGCGGCTGTTTCCACAATTAAAATGTGCTGTCTGAAGACAGCAAGTGCAACTTATCTACAATATATACACCTGATCATCTTTTGAATATCGATAAGGCAAGAGGATTAGTGGTGTCACGGAGGCAAAACTTGACTCACAGTGCCACTGAGCTCCCGACATAATGTTATCAACCGGCACACCGTTAAACAGAGTGGTGGACGCCACTACGCCACGGACACTGAGCCTTCGCTAAGTCAACTTGTTTACCAGTGGCGGATTTGGGGCAAAATTGAATACATTCCACAATCAACCTAGATATAGTGTCTTGAAGCCCTGCCATGGGGTTCAATATAAGACAACCATAACGAGGATGGGTCCGTCCGCCATTCCTGTATACGTTGTTTGTACCTGTTTAATGAGCGGACTGGACACCATGCTTTTGAATTAGGCTCAAATCTAGTCAAACCTGGTAAAATAATTGGTTGACCTGGATATTTTAAAGACTGGTTCTTAGCCATGAAATTTATCCTAGGTAGAAGCCTAAGGCCTTCCCCTGTAACGGATAAAGCATGAATCTCACTTCTCCATCTTGCAGAGCAATTAGAAATACAGTTTTAAGTGTTAACATTTTCATAGAAATGGCACTTAGTGGTTCAAAGGGCTTATCTGCTAGCACTTGAAGTACTAGAGATAAACTCCAAGACGGAATCGCTGGTGGAGTTCTCGGTCTTAGATTACCCATGCCTTTTATTAGTGTTCAATGAACAGACTTCGTCACTTCCCCTATCAGCCAAGCAAGGGATACCTGACATCAGAGCTGACTTATAGCCAGCAATAGAGTTAGGGTTGAGGCTATAGGCATCATACAGGTGACAGAAGAAATCGGCTACTACCTGAATAGATGTATCCATTGTATTAACATCTATGTTTGAGGACCATTTTGCAAATCTATTGATTTTATAGTTATATGCTCTGGAGGTTGACCTCCTTTTGGCTTTTTCTATAAACATGGCTGCTTGTGGATGGTCAATCGACATCCCACGGGTCCACCGAGGGAGAGGAGGACATAAGCAGTGCAAGAGTGGGACTATCTGGTTCTAGGATTGGTTTGGTTCTTGTGGAAATCGGCCCATCAGGCACAATTACCATGACCAGATACTCGCTCGCCACGGCTTGCGCCATGGCTTGCGCCACGGCTTGCACCACGGCCCGATCCTCACGCACCTCGGTGCGTGGGATCGGTACACGGGAGGCTGCCTGGCTGGCTGTGCTTGAGGATCCTGCATTTCCCCCCCCCCCACTGCACGCCGGTGCTGGCGTGGCCTACGCTGCGCCGGTGGCTGGCCTCTGACTTTACCACTTCGGGCTTGCTGTGGACGGTACGCAGAGGGCGCTGCACGAACGTGCTCCCTACGAAGCACCTCAAATTTTTAACGTAGCACCCTCTGATTGTTGACTAGGGTGACTGTCTCCTGGAGGTGTCTACATCCCTCACCACCAGAGACCAGGACCTGACATAGATGTCTGCAGCAGCCTATTGTACAGATCCTGAGACAGACACAAATTATCTAGTACAAATGTGCATCTCGCCCTGACACTTCCAGTCACTGCCCTAGTCATACAGTCCAGAGCCAGGTTAATACCATCCTGGATGGCTCTCTGAACTGAGACAGGGCTTGTTTGACGCGATGCAGACGCTGTTACTACACCCTGCAACAACTGCGAAACATGAGAGCACCGCTATGGATGCTCTCGAGCTCTCCTCTGCATCGCGCAATGCGGCGTTTGCAGAGCGCAGGGCGCTCGAGCACAGCGCTCGCGTGTCAGAACGGGAGCATGGCCACGTGTCCTCATCAGCGCTTGGATTTGGCACTGTACTGTATTTCCAGCAACGACACGGCACCACCTCGCGGGGATTAGGCTTAATGGATGTCTCTGCCGCCGTATACATATCAACTATATGTTCTGCTAATGGCAGAGATGGCATGGCGGTAACTGCTGGCTTTCCAGCCAACCACGGGCGCTGGTCCCTCTGGCTTGCCGACTGTTCTACACAGAGCTCTGGCCTAAGGCTTACCAGCCATTGGCACGTGTCACACCAGTCCTCCTCTGTGGTCACCTGTGAGTGCTCGACAAGGCGCGGGCCTTCGTCATCCTCTACTGCACTTGCACGTGTAAACGTGGCTGAAGCCGTGGATACTGCTGGGAGGCCGTGGAAAACATGCAGGCCTGAGAGAGCAGGCATGTCTTGCGCCACGGCTGAAAAGACAGGAGCCGGCGCCAAGGAAGCGTGCAGGGTATAATCCACCACACCATGACCCAGACCAGCCGCCGTCATCCCCTCGGCAAACAGAGGTATACGGAAACGGCGATCATCTGCTCCCAGGGCCACCCTTTGAGCCATGAAGGCTACTCCTGCGGGAGTAGTTCCATGAAAAAAATTGGTCATGCTTCCGGTGAGGGGTGCACGATCGTCCGTTTCCATGTCCACGCCTTCAACGGGTGAACCCAGCAGAATATCCTCTTCCTCCTGGCCATCATACACTGCCTCTGGGCTAGCAAAGAGCACTAACCCGGGCTGGCCAGGGAAGGTACCATAAGAGGTGGCGGTACCTTTCGGGCGCGGACACTCCAGGTGTGAGCATGAGTCCAGCGGCCCCGGCCCAAGATCAACCGACGAGGCAAGCCTCGTCGGGATCATTTAGACCTGCTCCAGGATCCATTGGCACGGCAGTGGGCCTTCCAAGACCTACTGAAGCCACCACCGATTCCGAAACATTTTTGGACCATGGACCACGACAGACACCAGAATCAGCGATGGGGATTTTCTGCTCGGGGGCAGATGAAGACAATAAAGCACTCGGCCCAGGGAGCATGCTGCGAAGCAGCTCTGGTACCAAATCTTTTATTGTCTTTTTCATCTCCCATGATTTCCAACCTGAGACTCCATTTCCGAAGAAACAGAGGCCTTTCTCTTAACACCTTGCCACTTACACTCTTCTTCGCACACTTCTCCTGACGCCTTATCCTTCACCTGTAAAAACAAGAATTCAGAGAATAAGTCAGCCCCCACCACCCCACCCACCCCTGTTTACAGACATCACATTTTAATAATGGACCACAAGGTGAACATTTTACACAAAGGTGGGGAGCAAAATTCGACTTGATTGAGCGGTTGCAATCGACACAAGGCTTCTGAAAAAAGGGACAAGACGACAATGGGTTTAAGTTTCTTTTATAATTAAATAAATTAAATAACTCATAAAGGAGAAAGAAATCGCCTATAGGCCTAACCAGGACAGTGAAAAAAGATCAACAACCAGCCTCAGAGGAAATTAAAAATAATAAGGTTGATTATGATGTCATAATTTCCATAAAAGAAACAGACGAACAACATCCAGGTGTAAGAGCGCACTAAACAGTAATGTGAACACAGCAATAGCTCATGACAATGATACAGATAAACAGTATGATTGAAAAAATATTGGCAGCAAATAATCACAAATATTTTCAAATATTTGTGCCATAAAGCATAACTATAGTACCTGTGTATTTAGCAACGGCATACCACCACGTCCAGCTCTTGGAAGCTCCACCAGTCAACCACTCTTCAACACCACTTCACTTACTTATAAAGGTAAGGGTGGGACCAGAGGGCGGAACGACAAGCTCTCTCTTATGGGAGCCTATATCACTCTGGGCAGTCTTTTTTTCCTAACATTTATAGGGAAATAATGGAGACAAACCTCTTTAGATGGAGACAAACCTCCTTACAGAAACCTGTGGACACAATCATAGAGATATTAGCATTTTATGGTGCCAGATAATAGTTACCAGTTTTCTGGGTGCCTATAACGTCTATACCACGTTACGGAAATAGGTGACACCACGTAATTAAAACATAAATGTACTAGAGTTCACCTGATAACTCGGTCCTGGTGTGGCCTCAGACAAATTAAACTTATAAGACATGATCTCTAGTACTCTAAAACAACCTTAGATATGAAAATTGAGAAAAACTTAGCAAGTGGATACAAAAACACAAGCATGTGATTCAGGCCAATAGTCAAGAAAGAGTCAGTGACAGTCTGCGCATGTGCGATGTTGGGGCCGGCATCCGGCTGACTGTCACCTGTCTACCTGCCCAATAGGGGCACCTATCTTTTTTAATCGGGTTATTGAGTGAAGGTCGATATTTTGAAAATATAAGTGTTAGGCAGATAAATATATCTCTAAAGTGAAATGGGTGGGTCATAGCTCGAAATGGGTGGGTCATAGCTCGAAATGGGTGGGTCATAGCTATAAATGGGTGAGTAATAGCTATAAATGGGTGTGTCATAGCTATAAATGGATGGGGCACAGCTAGAAATGGGTGGGACATAGCTAGAAATGGGTGAGGCATATCCAGAAATGGGTGGGGCATAGCTAGAAATTGGTGGGGCATAGATAGAAATGGGTGGGTCATGGCTAGAAATGGGTGGGTCATAGCTAAAAATGTGTGGGGCATAGCTAGAAATGGGTGGGGCAGGGCTAGAAATAGATCACTCGACAAATAACGCTCTGGGAGAGGATATATATGCATCGTTCACATGTGTCATTGAAACTCAGGGCAAATTTTTTTTAAATCACCACCACGATATATGTAGTATCTTATCCCTTTAATCCTCAAATTTGCTCAAGAAAATTAAATTTGTTCACAGAAAATGTCTATTCGCAGACCAAGAGTAGATTATTTAAAAAAAGTTATCATAGAAACGACTGGTTCGGTTATCGAGCCAGTCATTCCGGTGGTAACAATAAAAAAACGTCTCTCATACAGCAAATCAGCATTACTTAAAATCACTCCAGAAGCCGTTTTTTAATAAGCGTGTGTGTTAGTGTTAAGACTATATATTTTGAGTATTTTACAACTAATTTGTCTAGAAGTCCAGTTAAACTAGTGGCAAAATATTCAACATAATACTTCTTGCTGTCTGTTTACTTTGAGTTTCAGGTAAAATCTTGAGGTACTGGGGTCACTAAGTGTACTGGAACACGGAGCACAAAGGCAGTAATCATATACATATATATATATATATACACAGGTTATGGACATTTTAAAAAGAGAAAGGTGTATGAGCCCTGTGTAACAAATGATTTCTCTATATACTTGGACATTAACTGGCATCTCCAAAAGTCATGAGAAATGTACATTTGAAGGCCAAGAGAAAAATATTATTGAAATTTTACTACTGGAATGCCTGGCTCAATAACCGAGCCAGTCATTCCAGTGATAAATTTTCAAAAATACTCTTCTCTTGGCCTTAAAATGGAGATACAATACAGAAATATTTGGATTTTCTAGATAGTTTCACCATTAACCCAAGATTGGTCAAGAAAATTGAGATTTCTGCTCAATGGATGTCCATTTTCAGGCCTAGATTTTTTTCTCATTAGGAAATTTACCACTTCTCTTAGCCTGCAAATGGACATTCCTCAAGACCTCTATAGAGGCAGGTTTGGAGTTAACAAATCACAAAGTCACTTATATTGTTATTTCATTTCATAGTTTAATAATCATTAATGATTACTTCATATTACTGTGTCGCATAGATACTTTTAATGGCTATTTACATGTTTTAATGTACAAAATGATTTAACTACAACATCAGTGACTTATAGTGGTGAACTATAGGCATTTACAAAAACAACAAAGCTCAACTCCACACAGCACTAAGCATTGCTAATTAATTAATTAATACTATGCAATAAATTAACTAGAAAACAGTACAAAACTTAATTCTTCACTAGAAATTGCATACTGCAACACTTCATAATGGACCTTTCCAGTTTTAGCTATGCCCCGCCCATCTCTATCTAAGCTCCATCCATACCTCGCTCGTGTTGGGGTCAATCAATCTCTAACTCGCTGACTATCAATTTCCCGAAAACTATACAGGTAAGCTGGTAAATATTTGCAACAATAGCGTCCTGTCAAATTGGTTTCAAAATATTCATCAGAATATTTATTAAATGTTAGTCATACAATTCGTACAATGTGTCAAACTATTAAGCGTTAAAGACGGACTATATCAAGTCATTCATGACATCATGATTATGTCATCTTACACGTCACGTACTTGATTATGATGTCATATGATGTATGGATAAACTTGGAAAGGTCCATTCCCCCAAATGATATTCCCTATAAAACCTTAACATACATCTTCCGCTCTTCACGCGGCGAATAAATTAACAATTACAACAAAAATATATCTTTTTTTCAAAACCGGTATTTCATTTAATTAGGGAATAATAACTTGACTTTTGATTGAGATCATACAAACTGATTGTAATAGTATATTAACTACAAACCCATCTATATACCACACTTATGCTTATACCACACAATCACATGTGGGCTAAACCTAATACACCCCTCCTCATCCCATAGATGCTACCCTTCTACCTATGCTCACCCCTCCCTCAATAGCAGACTTATGCTTATAGCACCACCGCATTGCCTGCGTTGACTCCCAATCCATATGTTCATCCCACCCATATGTTCATCCCACCCATCCCACCGAACCAGCAATCCTCAAATGACAGTAACCCTTTAATAGTTAAATTTGGCAACAAACATTTGCCATAACTCGAGTCATTCATTCCAGTGATACATTTTCAAAAATAGTATTCCCTTGGCCAGCAAATGGACATTTACTAAGCAGAAATCTGTACTTTCGCGACCATTAAAGGATGAACCAATGGAGAACTCCCGTTTTAGCTATGCCCCGCCCATCTCTAGCTATGCTCTAACAACGATTCACCCATGTTAGGATCAATCAATCCCTACACTCCCTAAATCTCAATTTCCAGAAAACTATACAGGTAAGCGGTTGAATATTTTGAAACTAATTTGACTGGGTGCTGTTGCTGACATGAACAGTACCCAGTTAATTTAGTTTCAAAATATTCAACAGCACGTTTATTTTAAAATAGTAAAGACATACAATTCGTACAACTTGATAGACTATTAAGCATTTATGACAGACTAAATCGTGTCATTCATGACGTAATTGATTATGACATTATATGATTAACTGGGAAACAGGATTCATCCACTGAACCAGAATGACGATATACGAGAAAAATCAATTATTTTGAAACTAATTTGACTAATAAGAATGTTTCGGCCCAAGTCAAATTTGTTTCAAAATATTCAACAGCTTATCTGGACGACGAATTTAAACACCAAGCTAATGGTAAGATAAAGGTAAATAAGGAAAATATCTGTAGTCATATTGGGCACTGTCCATTTACAGGTCAAGACAAAACCATTTTTTTTAATTTACCACTGGAATGACTGGCTCGGTAACCGAGCCAGTCATTCCAATGGTACATTTTCAATAACTCTCTCACCCTGAAAATGGGCATTGACTTTAGCAAAACTTGCATGTCTTGAACATTCTTGAAACTTATACAGCTATATACACGCACACGCTATTATGGCATAATGAAATGGCACAGCTGAACTCATGTCATACTTCTAAACATCATACATGTAGCTTTAAGCATAGCATAGTGCATTTTTATATCACAGGCAAAAATACCATTTAATACACTGTTATTGAATTTGCACACAACATTCTGGTATATGGTACACCAAAATATAGATTTATCTTCTAATCATATTAACCATTTAATGGTCATACCGGCCAAAACCGGCCTCTGCCATTGTCTTGTGGAATGTCCATTTACATGTCAAGAGAATAGTTTTTGAAAATTTACCCCTGGAATGACTGGCTCGATAACCGAGCCAGTCATTCCATTGATAAATTTTCAAAAACTGTATTCTGTTGGCCTGTAAATGGACATGTATTAAGAAAATACTAAAAAGTTTTTATGACCAAATTTGACCATTAAAGGGTTAACTTAACCTTTTAACCCGCATATCTGCAAAAAATGGCTTCTGCAGTGGTCTTGAGAAATGTCCATTTGCAGACCAAGAGAAGACTATTTTTTTAAACTTACCACTGAAATGACTGGCTCGATAATCGAGCCAGTCATTGCAGTAGTAAATCTTCAAAAATAGCTTTCTGTTGGTCTGCAAATGGACATTTTCTATGAGAAAGTTGAAATTTTCTTGAACAAATTCGAGAGTTAAAGGGTAAGCCATTTACAAAGGCTTGTAACTTAAATAATTAATCAATTCATTTGATAACTTCTATATTAGATAAACATTTATATATAAGATGTTCATACGTAGTTTTACCGTCCTATATAGGGCATAATAATCAAGCATCTTCAATTTAATTTAATAAAGTAATTTGATAAAATTTTAGTTTAATTTTATGCAGTAAATATATAATATCAATGAAGTTTACTTTTCTTATTTGAACCACGCCGCTGGTTTGAATCCATTATTCAGATTTAAGTATTAGATACGTTAATAAAAAAAACAACTGAAGTCAATTTTTATGTGATCACAAAAGCAGCAAATGATAATTTCTTATGAAATAATCATGTGTGGTTTAAGTAGTGTATCTTTAAATTATGGTCTGAGCAATTTCTATGGAGCGATTACACATTAAAGCTGGTTATTATGAAAATTAAATATTACTATTTTACAATGAGCCCTGAGTTTTTTCTTAAAATTAAAATCAAACTTTAAAGCTATAGTCATAGAACTTGGAAGCTTATTACTACTTACAGAAATTTGTCACACACCAATGACAATATTGCCATGCCGGTGTCTACACATAGTGATTCTGACAATAACTCTGTGTCCATACCTAGTGATTCTGACAATAACTCTGTGTCCACACATAGTGATTCTGACAATAACGCTGTGTCCATACCTAGTGATTCTGACAATAACTCTGTGTCCACACATAGTGATTCTGACAATAACTCTGTGTCCATACCTAGTGATTCTGACAATAACTCTGTGTCCATACATAGTGATTCTGACAATAACTCTGTGTCCACACCTAGTGATTCTGACAATAACTCTGTGTCTACACAGTGATTCTGACAATAACTCTGTGTCCATACCTAGTGATTCTGACAATAACTCTGTGTCCATACATAGTGATTCTGACAATAACTCTGTGTCCATACATAGTGATTCTGACAATAACTCTGTGTCCATACATAGTGATTCTGACAATAACTCTGTGCCCACACATAGTGATTCTGACAATAACTGTCTATACATAGTGATTCTGACAATAACTCTGTCTCTACACATAGTGATTCTGACAATAACTCTGTGTCCACACATAGTGATTCTGACAATAACTCTGTGTCTACACATAGTGATTCTGACAATAACTCTGTGTCCACACATAGTGATTCCGACAATAACTCTGTCTATACATAGTGATTCTGACAATAACTCTGTCTCTACACAGTGATTCTGACAATAACTATGTGTCCACATAGTGATTCTGATAATAACTCTGTGTCTACATATAGTGAGTCTGACAATAACTCTGTGTCTACATAGTGATTCTGACAATAACTCCGTGTCTACACACAGTGATTCTGACAATAACTCGGTGTCTACACATAGTGATTCTGACAATAACTCTGTGTCTACATATAGTGATTCTGACAATAATTCTGTGTCTACATATAGTGATTCTAACAATAACTCAAAAAGGAACCCCAGCACAACCCTTTTCTATCCCATCATACCTTGGAGAGCATTTTCATAAAAAATACACAGAATTGTAGAATTCATTTCTAGCTATGGCCCGCCCCTTTCTAGCTAAGCGACACCCACTTTGCACATATACAATTTATATACTTTGAATGTTGAATTACCAGAATCCCAATTTCAAGGTAATTATACAGGTAAGCTGTTGAATATTTTGAAACTAATTTGACCGGGAGCTGTTGCTGCCTATGGCAGAAATGGTTCCGAGTCAAATTAGCTTCAAAATATACAACAGAATGTTTATTAAATTTCAAATCTGGCAAAGATATACAATTTGTACACTTGATGGGCGTTTTAGCTTCAAAATCTCACGATAACATATTACGTCATGTTATTACACATTATCATGATAGATGTCAGCATACATGTGACTTAATTGATTATGACATCATAAACCTGAGTGATGGGTTGGATCCCTCTAGTACCCTTTCTACCCTGAAATACCAATACCTCATTTTCAAATCAAAGCCATTGTGTAGGTAAGAGCTCTGTTGAATATTTTAAAACTAATTTTGCTGGGAGTGGTTGTTGTCTTGGACAGTAACATCTTCCATTCAGTTCACCATGAAATAAATATCAGTTATATCAGCATGATCAGTGATAGAAAATGAAAATTTGAATGAAATTTTAAATGACTTTGACCTATCTACTTAACCTGTTTCAAAATATTAATTTAGTTACCTCGAGCAAACAATTATTTAAGGATGGCCTATCTTAATAGTTTATAAAATGACAGATGCTTAATAGCTACACACAGCAGCGAATGTAAGTCAAATTGTTTCAGTGAGTACATCAAATGTTCGTATATAATACAGACAACTGATAAATGAATCACAAATAATAATTTATAGCAATTTCCGCACAGCAGAAAATAGCATCGTCATTCGACATCAACAAATACATGAACAATTAATCTGAGGTTTGTTTTGTGTGTGTGGATTCAGGCCAAACTATATATACATCCGTAAAAAAAACCTCAGATTATTTTTTCATTTAACAAAATTAGAATACAAATTAAATTTGTTATTTATTCATATTAACGCACATTCCTTTTAGAATTTGCAAATTAGGTACATGTACAGTACACAGCCAATAAGTAAGTTCACATGTTTCCAAAACAAAAACCTGTTAATTTTAATTAAGAAATGTTATGGTAAATATTTTGAACATAAACGGATTGGAAGACATTGATGCCTTAGGCAGCAATGTCTTCCAATCCAATTCTGTTCAACATATAAATTTAACAGTATGTTCTATTTTGATTTGGAAATATGTTAAGTTATTTCTGAGCTGTACTGCAAAAATAAGTTTATATTTAATTAAGTATTAAGTAGACTATAAATAAATCACAGGTATTTTTTTCCATATTAACCCTTCAACACTCAAATTTGTTTTTAAAAAATATCAATTTTCTCATAAAATGTTCATTTGCAGAAGAAGACTATTTTTGAAAATTTACCACTGGAATGACTGGCTCGATTATCGAGCCAGTCATTCAAGTGATAAATTTTCAGAAATCGTCTTCTCTTGGTCGGCAAATGGCCATTTCTCAAGCCCACTGCAGAAGCCATTTTTGGCTGATATGAGTCTTAAAGGGTTAACTTGATAACAATAGCGAGTGTTTTTCCCTGATCCGTGTAAAGATGGGTGAATTCCATTCAGACTACAGACATGACAGTTTGCTTAGTGAATGTCCATTTACAGGAAGACTATTTGTGAAAATTTACTACTGGAATGACTGGTTCGATAAACTGGCTCGATAAATAAATGAGCCACAGTCATTTGTCGTAAATTTTCGAAAATCATCTTCTCTTGGCCTGCAAATGGACATTTATCAAGACCACTGTGGCGGGCAGTTTTGGCCGGCTTGACCATTGAGGCCGTAATGGTATATGTCAGCTACATTCAGAAATGACGTTTGATGGTACAAGATTATGCGCCGCTACTTTTAGCTCATATTTTACCATAATGATTACTGTATACATTTATATTTCATCCCCTCTCACAGGTAGATAGTAAAATTTCATTCCTATTATCAGACTAAAAACAATTATCTCCTTTGATAAGATGACTGACTACCAGAAGGTAATTACATGTATAGATCTCCCCTGAATTACAGGACATTTTTAACCAACGTCGCTAGATGTGAGGGCTAATAAGAGCACAGAGTGCTTGTTCTTATTGTTGTTGTTCTTGTTGTTGAAGGGATTGTTTAATGTCTAGAAACTTGGGTGGAAATTTGCCTGTTGGGTCACAAACAATTATCCCAATTTTGGTCCAAAAGTTCAAATGCAAGTTTTTAGCAACATTGTTTTCAACATGAACACTTGACCTTGCTGGATATTTGTCAGTGGGGTCCCGATGATGTGTGCCAAGTTTGGGGTTGAAGGCTAAAATGCAACAGCAACAGCGTTTAGCAACTTTGTTTTCAAAATAGACTTGACTTTTTCAATAACTGGTTCTACTGAAGCGATTTTCGCCAAATCGTTGGATCATTGTCAGTGAGGTCCCGAAGACATGTGCCACTTTTTGGCTAGAAAAACAAAACCGCAGCAACTATAGCTTTCAGTAACAGCGTTTCCAGAATAAACACTTAATTACTACGGTCCGATTGACAATATATCAACGGCGCGGGTATTGGACAAATTTGTCCTTGTTTTTAAAACTAAATGAGAGAATGGAGTTAACATATATGTATACAATAAATTATACAGCAAGTCGAGTGAAAGAGGACTGGCCATTCATGCACCTGTTTTAGTGAACCACCTGGTTTAGTGCACAGCTGTCTCAATGAACAACATGTCTCAATGAACAACATGTCTAAAGGAAGCACCATCATTTAATCTCAAACATCGGCCATTCTCCCATGCTGACTAGTAGTTATGACTCGCAACTACTATAAGTTGGTCTGTCCATCAGTTTGTAAATCTGTCAGTTAACCCCTTTACATTTAAGACATCCAAAACCGGTTTCTGCACTGGTCTTGACAAATGTCCATTTGCAGGCCAATCTTAGATTAGTTTTGAATATTTACACCTGGTATTCCAGTGTTAAATTTCCTAAAATAGTCTTCACTTAGCTTGCATATGGATATTTTTGATGAGATTTTCTTGAACAAATTTGATGGTTACGGGTTAAATCTTGACAGATCTGATAAAGATGCTAAAATCAAAACTCTACAGCGTCACACTCATTCTAATTAACCCTTTAATGGTCAAGCCAGCAAACACCTGCGTTTGAAGTAGTCTTGAGAAATGTCCATTTGCAGGCCAAGCATTGCCAAGAGACTATTTTTGAAAATTGACCCTTCGATTTACTGGCTGAGCAACCGAGCCAGTCATTTCTGTCCATCTGCAGGCCAAGAGGCTTGAAAATTTACGCTTGGAATGATTGGCTCAGTAACCGGGCCAGTCATTCCAGTGATAAAATTGTTAAAAATAGTCTTCTCTTGGCCAGCAAATGGACATTTAACTGGCAATTTTCTTGACCAAATTTGACCGTTAAAGGGTTGAAGCTTCCAGAGATTATTATTTAGAACTATTAATACCAATATTTTATTTATTTGTGCTTTTTGACATATATTAGGTAATAAATCTACTCGATAAATCTAATTACCCTCGATACATTTCATAGTTCTAGTGGCCTCGCCTAATGCATAAATGTTTGTATCTGTATTTCAGATCTGATTAGTTCATTCAGAATCATCAGAGCTAGCAAATCAAGTCCAGTACACTAGCTCTCAAAAACACACATTGATACCGACTTCCCTTTTCTATATGTGTACCAAACAAATATTTAAATCCAACACAGATATATATATATATATATATATTCCGTACACACTCCATAGCACTAATACTGTGTTCAACATCAATCATTAGCACAGAATCGTCTAGTCTCCAGCGCGATTACGTGATTACATTGAAAATCGCGATTATGTTTTAAATCGAATAATCGTGACTATTTTCTATTGCATAAAATATTTCAAAACCTAACTTTCAATTACTTTTTAATACGATCAGTCATGAAAAATGACATTTTGCTTAGTGAATGTATGTCCATTTACAGGGCAAGAGAAGACTATTTTTGAAACTGTATTACTAGAATGCCTGCCGAGATTACGAGAATCGAGCCAGGCATTCTAGTGATACATTTTCAAAAATAGTCTTCTCTTGACCTGCAAATGGACTTTCCTAAACATTATTGCAATTTTCGTTATTGATATTCTTTTGCTGTTATGTCTTGGTAATTTATATCCAAGCTGATTAATCGAGTAATCATGATTATTTTTTAATAATCGATCGCGATCACTCAACGCAATAATCACGCAAGCCTATATAAGTGCATACACACGCATGCGTGCATGCTCACAGTGGCACTATATCATGTGTTCGACCATTTCATAATTGTTCCATCTCGACCGTTAAGCACTAGGTGTGTTCTTCAGATAGCGTTCTCGAAATAATTATGCACATTTCTTCTGATCAGTGTTTGTGAATGATGACTAAATGATTAAATCACAATTATACCGACAGTCATGACAGTAATAGACTTCTGTTTATGTTCTATCACACCACACTGCGGAAGTCAATGCTTAAGCGACCATATTGAAAATACAAATTACAAGAGAATCACTTTTCCATGAAAACCGTATTATAATCTTGTAGCTTGTAGATGTATTATAAATTCATTTATGTTGTAAGAATATTCTATCAAATATATTGAAATTAATTTGACTGGAAACCATTACTAACACTGAATTGCCAGACTGCTGTTTTGTCAGTTTACCTTTCTGTGCTTTAGAGCTGTTAATCATTTTGAATGCGATGTTGCTGTTAGCCGTTACTGTCTATGACTGAAACAGCAACACCATTTTCCAATGGAAACCAGTTATCCTTTCACGAGCTTTGGTAAAGGTCTCACTGAAGCTTTATAGTGATGAAGATATGGTGCTAACTACCTCCTATAGATCACGCACATTGCTAGTCCTACACAGCAAACAATTATTGTTTACACTTGAAGCACAGATTTTGATTGCCACCAAACCGATACGTTGAAATGATACGCTTTGATTGAGTGACATCTCTGTTGTTTCAATCAACAATCCCGCAAAGTTGAATGCCAACAGTCATCTTTTCGCGGACAACGTGTAGCTAGGAATATTTCAGCCCGAAACATGTCCAGTTGATCTGGTCCTTGATAAGGAAATATAACAGCTCCATCCTTTTGTCATCAACGAGGATCATAGACATAACCAGTGTCACGCTGCTTATGTGGTCATGTAATAAAGCATGGTCCGGATCAAAATGACGTGTATTTGTAGGAGTCTATCACATGATATGCTCAGTGAAGCACCTGACGTCAAACAGCAGACACCTGCTCTTCATCTTGTTCTGTGAACATATCAAACGCAAATATTAATGAATTTTCAATCAGTAAAACACATTATATCTTCAGATTTCAAAAACTGGTTCCATCTCATATGATAGTAGATGCAAATTTTTGCAAATAATGTTGCTGTAAGCTGTTGTCGTCGAACACAGGAACTGCTTTCAGCAATATTGTTTCCAAAATATACACAACCATTTCCTCTACAGACTCTGTTATAATGAACACTGCCACAGTGTCAAGAGGGAGAAAGTGGTTGACCTCTAACATGAAGGTAAATCTATGCCAGACAGTTATTACTGTCATAATGGAGGAATCCAGCTTTAGCTATGCCCCACCCATCTCTAGTTAAGCTTCACCCACACTTTGCCCGTGTTGGGATCAATCTATCCCCGCAGTCTCTGAATCTCTATTTCCAGAAAATTATACAGGTAAGCTGTTGAATATTTTGAAACTAATTTGACTGAGTGCTACATCACCCACTTAAATTAGTTTAAAAATATTCAATAGAATGTTTATTAAATAGTAAAGACATGCATTTCGTACAACCTGACGGACTATTAAGTGTTTAAGATGGACTAAATCGAGTCATTCATGACGTAATTGATCATGACATCAGCCTCCAGGGCTGGGGTCAAATACAAAAGTATTTGTCTTTGAAGTAATTTAAATACATTTTCAGGTATTTGAAAGTATTTGTATTTGAAAAGTGTTTAAGGCAAAATTATTTGTATTTGTATTTAAATACATTGTCAATGTATTTGAGTATTTTCAAATACTTTTCAAAATACTTCTGTCTATTTCTGATATTTTTGACTTCTGACTCATAGCAGGGTAAATTAAAATTGACTACAGATTTCTCACATCTTCTGAAACTCTTTGCATGTCATATTTTAAAATTAATTTGACTGTTACAGTTGTTGCCTTAAGAAGCAACAACCTCCAGTGAAATCTTTGTCAAAATAATCAACAGTATGGTTGTCTTGACATATAGTTGCTAGGGTTTCAGCATTAAAAATATGACCCAATGAGAATAGAGCTAGTCCTTTTATAAATAGAACTTTGCAAATTGCCTTTATTATTTAAAAAATTCTTTTTCATACACTTCACACGTGTTATCCTCAGGTTTAATCAGCCAGGTTGGAAATGAAATCTTTAGAATATTTTGAAAATAATTTAGCTGAATGTGTTGTGGTCTTAGGCAACAACAATTTTCAGTCTTATGGTTTTCAAAATATTCACATCATGTTCGTGTTTTATGTAACACACATTATCAATGCATATACAAAATGAAATGAAACTTTGCTTCCAGTCTGGCCTTTGCTTGCTGATACATCCCAATTCCTTACCAATTTATAGTACTATACTGCTCTCTAACTGAATCCTACTGTCTGAGTCTTGTATAGCTGGTTTAATTCTCAAACTCTTATCTGTAGTAGAATGGGCAATTATCACCTTTCAAAGCAAGCTAGGTAGAACTGGTCAGGTTACAACAACACCTCCATTATACTAGCTTGCAGGACTCATACCAGGAGTCTTAACCCATTTCACAGTGAATTTTATATTCAAATCATTCCTTTAGATTGGGAGAGTGAGTGGCAGCTATTTCTTGCCTGTCAAATGACTCAAATTTGTAGAAGAAAGGATCATGTAGATGTTGGAAATAGTGTTGTTTTCTTAGACAGCAGCCGCCTACAAGCGCTACTTTTCAGTATGAAGACCAGTATCATGTTAAAATGAATGAAACTTAGAAATCTGAAATTTCAGAAACTTGCAAATAAAATAAAAGCTCTGAATATTTTTGGGTATAATTTGAATACAAGTGTTTCCAAAAAACAACTTTGAGTCAGATAATTTTAGCACATCTACATGTAAATAAATAAATAAAATAAATAAATCCTGCTATCACATTAATACCGAAAATTTAAAAACCTTGTTTCAAAGGTAATAAACATATCCCAGTCCACTGGACTGACTAGCTTGTTTATAAAGGCAGTCATTCCAGTGGTCAAGTTTCAAAAATAGCCTTCTCTTGGCTTGTAAATGAGCAGTATTCAAGACCAATGTAGACCAGTTTAGGCTGGGTTGGCCATTAAATGGTTAACAACACAAAACTGTGACAGATAATTGAGTCTGAGTAAGAAACTTGTTTAGGCAGTTTGGTTTAAATCTCACATGGCTTATCAGTAATGAATGAAAGGCAATTATTTCCATTCAAAGCTACCTAGGTAGAGCTGGTCAGGTATTAACAACACCTCCATTGTACTAGCTTTCAGGACTCTATACAGTGTTAACCATTTTCATCATGAATTTTATATTCAAAGCATTCATTTAGATGGCAGTTAATTATCCTTTTTAATAATGATGTTAAAAGATTAATTGTAGGAGAAATACTGGTGTACATTTCGGAAATATTATTGCTTTTCTTAGACAGCAGCAGTATACAGCAACATTGGTATTCAAATTAAATAAAGATCGGGAATATCTTTAGCAACAATTTGAATGCAAGTTTTTAAATGAGATAGTCTTAAGAACAATCAGCAAGGATCTAATAAATAAACAAAATTAATATAGACCTTGCTTAATGTTATTCCATTTCTGTCTGAACTTTAACCCTTTCACCGATGAATTCCCCATTTCTCATTTTGAAGGCACCCATATAGAAAAACTGGAATATTTTGAAATTAATTCTTCCAGTCAAGTGAATTTCAAAATATTCAGCAGAATAAGTTTTATATCGTAAAGAATTTACTTTTTCAGGGATTTGTCGGTAAAAGGGTTAATAAACCGGGTTTCAAAAGTAATATATCTGAAATTAATAAGGATTGAAAAAATAATTTGATTGGGCGTGTTAGTCATAGGCAGCAACAACTCTCATTCAAATTGTTTTCAAAATAATCACATGATTTTGTATCAATATACTCTATTGCACCTACAATTTTCAGTTATCAAAAAATCCCAATCATGAAAGCCTCACCAGCAAATAGGGGTGTAATGATTCACCGATATATCGGTGAATCGCGATATGCCTGCACATGATACGCATATTGTATCGTGACCTGTCGTATCGATACACACGTGATACAAGAAAATATGCCTATGGTGTCCATCATGCGTTAACATTGTCAGCTAAGCTATAGTTAGTTATGCACAAGTGCACCATTTTCACTAAAAATCATCTGAATATGTTAATTATTTGTTTATCTGCACTGAGAGACAGAGTGGCATAAAATGGACAGATTCAGATGAAACCTAGTGAAAAAATAATGTATCATATCATGACCAGTGTATCATGATACATATCGCATCGTGGCAAAACGTATCGTTACAGCCCTACCAGCAAAGCAAGATTTGTCTTATTTTGTGGGCTATGATGCTATGACAATGAGTATGTTACACGTAGTATGCTAAAGCATCTAACAGTGTCTATTTGCGATACAGTGTGAAGGGAATAGGCCTTGAGAACATTGCCATACATCAGGAAAGTATAATCTCAGCAAACTTAAATTAGATATTGAAATATTTACATGTTTATGTGCATTTGAACGTGGAAAGCAAAGGTTATCTGCCATTTTGAATTTGATATAATTTTGCATTAACCATTCAGGATGCTGGTTGACTAACTTTACTAACTAGTTTACTATTTCAACTTTGGCCGTGATCTAATCAACTATATTTAACTATGGTTAACCCGTCGAACTTGACCCTAGCTATAGTATACAATTAATTTTATCCACAAATATGTAAAAAATAAGATAGCGATATCATAGATATTTTCATTAAATAATATTTCCATTCATAAAATGATGCTTGTTTCATTTTGCACCCTTAGTTTGGTATCTATGATTGTCTGTGCTCATGTAAATTTGAGGGCTTGGCTGTCCATCACTAGAGTTACATCTGTGCCATACTTTGGTCTTCTATAAACATGTACGAAGTATTTGAGAAGCATTTCAAATACTTACCCTAAGTATTTGTATATGTATTTAAATACTTTGCAAAAAACTATTTGTATTTGAGGAATTCCAAAGTATTTGTATTTATATTTAAATACTTTTGAAAGTATTTGACCTCAGCCCTGCAGCCTACATATCACATAGTTGATTATGAGATTATGATTGACTGAAAAACTGGATTGATGAATTATTCTAGCAAACTGTATAATTAGCATCTGAATAGGGGAATCCAGTCTGTCAGTCAAGTATATTACATCATAATCAAATATGTCACAGGTAGGCTGGTGTCACAATTACATACAACATGAATGGCGTATCTAAGTCCGGCAGGGACTCTTAACCCTTTAACACTAATATCAGTCAAAAATGGCTTCTGCCATTTTCTTGAGAAATGTCCATTTGCAGTCCAAGAGTAACTGTTTTTGAAAATTTACCAGTGGAATGACGCTCAATTTTCGATCCAGCCATTCCAGTGGTAAAGATTAAACATGCTAATGGGTTGAAATCAATGCAAATATTTTGGTCTATACATGACAGGATATACTACAGATGACAGACGTGACCATAGCCATTAACACGTGTGTAGGTGGGTGCAATTTCCATTATAATACTAGATTGGATGGTCGATAACATATCGCAAATCCCCAGGTTCACCGCTTTGATCTGTGGATTCTGCTGGGGGCAGAACCAAATGAAAATGTCAACATGCACTCTCGCAATTATATGGGTAATTCACATACCAAATATGGTTGGATTCCATCCACTGGGTTGGAGGAGTTGCATTACTATTAATTTCCACTCGCATGCACACAAATGCATGCACGCACGCATGCATGCATGCCCGCCCGCATACATACAGTATGTCAAGGCAGTTTTGGATCATTCCGTAAAAAAATTTTTGTGTGAATTTATTTATAGAATATTTTTAACTAAACATGTTAGATTTTGATGACACAAATTTGCCCTTCAAATAATTTCACAATAGCATGAGTCGACCGAATATGGCTATTTTGATCACTCTGGGCAATGCCGGATCATGTCATTTAAACTGTCAGTTTGATGACTATAAAAAATATTTTCGAAACCAGTCTTATCCCATTGTGTTGTGTTGACACGGTAAAACAAAAGAATATGAAAAATATCATTGACATACAAACATGTGCTGTCTATAGAAGCATCTTTGGCATACACTGCTGTACAATAAGAGATGAGCTTGTTTTCGTGTCAGCCGTAATGGATGGGTATCGCAACAGAGGATTTTATTATTAATTAAATGCTGGAAATCACAATTGACATACAGATTTTTATGTTTCTTAGTCATTAATAAACTGAAGTTATTGAAAAAGATAAAATATTAAATGAAAGCCTGGTTCCAAAGAATTTGATTGCTGATTAAGATAGTGATCCGAGACTGCCGATGACCTGGAACTGCTGTACACACGCACACACACACACACACACACAGACAGTACGGCATAATGCCCACTTTTCTGAAAAAAATGTGGGGTAAATAACAGTGGAAATGAAACTTAAACAAGTACAACCTACCTTCCTCTTCCACTACATCATAACTGACATCGTCTGTGTGATAGTATCCGATGACGCCCTCGTGCGAGTGAGCACGCTCCATTGGCCAATGAGGAGCTCCATTGCTATACACCTGGTGGTGCTGCTGATGCTGTTGCTGCTGCTTCTGACGAGCCATCTGAGCCATTTGCGTAGCCGAGTGGTAATCAGGCAAAGGAGGTCTCCGAGAGGTCACTGTGATAATCAAGTGGAATTTAGAGGTGATTATGCAAGATATATGTGCTCACACAAAGCGGGTTTGAAAGATACATGACCACATTAACATTCATATTAGTCAAAAAACAGCTTCTGCAATGGCCTTGAGAAATGTCCACTTGCAGACCAACAGAAGACTATTTTTGAAAATTTACCACTGGAATGACTGGCTCGATAACCGAGCCAGTCATTCCAGTGGTAAATTTTCAAAATGGTCTTCTCTTAATCCGCAAATGGACATTTTATGAGAAAATTTAAACTTTCTGGAATAAATTTGAAGTTTAAAGGGTTAGAGTCCCGAGATATCGGGCTTTGATATATCATATTCACCTACGCACTGCATACATACATCTAAGTGAATATGATATCAAAGCCCAAGATATCAGCATGTGTGTGCGTATGTGCGTGCATGCATGCGCGTGTAAATTGCATAGAAAACATAAATACCATAAGTTATTTATTTTTTAACAATGAAATTTAAAATGCTGTGGGATGGATAAGAGCATAGTACTAGGTATATTTATATAATCTGGAGATTTGTTAACAGACCAGATGATAAATGTGATTAAAGCATGCTTTTCATGCAAAACTAAACACCTGTCTCAACCAGAAATGTGGCTGCAATAACCACGAAGCTCGACTTTACAATGAATTATGAAGCTGGACTTCAAACATATAATACATATATAGAAGGCTTATCAATACACTTATCAATGACCATGACGTTTGACCTTTTGACCCCAGTAATTGTCGCATCCCCTCTCATTAGCAAGTGTGCAAGTTGGGTGCAGCATGATCAACACAATATCAGATATGAACTGCTAAGTTGAGGTAAAAGCAAAATGTTTATTGTTGAAAAAACCCTGAGTTTTGTCACTATCACACTGACCTTTGATGCCAAGGTGATTGTGTCATGCCATCTCATTATAAGGAAGGATATATCCATGTATGCATAATCAAACATGAGACATAAACTGCTAAGTTCGATAAAAACTAGGTTTTAGCAATGACATAGTGACCCTGAACTTTGACATTTTGACTCTAGTCACTCTACGGTGTGTTATTCCCACTCGTGAGAAAGAAGCATGTGTCCAACTTTGGGTCCAGTATGATTAAGTAAACATGACATATAAACAGTGAAGTTGAGCTAAACAAAAAATGCTACTGTCCAAAGGACATTGTGTCATGCTCTCACATTATAAGGAAGCACATGTTTAAGTGTGGGTCCAGTATGATTAACCAAACATAAGATATGAACTATTAAGTCGAGTTAAATTCAAAATGTTAATGCTGAAAAACCCCCAGTAATTTACATGTACCAATATCACAATATAATATTGACCTTTGACCTCTGAAAAAGCATAAGTTATATAAACTGCTAAGATGAGCGAAACGGAAAATGTTAATGTTGAAAAAACTAGGTTTTTACCAAGGTTACAGACTTTGTCCTTTGATCTTTTGACCGTAAGGTCATTGTGTGATACCGTGTCCTTATAAGAAAGCATGTGCCCAAGTCTGGGTCCAATATGATCAAACAAATGAGATAAACAGAAAAGTTGATAAACACAAATTGGATGACGATGACGATGACACCACCTCCGCCGGATGAGGTACAGGGTATCACAATAGCTTCGTTTTACTTCGAAAAGTCGAGCTAAAAATGCATACATGTCAGAATGCAGATTGCCATGGTTGAGATTTAACTATTATTCTACTGTAAGACAACGGTCAGAATTTCCAAAAGCAAATTTGAGCTGGGGACAATCTTTAAAACACTTGCTGAAAGCTGTTGCTATCATAGATATCACATGTTTTCATCAAACGATGTCATCAGTGTACTACAATGAACACAGTCAATAATCAATGTTTATGGTTCACAAAACATAAGAGAACTGTATCAGATGCGAAACATGCATTTCAGAATACCATTGTGCGGGTTAACATACAGACAAACGTGCAGCTATTCAGGATAAAAACGTGCATGCTTATTTCACCACATTAATTAACTGTTTGACTGCTGTAAGCCACCAGGTAATAATTTTAATGAGCAATAACTGTGGATCTACTGAATATTTTGAAAATAATTTGACTGAAAGTTGTTGGTGGCTAAAAATATTTAGCATATCCAGAGTTAAACCACATGAAACATGTAGTCTGCAGAAATTTAGCCATATTAAAAGTCAAAACTGTGCACAAATTTTCAATCGCCGATTTAATTTCTCATTATAAATTCAAACATTATTTTAAAAGACAAATCTACAGCGAAACACTTGTATTAAATTTAGGTTTAAGGCCGTGTTCACACTAGCGAGTTAATCCGGAGTAATGCCATACTTTAGTATTATGTTAGTCAGGATTAACTATCCAGTGTGAATACAGCCTTAAGAGTGACACACCTGGGCTAGTACTTTAATGGTCAGTCTGGACAAAAACTGACCTCTCCAGTGCTTTTGAGGAATGTCCATTTGCAGGTCAAGAGAAGACTATCTTAGAAAATTTATCACTGGAATGACTGGCTCAATGATGGAGCCAGTCAATCCATGTTAAATGCTCTGCGAATGGCCATTCAATAAGGAAGTGTTTTGATTTTCTTGACTAGCTTTGACAATCAGAGGGTTACAGGTTTCAGGTCCTGGCAACATTTATCAACACAGGTACAAATACCATGTTTTACAAAGACCACACTGGGAAATGTGCTGGAACAAGATGACAATCACCAGATTTATCAAAAACATATTACAACAGAAACCAACTACGAGTATAATTTTGATGTCTACTCTGAATGCAGTTTAACTAAAACTGGCCATTGAGTCCTGTGATAGTGATCAGGTGTTTATGAATGGGCTTTTGTCACTTTTGTTCACTATGATGTAAAATAAAAGGCGAGTTAATTACGCAATGATCGATCACCTCACCTTTCTCATTAGGAGCAGCCATGTTCTGAATGACTACGTGATAAGGAGGCAGAGGCGGACGAGACTGAGGCTGAGGGGGCAAGGAAGGCAGCGGGTTGGAGGCATTGTAAGTAACTGAAAAGACACAACAGAGATAGGACAGTTAAAATATCGCCTATTACGCTGTTTCCATGTACGCATAATGTGGTATGACATCATTGCGTGAATCGTCAACCACATGGATTCAGTTTATGTCCCATGTTTTCAGCATAGATGAAATGGCGTATACCAGTTACGAAGCTGGAAATGAGCTAAGATTCCAGCTCTAGTTTGTCAAACGCTAGTATTTCTCTTGCAACTCATTAACATGATGGTGTCTGAATGAGCTGTTTAGAATGATGAATGATCAACACCAAAATGTTATTCACACGATGACATCATACCACAACAATCATTCCCGCGATGACGTCATTCCATGATTCTCATGGTAAATGGAAGAAACTGACATTCCGTGGCGAAATTGACTTTTTAGGAATTTGATAATATGCAAATAATATTTTATTTTATCAAAATAATACAAAAGCAACCATGTAATTTGGTGTACTGTGACCCTTTTGTGTTTGTGTTCCCCTTGAATGAGTAGTTTTCCATATGACAAAGGCATAAATACAAGAAAACAGGAACAACTAGTCAATCAAAACTACAAATCATACAAGGATCAAACAACGGATAATGCAGCGCACATCTATGGAAAACTGCCCGTATTGTCATTTAATTATTAATGTTAGGAAAGCATATAAATGCTAAATTAGTTGTCAAATGTTAATTGTTACCCAGTCAGTAAAAGAAAGAATAATGTACATTTTGAAAACAATGCTCTGTAAGCTATTGTTGGTATATGCAGCAACAGCTCTCTGTCAAATTAGACTCAGAATATTCAGTTCAGAATATTTGTTATGTTGTAAAGAATTTCTTATCTCTGATCTAACAGAGCTCAAGGTTTCAAATTACGATAGTAGAGTAGAATTGCTGTTAAAAAGTTATAATGAGATATGAGCTAATAAAATAAGTTATTGCTGTAGAAGCCTGTTAATACTATATATTATTCCGTGAGTTACCACAAGTTTATTACCCTCGCTGCGCAAGGGTAACGATGCGCAACTATTAATCAGTGTTTGAGTGTGTGCGTGTGTCCCCGTCCACATCTGTATCTAAAAAAACACCTGATCTCATTTGACTCAAATTTCAACACAAGGAGGGAACTTGCCGTACAAGAGGATTTCTGGACTTTAGCCATGATGTGGATAAGAGAAAATGGATTCGGATTGGATCAAATTCTGGATATAGATGAATATTTCGGAAACTATTGAGTTTGCTTAAATTTTAACACAAAGGGTACAACCATACACTAGGATTCCACAAAATTTGGCATTGACTGGAGAAATCCAGAAAATCCGAAATAATCTGCAAACTCTAAAAATGGCTTATGTGACAAAAACGGGACAGCTAAGGTCTGCAATCTGTTTTCTCTAGTTAATAATAGCAGAGGCAACCCTTTCCACCCCGCCCAAAACCATCACCACCCCACCTAGTATACATTACTTACCATTTCAAACCATTCAAGCTTAAAATTAACACTTTGTATAAAGTACATGTTTAAAAGCCAAATACATTTATTTTTTTTAAGATTCTATACTGCCAGTCATTGTGATTTGTGAATAATGAAATACAAAACGTGTCATAGCCTGTGTCAGAATATCAAAGCATGACAATTCTCATAAATTGCTCGCAATGTCTTTCTCCATGGCATAATGATGTTAACTGAGCAACTATTGGTTTGAATACAGTTAATGAAGCATGGAACAAGATGTGGTTGCAGGTTAGTTTGTCATGACCAGATTAGTAATGGTTAGTCTAGAATTAATGATTAGTACATGTAAACGTGCCACAATGAAAATATTAGCCATTAGCCGATTAATGGTCTAAATTTATCAAGAAAATTGAAATCTTTCCTTAGTGAAGGTTCATTTGCGCGCCAAAAGACTATTTTTTAGAAATTTACCAAGTCAGGCATTTCAGTGATAAATTTTCAAAAATAGTCTTTTCTTGGCCTGTAAATTTATTGACATTCCACAAGAGGCCAGTTTTAGACAGGTGCCGATTTAAAGGAATAAAAGCTGATAAATTGTGTTAACCGTTTAATCCTCAAATTTGTTTTAGAAAATATCAATTTGTTCAAGAAAATTTCAATTTTCTCATAGAAAATGTCCATTTGCAGACCAAGAGATTAATTTTGAAAATTAACCACTGGAATTACTGGCTCGGTAACCGAGCCAGTCATTCCAGCTGTGAATTTTCAAAGAATTATCTCTTGGTCTGCAAACGAACATTTCTCAAGAGCACTGCAGAAGCAGTTTTGGCTAGGTTGAGTTTTAAAGGGGTTAACATAACCAATACAAACTGATTAATAATACGTTAGTAACTAATAGCTATTAGGATTCTAGGGATTAAGAAGTTTAACTCTTTAACCCTCATATCAACCAAAAATGGCTTCTGCAGTGGTCTTGAGAAATGTCCATTTGCACAGACTATTTTTGAAAATTTACCACTAGAATGACTGCCTCGATAACCGAGCCAGTCATTCCTGTTGTAAATTTTCAAAAATTTCTTGAACAAATTGGAGTGTTAACGGGTTAACATCATGCTAACAGAGTCTAGTAGCCAAGTCTATATTGTCTTCACTTAATAATGTAGTGGACATTATTTTTATCAAGCTACACGATCCAATCAGTATTATCTGAAGTGGTATGGATGGATCCAGTTCTAGCCTTGCCTCACCCATTTCCAGCTAAGATCCGGGCACCTGGTGTTACAATCGATTTTAAACTTTGAAACCTGAATTCCTAGAAAATAAATTTCTAAGTAACGAAACAGGTAAGCTGTTGAATATTTTAAAACTAATTTGACTGGAGGCTGTTGCTGCTTATGGAAGAAACACCTCCAAGCTAAATTACTTTCAAAATATTCAAGAGAATGTTTATTACATTATAAATTCATCAAAGAAATCAGTTCGTACACTTTCCATGACACTTTATGATTTTCATGATGGTGCTACATAATCTTGATTGTGACGTCAGCTAACATGTGACATATTTGATTAATTCATCAGATACCTGTGTGACAGATTGGATCGCTCTATCGTCAGCTATCAGAAACAGCCAGAGATTTCTACCGCTGTATTACTAGTAATGGCTAACATTACATTTTCTAACATGCCATGTCAACTTTAAACCATGACAATAGCTCATTAATAGCTAATTAACATCCCACGTAATCAATTAACAAAAACTCACCTGTCTGATTGGGGTGTAACAATCGCTTCGCCAATGGTGGTGAATTTGCGCCGGAGCCGACTGAACTCGTACTTCGACTGTCATAGTTTGACGATGTGATGCTATTGTGTCCAGAGTCTGTCTCGTATTGGGCGGGGCAGCTGTGGATGCTACCCGTTGGACTCGCCGACTCTGAGGAACCCATAGAAGCTAATCAAGAGCAATCATAGTGTTTCAATTAGGTAACATTATTAACCCTAGCAAACCCTGAAATCAGTTTCTAAAGTTCAATATTTTGAAAATGATTTGACTGGAAACCGCTGCTGCCAAAGGCAACAACAGTTTCCAGTCAAATTAATTTCAGAATATTCACAAGAATATTTGCTATATATTGTAAAGAATTTATTTACTTGCATCCAGGATTAAAGGGTTATTAATTACATCATAACAGCGGGATGACATCATTATCAATTTTCCTTCTAAATTTTAGGAAATTTAGTTTCAAAAGAACTATGCCCAAAAATAATATGATGGTAAAACACTGCCTTATCTTTTCATCAAATTGTTCTCCAAAATAGGTAACAAAAGCTCAACTACAGACATGAAATCATGTCAATCAACAAATGAGTTGTCTATAAACACAGCAACCTTGTCATGCTCGTGAAAACAATTTGGCACACTGCAATCAGTATTCATAAGCCAAAGTCTGAAATGTACATATATCATACCGGTATGCTGCTGAATATTTTGGAACTAATTTTGGCTAGAACCTGTTGCGATGGCTACCAGTCGAATTAGTTTCAAAATATTTAACAATAAAGGGTTAAAATGGGATTAAAATAGCTAAATAAGGATTCAGCATTTCTAATTAACTATTCTCTCTTAACATCGCTATCAATGCCAGTTTATCATCAAACTTGATCTTGCTATTATATGGTGTGAAAGTCATAGTAATCTACGTACAGTTGCACTCGTTATATAATGACATGTCCTTATTATAAATGGATCCATTTCTAGCTATGCCTCGCCCATTTCTAGCTAACCTCTGCCCCCTTTTTATGTGTTGGACTCGGTTTATATACTTTGAAACCTGAATTCCCCGAATCTAAATTTCACGGTAAGGTATACATTTAAGCTGTCGAATATTGGGAAACTAGTCTGACTGGGGGCTGTTGGCAGCTCACAGTCAAATTAGTTTCAAAATATTAATGCTGAATGTTTATTAAATTGTATATTCATCAAAAACATACAATTCGTACAATTTAGTGACAGATTTCGATTTCCATGAACAGCAGCAACGTTATTTTGATTGTGACATTGGTTAACATGTGTCTAATTTGTTTATGACATCAGATATGTGACTGACAGATCGCGTCCCTCTATTGCAAAACATTGCATGATTATATCTCCCAATATTTGTCTTTGTCCCCACAGACATGACAGAAATGAGATGTTACAGTCAATGATAAGAGACAGTAAGAAAGCATTACGATAGAAACTCATGCACATATCAGGCCAAAGCACACAACATAGCAGCAGCATCTCAGTAATTATAGAGACAGTCATAGTGAATAGATACAGATATATACATGTGTCTTACCAGTTCTTAAAGGTTTGCGTGAGCCAAGATTACCGAGGCTGACAACTGATGAGCTTTCAGGTGACAGGCGTACAGCGAGTGCTCGTGACAAGCGAGGGGAGTTAGGACGTCGGAGACCCCCGAAAAAAGCACTTGTCGATGATGCAGGGGGTAGAGGATATTTGGGATTATGTGGACGCACCTTGTCCGTAAGTGCCATGAGCTTGCGAACAGACTCAGCAGAAGCCGAACCTATACACAGAGTATTGGGTAAACAGAATTCAAGGGGAAAAGAAAGGGAGATAAATGTTGATTAGTTATAGGGAAAATGATTGTTTTCAAACAGAATTGAGGCTATTTCACATAGAAAACAATGTAACGAACACCATTAACCCGTTTCATCCTGGTGTCACAAATTATGCATGATATGAACCACTATAGCTCAAATCCTAGTCATGATTTTGAAAATGCCGCTAAACTCACGTGAATGACCAACTGCTGCCTGGGGCCAATAGATGGTGCTTCTTTAAAACCACCCTGATAATGCAGAGGCCCAGTAACCTGCGTTATCATGGCACCTGTCTTAAAGGACCGACATCTTTTGTCTCCACAAGTCATATCCTATAGCAAGATACTTGCATCAAAAGACCACCTGTGTATAACAACTAATTGTTTGTGGTCCAGGTGGTCTCTTAAGACGGGTCTACAACAGGTCACTGAAACTTGTTCCTGGTAAGGGACATACTAACTTTTAGTTAAATTATTCAGCATCTTATTTGTAACTCGCCTGAAGCATTGTTTGGTGATTCAGGATGAAAAGGGTTATTGTGACTTAATGTGAACAAAGCTTTAACAATTAATGGTTAAATTTGGTCGATAAAATCTTCTCATAGAAAATGACCATTTGCAGACCAAGAGAAGACTATTTTTGAAAGGTTACCACTGGAATGACTGGCTTGATCCAGTCATTCCAGTAGTAAGTTTTCAAAAATAGTCTTCCCTTGGTCTGCAAATGGATATTTATCAGGACAACTGTGGCGGTCATTTTTTGCCGACTTGACCATTAATTGGTTAATAGTGTAAAGATTCATGTGTGCTTCATAAATGATAGATGAAATGGTTTTACACATAAATGTATAACGTGTTTGACCACAAAAACACTGAAAGTTCATATCATTGAATTCCATTCTCTTTCATATGCAGAGCCAGTGCTCATTTTGGAAACAATGGTACTGTAACCTGTTGCTGTATATGACAGAAACAGTGTTCAGCAACATTGTTTTCAAAATTTATACCAGCCTCTTTCCTGTACTGATACTGTAACAATTAACATTTTGACATTACCATGAATGTTAGTCGTTCTGTGAAAAAAGCCAAATGGGAATTACAAACAACTTAGAGCAAATTAATATAAACATCTATTAAATCACTAAAGTTTGAAATAAAATTAATAATATGCTACGGAACTACAAATAAGCAATAAAATTAAAAGGAAACTAACTAGTTTCTATTTCCCAAACTGAAACACTAATTGCTAGAGCTTCCCACTTGTAACGGATAGATGAATGTGATGAAAGTATGAGCCAGAGAATTATTGCCATTAACATTCTTTGAAATTTGAATTGATGCTCCATGAACCAGGAAAAGTAGGTTCCAATGGAAGAATCCAGTCTTACCTATGCCCCTCCAATCTCTAGCTAAGCTCCACCCACACTACTCCCTGACTGTCAACTTCCAGAAAACTAAACATGTAAACTGTTGAATATTTTGAAACTAATTTGATCGGGTGCTGCCTATGGCAGCAACAATGCCCAGTCAAATTAGCTTCAAAATATTCAACAGCATGTTTATTGAATAGTAAAGGATACAATTCATACAACGCTTAAGTCCATCATCAATTATGCATTCCTGACGAACTTACCCATGTCATTGATTATGACATCATCCTACATGTTAAAAAGTTGATTATCACATCATAAAATTGATGGATAAACTGGAAAGGTCCATTGACCTTATTTTTTCAACACAGAACACATTTAACATAAGATGCACAGACATCAGGTTTGGTGACCATAAATGAATGAGGGTTGATAGTACAGGCAAGACAAATTTTGAGAAGAACACCTACAAGTCAGCAATAATGTTATGTAATATTGTTTTGAATCTATGCATTAGTTAAGGTTTAAACTAAGGCTATTTGGAATAAGGTTTTTATAAAACTCAACATGAAAGTGACACTAACAGAGAAACTATCCTACAAATCTCTGCGTGCATTCAAACAATTATCCGCTACGTCAGATTCAGAGAACTTGGCAAGGAAAAAAATCTCAATACTGATCATAAGGCTAGGGTCCATAAAGGAGTTTGTAACAAGCAGAACACTATGAGCGGCTGTCCAAAAATTGTTGACGATATCTTCAAATGTAGTCTATTATCTATCTTGAGATAGCTAAATTGACAAATTACTTTATTGAGTCTTCATGCTTGAATAAACGTGGATTGTAGTACATTAGCTCATATACATTTGACACTTCAGATTCCAAAAATTTGATGTAATTATTTTGGAAACAACGTTGCTGTAAGGGGTTGTTGTCTAAGACAGCAGCAACTCTCAGCAACATTGTTTCCAAAATGCACACCATCTTTTCTCCTACTGAGCCTTTTCACATCAGTAAGGTAAGGGTTAAACAGGAGCTTAAACTGTAATGGGCAAAACCGACTTTTGCAGCGGTCCTGAGGAATGTCCGTTTGCAGGCCAATAGACCTTTTTTGAAAATTTATCGCTGGAATGCATCTCGATTATCGAGCTAGGCATTTCAGTGGTAAATTTAGAAAAATAGTCTTCTCTTGACCTGCAAATGGACTCATTAAGCAGAATTATTGATTTTATTGACCAATAAATGGTTAATACTTATATAAGAATATCAACACCAGATCATTACCAAAGCGATAGACCATTATTATATTTGGAAGCAGTCTAACCCTTTAACACTAATAACTGCCAAAAACGGCTTCTGCAGTGGTCTTGAGAAATGTCCATTTGCAGACCAAAAGATTAATTGTGAAAATTTACCACCGCAATGGCTGGCTCGATAAGCGAGCCAGTCATTCCAACGGTAAAATTAAAAAAAATAGTCTTCCCTTGGTCTGCAAATAGACATTTTCTTTGAAAAAACTTATATTTTCTTAAATAAATTCGAGGGTTAAAGCCTATGGTACAGCTGTTCTGCATGTATTATTATAAGCAACCAACGAGTGTGTGATTGTCTGACAGATGAATGATGACGTACAGAAATGTAAACTATTATGGATTTAACACCAGAACGATGAACTTGGTCTATCAAACATAACATCAATCTCATTAGTCTGTGATTAACAGGACATTATTAATTACTGATGGGTTGATGGATAGCTAGGTAGATAGACAATGATAATCAGATAATGCAGACAGAAAGATATTGGATGCATCATGGATATAGCAACAGCTCATTCATCAGGTACAACATATGTGAGCATGCATTTAAATACATGTAAGATTCTTCTAAAACAAGCATTCCGGAGACTTCCATATCGTCTATCCGCCTGTTTCGATGTTTTTTACCCTTGACCTCTTAACAGTCCCCTCCCAACCCCTTCAGGATGGCACAGGGCAAATTCCCACCCAATTTTGGTGAAGATACATCCCGTAGAACTTTAGTTATCGATAGAACAGGCACATAATATATTCTTTAAATTAATTTAGTGAGAGTTTCGATAAACACTGGCATGTGAATAGATGGAGTGGGATAAAACAAGAAATAAATTGGCTTACATGGACAGAGAATGTGTCTGAAATTATAATCCAATGATACATGCATACTGAAGGTACAGCCTTTTATTGAAAAGCGACATTGAAGCTAGACAGGAAATGATAAATGGCTTACCAAATTTGGGCCCTGTAATCACTTTCTCCAAGCTCCCACCATGCGCGATGCCTCCACTGACCATCGGTGATGGATCACGCTTACGGGCTAAATGAAAACATTTGTATATGATTAGCTAAGCAACAATAAAATAAAAACGTTTTAAGTCGTCTTAGTTTTGTAACAAATTTATTAGATGCTTAATGAAAAATCAGTACACTGGACAGTGGTTCATAGAGAGCAAGCTGACAAGTTTATAAGTACACACAAAAACAAGATGGATGGACTGATGGATGGACACAGTGGCGTACCATACTTAGTCACCTGTCAAAAATGGACACATTATCGGCCACTGAATATGGCCACTAAACACACATGGTTACTTAAAAGGTGGTTGCCATATCACATGTTTTGGCCACAAGATGGTGTGTCTTACGAGCACCCATCTCAAAGACCCACCATCTTGTAGTTCAAAAAGCAAGTGCTCATTATAGACAGGTTTGAATGTATGACTGTGAACCCATTATTGTAACTCACCAGGCGGTTCACATTTACATGACATCTTCTCCAGCTCCTCCTCATCCCTGATCGCGTGCGTGTTAGCCAGGTACGACTTCACTCGCCGAACCATTTGAGACTGAAGACAAATTACAAGGTAAATATGATATCATGTAACAAAACATTAACAATGATTCATCACAAATTGATGATTATTGACAGCTACTGCTGAAACTAAATCCCAAGTGAGAGTTTGTCATGAGGTATTGAAATATCAAACTTGGAAATTAATACACTCGTTCATTCTACAATTACACGTAAGTTAACACTTTAACGTTCAAATTTATTCAAGAAAATTTCAACTTTCTCATAGAAATAGTTTATTTGCCAACCAAGAGAAGACTATTTTTGAAACTGTATCACTGGAATGACTGGCTCATATCACTGGAATGACTGGCTCAGTTACTGAGCCAGTCATTCCGGTTGTAAATTTACAACAATAGTCTCCTTTTGGTCTGCAAATGGACATTTTTCAAGACGACTGCAGAAGCCGTTTTTGGCTGGCTTGTGCATTTAAGGGGTAGGAAAATGAATTGTTGACAACATTTTTCACAGGAGATAACTCTAAAAATTCTCACAAATTCATACAGGCATACTACATTTATGCTCTGTAATTAAATATGGACGTAATCACACAAGCAAGTGTAGACTCACGTACTCCATATATGACAACAAGTTAACTTAAAGGCAGGATTAGCAGGCTATAATTAGCAGGCTTTCTTTATTCAGTATCATCATTGAACATGATAAATGACCATTCCGCAAATAAAAGTTGATTGAAGTGGTTGCTGTCTTACAGTACAGCTCAGAAATAACTCGTTTGTGTTGGGACCGATTGATCTCTGAACTCTCTGACTATCAATTTCCAGAAAACTATACAAGTAAGCTGTTAAATATTTTGAAACTAATTTGACTGGTCCAGTCAAGTTAGTTTCAAAATATTCAACAGAATGTTTATTAAATGGTAACGACATACGATTCGTACCATGTCAGACTATTAAGCGTTAAAGACAGACTATATCAAGTCATTGATGATGTCATCTTACACGTCAAGTAGTCGATTATGACATCATATGATGGATGGATAAACTTGGAAAGGTCCATTATTTTAGGGTTTTTTAAAACAGGATTTTGATTCGTACCTCTTCATACATCTTCTTGCCATTTGGCATGGCTGAGCCACGTCGGTTCTTGGTCCGCTTCAATGTTGCCACACCTGATATCGTAGCACTCTCATAATAACTCGGTGTACCCAGATACATTGTGCTGACATTCTGAAATAAATACATCACATACATTTAATCAAACCTATAACGGTAAAATTTAGGCAAGAAAATTTATATTTTCTCATAGATGTGTATTTCTGGATCAAGAGAAGACTATTATTGAAAATTTACCACTTGAATGACTGGTGCGATAATCGAGTTTGTCATTCCAGTGGTAAATTTTCAATACTAGACTTCTCTTAGTCTGCTAGTAAGCATTGCTCAATACCATTACAAAGGGCATTTTTGTCCAGCTTGGTCATTCTAGGATCAAAGTGTATGGGAAATAATTTTGGGACATTAAACAAGAAAGCTTAAAATAACCTGTCATTTTAGCTATGACTAGCAATTAGCATAAATCCATCTGTCTGTCTGTCTGTCAGCATATTTTAAATGAACTACGTATATTTATTTAATTTTATCTTCTAAAATTGCTAACAAAAATAAGATGTTGGCATTTCTAATGACAAGACACCCTGCCTAACAGTGACATTAAGATTTGAAATTCTCCTTTCCGTGTGAAAACAGCATTGAAAAAACCCCAAACAAAAACATTTTACACACTTACATATTTTGCAGAGCACATATTACAGACGTGTCGAATCTCTTTCGCGATCATCCGTAATTTTTCAAAATTAACAAGACCGTTGACGAATGAGTCGTTTCCTATATGAATGAATGTTAGGTCCTTTTTCACAACAGGAAACAGTGGAAGCTGAGGATGACAAAAATACACGCGAGAAATGAATTTTATCATGAAATTCTTGAGTCACAATTTTGAGGAGAATGAGCAGAATATTATTTAAACTGGCCAAAAACAGCTGCAGCAGTGGTTTTGAGAAATGGCCATTTGCCTGCTATAGACAGCAACAGCTCCAAGTAAAATTAGTTGTTTTGGCCTTCCGGGGTCAGAGTTAACCAATTTTCTCACCATAGCCCCAGAGATCAGGTCTCAGAATGCAGCAAGGCTGAAACACTGACTCATCTTTAGTTCATGTAATGCCGACTTGTGACCTTATCTCAATGAGTTCATCGTAGTGAGGACTGGTGTAAATTTAAGGAACAGGGTTGCTGTAAGCTGTTCCTGTCTCAGACAGCAACAGTGTTTTCAAAACGGACAGCATTCAATAATACCAAAAAATTCAACACTTCTGTTGTCTGATTCTTTGAAGCAGTTTTCTAAAAATACACAAATATTTTCACATTTCTTTAAGAATTAGTTTTGTCTATGAGAATATTAGTGGTGATTAAGATCGTGATATTGCAGCTTACCATTGGTGGTTGTGTACGGTCGCAGTTGACCAGCTGTCTATACTTGGACATATTTCTGGAAGGATCCATGTACTCTTGTAAATCCTGGGTAAAATAAAACAGTAATCAGTTAAAGGTGCATATTCACAGCAAATTGACTGAAAATAAAATTATTTAAATTGTTTACTTTTAGAGGCTCAAACTGTGGGTCTGGATGTAATGAAATGAAATAAATCTTACATATGATGATTTCATTACGCATAAATGAATAAAAAAATTTAACTTGTGAATTTGACCTACGGACTTGTGCCTCTATTTCAAATTCACAACTTAAAAAATTATATTAATTTATATGGAATGAAATCATGATGTTAAGATTAATTTCATTTCATTACATTTAGTCACACAATTTAAAAGTTAAGTATACAATTTTAACAATTTTATTTTTATGCATTCTGGTGTGAATATCCACCTTTAATTGCCATGATCGAGAAAAGAATTTGTAATTACTTGAAATTTAAAAGAAAATAGTTTTCCTCAGCATCTGTAGTAGTAGTAGTAGTAGTAGTAGTAGTAGTAGTAGTGTAGTAGTAGTAGTAGTAGTAGTAGTAGTAGTAGTAGTAGTAGTAGTAGCTTTTAAGGTTAACACAGCATGCACCTACATCAAACATCTTGATGTACTTCTGTGGTAACTTCTCCCAGGTGTTCCGTAACCGTGACACTGACCCGTGACCTAAACCACTCAATATTGCAAACATGGAGTTGAAGTTTTTACAATCTTTACAATGACCTGAAAGAAATACAAACAATGGTTAGTATTGATGATCGAAATAAATCGGTATTCTGAATTTTAAGTCTGAAGTTATATCACCAAAACTTTCAAAGAATTGCAAATAGTAAATGATTTCCTTAAACACAAGATTATTTACTGATTTACCCTGTAACACTCATATCAGTCAAAAATGCCTTCTACAGTGATCTTGAGAAATGTCCATTTGCAGACCAAAAGAAGACTATTTTTGAGAATCTACCACTGGAATGACTGGCTCATTAACAGAGCCAGACATTCTAGTGGTAAAATTTTCTAAAATATTCTCATGGTCTGCAAATGGACATTTTCTATGTGAAAATGCAAATTTTCGTGAACAAAGGGTTAAGACAAAAATCATAAAGTTTTAACATGGGCAGTTATTTTCATAAGTTACTTTTTGAACTTAAAATTATAATGATGGGGGGGGGGGAGGGGGGGGGGAAGAGGGAGTGGGCTTTTAAACCTTTAACGTCAAGCTTAGCTAAAAACGGATTCTGTAATGGTCGTGGGAAATGTCCATAATTTAGAGGACATACCACTAGTGACTGGCTCGATACCATAGGCAGACATTCCAGTTGCAAGTTTTCAAAAAATATTCTTTTCTTGGTCAGCAAATGGATATTCGCTGAGAAAATTTCTTTCCCTGTCCAATTTACAGCAATAAATTATTAATAACTTACGTGCTATTTTGATGAAGTGCTTGAGTATCTTCATGCGCTTGACAATATTTGGTTCACTGCATACTTCAGTCACGACCCAGAACATCTCATGATTCACAGACTGAAATGATACATTACAAATACCAATCTGAACAGAGTTTGTCTTGGAAGCTGTTATTGCTGTAGTAATTAATGGCTTCCAGTTAAAATACTTTCAGAATTTTCACCAAAATATATCTTCCAGCTTTAAGAATTTGCCTTATTTGGTCTATTGTAGAAAACAATAAATCCGATATTCATGAAATAATCATTTGTTAACCCTTTAAAGGCCATACCGGCCACAACTGGCCTCTGGTATTCCCTTGTGGAATATCCAATTACAGGCCGAGAATACAATTTTTGAAAATTTACCACTGGAATGACTGGCTCGATAACCGAGCCAGTCATTCCAGTGATAAATTTTCATAAATTTTATTCTCTTGGCCTGTAAATGGACATTCAATAAGATAATATTTAAATTTTCTTGACCAAATTTGACCATTAAGGGGTTAACATACATATGTATTCCTCTTTTATAGAAATCGTGGTTAAGACATATGGTGTCTATTATAAATATTTTAAAACGTTTTCATCTTATTATACGCCAACAGCTTATGACAATACATACTTACACGCATGCACACTGGAAATATATGTGATCCGAAACTTTACTGACAAGTTTGACTACTGTACTTATTTTAAATGAGATTATATTTGTGAAAATGTTAGTCCCGATCCCAAGATGATTCATAATAAAGAAACATTAGTTACCTCTCTGGGATGTAGAAATTGTTTGAGTGAGCTTTCGTGACCATATACCAGCAATCTACCAGTCAATGCTGTCACGTGACTCCACAAGAACTGACCAGAGTGACGTTGCCATCAACCGTCAGTTAGTGCTAAGGTTACGAGATGGTCACGAAAACTACACTCAAACAATTTCTACATCCTGGAGAGGTAACTAATATTTCTTTATTATGAGATTATCTTTGTTAATAGATTACCTGTTCAAATCGAGCCAGGTTAGGAATTCCAAACACAGATTCAATATCAAACAAGTCGTCAACGTATTCTGTTTGCTCGATATCACGAAATACTCGAAAGTCTGCCAGCGTAAGTTGAGAAGCGATCTCTGCGCTATTAAGCTGTATCAAGCTCGTCTGGTACTCTTTGACTAGTTCTGCAGTTAGCTCATCAGGAACCAGCGTCTCCGTACTCATAATGTTTTTTAAATAATACCTAAGAGACACACAATAAATATGAAATCAATTTATACAAGCATGACAATCAGAGATTACAAAATCTATGATGAACCCACATCTGCAGCCATCGTCTCCAAAATTGAGACACCATGAACTTTGATGTCCAAGGCCAGTCTACCGCCTGCATCATATTAGGTCACCCTGACCATAATCTATTGATCCAAAAATCAATGACCATCTATTTAATGGGAAAGGTAACCTTCCACACAAGTTTTGTGAAGGTTCAGTCAGTTTAAGTGGTGATATCAGCCCGGAGAGATAGACAGACAGACAGATGAACACATTAAAGAAGCAAACTCTATATACCCCCTTACATTTATATGTGGGGGGGGGGGGCATAACCAGGAAAACTAGATTGATCGGTCGATGACGCATCATCGCAAATACCCATGTTCACAGCTTTGAACTTTTGACACACCCCACCCCCGGGGCCGGAGCCAAATGTAAATGTCATTTTGCACTCTGCGATCATATGGTTAACTCACATAGCAAATTTGATTGAATTCCGTCTAGCAGTGTCAGAGGAGATGCATTACAATAAATTTCATGACAGTTTGACCCCCATCCCCCACCCCTGGGGGTGGGGCCAAATGTAAATGTGTTCATCCACTCCACATTGATATGGGTAACTGACATACTAAATTTGTTTGAATTCCATCCAACAGTGTCAGAAGAGTGGCATTACAATCAATTTTTTTACCTTTAGACCCCCACCCCTCACCCACCCCTGGGGACCGGGCCAAATGTAAATGTGCTCATGAACTCCACATTGATATGGGTAATCCATAGCCAATCAGATGGGTAACTCAGATATCAAATTTAGTTGAGTTCGTCTAACATTTCAGAGGAGTTGCGTTACAACTGATTTGACCTTTTGACATCCCCCCCCCCCCCCCCACCCCGGGGGTGCAGCCAAATCTAAATATCGTCTTGCAAAGCGGAATCATATGGGGAACCCACATATCAAATTTGATTTAATGCCACCAAATGGTTTGGGAGGAGATAGTGTGATGGATGGATGGGCCGACGGACGGAGGGGATTACAATATCCCAGACATTCTTTTAAAACATGTGGATAATAAATAGAACATCTATATGGATATAAAAGATGTTGCTAACAGCGCTATGATTCATCCTCGATTCATATTCATCCATCCGGAATGCAGATCTTTAGTCATTTAACGATCTGACTGCTGAAGTTTTGTGGACAACATATTCTAGGGGTTATATTTCTGGACCGGCTAAATATTTTGGAAACAATATGACTGAGTTTTTTTCAAATTATTCAGCAAGTCAAGAGTTTTTGCTCATTGAAATTATTATTTTTAATTTACCACTGGAATGTGTGGTAAAATTTCACAACGGTTTGTCTGATTTGACAAGTAGAGGGATAAATAGCGAATAATACATCTTCATGTTGATACTGGCCTAATAATGGGAAGGACAAAACAGTGGGTGAACCATCAGGGCTTTAGATTTACTGAATTTGAGTACATCACATATTTTATGATGGTTGTTCCACTCACCTGCCATTCAGACTGATTCTATCAGGTAGATTACATAACTGATCAGGAAGCCTCTTTTGCTTGACAAAGTTCTCATTTTCAACAATTACTTCACACAAGGAATAATTACTGAAAGAAAATGCATATAGTATAGTAGTAAGGGCCATTATAGAATTTTAACGATTAAGCTTTGAAATACAAGTGTAAGAAAATTTGATAAAAGGAAGAGGATGAGGAGAAGGGGGACAGGGGAGAGGAGGAGAGGAGGGGGGAGGAGGACAAGTAGGCGGAGCCGAAATATAACGGTGAAAGAGGTGGAGTAAGAATATAAATCTGAGCAGGAAAGTTATTGCTAAATGTACTGCATTGATTTAACATTGCAAGTGAATATCTGGTAGAGTACAGAGAATAGTAAAATGGGCTCTTGTATTAATTAGCAAACTGCGTTTCATATATGTAGAAAGCCTAGAACCCGTTCTCAAAGGGTGTGAAATAATATCTGAACTCTAAATGTCAAAATTGGTTAACCATTTCACTGACAAATCCCTGAAAAAGTAAATTCTTTGCGACATAAAATTTATTCGGTTGAATATTTTGAAATTAATTTGACTGGAAGCCATTGGCAGCAATGACTTCCAGTCAAATTAATTTCAAAATAGTCAACAGTTTTCCTGTACGGTAATTTTGAAAGTAAGATACAGGGAATTCATTGGTAAAGGCTTAAGAAAATATAGAAATGGCCAAAAGAATATTTTTGAAAACTCTCCATTAGAATGACTAAACTATTCTTCTCTTGGTCTGCCAATTGAGGTACCCATTCCTATCTAAGCCCGCCCATATTTTAGCTAAACTCCACCCACATTTTTACATGTGTTGGGAGCGATTTGAAACTTGTATTCCTAGAATCTAAATTTCACACTAACTATACATGTAAGCGGTTTAAGATTGTAAATTTATCAAACACAATTCGTACACTTGCGTGACAGACTTGTCAATTTTTGTGATGGAGCCAAGTCATTTTGATTGTAAAGTCAGCTAACATGTGACGTACTTGATTATGACATCAGATACTTAAGTGACTGATCGGATAACGCTCCTCAAATTTCCCAGGTGACTGCAGAAGCCATTTTCAACTGGCATGAACATTAACCCTTTAACACTCATATCAGCCAAAAATGGCTCCTGCAATGATCTTGAGAAATGTTCATTTGCAGACCAAGATCATTTTTGAAAATTAACCACTGGAATGACTGGCTCGATATCCTAGCCAGTCTCCAAATGGACATGTTCTATGAAAAAATTGAAATTTTAAAACAAATTCAAGCATTAAAGGGTTAATTGGTTAAATAGATTGGCAAAATGATAACCCCCCACACATTGTACTCACCTGCTAGGGTCTGTAATACCAAATTCTCTTAAAGCTAACATCACTACCTCTCTCGCGGTAGTCTCCTGGAAAAGAAGAATGCGTGACAGTGCTTTAAAACAAGTGATGCCAATGAAGAAGTTCATTCTAGCACATACAGTTAATATCCTCTGGAGTATTTTGATAATAAACAGATACCATGTATCCTTGAAACATGGTTACAGTTATGTCCAGGGTGAGAGTTCAATGTCAATTTGTTGGCTGAACTCTTCTGAAACAGGTGGACTAACAGATGAAAAAACTACAATTGAATTCCTGTGCGTATGTGTGCGCGCGTACCTGCGTGCGTGCATGAGTGTCTGAATACACAGGTACACATCTCTCATGACACATCATATTACTTACATGTTTAAAACAATAAAAACACAAACAAAAACACAGATAAATGAATTAATGGCCAACCGTGGTAAAGAAAATCCAAACATTTCCCTATTGGATGTTCATTTGCACGCCAGGAAGAATATTTTTGGAAAATTATCAATGGAATGCCTGGCTTGATAATCGAACCAGTCATTCCAGTGATAAATTTTCAAAAATATTCTTCTCTTGGTCTGCAAATGGGCATTCCTTAAGACAACTAACTACAGAGGCTGATTTTGGCTAACCAGTAACTGTCTGTCTGCTGAATTTCTGCAAACTACTTTTCCTATGCAGTTTAACTCTGGATCTGTTGAATATTTTAAAACAATTTGACTGAAATTTGTTGGTGGCTAAGCCACCAACAACTTTCAGTCAAATTGTTTTTAAAATATTCAACAAATCCAGAGTTATTGCGGACTGAAATTATTGTCTGGTGCTTACAACAGTCAGACAGTTAAAGTGTTAACACCTTCATTCAACACTTACTCTATGTATAAGAAGATATTTAAATGTTTGGTCTGAACGATAAATTTTGAGCACATGTTCTGGGAAGTCGGTTTGGCCATCGTCAATACTTAACGAGGCCATAGAAAGATCAGGGTTGCTCGCGCTGAGGTGATTTGATAGAAGCCCACTTGTATTGCTCGTTGAAGAAGACGATGATGTGGAAGATTTTCGTGATGGCCTAGCATGTAGGTTCTCATCAGAGCTGTACATACTTGTATCTCTGAAAAACACAAATTGAATCAACAATAAATATATTTGTACAATTCGTTCCGGTAATTTGGGATTTAACATGCAAGAAAATCATTGAAAGTAATCACACATGTACATGTACAATAACAATGCATAATTAAACCTTTAACCCTTGTATTTCTTCAAGACAATTTAAATTTTCTAATAGAAAATGTCCATTTGCAGATCAAGAGAAGACTATTTTTGAAAATTTACTACTGGAATGACTGGTTCGTTAAACTAGCCAGTCATTCCAGTCGTAAATTTTCAGAAATAGTTTTCTCTTGGTCTGCAAATGGAGATTTCTCTAGACCACTGTAACAGCCGTTTTTTGGCTGAAACAAGTGTTAAAGGGTTAAACCTGAGAAGTCACGAGTAGAGACAAACACAGTAGTCGCCATGGGGATTGACCATATATTATAACTAAGTATAGTTGTTTTAAGAAGGAGAATTCTCAACATTCTTATAAATACCAATCACAGATTACAAAGAAGCATAAACATTATACTTTTGTGTGCAGTCTGATATCGGGTTATTATTTTGAAAAAGATGACCGATGTTAACTGTTGTGGTTTAAAACACTAACAGCCTACACCAACATGATTTTCACATTAATCGCCAGTCGTCTTTCTCTCAGATCATTCAACATTAGGTCTTAGCTCGCAGAAAATCATATTTCAAACAATGTTCGCAGAAACTTACGGATTCAAACTTTTTGGTATAATGTTGATTTTCATGAGTGCTTTCCGTAACCGTGTACGATGACCGAGTGACATAAATCCCCGATCTTTTTTGTCATTCTTTTTGTCTTTGGTAACAGTGATTACAGGCGGTAGAGCAATCTCAAGATCAGGGGCAGATAATCTCTGCTTAGGATCAGTCTGAAGCTTAGCTATTTCGTCTTTTTTGCATTTATGTCCACCCCTTCGGTCTGGAACCTCAAGCATTTCTTTAAAAGCTGAAATATAAATTGCAAAAATATGTTAAATCTCATTTTCAAATTAAAGCTATTTTCTCTCAGCTTTGCCAAAAGCACTTCGATGAATCTGATTATCTTATACTAGGAAAAGAGACCAGGAGATTGAATGATACATAGAATAAACAAGTAATCCGTTACCTACTATTCAGCAGTGCACCATGGACCTTTCCAGTTTTAGCTATGCCCCGCCCATCCATACCGCCCATCTATAGCTAAGCTCCACCCACACTTCGCCTGTATTGGGATTGATCGATCCCTGAACTCCCGTTCTATCAATTTCCAGAAAACTATACAAGTAAGCTGTTAAATATTCTAACTTTTTTAGTTTTGGAATGCTCTATGAGAACCGAAGACAATGAGATAATATTAATGTAACCACAAAGATAATATTAATGTCACCACAAAGATAATAGAAATGTCACTATAAACTTACAAATTCTCAAACATTAACATTCTAATGATCAGATTTAAATTTTCTCACAGAAAATGTCCATTTGTGGACTAACAGAAGAGTTGATTATAGATTATTTTTGAAAATTTACAAGTAGAATGACTCTCAGATATCAAGGCAGTCATTAAGGTGGAAAATTAAAAAAGCCTGCAAATGGATACATCACCTGATAACTGCAGAAGAACTGGCATTAAAGCATTCAGATAAGTTGACCAACTCACCTAATATATTAGATTTGACAGTTATTGACAGGTGTGTGGTTCCTCTAAGCACTTCTAAAGCACGAGTATGAGATATACTCTCAAAATTCACACCATTTACCTCGAGAATCTGCAAAAAAAACATACACATGTGTTACAATTATGCTGCTCAATCATCTATGAATGTAACCAATCAATACCCACATGAATCATATCTGCCAAGGGACACAATTAAACTAAAACCTTTTGCTATTGATTAGAATCAGTTATGTATGAATTTTTTAGATTATAATTAAGAATGGATGAATCCAATCTGCCACTCAAGTATATGATGTCATAATGAATGCTGACATCACATTTAAAACGTGCACTGAATGACACAGCTAAGTCAGTCATGAATTTCATCTGTCAGTGTACAAATTGCATGTCGTTACTATTTAATAAACATTTTGTTGAATATTTTAAAACTAATCTGACTTGGCGTTGTTGTTGCAGCAACAGAAACCAGTCAAGTTAGTGTCAAAATATTCATATTCAACATCATCTATGTATAGTGTGAAATTGGAATTCTGGGAATTCAGGGCTCAAAGTATATAAATCGATCCCAACACACACAAAGCATGGGCAGAGTTTAGCTAGAGATGGGCTAAAAATAGCTAAAAGTAGATTTGACCAAATTAACAATTTCAACTCTTAACCCTCGAATTTGTTTTTAAAATGTTCATTTTCTCATATAAAATGTCCATTTGCAGACCAAGAGAAGAGTAATTTTGAAAATTTACCACTGAAATGACTTGAGCCAGTCATTGTAGTGCTAAATTTTCAAAAATACTCTTCTCTTGGTCTGCAAATGGACATTTCTCAAGACCACTGCAGAAGCCGTTTTTGTCTGAGAGTTAAAGGGTTAATGATCAAGATTTCTCAATCAAGAAAACTTAAATTTTTGCTTGGTTATCTCTTGGCATGCAAATGAACATTTTTCAAGACAACTGAAGAGGCCGGTTTTGGTCAGCTCTACCATTAAAGGGTTAAATCCATTGTAGAGCACCCATATAGTTAAATAGATAAATATTTTAACACTATGTTCCATGTTATTTTTAGAATATTCAACAGCTTTCATATATGACTCTTGAAGTAGAAAGGTTATTAGGTTAGTCAGGGGATGGTGTGGGGATACTGTCAGGAGGATGAGCTTTAAGAATAGTGTTATTTCAAAGATGTTCTTATTAGCAACATATTTTAGTAAGTTTAGTTTAGACACAAATTTTCTTTCAGCTTTCGATAATGAGTTAGCCCGTTATTGGTCAAATTTTGTCAAGAAAATCAAATTTGTATAAAAAATTTACCACTGGAATGACTGGCTCGATTATCGAGCCAGGCATTCCAGTGGTAAATTTTCAAAGATAGTCTTCTCTTTGCCTGTAAATGGACATACCTCACGACCGTTGCAGAGACCAGTTTTGGCCGCCTTGACCAGCAAGGGGTTAATTTAATATACCTGATCGCCACGCTTGAGGCCAGCCTCGTACGCTTTAGACAGTTTCTCGACTTTTGACACAAATATTCCCGAGTTTCTCTCCATTCCTCCGAGGATTGAGAAATGCATGATCTCCTCTCTCGTCGCACGTGTAAGTGTGACAGTACGTGGTCGAGCCTTCGCCGCACACGCGATGTTCAGCAAACGTAGCTGACCACCCATTCTCTGTGCGAATGAAAGCAGAAATTAACTTTATTATCCATTATAGTTATATCGTTTTATTTTCTAAATTTCCTCTCATACATATTGAGCCAATATGAGTAAGAGAAAAATAACTAAATAATGAACACACATTAGGACATTGGGATTCAAGATGATAATGTGGACATTGGCCCGGGAAACAGACGTGAAACTTTCATGCATGTCTGTAGCACAATAGAAGACTTCCTTTCATGCAAATAAATTTGTCTAATTTGTAAACAGAATATTGTTAGAACTGGATACAATCCATTCAGCAAAAATGCACCTACTCCTGAATTACCTGTGAAGTGATCACTTCAGTGATGGTAAAGTATTGCTCAATAACAGGAAATGTTCAACTAGATTCATAAATTCAATTCCACCTCATATAATAACAGGTGTGCATTTTTGTGACCAGAAACAGCTTTCACCTACATTGTTTCTCAAATTTACACCACTCTTTCTCCTATTGTACAACTAATTGTTTGATATCAGTCTCAGAACTGTTAAAGACAACTTTGTTATCAAAGGAGATATCCGAGATCCATAAGATAGGAATTTCTTTACCCTTTCTCAAAGACCGTTTGAATGATTTGCGCTGATTTGTCTGTATTTATTTCACCAACAAATCCCTGAAAAAGTATATTCTTTACGAGATAAAACTTATTCTGTTGAATACTTTTAAATTACTTTGACTGAAAGCCATCGCTGCCTAAGGTAGCAATGGCTTCGAGTTAAATTAATTTTAAAAGTTTTACTGTATAGTAGCATTGAAAATGAGATATGAGGAATTCATCGGTGAAAGGGTTTTTATCTTCTCCTGCAGCTTACCTCTCGCTCCAGTAACTGTTCAAACTTCTCCAGGAAGTCACACATATTGGCATCCGTCTCAAAGTCATTGAAGTGATTGTTCACCCATAGTAAAACAACTCTCGTTACCTGCCAATGCAAATAACAGCACATCTATCTAATTAGTACCCTTTAGAATCTTGTGCTTCTGGTTTAGGCGAGTTAAATATGAATGAAGCATAGTAAATATTTCAAAATGAATGACTGAGTGATTGCTGCCTGAGGAAATACATCAAGATATCAAAATAATCAGCATGTGAAAAACTTAATGATTGTGCATGCAAAATTCCCTACACTAACGCTATAATGGTCAAGGTTTGCAAATGTAATTTTTTTCCCTGTGAATGTCTATTTATAGGCCAAAAACAAGACTATTTTGGAAAATTTTCCATTGGAAGGACTGTACCGGTTATCAGGACAGTTAATTAGTGTTCAAATTTCAAAAATGGTCTTCACTTGGCATGCAAATTGACATTTCATAAAAACACAGCAGAGGGTGGGCTTGGCCATATTTGCCATGAAAGGGTTAATCCTTTAACCCACAAATTTTATCAAGAAAATTTCAATTATTCCATTTGCAGACCAGGAGGACTATTTCTGAAAAATTACCACTGGAATGACTGGCTTGATTATCGAGCCAGTCATTACAGTGGTAAATTTTCAAAAATAGCCTTCTCTTGGTCTGCAAATGGACATTTCTTAAGAACACTGCAGAAGCGATTTTGGGCTGATACGAGTGTTAAAGGGTTAAATCTCAATTTGCAGACCAGGGACAATATTTTTGAAACGTTATCACTGCAATACCATCGTTTTCAAAAATATTCTTCTCTTGGACTGAAAACACAATTTCTATCATATTGAACAAGTTTAGCCATTGCAGTATTAAGTGTGCATAGAACATAGATGCTATAACTGAGCAATGACATACCTTTGATCTGAGCATTGGATCGTTGAACCATTGCAACAGCTTCTCGGATAACAACGTCGGTGATTCTAAGAATGTTCTATAAGTAAGTAAGAAGTCCTCTACATATGTGGGATCTATGACTGAATGGTCCTCGACTAAGTGTTGCATTAAACGCTCGCGGGTGCCCTGGAAATAAGACACCATAACTAGAATGTAAAATCAGACTATATTTCTGGGGTTATTATGGAAAACATCTGTCTAGTATAGTAATAAGATAGGAGCTTGGAAGTAAATAATCTGTACAGGCATGATGTAATTAACCCTTTAATGGCAAGCCGGCCAAAACCAGCCTCTGTAATGGTCTTGAGGAATGTCCATTTGCAGGTGAATATAAGACTATTTTTGAAAATTTACCATTGAAATGACTGGCTCGCTAATCAAGCCAGTCATTACAGCGGTCAATTTTCAAAAATTGTCTTATCTTCGCCTGAAAATGGACGTTCAGCGAGGAAATCTTGACCATTAAATGGTGACGGTATTAAGACTTTAACACTCTAGCTGGCTAGAAATGGCTTCTGCAGTGGTCTTCAGAAATATCCATTCACACACCAAGAGATGACTATTTTTGAAGATTTACCACTGGAATGCCTGGCTTAATAAGCGAGCCAGTTATTCCGGTGGTAAATCTTCAAATGCAAACACTTTGCACACTCAAATTACATTAGCGAGTATTCATCATTGCGCTGCGAAACATTATTCTTATATTGCTAATTAAGTTTTACTACCTCAGTAACAAGAAGCAACGCATCAAGCTTTTTGAAAAAAATTTCTTATATTGACTGAACATTTAAATTAGCCAAACCGCTATCACACAAAGGTAGGTAACTCAGGTCAAAAAAAGAATTTCATGATAAATTATGAGTTGTCTCCCTTGTCATGTGTCACAATGATCCCCACTATACATGTTACATGGAAATCTAGCAGGCATAAATTCGTGCCAGAACACAACTAGTATAAGATTGACACCAGTGTGAGAACCACTTATCATTAAACAATTCATTTCTTTTCAACTCCCAAATGCTGCCTTGTTTAGATTTTGATGCAAATTGGGAGGTTATTGTGAAAATGGTGTAAGCTCTCATTGTCCTGGACACCAACACCTTGTAAACAGCAACATTGTTGTAACCCTTTAATGGCCAAGCCGGACAAACTGGCCTGCAGTTATCTTGAGAAAGGTTCATGTGCCGGCCGAGATAAGACTACTTTAGAAAAAAAGAGCCAGTCATTCCAGTGGGAGATTTTTTTTATAAAAGTGTCTCCTATAACACATTTTTAAAATAATCTTACCCATTAAAGGTGCATATTCACACCAAAATGCTTCAAATTAAAATGGTTAAACTTGTATACTTTTAGAGGCTTAAGTTGTGTATCTCAATGTAATAAAACGAGATACATCATAACAATTGACTAGTTCATTACGTATAAATTAGTATAATTTGTTTAGTTGTGATCTTGAATTAAGGACTCGTGTCTCTAATTCAATTTCACAACTTAAAGCATTATATTAATTTATACGCAATGAAATCCTCAATTGTTAAGATTTATTTCATTTCCTTAAATCTAGGCACACAAATTAAGCATCTAAAAGCGTACAATTTAAAAATTTTAATTTTCAAGCATTTAGTGTGAATAGCTCTAGATAAGCTTTTCAAAAATTGGGTGATTCATTGGGTGAGAAATTTTGTAAATTTTTTTTTTTAAATTTAATTGATTTTTTTAAATTAAGTTATTATTTATGCATTATTAGCAATAGAACTGAAATTAATTGGGTGATTGGCTATTTCAGCACTCATGATGTTAAAAATTAATTGGGTGATTGGCCATTTTTATTGGGTGAAAACGCAAAAAACACTGCTTATCTAGAGCTCTGGTGAATATTCACCCTTAAATGATTAAAACAGATGACCACAAACGTGTAGGCAATGGATGATAATTTTCAAGCAGAAATGATAAAACAGATGGCAACATCTGTGACCTATCCTAGCATCAACTGTTTTATATTTCTAACCCTTTCATTAATGAAATTCCATTATGTCAATTCCAAAGTCCCCTTATGATAATCTGTTGAATATTTTGAAAATAATTTGATTGGAAACTCTTGCTACCATGGACACCAACAACTTCTACCTAAAATTAATTTCAAATTATTAAACAAAATATGTCTTACATAGAAAATAATGTGAAATATTTGATATTTGCAATTTAAATGGTTAATTACACTGCATTGTTGAGTCATTTAGTTGATGGGATAAAAAATATCATTCCCGGGACTCTATTGCCTCAGACAGAAAGCGACCTTACTGAATGACAAACTGATATTCCGCATTGGACGCTCTCTGACAGCAACATATTTAACCCTTTCAACCCTGAATACCCAGATTTTAAATTTCAAAATAACTATACTGGTAGGCTGTTAAATATTTTGAAACTAATTTGACAGTTGTTGCCATAAGCAACAGCTTCAAGTTAAGTTAGTTTCTTTATAATTATTAAATCATAAAGGGTATTTGGTGTTTGGTAATGATTAACCTTTTATCAGCCAAATTTTATCAAGAATATCAAACTATTTTCTTGTTGAATGTTCATTTGCAGACCAAGAGAAGACTATTTTTTAGAATTTACCACTGGAATGACTGGCTTGGTTAACTGCAAATAGACATTCCTCAAGAACAATTTAGAGGCCGGACTTGGCCGGCTTCACCATGAGATGGTTAAGCCGGTTAAGCCACAACATACTGACACCTGAACACCACTCTTCTGGCAACTGGCTCTCGCAAAGTTTATCTTAAGATTCAGATGGAAATGTGTTAATAAACAATTTCTAGTAATCTGTGGCTATTCTCTTACCCGGATAACGATATGTCCTCGTCGGTTACCACCATCCAACTCTCTATGCTCAGTTACCATAACAACCTCACCCTTCTCTTCAACTTTTCTAATATTTTCTTCTCCCTGTGAACGAATGATGAGAAAGCAAATATTATAATACAATATATGATTCACAATTAGCTGATACCCATATAGGTGATAGAGAAACAAGATTTCTAACTAAACTCCGCCCATTTCTAGCTAAGCTCCGCCCACATTGTACTAACGCTTTTAATGATGAATTTCACAAATCTCTATTGCAAGGCAACCGGTTGAATGGTTTTAAAACAAATTTTAATGCTGCTGCCTAGCAGAAATTATTTTAATAAATTGTAAATTCAACAAAGATAAACAATTTAGAGTTATTGTTTGACTTTTGCCAACTTCATGTCGCACTTACCTCATTTGATTGTGGTGATGGCTAACAAGTGATATGAATTGATTATGACATCAGATAATTGAGTGACAGATCAGATCCATCCATTCTATGACCTTATTATACTGTCATATTGTTATATAATAACTCATGTTCTTTTGGAACCAAAATTGCCAGCAACAACTTTCACCAATATTGCCTCAAAATTGTACAGCAGCATTTCTTCAAGCGACTGTAGAGGTCTTTCAACATCAGTGTGATAACCCAGACTTAGTTAACCCCTTGATACTCAAGCCGCCAAAAACCGCTGCTAGAGTGACATCGAGAAATGTTCATTTGCAGACCAAGAAAAGACTATTTTTGAATGTTTACCATTGGAATGACTGGCTCGATAACTGAGCCAGTCATACTAGTCATAAATTTTCAAAAATAATATTCTCTTTGTCTGTAGTGTCATTTTTATGAAAATCATAATTTTCTTAATTAAATTCGAAGATTAAATGGTTAAAATATATTTTACTCAATCAGTTTTCTACTGATTCTGTATTCACCCTATCAAACACAGTAACACAAAATGGACTCATTCAGAGACCTCAATACTTTAACCCTTTAACACTTATATCAGCAAAAAATGCCTTCTGCAGTGGTCTTGAGAAATGTCCATTTGCCGACTAAGAGAACTATTTTTTTTAATTTACCACTGGAATGACTGGCTTGATAACTGAGCCAGTGATTCCAGTGGTAAGTTAAAAAAACCCCAGTCTTCTCTTGGTTTGAAAACGGACATTTTCTATGAAAAAAATTGAAATTTTCTTGAATAAACTCAAGGGTTAAAGGCCAATATTGAAATTAAAGAGTATAATTTATGCTTACTAAATATCCATTTACGGGTCAAAGAAAAACTATTTTTGTAAGTTTATCACTGGAATGACTGGCTCGGTTATCGAGCCAGCCATTCCAGCGATAAATTTTCAAAAATAGTCATCCCTTGACCTGCAAATGGACATTTCTCAAGGACATTGCAGAGGACAGGTTTGGCACGCTTGACCATTAAAGGGTTAGTGGCCAAAATTTCGGACGATAAGAATTTTATCCCTGCATGTACCTGATGTAATATTCTGTAATAGTCTGATTGTGTAATGCAGACAAACTGGCAATTATCTTCTAACGTCCGCATCACTCCCTGATGATACAGTTTCTCCATCGTAGGAGTTATTCCAAAACTACAACAACAAAGTACATTACTAGTAGTAGTAGTAGTAGTAGTAGTAGTAGTAGTAGTAGTAGTAGTAGTAGTAGTAGTAGCAGTAGTAGTAGCAGTAGTAGTAGTAGCAGTAGTAGTAGTAGTAGTAGTAGTAGTAGTAGTAGTTGTAGTAGTAGTAGTAGTAGCAGTAGCAGAATATTAGCAACAACAGTAAGATTCAAGATTATTTATTTCATGCTTGATATACAATATACAAACATTACAATTGGGCAGTCCATCAAAGGCAGAGCCTATGAGTCGATGGACTCCCTACACACAAAACAAAACATTACAATATATAAAGTAATAGTTAATTATACAAACATCTGTGAGTAGACACAGAACACAGGACGGCACAACATCTATTTTTTTTACCATATTCTCATGATTGTTCTAGGCTTGCGTGATTATGTAATTAAATTGAAAATCGTGATTATGTTTAAAATCGTGAATTTATATGATTAAAAACTAAATGATCGAATAATGGTGAATATTTTCTATTGCATAAAATATTTCAAAACCTAATTTTCAATTACTTTCTAATACGATCGGTAATAAAAAACATGATATTTTGCTTAGTGTATGTATGTACCAGCAGGCGTGGCGCCATTGGTAGTGGTGTAACTTATTACTGTAACTAATATATAGAAATCACTAGAAATATAATAATTGTTTAATGTATATGTAAATTTCTTATCAAAATAATAATTTTAAGAAAATATATTTAGTTTAATTTTACCTTCCTCTGTACCCCATTTTTGGCACAGACATCCACTTCTTAAGCATTTCGAAATAAGAAATCCCAAACAAAAACTTTCAAAGTAAACATATTTTCTCTGTCAAAAATGTATCATCAATTTAGAAGCTAAAATCTGAATGAATGAATAATGCTATAGGACTACAGTATACAGTGTCTTGCCCTAGAAGACCAGGTATTGTGAGCCTAGGAATATAGATCAAAAGCAAAGGGCATTAAGTATTGAGTTAATCCCAGACCTAATGGTCAGTCCACTGACATGGGAATGCCTATTTAGCACACTCTGACCTCCTCCCTGACCAGAGACCAAGCCAGCCTTTGTTTATTGACAAGCTTGTTTATCCAAACCAATAATAGATGAGCTTTGACAAGAAGGGTAAAATAAACAAACAGGTGTTTTCCTTAAGCCACATCTCAACTTTGAAGCTTGAATAGAGCAATTAATAACCAAACATATATAATATCTTAACCCTTTAACAATCATAACAGCCAAAAATGCCTTCTGCAGTGGTCTTGAGAAATGTCCTTTAGCAGACCAAGAGAAGACTATTTTTGAAAATTTATCACTGGAATGACTGGCTCGGACATTTTCTATGAGAAAACTGAAATTTTCTTGAACAAATTTTTGTGTTAAACGGTTAATAAGAGAGGCTAAACAAATTCTATAAATTCTGATTTTATTTTATTTTATATTTTATCATCTATCCATCCATCCACCCACCCACCCAGGTGGCCTGTCTCGAGTGTGTTTAACCCCTACAAGCATTTCCATCACTAGAGCATAAGGTATCTGAGTTACATCTTCTTTCTACATTCCACCAATCCAATCACATGGATATAGGGCCAGTAGTCCGGTGAATATTAGTCTATAACTTAAGTCACATGGTTCTGCTGCAGGAGACACCAACCACTTTCAGCTTATATCCAAAATAATTACCACACCAGCGGCAATCATATTCCACTGTAAACACAGGGCAAACCTGTACAGTCTAGAAGTGATTAACACGTCTTTGTTAACACACTTCTGACAAATTCAAACAGAGGTGACAGACTGTGGGGAGAATTACACATAATTGTTACACTATTTAAAATTTTTACTTTGTAAAACTAATTTATACAATCACTTTTAACTTTATTTAAAAAAATAGAAATATGCAGTTAGTAACCATCATCGACCCACTGTTTATTTCATTTAACCATCTCGCTGCTGCAAGCCACCAGACAATAATCTTAATGAGAAAAACCTCTTGACTCGCTGAATATTTTGAAAAGAATTTGACTGAAAGTTGCTAGTAGCTTAGCCACCAACAACTTTCAGTCAAATTGTTCTCAAAATATTTAGTGTGTCCAGAGATACAAGCATTGGAATGTTGTTTGCAAAAACTATGCAACCAGATGGTTATTTATTTATTTAGTTAGTTATTTATTTAGTTATTTATTCCCACACCAGTATTCAACATATGAGCATGCTTTTCCCAGTGTAAAGTGATTAACAGATTTTCATTGTTGATGGTAATTGCTTAACACCTCCCTGTCAGATTTGAAGACAATGACAGAAATGAAAGCGTATGGCCAGAAAGAAGTCTGATAAATTTGATCTGAAAAGTATATCAATACGATATAAAAGTTAACTTGCTCAATATTTTGAAATTTACTTGACTGGACGGCTTCCCATTAAATTAATTAAAAAATATTCAACAGTTTTCCTGTATAGTTGCCTTGAAAATGAATAGGGAACTGATCGATGAATGGGTTAAATCAAGTAGACACACCTATCCAGTGGCACAATTACATACATTTTTTATCTACCATCAACCAATCCAATTCAGTCTTAGTTTTTCTTTCCTTTTTACCTTTCTTCTTACCTCCCTCCCTCTCTCCTTCCATCTACCCATCTATTTATTGATTAATTGATTAAACGATCAATTTATTTATTTATTAGTGATTTATTTTGTGATTTATGTTCCGACTTATTTTTTTATTGATTTATTTATTTATAATTATTTACTTCAACAGCCATAACCTTTCTAAAATATTATTTTCAGGTTCGCCAATCGACATTTCTCGGAAATTTATTTACATTCATGGAATGCATACATACAGTCAAATATGTCAATAAGACACTGCAGCATGGAGAATCAGTGGTCACTAAAGGTAGGTGACCACAAATGACAGGTGGTCACTAAGGGTAGGTGGTCACCATAGGCAGATGGCCACCAAAGGCAGGTGGTCACTAAAGGCAGATGGCCACTAATGACAGGTGGTCGCTTAATACAACACATTTGCTATGGTAAATAACTTTTTGGTGGCAAATGCTGGTGATTCTATAAGATGGGTGGTCTTATGACCACCCATCTTATAGAACCACCCACATTTGTCCTCAAAAGCAATTGTCTGCTATAGAAAGCGTTGTTCTGTATTTCGATGATAATCCAATGAAAGGTGTATTTGTTACTGTTTGTTACCTGTCTCCCATATGAAGGTGATGAACACCATCAGAGTATGTAATCTCCACAACACCATTCAGAATGACTGACCAGGAGTCCAGCTCTTCGCCGTCATTCATTACAATGGTGGATGCTTTCTCCACAACAGCAAACACCATCACGGAACACAACGCGCGGCGGATTGCCAACGTCATATTGGCAAAGGCCTGAATACAAAAATGATGAAACAATTTTATTATGAGACGATCATTTCATACAAGAAATAAGTATGCAGAAAAAGCTCAGAAAAATATTGTTTATGCTTACACTGTCCATCAAATTCAGAAGCAATCCATCAAAATATATATATATATATATATATATATATATATATATATATATGAGTCGGCTGGGTGAAGTGTGTGTGTGTGTGTGGATGAGGGGTGGGGTGGTGGTGGCTAAGTGGCATTAGTGACTCTCATGGTCATAGAATGGCCGTGACATTGTTCACCCTTTAACACTCATACCAGCCAAAAACAGCGTCTGCAGTGGTGTTGAGAAATGTCCATTTGCAGTCTAAAAGAATACTATTTTAGAAAATTTACCACTGGAATGACTGGCTAGATAACCGAGCCAGTCATTCCAGTGGTAAATTTTCAAAAATAGTCTTCTGGTGGTCTACAAATGGACATTTTCTATGATAAAATTGAAATTTTCTTGAATAAATTCAAGGATTAAAAGACAATATGTATTCATTCATACTGGGAAATGCTGCATGAAATCTAGTAATATCTCTATGTCATCATCAGTACGCTCCGATGTCTCTTTTTCCAAGCACTCTCGCACAGCATCACGCGCAGACTGAAAGAAAACAAACATGTTATTTTACACAATTTTGAAATTGAATCGTTTCCTTAACCCTTTAACACCCATATCAGCCAAAAACAGCTTCTGCAGTGGCCTTGAGAAATGCCCAATTGCAGACCAAGAGAATATTTTTGAAATTTACCACTGGAATGACTGGCTCGATAACCGGGCTAGTCATTCCAGTGGTAAATTTTCAAAAATAGTCTCTTGGTCTGCAACTGGACATTCAATGAGAAAATTTAAATTTTCTTGAATAAATTCAAGGGTTAATATCTAAGTGGAATTGTTCTCACTGACAGAATAATAGAATTCAAAATGTCAGCTGTTGGTTACTCCATCATGACCTTGGCTTTAGGTCAAAAAGACCATTTCATGCTAGCTGATACCGAACTTGTTTGGTTATCATTTCAATGATTAAACCACTTAACCATTAATGGTCAAGTCGGCCAAAACCGGCCTCTGCTGTGGTCTTGAGAAATTCATTTGCAAAACAAGACTATTTTTGAAAATGGCTCGATAGCTGAGCCAGTCCAGTCATTCCAATGGTAGATTTTCAGTCATTTCTTGTTCTGCAAATGTATATATATATATATATATATATATATATATGAGAAAATCGCAGTTTTCGTGAAGAAATTTTAGCTTTAAAATGATAACTCACTTAATTCTCTATTTTAAGACAGTTATACAGGAAAAGCTTGGCATATATTGAAATTAATTTGCTTGAGTCATTGATGACATAGGCTGCAATGTCTTAAAAACAACTTAATTTTAAAATATTCAACAAAACATCTATTAACTCTAACGCTCAGAAACGACAAATTCTTCTTGACTATTTTGAAACTAATTTGGCTGGCAGTTGTTTCTGTCAATGGTAGAATGTTCCAGTTGAATTAGCAGAAATAACTCTATCCCTTACCACTCGTGTCAAAATTTTACATTTTCAAATTAAATTAAATGATGAACTGGTGTTCAATTTTCAACAAATCTGGTGGCCGATGGTGCTGTAGTAGACAGCAACATCTTCCAGCAATATTGTTGAAAATGTTCACCAGGTTCTTTGATATATATATAATATTGACATCACAGTGCTAAGTGTTAATAATCAAGATTTGTTAAGAAAATTGAAATTTTAGCTTAAGTGAGTGTCCATTTATGGGCCAAGAGAAGACTATTTTAAGAAATTTACCACTGGAATGACTGGCTCGGTTATCAAGCCAGTCTGGAATGACTGGCTCGGTTATCAAGCCAGTCATTCCAGTGGTAATATTAAGTCTTCCCTTGGCCTGCAAATGGACATTTCTCAAGACTACTTGACCGTTAAAGAGTTAGCATGTTTCCAAAACAAAATAAATGTACTGCTGAATATCTTGAAAATAATTGGATAGGAAGCTGCCTAAGGCAGCAATGTCTTCAAATCCAATTCTATTCAAAATATTCCTTACATTGTGTTCAAAATAGTACTAACTACATGTAACTTGTTTCTGTTATTGGTTTTGAGACATTTTAAGTTATTCCTGACCTGTACTGTACAGTAGGTTTCGTTGGACAGGTATATATTTAGCATATTATACTAAACCACTAAATGCATTCAATTTGAGATTTCAAAATTTAAAAAAAATAAAAAATTTATGTACACGTAACAATAATAATTAATTATTCTTATTATGAATTCTTAATATATTAACTGAAGATTAGACAAATCTTCATAATTACAACCCTCATGGCCTGTTAAACTTAATAGGCTATAAAGCGATTAAGTAGAAATGGGAGAAAATAGCCTGAAATATGTTTATATATAGGGTATCTCTTAAATTTGATGAGAGCGGAAATTTTGAGCATACAGACAATTATAGAGACAGGAAGGATGATGAACTACAGTGTTGTTTTGTGTAATGTCATTGACTCACATGATTGTTTACAGAATTGCGGAAAATCTAAATCAGATACAGTATACCTAACAAATAACTTAACATGTTTCCAAAACAAAATAAAACGTATTGTTGAATATTTTTTCGCATAATTGCATTGGAAGACATTGCTGCCGTTAGGCAGCAATGTCTTCCAATCCAATTATCGGAAAAATATCTAATAGACTATTTGTTACTAACTAACATGTATCTGTTTTGAAAGCATATGAACTGATTCCTGAGCTGTACTGTAGGTTATGTTATTCCCGTTGACGACAATGCTCCATTATAGGAAGTTAGACGTTTACAATGACCGTTTCCTGTACTGCAAAAGACCATATCTACATCTTTAACTGACTAAGATGATTAATATTTTGAAAATAATTTGACTGGAAACCATAGGCAGCAATGACTTAAGTTCAATTAATTTCACAACATTCAATAGAATATTTCTTCTAGCGGGTATGTTTGAAAGTATTAATCCGTTATAAAATAATAGCAAGGTCATCTTAGAAAGTTAGCAGGATGGGAAACCAACCGCTAGTCTTCCTATAAAATGAGAAAAATGAATTATGCAGTGACTAATTCATGTAAATGCTGAACATCATATGAGCGTGTATGCTGTTCAGCTTAATATAGATACATGTAGGTTATGATTTCCGTCGAAATAGGCGTCTCTGTTTCCCCCCTTATCGCAATACTCAAAATGATTGCTGATTGGTTAGATATTTTTCGGATTTTTTTTTCAAATTTTGCTTTTCTATTAACCTACATTTTGTTATATATAGAATGTCACATTCCAATTAAGATATGTTAATATCCTTTATGGTGTTAATAGCAAAGAAAACGGTGTACATTTTCAAACAATTTTGGTAGACGAAGTTGCTATCATAGACAGCAACAAAATTTGTTGAAAAATGAACACCAGGCACACGTTCATCTTTTAATTTTATTTGAGTTCAAATCTTTTACATTAGAGTGTTAAGGGTGTGGTCACTCTCGAGAGCTAATCTGCAAGTCCAATCGATCTCAAAATTTAGTTTTCCTCATGTAAGCGTTCGCACTTACACAAGCTTTGAGAAAAAAGCGAAGGAGTACTGCGAATCTTTGCGCTCGATCAGACTTAGTTCCGATTAGCCCAACACCAACGTAGAGTGGAGGAGGGCTTTATACTTTAACTCACATCAGCCAAAAACAGCTTCTACAGTCATTTTGAGAAACGTCCATTTGCAAACCAAAAGAAGACAATTTTAGAAGATTTACCACTGGAATGACTGGCTCGATAACTGAGCCAGTCACTCCACTGGTAAATTTTCTTAAATAGTCTTCTCTTGGTCTGCAAATGGACATTTTCAATGAGAAAATTGAAATTTTCTTGAATAAATTCGAGGGTTAACGGGTTAATGGTCAAGCTTGCCATGAATGAATTCTACAGAGGTCTTGAGAAATGACTGACAATTTTCAGGCCAAGATGACTATTTTTTTTAAGCTTATCCGTCGAATGGCTCACAAGATAATCAAGCGAGTTATTCCAAAGCTAAAGCCCATCTCTTGTTTTGTAAATGGCTAATCATTGAGTAAACATTGAGATTTTCTCACCATTATAGGACTATGCAGATTTGTTGCAAGAAACTAAACCATTTAACATGTTTATCCCTCAGATTTGTTTAAGAAAGAAAATGTCCATTTGCAGACCAAGAGAAGACTATTTTTGAAAATTTACAACTGAAGTGACTGGCTAGTCATTCCAGTGGTGAATTTTCAAAATTAGTCTTCCTGTTCAGCAAATGAACATTTTCTATGAGAAAATTGAAATTTTCTTGAACAACAAATTCACGGGTTAAATGGTTATTCTTGTTATTGGTTTCACAATAGTATTTTGTATTAATTGTTTCTGAATGATTAATCCTGTAAAACCCAAATGTGTTTTTAAAAATTACAATTTTCTCATATAAAATGTCAATTTGCAGACCAAGAGAAGCCTATTTTTTTTAAATTTACCACTGGAATGACTGGCTCGAGTATCGAGCCAGTCATTCCAGTAGTAAATTAAAAAAAAAAAAGGCTTCTCTTGGTCTGTAAATGGACATTTCTCAAGACCGCTGCAGATGTGGTTTTTGGCTGATATGAGTGTTAAAGGGGTAATTAATATCTACAAATAAGATCAGCATTAGGTATTAACAGTTTTTTCTAGCCAATAACTCCTCAGAGAAGTTTTTAATAATTGATTAATATCTGTCCACCCTTAGTGGTACAGAACAGCTCAAAAGTATTATGATTTATAATGCTTGCAAAACAAAATAAAATGAAGAAGTTGTTTTTGACCAGGCTGAGCGTTAAAGGGATAAATAACCATAGGGACCAATGCACGCCTGAACCATTAGCATTTGAACACACATAATAGTTTAAATTCATCAGTAACAACCATAAAATACAAAACTGGAATTCAACATGAAGGATATTTATAGGGAAATTAATGATGGATCCTGACCACAGAATCAGACTAAACATTAGGTTCCATAATGCCAATAAAAAATGGATCAAGTTCTCTTTCAAGTTCTCTGAAAAAACCTTTAATCGCCCTTAGTTATCGATGAAATTAAATCTAATGAGTTTGAGCCCGATCTGTACAGCTGATGTTATTTTCAAGAACAAGATGGGCACAATAAGAATGGACCTATCAAAATTCTGAATGGAAGTTCTGGAGCAAATCACTGGAATTCTGGAGTTTATCCACCCAACTTTCGTTAAAATTCACCAGGTGGTTCTTGAGAAGTCATTTAAGGCTGTTCCCATTCATTTCCTATAGGATTTCTGGAAGGTAAGAAAATCCAAGATGGCAACTGGAAAATGTGATCAATGGACATGATGGAGATTCTGTATGGTAACTCAGAAACTATCGCGATCGGACCCTTCTAACCAAATTCAGTTGAAATACATCAAGCGACAGAGGAGAGAAATTTTGACATTTTTTGTAACCGTTAGGAATTTCACTTTAAATGCTGACCGATCAAAATTCTGAATAGCACTTCTGCAGTGTATCACCATAGGGTTCTTCTATCCAAATTCGGGTTCGGCTAAGGAGAGGCATTTTGACAATTTTCAGTAAATGTTTCATAAGATCTAAGTTTCCCCACCCCCCAAAAAAATTGACCAATCAAAATTCTGCATAAAATTCTGGAACATAGCATGATAGGATCCTTAAAGCCAAATTCTTCTGAAATTCACCAAATGGCTAACGCATGTAAGGTGAAGACACGTTTTGACAATTTCTGGTAAATGTCTCATAAAATCTAAGATTTTCACCAAAAAAATTGACCAATCAAAATTCTGAATTCCTCTGGAGTAGACCACCATAGAGTTCTTCTACCCAAATTTGGTTGAAATCCATCAAGACCCTAAGAAGAAATATTTTGACAATTTCCGGCAAATTTCTCATAAAATCAAAGATTTCAACCAAAAAAAAATCGATCAATCAAAATTTTGAATAGAAATTCTGGAGCCATAGGATCGTTTCCGTCAAATTTGGTCAATTTACGTCAAGGCGTGAATGAGATGTGATTTGATGGCCGGACAGATGATGGCCGGATATCGGATGACAGTCGGCTCACTTGGTCCTTTTGGCTAGGTGAGCTTATGACCTAATTCAGTGTTTCATCAATCTATGTGCTAGATATATTGGACTTGACTGAAAACGACAGTGATGCTTGACAACATCCAGAAATCAATGATTGCTACCGATACATTGCATCAGCCCCACACGATGCATCCAGCAGTCACCCTACTAATTCTATGTATGCCAAGCATTTTTATTTTTCGGCACGCCATACCGATCATGCCAATATTGCAACTAGAACATTGATTCTGTAGCTCGTGAGAGTGAAAACATTAATCTTAAATTAGTGATCAATGTCTTCCATGTGGTTGCTAATTTAGTACTAGCTCATTAAGCATCTAATTACATTAGTCATCACATCACGCTGATAGCGTGATCCTGAGCATTATTTATGCCAATTATACAATCAGTGAATGCCTGCGTGATCATATATTATTTAAGTTCTGAAATATGACTTGAGTGGTACTTGTGCCAATATTATGATAGTTCATCAATATCCCACTCGAGAACTCGAGCGAGTGGAGAGTGGCTTAACGGAAAACAGGACTTAACACTGAAGTAGATCTTTAACCCTTTAACACTCATGTCGGCCAAAAACGGCTTCTGCTGTCGTCTTGGTAAATGTCCATTTTCAGACACGATTTTTGAAAATTTATGACTGGAATGACAGGCTCGGTTACCGAGCCAGTCATTCCAGTGATAAATTAAAATTTTTTTTTTATCTATGTCTGCAAATGGACATTTAGTGAGAAAATTTAAATTTTCTTGAATAAATGTGTGGATTATTGGGGGTAAACATTATGACGTGAGACATGCTGTTAACACTTTAACCATTTAAGCCTTCAATGTTTTAAACATTCAATTTTTTCCAAGAAAATGTCAATTTGCAGACCAAGAAGCCAGTCATTCCAGTGGTAAATTTTCAAAAGTAGTCTTCTCTTGGTCTGCAAATTAACATTTCTCAAGACCACTGAAGAGGTGCAGGTCAAGATTACTATTTTTGAAAATTTACCAATGGAAGAGCTGGTTCAATAATCGAGCCAGTCATTCCAGTGAGAAATCGCTAAAATAGTCCTTCTCTTGGCCTGCAAATGTAGTCACTATGTAAAAATTTCAAATTTCTTGACTAATCTTGACAATAAAACGGTCATCATGGTCTGCACCCCCCTCCCCTTTCCCCTTAACTCTTTCAGTGCAATAGACCGGATACAACATCTTTACTATTTATGAACTATGTGGTTGAACATTTTGAAATTAATTTGGTTTTGAAATTAATTTGCCCGGAAGGCATTTCTGCCTATTCAACAGTGGTTTTGCGTATACACTTTCTTGAAATTTATATCAAAGGATTTAATGGATGAAAGCATTAACAGTGATTAACAGCAGCTTTCACGAATTTAATATGGTTTTAACCCATGTCATGCGGTTGGCAAAAAAATACAAAATTTTGCAGAATCTAATTGATGAGTTCACTTTCAACAGCTGTTAACTCTTTAATGGTCAACATTGGTAGGGAAATTTTTTTTGATTAGAAATTGTGCATTCGCAGGCCAGGAGATAACTATTTAGGAAAATTTAGCAATGGAATGACTGGCTTGGTTATCGAGCCAGTCATTCCAGTGGTAAATTTAAACAAGAGGCCCATGGGCCTGTGACGCTCACATGGACCATTAGCATTTGAAGAATTTGCATTTAAAGGGAAATTCCAGTGAAAATCGGGAATAACTCACATAAAAATACACTATAATCTGAAATAGTTGCTGCAAAAAAATATAAAATACACTGTTCCATTGCCGAGCAATAATAAAATGAATATGCCAAAAACAGTCGAAAACGTTGCTCCTCGGGCACATCCATTTTCTCGTAACGAGAGCGAAAAACCGCGAGCTTATGACGTCAACGACACATGAGCAAAATGTTGCCAGTGCTTTAGATTTACCTGTTTACTTCGTGTTATGAAGGCCGAATATTAATTAACCATTTAATGACCAAATTCTGTCTGGAAAATCAGAATATTTCCTTATTGTATGTCCGTTTGCAGGCCAAGCGAAGACTATTTTTGAAAATTGACCACTGGAATGGCTGGTTCGGTTACTGAGACAGTCGTTTTAGTTGTAAATTCTCAAAAAATAGTCTTCTCTTGACCTGCATCCTCAACTTGACGATTGTGGAGGCCAGTGCTGGCATGAGATGGTTAAATCGCAATATGTCCGCATGTCAAGCATGGGCTTGCAGTAATAGAAACGATCCTAGAAAGGGTACGGCAATTCACATTTTCAGATACCGGACCCACTTAAGCATCCACATGAAAAGGGGCTAACTGAAAGATGGCTTCATAACATCGGCACTGGATGGATATCTTCCACATTTAAATTTGGAAGACACAGGTTTAGAACATATAGTCTGTATAATTTTAAAATAATGTGTCATGCATTTCAAAACAAAAGGCACGGTACTTAATTTTAATATAACAGAATCAAGTTCGACAATTAACGTCAGTATTTGCTTGCATCAATTGTAAAATGGGATTTGCAAACCAAAATGAAACGATGTCGCTGATCGGTCAATTATAGGCAATCGCTTAGCGGCTTACTTCATAGACGATAGTAGGTGACAGCTATTAAATAATGACAAGTGTACGCTAGACATAATTAGTAATTTAGTGCTTTCACACTATTGAAATCCAGCGTTATTAATCATTTACAATGTTTACTCCCAATTGTAAAATAACTATGCAGAGTGCTTAATTTTCTAAATTAAATTTGTCTGGAATTATGTTGCAGTAGCTTCCAAACTAATTAGTTTCACACAATAGGCCTATGCAGGGTAAATTTTAAGCTTTCTGCTTTTTTGTCCTTGAAAAAGTTAATTAATTGATCCCAAATTTTTAAATGTTTACCCATATTTACTGCCTGTTGAATATTTTGAGACTGGAATTTGACTGGAAGCAGAAGTTACAATAGGCAGCAACAGCTTTCAGAGAAATGACTTTCAACATTTATTCAACTAACATATTTTTACGCTTTCAAGAATTTGGTGTAATCATCCGATCAGTTGCTCGTGCAGTCCGTCAATCTGTCACTCATGGAGTCATCCTATCTGTCACTCATGCAGTCATCCGATATATCACACATACAGTCATTCAGTCTATCACTTATACGGTCTGTCAGTCTGTTACTCAAGTTGATTGCAAACATGCTCCTGGCATAACCCTACAATGTTTTTAAAAAAATGGAATATGCCCATTTGCCGACCAAGAAGACACTGACAATTTAGCACTGCAATGACTGGCGCGATCATCGGGACACTAATTGCACTTTAATTTCCTCCAAACACTGTGGCAAAGTGTCAGTTGTTTAGTCAATACACTAATTATCCACGAGATCCAAGATTTACCTCCCCTGGTTACGGCTATCCTCGATTGGACAAAGAGAGTTGGTGTGTCGGTGACGTCAGCCGCTTGTCCAAAATGGCACCTCTCTCTACTGGTTACTTTAGCAATTTAAATTGAGGATATCTTTTTTATTTGACATAAAATTGTGCTCTTGGTCTCAAATTAATACGGAGAATTAGTACTTTACGCCAGATGCACAAAACCCCCCAGTGGAATATCCCTTTAAATATACATGATTCATTACATTAAACAAGATGGAAAAATATTTTCACAGCAAAAAATCTACCAATCAAAATTCTGAATGGAAATTCTGGCGCCTATGATCATAGAATCATTTTAACCAAGTTTGGTTGAAATTGCTCAAAGTAGTAAGAAGAAGCAATCTGACTATTTCCAATTAATTTGTAATAAAATGTAAGATTTTTAACCCAAAAATTTGATGAATCAAAATTCTGAATGCAGGTTCTATGATCATAGGATCCTTTTGGCTATATTTGCTTGAAATTAGTTAAGTTGACAAGCAGAAGAAGCAATTTGACAATTTCCAGTAAATTTGTCATAAAATCTAATATTTTCACCAAAAAATACATGTAGCTCAATCAAAATTCTGAACGGAAAATATGTCAAGCAGCTATGGAGGAGTAGCATTTTGACCATTTCCGGTAAATTGTTCATAAAATCTAAGATTTTCACACAAGAAATTGATGAATCAAAAATCATCAGAGGGAGACAATTCTTGAAATCTTTGTGCAGCCTGTTGCACTCATCTCCCTTTTCAAAATGGCCAACATTCATGTCATTATTTAACCCTTTAGCACTCACACCAGCTAAAAACATCTGCAGTAGCCTTCAGAAATGCCCATTTGTAGACTAAGAGCAGATTATTTTTGAAAACTTACCACGGGAATGACTGGCTCGATAAATGAGCCAGTCATTCAAGTGGTAAATTTTCCAAAAATAGTCTTCTCTTGGTCTGCAAATGAACATTTTCTATGAGAAAAATTTTCTTGAACAACTTCGAGGGTTAAAGAGTTAAATTGTCCAAGTCCTTAAATATTTTCTTCACTTGGTCTGCAAATGGACATTTGCTGATGTTTCTATATTTTCTTGACCGATTTTGATCATTAACCCTTTAACACTCAAGCTGGCCAAAAATGATTTCTGCAGTGCTCCTGAGAAATGTCCATTTGCAGACCAAGCGATTATTTTTGAAAATTTACAAATGGAACTAGACATTGGTGTGACAAGGGTTGAATAGTCATGCTGAAAACTGTTGCTGCACTTGACAGTAACAGACATCATCAGCAAAACCATTTTCAAAATGTCCGTCACCATGCTACATGCTATCCAACAAAACTTGTGAATAACGCAATACTGAACTAGATTCATTGCTAGAATTAATTGGCTTTAACCCTTTAACCCTCAAATTTATTCAAGACAATTTAAATTTTCTCAAAGAAAATGTCCACTTGCAGACCAAGAGAAGACTTTTTTGAAAATATATCACTGGAATGACTGGCTCGGTTATCGAGCCAGTCGAATATTCCAGTGGTAAATTTTCAAAAAACGTCTTCTTTTAGTCGGCAAATGGACATTTCTCACGACCACTGCAGAAGCCATTTTTGGCTGATATGAGTGTTAAAGGGTTAATGATGAATTAATAAAATAAATCTTTTAGAATCAGTATGTGAATATGTTACACTTCATCAGCTCACTACCTCACAGGGTATTAATTTCATTTCAATCCTGAGAATTAGAGTTGTGGTTTTAAATATCTAAGATATGTATTGTGTATGCTGACATATATGACTTTGAATATTTTGATATTTATTTGACAGAAAGTTGTTGCATTCTAAGGCAGCAATGACTTTCAGTCAAATTATTATTTTGAACTAGCGAACAACTGCTGCTAAGTGAGTTTGGTCACTCTGTCAAATGATTACAAGGGTTTTAGAATGCAGTTAAACATGCTATAAAGACCACCTGTACTAAATGCCAATTTTACTACATGCCGCCATGCCGTTTATCTGATAGATTCAGATATGGCATGGTTGAAATCAGCATACTCATAACCCTGTACTAAACAAATTTTTGCTTCAAAATCCATCAAAAAAAAAATTTCGATCCATTCAACGGTTCTGGAGAAGCTGTTTTGGCTAAAACTAGGTCAACCAAAATGGCCGCCGAACCAAGGTCCCTTGAACAAACTTGGTTCAGCTCTTGCCCTACATCATATTTCATGGGGTTTGTTTCAATCCACCAAGCGGTTTCGGAGAAGATTTTTAGACGTTTAAAAAAAAAATCGGCCAAAAATCAAGATGGCCACCGGCCAAATTGGCCGATCGGCTTCGTTTGAACAAATTTGAATCTCTACAACCTAAGGATGCTTCCTGCCAAATATAATTGAAATTGTCCCATAAGTTCTCGAAAAGTAGACATTTTAAATTTCCCATTGCTTTAGTATGGGAGCTTTTGGCGGGAAAATGATCCAAGATGGCCACCAAACCGTTTAGCCGACAGCTTTGAAAATTGCAAATTTGTGATCAGAATACCAAAAAAAACCTATATAAAACCAATTTCAGCCTCAAAATCCATCAAATAAAAAAATCCAATATGGCCGCCAAACATGCTGTATTTTGATTGGCCGACTGCACCATGTTTTTTGACGGATTAACTTCCCTTGAACAAACTTTAATGGCCTTTAGTCCCTAATCATATCAGCCTGACCCTTCAGCGGTTCTGGAGAAGTCGTTTTCGCTAAAACTAGGTCAACCAAAATGACCGCTGAACCATTTGGCCAATCAAGTTCACTTGAACAAACTTGGTTCAGCTCTTGCCCTAGATCATATTTCATGGGATTTGCTTCGATCCACCAAGCGGTTTCGGAGAAGATTTTTAGACATTTCCTAAAATCGGCCAAAATCCAAATTGGCCACTGGCCAAATTGGCCGATCGGCTTCGTTTGAACAAACTTGGATCCCTATGCCCTATGGATACTTCCTGCCAAAGATAACTTATATCGGCCTAGTGGTTCTTGAGAAGAAGTCGTTTAAAGGAAAAAATTGACGGACGGACGGACGCCGGACTGACAACGGACGGTCGCCATGGCATAAGCTCACTTGGCCATTCTGGCCAGGTGAGCTAATGACTGGTTCAATAACCGAGCCAGTCATTCCAGTGATAAATTTTCAACAGTAATCTCTTGGCCTGCAATGGACAATCATTACGATAAATTAGACATTTTTTAAAACCAAACTTGAGGGTTAAAGAATTAGTAATTAGTGTAATTAAACAAATGATGCCATAAATAGCAACAGCATCTGCCACTGCTTAGTGTCTTCAAAATAATCAGTCATAGACGGATCTATTTCTAAATAGGCCACACCAATTTCTAGCCAAGCTCTGCCAACCTTGTACTCTATACATGTAAGCTGTTGAATATTTTGAAATTAATTTTACTGTGAGCTGTTGCTGCCTATGTCAAATTAGTTTCAAGGTATTCAACAGAATGCTTAGTCATTTCTAAATTCACCAAAGACATACAATTCGGACACAGTTGAGATTTTTCCAATTTTAAAACTGGACATATGTTATCTTGCTTGTGACGTAATTGATTATGACATAAGACACTCAAATGACACATCAGATAAATCGATCATCATAATAAAGTAAACTGACATAAATCGGCTATGAAAATGTGAGCCAAGTTTTCATACATACCTCTGTTGATTCCGCATAACCTTCTTCTTCATCAGAATCAACCATACTTTCAACAAGTCCACTAAGGTCATTATCACCATTCTCCGGGTCATCCAGCGAGGATTGCATCAAGTCTGAGCCAGAGTAAGCACTTGACGTGTCACTCGCACGAGAATTACGTTTTATGCAATGTTCACCACGAATGAATGGGTCACGCTGATACATAAGCGGAATGTCATTCGGATACTAGTAAAAGAAATATATTTATTAATTTGAAGAATTGAACAAATTTTAATCAACAGTAAAAAATCAGATGAAAATGCATGTGTGTATCCATACATGTACGCATGCAAAGATATCTGTAAATAGATTTATAGAAGTTTATTGAAAGAAGGCGTGTATCACAGGTGAGAATAGTCAAACCCATAGAGTTAGCATAGCAATAGAGCGCTCATGCGGATACCTTCATTAATATGGAACTAATAATTCATCACTGGAATGACTGGCTCGGCTATAGAGCTAGTTACTCCAGTGGTAAATCTTTAAAAATAGTCTTCTCTTAGCAGGCAAATCGACATTCAATGAGCTAAAAATTGAATTTTCTTGAAAATTCTTGAATCTGAAGGTTTTAAAGAATCACTACCCTTCGCCTCGAGAAGCAAGTAATGTCCATCATGTCATATCCACCTTGGACTACAGTGCTGTTGCCAGGTGAAACAGCTTGGTCAAAACTAGCCCAAGTTGTCGTGTTAATGGTATAACAGAATAATCGAAGGTAATGGGGGATGGCTAAACATTGGTCTCTTAACTGTCTGTCTGCTACATTTTTGCAGACGACGTCTTCTAAGTGCTTTATCTCTGGACCTGCCGAATATTTTGAAAACAATTTGACTGAAAGTTGTTGGTGGCTAAGCCACCAACAATTTTCAGTCAAATTGTTTTCAAAATATTCAGCAAGACATGAGTTTTTGCTCATTGAAATTATTGTTCGGTGACTTGTAGCGGCGAGACAGTCAATGTTTGGGCCAATGACACGCTCATATATAACAGAATAACAGATCTCTAGTGTTGCTAATTTCCTAGAAACATCAGTTATTCGGAATAAAGAGATGGAAATATGAAACATAATAAGTGATATGTCTCAATAAGGCCATCTGTGTTATAAGTCGTCAATGACTAGAAGTGCTTGCTATTCTCAAAGTGTCAGCGTCACTGAGTTATCTTAACCCTTTCAGTGATATACCAGAAAAATTATATTCTTTACGATATAAAGCTTATTCTGCTGAGTATTTTGAAATTAATTTGACTGGTAGCTAGCTGTTGCTGCCAAATTGGCAGTCAAATTAATCTGAAAATATTCAAGTTTTCCTGTAAGGTTGCCATGAAAATGATATATGGGAAATTCATCAGTGAACGTATTGATACTTGCATGATTAAAGTTTGCCAAGAAAGCCTACAGTTCACCTTCCCCAACCCCACCCACCCACCAAAAATGCCATGTTGGAAGGTCAAGAGAAAACTTTTATAAATTTATCACTGAAAGGACTGGCTCGGTTCATGAGGTAGACACTCAAAATGGTAAGATTTAGAAATTCTTCTTCTTGCAAATGTACATTTCGGAAGACGCTTGACAATTTTACAATAAGAATATTAATCCAATTTCTCAGGAACAAGCAGAAATATATGGGTTCAACGCCAATAAATGTAAAAGTAACGTAATAATATTTAACAATCTGCGCAATAAAATGTCTGGCCTGTCCACTTCATTGCTGATAGACATTAGAGCTCATTGCCCTTGACCTTGTGAACACCAAGTCGATTGCTGACAGCATAGGTAGCCATATATCCCAGCTATCTCCTGATAAGAGTAACCAATCCTGAAATATACTCTTTGAGGTTTTGTTAAATGCACACATTTAATAATGCAAAACCAGATTTTGTACCACGGCCATGACCTTGACCTTCGACTTTCTGCGCTCAATGTTATCATGCTGATTCTAGCAGCATCTGCACCCAGGTATCCAAGTTATGTTCTAGTAAGCATAACCAATCCTGAAAAATAAGCCCAAGCGAAAAACTTAATGGTAATGTCGCCGCCAGTCAGCAGAAGTGCTACAGTTTCCGCTACGCAGGCGAGGCAAAAACAGTTTCTCTGAATGCTGGTCAGTTTGGTTATATGTAAGATAATCTGTATGACAAATCCATTAACTGTATGACTGCTGCAAGCCATCAGACATTAATTTCAATGGCCACAAATTCTTGGTCTGCTGAATATTTTGAAAACAATTTGACTGAAAGTTGTTGGTGGCTTAGCCACCAACAACTTTCAGTCAAATTGTTTTCAAAATATTCAGCAGATCCAGAGTTAAACTGCGTGGAAAATGTAGTCTGCAGAAATGCCGCGGACAGACAGCTACTATTCTGCTACAAACTTAGTGAAGCAGACGAGACATATTTCAGGCAATGCTAGCGGCAGTGAAAATACACTGATTTTCCATCAGCTCAACATTGCCAGAAACCATACACAAATAGCTATACATAACAAAATATTGATAGAAATTCTCGATTTGCAGAAATATGGACTGTGGTGGTGTGGCTGGAATGTAACAAATTTTCTGGTTGTGTGCATACAGATAGGGTGGGAATCAGTGTATGCTAAACCTCTGATGATGCTAACCTAATAAGTTATCGCTTTACTGGAGAAAATTGATCAAGAAAATCTAAATATTTTCTTTTTGAATGGACATTTACGGGCCATGAAGACTACAAGTCTTGAAAATTTACCCTTGGTATTACTAGCTCGGTTATCGAGCCGGTTAGTCAATTGGCAGATTATCATAACTGTTTTAACCCTTTAATGGTCAAGATGGTCAAAACTGACCTCTGCAATGATCACGAGTAATGTCTATTTGAGTGAAGAGAAGACGCATTTCTGAAAATTCACCACTAGGATGTAGAGCTGTTCGGTATTGATATTTTACGTTCGGTACGGTATCAGTATTTTTGGGCCCAATTACCTCGGTATTGGTATGGTATCGATATTGGGTTGATACTATACTATACGTTGATAATATCTGTCACTGTAAGACAGTACAGTGTTACGATGGCTGCCTAGCCCGCTGGTGACGCAAGAATGGATTATATTCGGTTACATTACAGTACAGATCTTCATTAGCTTTACTGTTTGACGAAGCAAAAACGAAACAAAAATGCGTCTTTTTCGCGTCAAAACCTCGTAGCGTTTCCAGGCATGGCCAAACACCAAACGCATGTTATTTATTTTATAGGCACGTCTAACGGAAAGTCTACCCCGTCCTACAATATGTTAAACGTATCATGAAATATTTTAAACCCGTCACGGAAAAAGTCAAACGCGCAATCAAATGTATTTAGTAACGCTACAAAGATTCTTACTACGCGTCATTAAACATAAAGTGGAATCGGTCTATAGTCTGTCAAGGACCCGTACATGTAAATTTAAATTGCAATTGGAGCCATATATGTGTTAAGTACATGCATCGCCTTTAGCTTTTTTTGTGGCTGTAAATGATAATTGTCGAAATGTCATCATCGTAATCAATCTTAATTTTGTATAAAATGGACGTGTGTCAACTCCGCACCTGGGTATTTTTTACTGAGTATGAAGCTAGTGTGATGACTGCGTATATTTTAATACATTTTCAATCCACAATTTCTTTTGAAATCTGGATGAATAAACCAAGATATTCTCTGAAATGGGTTTATTACAATATAGTCTAATTTGAGCCGACGTAATAGGCATAACATTTTAGAACAATATATGCACCAATTGCGACTAGTGTCATGCCAAATTTGTCTTATAACGGAAAGGGAAGCGATTTAAAAAATCTGCACATCTGACATTCGGTTGTTTGTGATTTCGCTATTTCATACATAATATGTAACCGAAAATCTCCGCTTTTACATAGACATGCACATGCGTACATAGTTGTTTTACCCGTGCCTGGGGTGCGTTCAGGAAGGCGGAAGGATTCTGCAGTAGTTGGCTCTAGAAATTTTATTCAGAATTTTTTTATATAATTCTGTGCTTAGCAACAACCGTCATCAGATGAGATATTTTGACAGTTCGCCTCTATGTCCGCCTCATCTCAAAAGAAAAATAGGAAGTGGAAATTAGATAAGGGTATACAGGCAACCTGCTGAATATTTTGAAAAGTTTTGATAGATAGATAGATAGATATATAGGTATGTACATACTCGGTATATTTTATAGGCCGCCTTTTTGACATAGTAGCGGCCTTCTCTGCTGGCAGCCCTTATTGCCATACACCGTCCAGGATACCATTACAGGCCCTTGGCCCCCTTGTTGCTAAATTTATTTTGTTTGAAGTCAATCATCAGAGTTCATTGCTGTCATGAAGTCGAGATTCATGGTTGCATTGCAGCCACATTTCTGGTATTACATTTGGCTCCTCCCCTGGGGTAGTGAACGTGGTCGATTGCTATGACACGCCATCGACCAAACAATCTAGTTATCACTTATTTTCCATCGTCAGATAGATCCAAGTTATCAGAGATTGTAACCCACAGCCTATAATTTTTCTTTTGATCACTTCCAGGGTTGTTAAATCTTAATGTATGATCACACAACCTCCTTTATTAAAATTTGAGCAAAATCTGACCAGTTTGTTTCCGATATATCCATAGATTAAAATTTGTACCCAATCTGGATCCAACTTGTTTTTTGTCCAGATCACAGCCAACGTCTGGAAATCCTTGTTTAGGTTATGTTCTTTTTTACTGTCGTCTAATAGTACACAACTGTCAAAGCGTCATGAGATTAGTTCAACCAATCAGATTTGCCATTGATGGCTTTTCCAACAATATCTCTGCCAATCAAAGATAACGAGGTTAAATATATACGTGATGACGTCATCAGAATGGAATGGTGTTCCAGTTCAAGACGATTGTCCATTCGGCATTAGATATATCGAGATTTTCACTATAAAAACGCAGAAATTAGACGAATCCCGCAAAGAAACACTAAATTAAATACATCTGATAAATCCAGCCACAAAATGACGTAAATAAGTTAAAATCTGCTGTACGAATCGCTCAAAGTTTGCAAAGCACGCGAGATACATGTACGGAGGAAACATGTACCGATAAGCGGTTCTGCCTAGACTAGGAACCGAGTACCCGTTTGCTTCTAGCCATAGGACTCGCCGAAAGAACTGGAGAACCGCGGTTGGAATTGATGGCGAGTTTAATTTACCATAAAATTTTCAAACGCTACCAAACGCGTAGGGCAAATGATGCCATACAGACGCGTTTTAAACAAGCTTTAGGATGGGTTTAAGTAAAGCTAACTAAGATCTGTACTGTACTTTACAGTGAATCTAAAAACAACCGAATGTCACAAAAAATAAATCAATTGCAATTGGTGAACTAATGTATTCATATTAATTTGTATAGCTATTATCATTTGAGCATGTTAGATTTCTTTGACTTTATTACGAAAAAACACCTTCATATCGCCAGAGAATGTCGTATATCTCTGAATCTCGTCATCAACGTACAAAATCAGTCGCTATTAAATCCAAACCAATTCTTATTAAAGCCCTCAGATTTCTATAAAATATTATGGCCTGCTTCATTGTAAAACTTATTAGAAACCCAATTCAATAATTGTGGAAAATTTACTGAGGGGACATAATGAGAATTGCCTATGGAAAGTTGATGGAATTCTCTTCTCTTTTGCGCAATTTGTGGCGTCCATCTTGGACCTTATCATATTATAATTACTACCTAATGAGGCTCTCTGATTGGCTATTTTGTAACACACTCTCGATCCCGTAAAGTTGCAAAAATATATTGTAGTTGAATATCTTTGGACATTCGTAAACACCTACTTTTGCGGATTTGAGCCTAGTTGTGCCAGGATTTAATTTTAAAATAACCACATTTATTGTTTCATCATTCGATATAGAATTAGGATTTATTGGGAAAATCACGATTTTTTTCAACCGACCGGTGGTATTTATAGCTCACCAGAATCTGCTGCGGTTGCTCCGAATCATTGAAGGATTATCCTCACTCAACAAGAATAATGGCGCACTAATATTTGGACATGACAAATGACAAAAGTTAATTTGATTATGTTTCTGTGAGCTGTACTCGGTATACTGTAATTGAGGTAAGCTTTTTTAAATAAAAAAGTTGAATATTTTGAGATTTGCGGAGCACCGACTTAAAGGTATCAAAATTTCAGTAATTTGAGATTTGCTCGGTACGATATTTTGATATTGTCGTGATACTGATACCGTAGGGTAAATACGGTATACCGAACAGCTCTACTAGGATGACTGGCTTGATAAATGGGCCAGCCATTTCAGTGGAAAATTTGAAGAAATTTACTTCTCTTGGTCTGCACATGGACATTAAAACACGATTTAAAATTTTTTTCTTTTATGATTAATGACTGATAAAGGGTAAAAGGAGCACCATCTTTTGGCTCCAAAAGGTTTATCTTATAGTCACTTGTATCATGGGAACACATATCTACAGTACAGCACATAATTACGTTAAACATGTTTCCAAAATATATAGTAATAATTACTGTATATTGTTCCACGCTGGAGTCCGAGTGCAACCGATGCACTCGCATGTTAGTGTCCTCTTGCTCGAGGGAGTTCAAGTGGTCAAGGTTCATGCTGATATTACCCCCTGCCACCACACCTGAAGGGGCAGGAGGTAGTGGCGGAGGCGCAGCGGGCAAAGTGAGTCGCTGAGGGCCAGGCCCCGGCTTCATCATCTGAACATCAGGATAATCAACCTGAAAATGCAATGTGAGAACAGCTATAGAACATAATGATGACAGTGATGATGATGATGATGATGATGATGATGATGACAGTGGTGGTGATGATGATGATGATGATGATGCAATCCCAAGTTGAGTTCTTGTCACAAGTATCCATCGACCAAATCTGAAGTGAATACACACAGCCTTTCTAGCTTTACTCAAAACATCTGTTACATTCTAACTCTTTTATGGGAGGTAACTCTGGCAATATTTTTCATTTTTCTATGATTGCTTTCCCCTGAAAACAGATTTTGGACTAATTCTATATTATTTCAGGAGAAAACGCAACTGAATATGGACAGAATTCCCCTGTAACGTAGAACCAACTCAGGTCTTGTCACAATTAAGATATTGTTGTAAAAAAGTCTAATGCTAATCCACAAGCTTATGTGCTCAGCTACATGTATGTAACTTATATGAATCTGGATGGATCACAGAACTTTGACAAATGGTGAGAAACATAGAAACAATCACTTCGGCAAAAGTATTAGCTATCTCCCTGCTGAATTTCTGCAGACTACATTTTCATTTTTCAATGGGATTTAACTCTGGATATGCTGAATATTCCGAAAACAATTTGACTGAAACTTTCAATTTTCAAAATATTCAATATGTCCAGAAGTATTACCAACTGAAATTATTATTTGGTGGCATGCAGCAGTTAGACAGTTCATGTGTTGCCTGATGAATACTATCAACCACTAAAATGAGCTCACTTACACTTATGAATTATTTATGACTTGAACATTTAAATTAAAAAGTAAATCTAACAACTATAAATCAAACCGTTTTATAACCTTATACGTCACACATTTGTTGTAGCCATAGAGCATCCACAGTACACAATACAAACATCAATATATGTATTAACAACCATCTGAGTAAACGCAGTATGTATGAGTACTGTATTGCTTCATTTACTACACTAAAGCCAGTATCAGCCATTATAGTCACCGAGGTAAATGTTACAGCTGCCATATGAGAACACAAAAATCAACCAATTAGTTTTATCTGTATAATTGGCTAAACTGAGTCTCAGATTCCACTAATCACAGGTCCAAGAGGATCCAATTTGAAACAAGAGTTAACGTTTAACCCTTTCAAGCTCAGGCCGATCAAAAACGGCTTCTGCACTAGTCTTCAGAAATGTTCAAGAAAAGACTATTTTGGAAAATTTACTCCTAGAATCACAGTGATAAATTTTCAGTAGTAATCTCCTCTTGGTCTGAAAATGGATATTTTCCATGATATCCATCAGAAATACAGAATGATTATTGGTGTACATTTTCTCATAAGCAGTTTTCAGCAGCATTGTTTCCAAAATTCACGCTAGTTTTTTTCTACTGGCTCCTAAAGAATTGGATTTCTAACATCATGGTGATAATGGCTGGTAAAGCTTCGATTACTACAGTATATATCTGAGTGTTTCTCCTCCCCATAGACTCAATGACCTCGATCAATGCGTCGCGAACAAATACAATAATCATTATTATCATACGTAATGAGAAGGTCGATCAGCAAGTGGCAAAAGCACAGAGATATTTATCTATCAATATGCCCAGCAATATTAGAATACAATCACATTGACAATATACAACCGTACAGTCACAAAGCTAATGAACCTGTCTGTCCGAGATTTATTTCTAGCTACACATGTATGCCACACACCTATTTCTAGTTAGCGGTTTCACAAAAATATATAAATACAATGTATGTAGGTTTCCACAAGTTTTTACGAAAATAAGTTCATTTGCTAAAACCAAGACATTTTAAAAGCCTGGAAACACAAAGTCAAGCAGTTTAACCCTTTAAGACTCAAACCGGCAAAAATGTCCATTTGCAGATCTGAAGAAAACTATATTTGGAAATTTATCACTGTGAATGACTAGCTCATGATAAATTTTCAACAGTAATCCTCCCTTTGGTCTGCAAATGGACATTTTCTAACAGAAAATTGAAAATTTCTTTGATGATTAAATGGTTAACAGACACACACATCATAGACCTAGTAATCGCACCAAAAGAACTAAAGACATGTTCTCTAAGATAGCACCATATTTTCAATTTGGATGCCAATCTTCCTATTGAATTCCCTTGCTCTTGAAGGACACATCTTGACTTTTTTGTTTAGTTAAATGTTTAATGACTATATTTGCCAAGGGAGACAACTTTGGACAAGGAAGATACCGATCAACATGTGTAGAAAAATGTATTTAAGAACTTTAAAAATGCCATTAATACCTCCGGTATGACAAACACAAAATAATTAATCAATCAAATGTCAAAATCTAAATTTCTGATTTTGTCTACCACAGGAATGCCTGATTTGATTATTGAGCCAGTTCCCCTAGTGGCTAATCTTAAAAAATAGTCTTTGATTCGCGTTGAAAATTAACATTCCCAAAGACCATTTGACCAAATAAGCATTTTTTGACTAGCTTGGCCATTAAAGAGGTAATAAATATCCAGTCATATAATTGAAAAGATTTCAAAAATACCCGTTTCTCTTTCGATAACAGGCTATCTTTCTAATCAACAGAAGTTATCTTCCTTGGTGCATGTTACGAGTAAAAGATTAATTAAAGTACAAGTGAGCGCATGATCGGCAAGATTACGTGATCAATCAAGTCTGCGGACCGTTGTCAGAGAGACGACTCTTGGAGACTCTACGAGGGTCAATATGTCACCTAGCGCACGATGTAGATCAATACATTTATTTGATGACTCGATGCGTCTGATCAGATTGTGTAGGATAACTATTCCAGGGGGACGTTAACTACCATATGCCGCATCCAAACACTCGTCCTTCCAAGTCGCTGCCCCAAAAGACAACATCTAAGTGCAGAGCAATTTTCTCACTGTTATTACATTACAGGCAATACAAATTCTACATAGAGGCTTATGAATGAATCATCTCTTTATGGTATTGGAAAACTGGCATAAAAAATGCTGGCTCATTGAGTTAGTGTTGCCAGACAAGGAATGAATGAGGAATCATAAGGTTGATATATTAGAATACAGTGAGTAGTCACCCATTCACTGAAATAAAAGCCTATCAATGAAAATTACTAGTACTCCATGAAAATTCAATTAAAAGTTTTAACTACTCATATTATTAAATTTTGTAATGAAAATCAAAATATTTGCTTATTGAATGTCGATTTTCTGGCCAGAAGACTATTTTTTTTAATTTACCACTGGAATAACTGGCTCAGTTACCGAGCCAGCCATTCCATTCCAGTGGTAAATTTTCAAAAAAAGCTTTCTCTTGGCCTGCAAATGGACATTCCTTGAGATCACTGCATGGGCTGGTTTCGGCCGGCTTCACCGTGAAACGGTTAAAATACTGTGCATTTTCAAAATATTGAGCAGATTTCTTTCATGTAGATAATATCTGACGACCCAGAGTAGCGGCAACGAAAGTGTTAATGCTAGCAAGATAAGAGAGTATTCAGTCTGCTGCAGTCATGAAATGCATACATATACACAGTGAGATTATGCATTTCCGAAAAAGAGCATTCGAGAATGCATACCCTCGCCCTGCCGTTTTTGTCACATTGCAAAAAAGTTTTTCTGATTTTCTGATTTGTTTAATTTTTCAGGTATTTCGGATCCCAACTCAAAGTTGTGGAATATAACCCTTGTGTTACTATTTTTACCAAATCAGACCATTAGTTTCTGAGATATCCATTGAACCAGAATTTGATCCAGGATCCTGCTTTTTTTATCCGGATCGTGGCAAGTCTGTAAATCCTAGTTTACAGTAAGTTCCTTTGCTGTGTTAACATTTGTGCCAAATTGGCTCAGTTATGTTTTTAGGTACATCTCCCGATACACGCACGCGCGCATGCACGCACACACACACACACACAGTCAGACAGACCTGATTACAATGGAGGAATCCAGTTTTAGCTATGGCTCGCTCATCTCTAGCTAAGCTCCACCCACGCTTCGCCTGTGTTGGGATCGATGGTTCCCTAATCTCCCTGACTATCACTTTCCACAAAATTATACAGGTGAGCTGTTGAATATTTTGAAACTAATTTGACTGGGTGCTATTGCTGCCTATGGCATGTTTATTAAATAGTAGACATACAATTCATACAACAACGCTTAGTCCCTCATCAATTAATCAGTCGTGACGAACTTATCTACATCATCTGGACGCAATTGATTATGACGTCATCCGACACGTCACGTAGTTGATTATGATGTCAAGTGATTGATGGATAAACTGGAAAGGTCCATTCTCAGCTCTGGACTTATGGGGTGGACTGTGAGGATAACACATATTCATAATATAGATAAATAAATTTCCAGCTTAACGCCGGCCCATTTCAAGTGACGCTTCACCCACTTAGTACGTGTTTGTAGAGAAATGAAAGCCTCATAAATATGATGGCTTAAGTGCTTGATTGGAGGAACACAATCTGTTACTTAAGTATATGTCATAATCGATTAATTTATGTCATTAGGTAGCTGATGTCACAATCATAATAACATAGAATTATCCATCATCAAGCTCCGTGAAGTCTGTAAAGTGTATGAATTGTATGTCTTTGATGGATTTACAGTATAATAAACATTTTGACTTGGAGCTGTTGTCAGTTGCTGCCATAAGCAGCAACAACCCTTAGTCAAATTAGTTTCAAGATATTCTACTGCTTTTCTGTATACATACTTGAAATTGGGATTCTGGTAAATCAGGCTTCGAAGTACCGTATTTCGCTTAATTGAAGCCTATGCTCTAATAGAAGCCCAGCCCCTAACTTTGACATATGAGCTCAAATGATTTCTTAGCAGTTTCAAAATGGCAAAACTCTGTATCAAAAGGCCCCCCCCCCCCCCCCTAACTTAGCAGATTGTAGAAGAAATTTTCTTTAAGAGAATTTTTTTTTTTTAAATCGTGTCACAGGGTGTGTCTCACTTCACACCGATCTCTGCCCTGATACATTTCCGGCCCCTCTAAAAGTCAATACAGGCCTCGGATTTGTAAATCTCGACCACCTATTAGATTAATACTAATAGTAGGCCACGATATAAGGATATTAAGATATAATAAAGTTTATTCCACACTTTTATAGTCAAAATGAGCGTAAAACAGTCTTGGCATGATTAAATACCTTCCTTATAAATATATTTTAAGACCAAATTTATGTACCAAACAAGCAGCATTGCGCATCAATTTTGTAACGCTGATCAACATTAAATGATCCAAAATGAATTATTACGAACGACAATATAGCCGGCTTAAGTTGGCGAGCCAGCAGCTCTTTTGCGATGGGAGGCGTCGTGTTCTCGCAAGATATTTTAAGCTAATGGGAGTTTATCAAACGGGTATCCGTTATTCAGATCAGTATGATACTCAGTTCCTATCGCACAATGATAATATGTAGAAATTCCCGAGTTCCGAGTCCCCGATTCCAGAATATTTATATCTGAGTACTCGCTCTAAAATACTCTTCAATTGGAGGCGATTCACATGATTTGTATTTTTTCGTGATGCCATTTTATATCAAATTGTGGATTAGTTTTAATGTAATAAACAACCTTTATTAAAGGATACACAATATTTAGGCGCTCAAATCAAATAATTTCACTTCCGCGGTGATGTTTTGAGGTATACATTAAACATAGGCGTAGGCGGTGGGAATTTTTACGGAGAAAATGCGTTGAATTTCCGTGGTATCAGTTTTAGAAAACTTTTTGGGAAAACTCTAATATAAGCCCACCCCATTTCTCAGAGATGTTGGGTTGGAGATTGAACACCTCTTATCCTAATAGAAGCCTAGGCTTTAATTAAGCGAAATACGGTATACATAAATTGATTCCAACATGAACACAGTGGGCGGAGCTAATTGCTAGAAATGGGCGGGGTATAACTAGAAATGCATTCCTCTATTGCTGTCTTTGACTTTCCCACCCCACTCCCATTCATGACCGATATCATGGAATAGAACTTATCATTATTATATACACATCTATCTTATAACTTACGACAATCATCTCTGATGGCTCCAAGATAAGACATTCACTCGGCCGACGAGAACATCCTGATATGCGACGGCCAAAACTGAAAATACACAACAATATGCAAATATTACTATTTTGAACTAAAATTAAATATATATCATAATCTTTGTCATTTTTAACGCTTTCAATGATAAATCCCTGATATACGATATAAAAATTATTCTGTTGAATATTTTGAAATTAATTTGACTGGAAGCTGTTGCTGTCTAAGGCAGCAACAGCTTCCAGTCAAATCAATTTCAAAATATTCCACAGTTTTCCTGTATTGTTGCCTTGAAAATGAGATATGGGGAATTCATCGGTGAAAGCGCTAAATAACCCGAGATTGCAAACTCACTAGGCTACGCCCATGTTGCAAACTGATAGGATAAGCCCATGATGAATTAAGTGGCCATTGCGAAACATTTACCTAATTGTTGGCGCGTGCCATGTCATTTGGATCACAATGTCGAGCTGACAAAAATAGCTTGATGATGCTAAAAGCTGTTTCTGTCTATGCCAACAAGTCTTTAGCAGCTAACCTTTCTCAAAATATCCACTGAAGTGTACCAATCTACAACCTCGTGTAAAATGTAAATGATCACGCGACTAAATGATGGGAGTACAACTGGGAAGTATGAAGGCAATTATTATAGTTCCCAGAAAACAAGGGTGACAAACTATTAGGTGCAATAGACCATAGTCAACTTTGTCAGAAATATAAACAATTTGACACACACATGGCGGGCACACATGCAGGCATGTAGGCAGACAGACAGGCAAGGAGGCAGAAGCAGACATAGAGCTTGGCTTATTGCTCGAAATAATCCATGTAAAGGTATCACTGGTGATACTGCCGAACGAATAGGGCACATATTCCATGCAAGAAATTGTCTCGCCCTCCCACTCTGCTCCCATATCGAGTACCGTGCTAGCAGGCTATGATATCAGCGCTCTTTTGATTTGGTTGGCGTATAGTTCGGGTCCCTGTTAAACAAGTCCCATTCACGGTTATCTGCACTAAGTTAACGAAATGTCCTAAATATAAATGACCTGTGGGTCACAGCCAATGAGCTTGCTCGATAAGAAATAAATGATGACCTGATTGGCTACCCTCCATCCCACCAGCGTAATGTTATTTCATATAGCAAGAGATCAAAGGTCTGCAAGTACAGCCACAAACAGCGGAGCGATGTGAGTGGGTGTTTGCTAGTAGGATGAGAAATCCATGGATATACATGGATTGTCCGTCCTGATAGATCCCGAAAAAATGGTTGCACGGAAATCCATGCTTATCAAACACGGAAAAGCACGGACAATCACACACTTTTATACATTTTCAACAGTATGATACTTTTTAGACTAGCACGGAAAAGCTCGGACTTAACAAATCTGAATAAGAACTTTGAAAGTCCGAGCTTTCCGTGAATGTCCATGCTTGTATGTATAAAGGCAATGGGTCCTAACTACATGCTGACAGGGCTGCTGATGGTGAGCCGCGCGTCAGAGAAGTGGTGGCTGTTAACCTGACTGGTTGATGCCTATGTGCTCCATAGTGTGGAGCTGATGGATCCAGCTTAGGCGGCCGCACTTGTCTCTGCCGTGTAGGATCCACTGCTGAAGAACAGGCTGTTGACCATTGAGCAGTTTTGGCGGTGCTGGTGTCTGTATTAGGTGGTGCAAGGAGCAACTCTGCATCCACAGAGTCAAGGGTGAGATCAAGTTTGAATGATTTAAGCATTGTGAGTAGACTCCTTTTATACTCTCCCTCTCCTGGGCCGGAAGTCGGTTGGGGCATGCCCAAACATGGGAATTTTTTTTTTTTACACTTTTTGCTAGTGAAACGCTTTTTTGGTGGTGTTAGGTTTGGCCTTTTTGGTGAAGCACTTTTTTGGTGTTGCTGAAAGCTGTTTGCGTTTTAGTTTTTGTCTACTTTTGTCTATTTGACCCCAAAATTGTCATACATCTTTAGGACCCCCTGGGCAAGCTTACCACCACCACCCCACCCTCACCCCCAAATTTGGAGAAGATCCCTTTTGTACAACTGGTGCTATTAGGTAATATGTCTATGTAAATGTTGCTGAAAGCTCTTGCTGTTGTTTTATATTTTGACCCAAAATTGTCATACGTCTTTGCTACCCCACAGGTAAGCTGCATCCTAAGTTTGGAGAACATTCCTCATGTAGAAGCTCATTATTCAGAGATGTTTTAAGAACAAGTCCTAGAAGAAGAAGAAGAAGAAGAAAAAGAAGAAGAAGAAGAAGAAGAAGAAGAAGATGATGTCAACTCCATGCTCATATTAACCTTTGCATCTAGTGATACGGGTATGAAAGTCAGATGAGATAAGAACAAACACCTTTGCTGTACATCTCTTAGCTGAAAGAGGACATTACGATCTATCTTCAGTGAAATCAGGGCTAAGCTAAAGCTCATGGATATATAACTGTTAATAACCGACTTATAATCTATATATAATTAAACTCTGATTGCTTGAAATCAGATAAGATTATAATTTATAAAGAGCCTTCCAACACCTGCTGTTTATACTCTCAGGTACAACAAATTAAAAATCACTGACCTGTGACAAACAACCAAAGCATTAGCTAGACATTACCTTTCATGCAGAAGTAAGTAATTGAAAGAGATTTTTTAAGTGTAGCTTTGGGCAGGATTTTGTATATATGGGGACTGGAGATGACAGCAGTAACTATTTAACCTTTAATGGTCAAGCGAGCCAAAACCAGCCTCTGCAGTGGTCTTGTGGGATGTCCATTTAAAGGTGAAGATTATAGATCATTGAAAAAAAATTTAACCTCTTGTGGTAAAATTTCAAAAACAGTCTATAATCTTCACCTGCAGTTAGACATTCACTAAGTACAAATATTAATTTTCTTCACAAATGTTGACCATGAAAGGGTTACCTAGTCAACAAAGGTCTTTAATGGTTGTGAGTCTGTAACTGTGTATGCAGTTGGGTATTGAGAGTCATGCTAAAGACATCTGGGGGGGGGGCGCGGAAATTTATGAGCTTTGTTCATACTAATTTATGAAGATAATGTTGGTTTTTCTTTCTCCCAAGGTTATGAAGATATCATCGATATGTGCATGCTACCTTGCTAACCATGGCTGTGCCACCACATTGGTCACAGAAAAGGTCATTCAAGACGTTTCTAAGACCAATCTAATGAAGCTGAGTAGACCAGGAATAGTTAGTGACCCTTAGTCTAAGCCAATTTTGTATGAATTTACAAATGGCAGAAATTCCTTCCCTATTTGGGACGTTGGTGTAGAGGGAGGTGACATCCATGGTGACTAAGAGTGTCCATGTTTGTGTTGCACCAAATTTTCTACTCTGTTGATGAAGTCTGTGGTGACCCTGACATAGGAGGGAATTTCGGTTACATGCAGTTCATCAATAAAACTGCTCATGAGTTCTGTTGGACATCCATTCTCACTGATGATTGGTCTCCCTGGGGTGGGGGTATTGACAGTCATTTAGTGTAGGCCAAGAGACAAGACCACTTTTGACAATTTACCATGAGAATGGCTGACATTAAATATCCGTAGGCAGCAACAGCACTATATATATATATATATATATATATATATATATATATATATTGGAAGGTGGATCGGGTGCGCCATCACAAGTATCCCCATGTTCATAGCTTTGCCCTTTTGACCCACATCCACCCTGGGAGCGGAGCCAACTGTGTTCTCTTGCAGTTCACAATCATATGGGTAACTCACAAAACATTACCAGGTTTGGTTGTATTCTGTCCAATGGGTTGGGAGAAGTTGTGTTAATTTCTGCACATAATCCAGATACTTATATTTATTATCGGGATTAGATCTGTAACTTATCACTATAGAGCCCTGTGGAGTGTGGCTCATTCAGGTTAATTTCAAATCTTGAAATAGTAATTCATAACGAACAATTTGATCCTGTATAAATAGAAGAATCTATTGAGAGAAATACTTAACAGCGTAACACATTACAGTTGCCAACTTGGCAGCATTGTCCAATGACTGACTTATATTAGTTGAGTCGCAACTAAAAACTTCAGAGAGAATTTACATTAGACACTTAACTGTTTGACTGCTGTAAGGCACCCGACAATAATTTCAATGGGCAATAACTCTGGACTGGCTGAATATTTTGAACACAATTTGACTGAAAGTTGTTGGTGGCTTAGCCACCAACAACTTTCAGTCAAATTGTTTTCAAAATATTCAGCATTTCCAGAGTTAAAGCCCATAGAAAATATAGTCTGCAGAAATTCAGCAGGCAAACTTTTAATAGACATGAAATATTTCTCTATCTTGTTATTAATTAAGAAAAAAGAAATAATTACCAGACGTCAAGAAGTGACTTACAATATACAAATATTTTATATCCTTGCCAATGGTCCAAAATAGTGACACGATATCAAGTATAGTTATAGACTAAATGACTAATGTATCAAAAGCATGACCCTTTGACACATTCCAATTGCAACCCTATGTTATACAGCATGTCCCATTAAATTAAGAAGAAATTATACTATTTGTCCACTTTTTATGCTTAATAATTGTCACACCATTAGGGCATAACTACTTGTTCCTAACACACACTATGCTGTCAATCCCTGCAAATAGCGCCACTATTGCTGGCAAATTCCTAATAGCTATGGCTAACCTTAAACCCTCTAATCGCCATGCCAGCTAATTTTAAACAGCCTTTGCAGTCACACAGGTCCTGAGAGAACAGTTCATTTTCAGGCCAAGAGAATGATTTTTGAAAATTTACCATTTAAATAACCAACTCAATAACTGAGCCTGGGTAACATTCCAGTGGTAAATTCTTACAAAACGACCCAGACGTCTATACTGGTCACACGTTTTGTTAGCTTACTAATATACTTACCCCTCAATTCGCTGTTTGCTATAAGTCACCTGACTTAGATATCTCAGAAAAACTGAACCGATTCATTCCCATGGCGTGTGGGTTCCCTAGTAAACAAGGTTAGCTGAGATACATCCCTCCATTGGGTATTCTTGATAGTATCTCTTTAACTCTAAAGCAGTCATTGCGCTAGGGAACCGGTTCCTCTATTCCTATAGAGTATATATATTATGACTTATAGCAAACAGTGAATTGAGTGGCATAGTATTTTTGTTGTGTTACAAAACTCTTCTTTTGGACAGCAGCTGGATATTTATTAGCCTTTTAATGGTCAAGTCGGCCAAAACCGGCCTCTGTAGTGGTCTTGAGGAATGACCATTTGCAGGCCAAGAGATTATTTTTGAAAATTTACCACTAGAATGCCTGGCTCGATAACCGAGCCAGTCATTCCAGTTGTAAATTTTCAAAAATAGTCCTCTCTTGGCCGGCAAATGGACATTCGATAAGCAATTATTTTAAGGGTTAAGCCAACCTATCGATTTTCTAGACAAATCTTGTCACAATGCTAAGATGAGAAATATATGTAGGCCTTAAATTAACACACCGTAACCCTTTAACACTCATATCAGCCAAAAACACCATCTGCAGTGGTCTTGAGAAATGTCCATTTGCAGACCAAGAAGACTATTTTTGAAAATTTACCACTGGAATTCCAGTGGTAAATTCTAAAAAATAATCTTATGGTCTGCAAATGGACATTTTCTATGAGAAAATTGAATTTAAAAAACCCAAATTTGATGGCTAAAGGGTTAACACTTGCCCAAACATGGTTTCCTAAACTGTGACCAGCGCTATTCAGATTCCTATAAATCAGACCACCTTTGTTCATACAAAATCCTGAGTGTCCAGTGCTTTAAACCTTCAATAGGAACAGTTATATAAGATTCTCTTGACCATGTGTGTCTTACCAAACTGTCCATCTTTAAAGCACAGAAAGGTTAATGTTGTGACATATAAAGAAACAAGAGACCCAAGGGCATGTGCCACTCACTTCGACCAATATCATTTGAACCATTTGTATTTAATTGTCTCACTGCTTTAAGCCACCGGACAATGATTTCAATGAGCAAAAACTCTTGACTTGCTAAAAGTCAAATTGGTTTCAAAATATTTAGCGGGTTCAGAGATACATGTATAACCCTTAGAATATATCATCTGAAAAAATCAGCAGTTAGACAGTTAAACAGACGAGATAATTTTAGAAAAATCCAAGATTATGCTATCAAAGAAATTGACCAACCAAAATTCTGAATAGAGGTTCTAGAACTTACATGTACCACTTGAGAATCCTTTCAGTCAAATTTCTGAATAGAGGTTCTAGAACTTACATGTATCACTTCAGAATCCTTTCAGTCAAATTTCTGAATTGAGGTTCTAGAACTTACATGTATCACTAGAGAATCCTTTCAGTCAAAATTCTGAATAGAGGTTCTAGAACTTACATGTATCACTAGAGAATCCTTTCAGTCAAAATTCTGAATAGAGGTTCTAGAACTTACATGTATCACTAGAGAATCCTTTCAGTCAAAATTCTGAATAGAGGTTCTAGAACTTACATGTATCACTAGAGAATCCTTTCAGTCAAAATTCTGAATAGAGGTTCTAGAACTTACATGTATCACTAGAGAATCCTTTCAGTCAAAATTCTGAATAGAGGTTCTAGAACTTACATGTATCAATAGAGAATCCTTTCAGTCAAATTTGGAGGAGATGGCCTTTGACAATTTACGGTAAATTTTTCAAAAATCTATGATTTTCACCCAAAAACTTGACCAAGCAAAATTGTCACTCATGATTATGTGACGTCAACCTATATGTGACGTAATTATGAGGTCAATACTTGAGTCATAGATTGCATTTATCCATTGGATTACCTGCTTATGCGCAAAGCCAAGTCATCCTGCGCAAATCCCCGCAGTGTGATAGCAGATCTGAGCTGAACATCGGACTGACTGCGAAACAATCGGACCCTCCTTCTTTCTGCATGCACCTTTGTAGCATCTCCAACCAAATAAACTAACATTGTCTCCGTGAAAAGTGTCTTATATTTGCATTAATGAACCCTTAACCTGCGCTATATTCAGGCATGATACTGTTTGCGTACTCTAATCAGTGGTGCTATCCTGACTGATTTAGATTAGTAAATCCATACGATGCACAAAGTTCTGAGCAAAAAAGATTATCACACCATACAGCCAGCTATCTACCTGGCGAAACTCAGCAACATTTAGATACTTAAGAAAATCTAAAATTCTTTGATGGCGCCCACTAATCCAAAATGGTCCAAATGACCAGATATATAAGAACCATTACCAATAACACAGAAATCCCTAATTCTGTTACATTAATCGAAACATTAATTGGAAGGCGCAATAGCTGTAAATTTAATCTTCTGTTAACAAATTTGACAGCCTGTCCATCCGCTAGTCATGAGTTAAAAGTCAGCACTGAACACAACATTTTGCTCAAAGCCAGTAGATGCAGTCATATCACGTTATACAAATGGACTTTATAAAGTCACAGTGGTCCACACCCAGAAAGCACTCTTTTCAAAATGGTGACAGCAAAGTCCATTAAGAATTCCTTAATTTCTTTAAATGAAAGCTGAACAGTTCAGCTGATGTCTTTATATAACATGACATAGTTGTAGTCTGGTGGTGAGCATATTCATGATTAAGGCATCAGCGCGTCATAACTGACGCTGGAAGAATACGTCAGTGGATGAGTTACTCATAAATCTATCCACAGGTCCCCGTAGTATGACACGAATGGTCACATGACACCTAGCGTGTGCACAATTAATATCAATATGCAATTGTAATTTTCTTATTCAGTCAAAAGGTTTTCTGTTATTGCAATAAGTAGAAAATTCAAGTGACGTTATAAATTTAAGCTACAGGTTTTATGTTTCTTCATGTGACACCATTGTGCGTACTTGTTGAATGCCAGATGAGAGACAGAATTGACCTTATGAAGTGATGACTAAATTCTAGGAAACTAAAGCAGCTGCTATAATAAGTGGCTTGTCTTTCAAATGCAGATCTCTCTCTCTCTCTCCCTCTCTCCTTCCCTCCCTCCCTCTCTCTCTTAAATGTCCATTTGCAGGCCAAGAGGACTATTTCTATTTTTGAAAAGTTACTACTGGAATGACTGGTTCGGTTATTGAGCCAGTCATTCCAGTGGTAAATTTTCTAAAAATAATCTTCTCTTGGCCTGAAAATGGGCCTCCTTGAAGATGATTAAATGAGGATGTTTTGGCTGTCTTAGGCAAGAAAAGGTTAACCCTTCAATCCTGAAATTTGTTTTAAATAATTTCAATTTTCTCTTAGAAAATGTCTATTTGGAACCCAAGAGAATATTATTTTTTTAAATTTACCATTGAAATGACTGCCTCCATTCTCCAGCCAGTCATTTAAGTGGTAAATTTTCAAACTATAGTCTTCTTTTGATCTGCAAATGGATATTTCTCAACATGACTCCAGAAGCGGTTTTTGAGAAACTTGAGTGTTCAAGGGTTAATACTCTCTCTTTCTCGGCCTTTAGTCAAGATCAAGTCAATAGTATCTCCTCTTCATTTACTCATAATCCGAGAAGTTGGATCTGTATATAGATAGAAATATGAAGCCTTTAGCCTGCTGTATATTTTGAAAACAGTTTGGCTGAAAATTCTTGCTTCCTCGGGTGGCTATAACTTTCAGCCAAACAACAGCGCTGTATATTAACAGTTGAATCCTAATTATCATCCAAGACACAGAACAGGATGAGTCTATGCTATATACTATGTGTAATCTGTTAACATATTAATATTTTAATTAACTTAAAATTCCAAATTATCGATTCCTTCAATAACATTTTAAAACCTCAAATTTTTTCAACAAAATCTAAATTTTCTCAAAATATTCATTTGCAGACCAAGAAGACTATTTTTGAAAATTTAACACAGGAATGACTGGCTCAGTCATTCAAGCGGTAAGTTTTCAAAAATAGTCCTCTCTTGGTCTGCAAATATACATTTCACAAGAACACTGCAGAAGTTTATTCTTCCCGAATTCGGTGTTACAGGGTTAAACTAATTCTAGCTGACAGGATACTGTCAATGCACTCTCAATAAATATGTACAAGAATTGATCTAAAAAGTTCTTATCAACTCTGGCAGCAAATGTAATAAACACTACTTCGCGACAGTATCTATACCTGAGCGATCAACCCTTATTTTCAAAGTGAGTCTACAAAAACTACAATCATCCCAAATAAAAATTCTGTCTTAACATTAGTTGGATCTAGTCGCATCGACAAATCAATAAACTTCATCTATAATGCATATTGGTGGCTGTCTGCCAATCACAAAGCAGTATCCCTGGTCCTCTATTAGCTCCCTGCCAGTCCTATACGAATCCAGCTTAATGTATTTACCGCAAATATAGGCTCAAAACAGCGCCTCTGGCTTTTGGTGTTATGACGAGTCACCTATGCATTGAAGGACAGCTAGTTGTCACGCTATATCGCACACAAACACACTTCATGAAATTAATATGCATTAAATAACTTTTACTCTCTCACTTATGAGTACATGTAGCAATTGAGGCTTGGAGAAATACAGCCAGAGGTATATTATCTATATATATTATTTGTGTGAATAATTATACTGTCACAATGATGGCGAGGTGTGTTTGGCAATCTTTTCTGTTGATGGTTGAGTTACATGCTGGGATGTCTGGCTTGCCCACTGATATATTGTAAATCCACTCTATTTGGCCCTATTCTCTTTTTTCCCGATCTGGCACAAGCACCTTTATCAATTTTAGTTGGCACACAATTTTAAAGCGTACAAGGTTACAAAATTATTAAAGAAACAATCATGGTCATGGTGCTGTTATTGTTGGCACATATACAATCGACATGAATGATACTGTTCTGTGTGAATGTTCAACAATTTATAAGACGATATTACGACATAAAAAGTACATTTAGTTGTCTTCTTTTCTAAATTATTCTGTTTTGGGAAAGTGGGCGAGCAATGCGGCAGTAGAAACTCTAAGTGTGTGGCATAATGACTAAAGCTAGGAGACAGATAAATACATAAGACCTGCTTCAAATGCATCTGTCTTACCTTCAACCTTCAAAAGAAATATCCCATATAAAAGTGATTTGTTTTGAGAACAAACCCTTTTATACTCCAGCTGGCTAAAACTGGCTTCTGCAGTGCTCTTGTGAAGTATCCATTTGCAGACCAAGAAGACTATTTTTGAAAATTTACTACTGGTATGACTGGGTCGATGACTGAGACACTCATTCCAGTTGTAAATTTCCAAAAATAGTTTTCTCTGGGTCTGCAAATGGACATTTCCCAAGACCGACTTGAAGCTGTTTTTGACTGATATGATGGCTGATGAGTGTTAAAGGAGACTAATTTTAAGTCCTGTGGATGATCCCTAATGGACCTTTCCATATTTAGCTATGCCCCGCCCATCACTAGCTAAGCTCCACCCACACCTCGCCGTGTTTGAATTGATCGATCCCCGAATGCCCTAGCTATCAATTTCCTGAAAACTATACAGGGAAGCTGTTGAATATTTTGTAACTAATTTGACTGGGTGCTGTTGCTGCCTATGGCAGCAACAGCACCTAGTCAAATTAGTTTCAAAATATTCAACAGAATATTTATTAAAGAGTAAAAGCAAACAATTTGTACAACAAGGCATAGACCGTCATCAAATATGTGTTCGTAACGTACTTATCGACGTCATTCATTATGATGTCATTGTACACACCACGCAGTTCATTATGACGTCATATGATGGGTGGGTACTCTGGAAAGGTGAATTGAGTTAAGTCACCTGAATACTCACCTAAGACAGACCTGTCAGCATTGAAATAATTCAGCACAGTAACTAACCAACCTGACAGCCTATCCGGCTGGCCCACGTTATTATTATGATCTATAAGCATACAATTCTCCTACCTTCTCACACCCAGTCCCCCATTTATAATCTCATAAAGCCTACAAATAAACAACCTAACTCCACACCACCACCCCAACCCCCAACCACACCACGACAAAGCATCAGCCAACACTACCACCACCACTAACCATATAATTCAATCACCAAAAATGAATTACGGCTTCAATATCCATCAAAATAAAAAAATCCAAAATGGCCGCCAAACACGCTCCGTTTTGATTGGTCCAGGGCAGCTATGTTTTTTGACGTATATCAACTTCCCTTGAACAAACTTTAATGTCTCTTAGTCTCTAATCATATATCACAAATTTCAGCCTGATTCGGTCAGTCGTTCTGGAAAGTTGTTTTCATGAAAACTAGATCATCCAAGATGGCTGCCGATCAGTCCAATCAAGTTCCCCTGAACAAAGTTGGTTCAGCTGTGGCACTAGATGATGTTTCATGATTTTTTAATCCATCAGCCAAGCAAGCGGTTTCGGAAATCGGTAAAAAATCCAAGATGGCTGCCAGCCATGGACTATCGGCTTCGTCTGAACAAACTTCGATTTATATGCCATAAGGATGCTTCTGCCAAATATAATTGAAATGGGCCCAGTTGTTCTCGAGATGACATTTTAACTTTCCCATTTATTTACTATGGGAGTTTTTGGCGGGAAAGCAATCCAAGATGGCCAACAAACCATTTATCTGACAGTTATTAAGATGGCAAATTTGAAATTAGAATACCCAAAAACCTATGTCAAACCAATTTAGCACAAAAGTAGTTAATTAGTGAAATTATGTAAAGTCTAGCAGATGGATTATAAATAAAAGGCAAGATTTTCTCAATTTTTAAAACAAATAATTTAATGTGACTGTTTGTTGATCAGTGAATTTACAAAATATAAATATCTAATTCACCTGTGGAAAACATTAAAAATAGAAAATAATTCTTTATCTCAAGAAAGCTTTTACATACTCCAGGTATTCCATCTGCAGCCTACCTGGTTGCCATAGAAACACAGTTGATAATAACTACAAACAGATCTCAGTTTTTCAAGACAAGAAATTAGATTATGAATGGACGAAGCTTGTTTTCATAGCCCTGGATCAGATCAGGCATTTGCTTGCTTCAAAATATGATTAATTAAAACCCTTGAAATTGCAGTGTTTCAGCTTCATGACAACTATATATACAGGGAAGCTGCTTATCTGCAACCTGTTAAGAATCTAGCTGGTGATTTGCACGGTAATTTGATTGCCTGCACTCAACAATAATACTGTGGCAAATTATGTGCAAGATATTCAGCAAGTATGAAATTTTGCTCACATTATATTATATTATATTATATTATATTATATTATATTATATTATATTATATTATATTATATTATATTATATTATATATATACATATATATATATATATATACATATATAATTTGTTGGGTCCGAAAACATGTGTTATTTGGAAAAGAATCGACCAACCAAGCACTTCCCAGATCTATATATACAATGGCTACAGCTTAGTATGTTATTGCTACATCTATATATAGGGGAGATAAATCTGATCACTGAAGCACTGTAGCGGAGACTGGGATCTCGGTATTTAGGACCCGACAATTGAGCGATTTTGAGTATATATATATATATATATTCCTATGTATAGAGTGAGTGTATGGATTAAGACCTACTAAACATATTAGTTAGACCTAAACACATTAAATCAGCAAAACAAAAGCGAAAGGCGCAGTGGATGGTGATTTTGATTTATGACCCGATAATTTAGGACCCAATAAATGATGACCCATTAATTCAAACAAAGACCCATCAGCTCAAAAAAGGCCTGACAACTGCTGTACGACCCACCAATAATAGTAAAAAAACTTATGAAAGTCCCGACAATTGATAATATATATAGGAAACACATATCTTTGAATTAATCTGTGTCAAGTCTATAAATGTGGTCAAGAATGTCACACCTGTTAATCTATTACAATTGATCTAGTATAGCCAACTGCCAACCTGCAGGACAGCATAGGGCATAGGAAAGGGGGGGGGGAGAGAAGGCGGGGGGGGGGGGAAGGAGATAGCCCTCCTATTGCATTACACCACCAAAGCTTCACCAACCATTTGGTGCACTTGTCCCCTGAGGATAGTGAATATCCATAATAGGCCTATTGTAGTTGTCTGAGTGCATTGTTGCTTTAAACATATTTTTATTGCCCATGAATGGCAATACACATTTCCCACATTGTCTTCATTACATCGGGATTCCCCTAAATCAAAGATCAGAGCAAAACTGCTGTCTGGTAAAGCCGTCAACAAGCAGCTGACCGGGCATTGAGTTAGTATTGCACTAAATACACTGCAATTTCAGCTGTTCCTATGATAAATTAAAACCACTATATTATTTTTTAAGTCATACATCATTCGAAAGTATATTCAATTGCCTAAATATTAATGCATCATTTTTTATATTTTTGCAAAAAAATTCACGGAGTTATTTGCATATATAAAATATACCATTATACTTAGATTCATTAACCCAAGTGGCCAATAGGGGCTATTTTAAAATTACAATTAACTGTATTAAATCTTACAAAACTATAAAAATTAATACAGATATGAATAGAAAATCGGCTTAGATTTCCAATGATGTATGACTTCAATAATATTATGAAATTAGTTCTTCATATAAACTGCTTAAAGTGCGTTGTATCTGATACTAATAGTAAAGTAATGTTGTTTGCGTGTCAGCTATCGCGGTTACCTGCCAGAAGTCGTATGTGCAATGCATTCTGGGAAGGTATTTTCCCAAAACACGATAATGTGGGAAAGGTTTATTATAGCATGGCTTCATTTTTTTAGTTGAGGGAGAATTAGTCCGGGAGCCAATTTTCAAAAGGGGTCTAGAAGAATGGTTTCGTAGCACACCCAGTATTCAGAAGGTTTGTCTCTATATTATGCTAGACCGATGTCTTGGGTATATTCTGAGCCGTGTTGTACAAGAAAATTGTGGTATCACTAACCCGTGAGAAGCCCATTTACAATAGGTGTTGAATGTAGTTTTCCGACAATTTTCACAATGGTAAATTTTCCACAAACTTAAGCGCATGTTATATCAATACAATCTTAACCAAAATGGAAAGGAGTGATCGTATATCGCAGATTTATACATAATCAACCTCGTTTAAGACACCCGTATGTTGCTTTGTACATATTGGGGCACTTAGGTCTTCTTGTGACTAGCAATACCTTAGCTACAACAATGCCCATGTTTTCTACATTTTTCATAATTAAACTTTTAACTGACATGCAGTGCATGTCTACACAAACTGGCAGGACATATTTATCACGTGAGCAAATGAGAGAATGTTACTCATCCGTGTCAGTCATCTTCGACAATTGTATGCTGAACATTGTCACACATTTCACCTCCCATACAAAGGCATGCTTCAGTGCAGAGTAGATTGTTAGCCTTGCATTGACAGAGATCTGTTCTTTTGCAGGCAGACTTTTGACATCTACATGATGTGAGTTCAATAAATCCAAATGGAGCAGGATCCTTTGACATTAGAACAGGCTTGAGTAGACCATCCACTATACTCCAGCCATGTCCATTTGGAGATGGAAGATTCTGAACAGCTTGCAATGAACGTCTCCAAACAAGAGCTTGAAAATTGGCCCTTTCGGTGTGATGCTTTAGACTATTCGATGTAGGTGGAAGATTTTCATTTCTTTGTCTCTTTTGACAAAAGAGCCAATAACGGGTTTCATCAGCTGTCTTTCCCACATCCCTGGTGGTATACAACTCACAGACAAATTTCTCACATAGAATTGCAGTATTCGGTGATAAGTCAACATGTTCGCCGAGTTGGGCTAAGCTAAGCTGATGACATTCAGATGACTAAGAGATTGAATGATTTTCTCTTAGCGACTCCAAATAATGCACTAGTGCTATCACAACCTGTAAGAGAATGAAACCCAGGCAAAGACAGACAGATAGCTGGGCCCAGTACTTGAGCAACTGTATGTATTGGTATGTATCGCAATTTGTCCTTTGTGCCCGTACGGAACCATAGTTCAGAACAGTGAAGCGAACGATACGTATATATACTAAGTACTGCCACGTCTGTATCAGGAGACTGTATAACAACACGCATGTGGTCTTTTGAAGCGTGTAGCGCGTGCAACATCATACGCGTATCTGCTTCCTCATGATCTGATCGAAGTTCTTCCAAATACGACGAATTGTTCGCTGAAATGACAACAACATCCATTCCATCGTTAAAGCCACCAGCAAGAATGACGCAATGGTCGGAAGATAGCATATTTGGACCAGTATCACGCCACCGCCTGCTGAGAAATGCAACCAGGTTACTTTTGTTGCTTGGATTGCTGATATACTTGGCCCATTGCTTTGGAACGGGAGTATTTTCTCCAGCAATCTTTACTTCCAATGCTGTTGATGACCCACGTTTTAGCCGCTCTTCCGCTTTGAGAGATTCCAGTCTATCATATCTGTCAAAAACTATATCTACTCTGTTGCAGTCTTCTTGATTCAGTGGAACTGTAAAGATGTGCCAGTATTTATCAGCCAATTCTCCAAATGTAGACGTACCTCCAGTTTTAACCATTTGCACAATTGCCATGCCATCTACTACATAAGCTGTTGCGCCTGTCTTGTCAACAGGTGGAAGCCGTCCATCAACATTTACTTCCTTTTCTAGTTCACTTAACAAAACACTTTTCACATTCTTTCTTAGAGTCCCATCCATATGTGACAATGATAGTGGAACAGCAGACAGTTCATACGTCATCACTAGTTTTAAATCAACATCTCTGGACCTTGCGGCAATAATTAATCGACCAAATAGTTCGCGGTCAGATCTCACATTGTGAATTTTTTCATCATTTGTTTTGAGTTTTTTCTTCTGTGCTAAGCTGGCAAATGTTTTAAGTTTTAAGTGTGGCAACGTGTCCCAAAAGCTTCTCGTGTTAGTGTCCAGCCGCTCCTGAACAAAATTGTCCATAATCTCCTTACCAATGTCACAGGCAGAAACAAGTCTCTTGGCGATTTCACTAGGCAATACCACGCCAGTTGCAATGTTTACAAGCGGAAGACACTCGCTGTCGTCGTTTTCCGCAATATTAAAGGGATTGGTCATTATATCTGATGAGAACATCGAAAGCATCTTCTGCACATCGGTTTCATCCCTGTTCATTCGATTAGTCCCCATTTCCTTATGTACTCCAAACATGTGACTATCTTGTAACCCACACATTTGCTTTGTGACCGTTGTTATGGCTGCCCTCTCGTGGCTAGTTAAAAACCACCTCTCCAGAGCTCCTGGCTTTTGTGTTATTCCAATAATACCACCTCGCTTTTTGGAATCCAAATTAATCGATTGCTCTAAGGCCATATCTGTCCACACTTGATTGAATGGATGGTGTGAGCGACTTACGGAATGATTTCCATTCAAGAATTGTTCATGTACATGGGGATGTGTACTTGGAAGCATCTTCATGTCCGCAAGATATATTGGCAGCCATCTTGCATAATTGGTTCTGTCCATGCTGTAGAAATATGGTGCCATAGCAGCAGTAGCAGATAGGTGTGCCTGCCAATCTCCAGTTCTCTCAGCTCTTACAGTGGTACAGCTTGATATACAGATTCTATGATGGAGTTAGTATACATACATAAAATATAACCTTCACATTTCACCCTCGCCTTTGGTATATGCATGCAAAATGTATGTTGGATATATGTTAGGTCGATATCCGTCTAAATATCATATATGGTGAATCTAATACGATATTACTTTGAGGTATGACACGATCATGCTTATATCGTTGTGCACTGTGGATACAGTCAAAGCCTAGACCCCCCCACATGCAAAGAAATCAGGATAACTAATTAGTGCTACCACAATTTGTTTGTACAACAGGGCTTAAAATGTGTGGGACATGTCCCCCAAGCCACAGCAAGTGTCAGACCTTCCGAATACTGGGTGTGCTACGTCACGATTCTGACCTAGCTTTAGCTAAATGATCACTCGTATCACTAACCTTTCATACAATCAAGCTGAGCTAATTTATCACTCACATAAAACCTTAGTTTTTGCATTACTTTAAGATTGCTTATGAGCGCAATCACCCTCTTAAACTTGATACTGGACTTAGCTTTGTAGCTTCCATGTAATAGTACAAATAGTCTTCTCAAAATATCTTGTAAATGGATATTTCTCAAGGCCACTGCAAAAACCAGCTTGGCTATTAACTCGTAAAAAATGATAAATTCCCTGTATCTCAATCGCGGCGCAAACAAACAAGAAATCTGTTGAATATTTTGAAATTAATATAACTGGAAGCCATTTCTGCCTTAGGCAGAAATGGCTTCCAGTTATATTAATTTCAAAATATTCAACAGAATATGTTACACATGGTAAGGAACTTACATGTACCGTTTCACGGATCTTTGTTGAAATGGTTAAAGGGTTAATACATAATAGGTACATGTAATTAATACCTAATGTCCTCACCATATACCTAGAGTAGTGTCTCAATGTCATAAAACTGGTCTATAGCTGTCATAATCAAATGATAATAAACATAATTGATACGCCATAATATGTATTTAATCAAACTACATAACTAGTATTCCAAAAGGGAAGATTTGATTAAAATACATGTACCGATCATTATTGATTAATTGATTAAATCATGCAATATCTAACATTTAATTGAGAGAAGTTAATCAATAAATGAACCAAAATGACCCAACTAATTTACTTGTCTACTAGAAGGCCACAGTCACTAGTGATTGATACCTGTCGCTGTTTTAGGCTTGAAAAGTCCAATGCCTAGCACTGAAGTTATTGGTTTGATTGGCGTCTATCTAGTCCCTGGTTTCAGGTCCCATTCACACCATATTTAGGTCGGTTTTATTTCAGTCTATTATTGGTAACTTCCCGAGTTTTTACACTGGTACCCATTTATACTCCTGGGTGGAGAGATTGGAATGAGGAGTGAAGGATATTGCATATGTTTTCAGCGATTGCTCGTCAGGCACCTGATCACCCGACAATTGAGCTGGGTTTGAATCCCACCCGCCTGATTACCAATCGATCACGCTAACACCACGGCCAATTGTCGTCTCCCCTAAGCACTGGTTTAGTGGCCGCTATATATAGGTAGTTGGGTACGGCTTATGTACTCATCATTACATATGTAGCGGCATGTATGTTGGGATGTTTTTCTTGAACTTTTCTTATTCTGAGAAAGCAGACAAGCATGGCACTGTCATAGAGATTAAATGCGTGTCATTTCCCATCAATCCGCTTAATAGCATGACACTGGACAGGAGAACCTTCTGTTCACAATGGAAAGACAATCTCAAACAGGAAGACAGTCGCCAGGCATATTTTTTTCACATATTATGGGAAAGAGTAAAACTCAGTTTGGAGGTAGGAAACTCAGATCCAACCATTAGATTTTCTTGACGTAAGCTCAAATCTTCGGGTTACAAGGTCACCGGACCTCGAAAAGATTGACCCTTGAATCTGCCCACCCTTGTCACGGAGCATGTTTCGCTATCCACTTTAATACAGGCCTCAATGCGCATACAAATATTCACCTCAGGAGAAAAAAGAAGCATAGTGGATCTATTCCATCCACACAATGGAACATAGCAACCCCACCCTATTAGAAAGAGGGACCCTATATTCCCTCAACCTAGGGTTGCACGATTTTTCGATTATTCGATTAAATAATTCAAAATGATCGTGGACGATTATAAAATGAAATAATCGTATAATCGTCATGTTGAAATTTTTGTCAAGACACTTTTACGATTGTGAAACTCTGCTCACGTTACCAATCATGGAAACAAACATCCGGCTATCAGCCGAATGTGTGAATGATTAAATAAACTAAATAAATAAATAACTGATTTGTTTGTATTGACTCATGATTAGTTTTAAATGAATAAAGATTGTTCACTTGGTCGCTATTTGTCATTGTTGCTGTAATCACACACGCTTATCCCGCGTTCCCCATTCTCTGAATAGTTATGTGCTAATGGTTTTCCCAAACAAGTTCTAAAACTGATACCACGGATATTCAATGCATTTTCTCCTGTAAAAATTCTCACCGCCTATGCCTATGTTTTGAGCGCCCAAATATTGCGTATCCTTTAAGAAAGGTCGTTTATTACATCAAAATAAATCCAGAATTTGATATAAAATGGAGTCGCGAAAAAAATACAAATCACGTGATTCGCCTCCAATTGAAGAGTTTATTTTAGAGCCAGTACTCGGATATAAATATTCTGGAATCTGGAACTCGGAACTCGGGAATTTCTATATATTATCATTGCGCGATAGGAACTGAGTATTATACTGATCTGAATAACGGGTACCCATTTGATAAACTCCCGTTAGCGTATAATATCTCGCGAGAACACGCCGCCTCCCATCGCAAAAGAGCCGCTGGCTCGCCACCTTAAGAAGCCGGCTATATTGTCGTTCGTAATAAATCAATTTGGATCATTTAATGTTGATCGGCGTTACAAAATTGATGCACATTTTCTCCCGTACTTGTTTGGTACATAAATTTGGTCTTGAAATATATTTATAATAAGGAAGCTGTTTAATCACGCCAAGACTACAAAAGTGTGGAATAAACTTTATTATATCTTGACCATACGTGGCCTACTATTAGTATTAATCTAATAGGTGGTCGAGATTTACAAATCAGAGGCCTGTATTGACTTCTAGAGGGGCCGGAAATGTATCTGGGCAGAGATCGGTCGGAAGTAGACACACCCTGTGACACGATTGTTAATATTATACACGCTATTCTTACAAATTTTCCTATATAATCTGCTGAGTTAGGGGGTGGGCTTCTAATACAGAGTTTTGCCGTTTTGAAACTGCTAAGAAATCATTGGAGTTCATATGTCAAAGTTAGGGGGTGGGCTTCTATTAGAGCATAGGCTACAATTAAGCGAAATACGATACCTTCCGTTTTCCGTCTGGAAAAATCTTGATACATTCCTTTGTTTGCAATCAGCAACTGGCGTATTCTGTCCATGTATGTATACCCATGTGCCTAACCCATAATCTTACAATCTGCAGTAGCATAATAACGTCCTCTAAGCAGCATTGACGTAGTTAATATAGTTCGTGATTAATCGCATGATCGCGATTATTTTTTTTAACTGATCGCGATTATGAAAAGTGAATAATCGTGCGACCCTACATGTACCTCAACCCACATTTTAATTGCCCTAATTTCCTTTTCTATTAAAGTAAATTGCTTATTATTATGTCCCTCTTAATTAAAATAATTAATGTTACATAAGAGATTACATAAAGGGCTAACTACATGACATTAATTTTTTTCATAAACTTACAATTGATCACTATAAATTATCATCTTGCCTTTCCATACACAATATATTCCAGGGGTTATATCTGTGGACCTGCTAAATATTTTGAAAACAATTTGACTGAAAATTTATGGTCATCTTGACCATAGGAAGCAACAGCAACCAGTAAAATTTATTTCAAAATATTCAACACCTTACTTGTAGTTTTCTATTCTAATTGATAGTCAGACAGTTCAGGGATCGATCGATCCGAAGACGAGCAAAGTGTGGGTGAAGGTTATTGGTAGGGCATGGCTAAAACTGGATTCTTCCATTGTGACACAATATATACAGTTGCGACAAAGACTCCTTTGTCAGAAATGGTCAAAATTCCTAACAATTGACCGTTCCACTCTATCCATCCATCGTATGAGGTCATAATTAACTATGTGACGTGTAGAATGACATCACAATCAATGATATCATGAATGACATCGACAAGTACGTCACGAACGCGTATTTGAAGACGGACTATCCGTTGTTGTACAAATTGTATGTCTTTACTATTTAATAAATATCCTGTTGAATATTTTGAAACTAATTTGACTGGGCAAATTAGTTACAAAATATTCAACAACTTAACTGTATAGTTTTCATGAAACCGATAGGCATGGCATTTGGGGATCGATCAATCCCAACACGGCAAAGTGTGGATGGAGCTTAGCTAGTGATGGGCGGGGCATAACTAAAGTTGGAAAGGTCCATTGACCGACCAGCAAATAACCGAGAACTCCCAGACTGACATACTAGAAGTCTGTCTGTAAGTCAAATATTTTGCATCACTGACAGCCATCGAAGTGAACCATTTAACACTTAACCCTTTAACCATACAACTATTTTTGATAATTTATCACTGACTGGCTCAGTTATCGAGCCAGTCATTCCAGTGATAAATTTTCAAAAATAGTCTTCTCTTGATGGGCAAATGGACATTTCCCAAGACAACTCCAAAAGCCGTTTTGATGGTTAAAGAGTTAAGCTGGCCAAAAAACAGTTTCTGTAGTGGTCTTGAGAAATGTCCATTTGCAGACCAAGAGAAGACTATCTTTGAAAATTTACCACTGGAATGACAGGCCTCGATAACTGAGTCAGTCATTCCAGTGGTAAATTTTCAAAAAGTTTTTCATACATGAGAGTGACTTCACCAAGCAGGGTAGGAAATTAAGTCATAAACCACCCCCCACCCCCTCCCTCCCTTTTAAATAAAAAATAATGCAGATTTGAATGTTTCAGAGCGAATTGAGATCATTTCATTTTACAAAGATTTAATGACAGTGTAGGAATTCCTACCCTCGTCTGAACACTCTCGTGTATTGTCAGTCTTCTCTTGGTAAGCAGATGGTCATTGGGGTGTTTTTTTGAGAAAATTGAAATTTTCTTGAACAAATTTGAGGGTTAACTTAAAGGGATAAAACAATAGCATGTCACAATCATAAATCTCTAGAACATGTTGCTGTAAGCTTTAAATTATGCTGTCGAGGTCAGCAACAGCTTTCAAACTGAACTCAGCAAAATTGTTTCCAAAATTATTCTGCTCAGATTCTTGTAATTAACCTTTTGCCATCATTGTGATCTGGGTTAAGTTTCGTTTCATCGATACATTCATATCTCAATTTCAAGACAATAATACAGGAAAGCTTATACATATTTTGAAATTAATATGAATGGAAGCCGTTGCTGCCTAAGGCAACAATGGCTTCCAGTCATATTCATTTCAAAATATTCAGCAGAATATGCTATGAATCCGAAATGATTGTTCTGTGAAAGGGTTAAAATGGATTTCATAGTTGCCTGCCTGTATGTGCTACTACATGTAGTATATCTGCCTACTACACCAAACAGATAAATATCTGAAAATAACTATGAGCTTATGACCGTATTTTTATTCAGGCCGTCTCCAATCACAGCAGAATCTACCACAAATATGACAGGTACTCAAGCGTTATCAAGTGAAACAAAACATTTCGCAGACATCAGGTATTTATTTATTTATACCTCTATACCTGTATTGTAACCCCTCTTCGCACACCATACAATCAGACATCAGTGGCAGATACTGATACAGATCAAGGGGAGTAACTCATTATCAATGTCAGATCAGACTGATACAGGTGAAGGGGTATAACTCCTTACCATTGAAGGATACTAGTACAGATCAAGGGACCTAACTCCTTATACTCTATGAGGCTTTTAGACTGCACCAATCAATCACAAAACCTGCTCACAAGTAAGGGCCTACATAGATCTATAGCTGGCCAGTCATAACAGTATTAACTTTCAAAAACACATTACAACTACCGGAGTTATCTCTGGACTACTTTACTTAGCCATTTAACCCTCGAATTTGTTTTCTCATAGAAAATGTCCATTTGCAGACCGAGATTTTTTTTGAAAATTTATCACTGGAATGACTGGCTCGTTTATCGAGCCAGTCATTACAGCGGTAAATTTTCAAAAATAGTTTTCTCTTGGTCTGCAAATGGATGTTTCCCAAGACCACTGCAGAAGCCATTTTTGGCTGATATGAGTGCTAAAGGGTTAACTAAAATTCAAAGGTGAATATTTACTGTTTTTATAATAACATAAAGCAAAAAACTCAATGAGTTGAATGAATGCATTTATTCACTGAGACATTCACCTATAGCATCATAAGGGTATGCCCATACTGTAGGATTTACTGTACATGATATACTGAACCTACACTAGAACAGTCCCTGCTCATACATGCAGTAATATATACACATAATATTACTTCAATCTACTTAACAAAATCTGGTTTTCACCACATAACTGACTTGTTTATCTGATGAGGGAGGGGGGGGGGGGAGAAAGGTCATTATACCAGACCCCACATCTTGCCCACAGACCCACCACCCTCTCGCAACTCTCCCTATCTTTTTACATACCCCTAGCACCTGGGAAAATGTTTACATACAAAACAGTATATGCTGCAATGTCAGTGCTCCATCTTCACTTCAAAGTAATCACCTTTAAGCTCAGACTGTAACAATCTTTATGCATTAACACTCCAGTCAGGTCAAAATCTGCTTCTGCTGGGGTCTTGAGAAATCTGTTTGAAGACCAAGAGAATACTATTTTTTTAGAATTTACCACTGGAATGACTGTCTTGATAACAGTGCAATCATTCTAGTAATAAATTTCCAAAAAAATGTCTTTTCTTGGCCTCCAAATGTATATCTTCTTAACTTTTAATGGTCAAATTTTTTTTAAGAAAATTTGTAAATGCTCACATTGAATGTCCATATTAAGGTCAAGAAGACTATTTTTGAAAATTTACTGCTGGAATGACTGGCTCGGTCATCGAGCCAGTCATTCCACTGGTAAAATTTCAGTCTTCCCTTGGCCTGCAAATGGACATACTTCGCGACCACTACAAAGGCCGGTGTTGGCTGGCTAGACCATCAACGGGTAAACAAATCTGAAACATTAAAGGTTTAAATGACAAAACATCTAAACATCTAAACACAAGGCATGTGAATTATACTATATGAGGGAAGTGAAATAATGAGTCTGCGAAAACAAAGGCCAAAGTACAGTATTTGTTTCACAAAGCCGTATTCAAATTCCCATGTTATTATTATATCCAACAATGCAACAGTTGCAACTTGCATCTTAGTATAAGTCAGTAGTAATTGTCTGTCCACTATTAGCATTGTCACGCTAACGATTAAATATACTCTAAAATAAGACTGAATACGGTTAATGAGTTTGGTAATAATCACAATGGATATATTGAACACAGCGCAGAAGTATATAATAGATATACAAGCCATTAACCCTTACCACTCTGATGTCAAAATTTAAAATTTTCAAATTAAAGTAAAAGATGAAGCAATGCTTATTTTCCAGCAAATTTGACGGAAGATGGTGCTGTCGTAGACAGCAACATCGTCCACCAAAATTGTTGAAAAATAAACACCAGCTTCTTCGCTATTCATGCAGTAAAAGATAGAATATTGATATCAGTGTGCTAAAGGTTAACAGATAATGACATGGATTTTCGTAACTCATACAATTGTGAAATGTTATCTGTGTTTCTGTCATATTGTTGTTTTGCATTATTGTTTCAGTTTGCTTAGCGACACTCCCATAAAACACATTTTATAATTAGCTTATCGCTCTCACAAACTGAGATACCAGTAATCACATTTCTGTATTAAAAGTTTATTTTAATTAATTAATTTAAAAAAGAGATTTAATCAGTTCCGCTGTGCATATGTCCAGCATTCAAACATTACTCATCAATCTCAATCACACATTCATATAGAAAAGAGAGAAATTAATTATAAATTGAATTGTTAATTTTTTTTTCCCAGTAGAATGGAGGTATCCAATCTATTACTCTAGTATCTGACGTACGGTTTGTCATAATCAAAATATACATCACGTGTTAGCTGACATCACGATTACATGATGTAGGTTCATGACTACAGTAACTGTCTGAATTGCAATTGAATTGAACTTTTGGTGCTTGGTGAATTTACAATAAGTCAATACATTCTGTTGAATATTTTGAAATGAATTTAACTCTTCTCATAGGCGCCAATACTTATAACAAAGGGACATAACTCATAACCTAACATAATAACATGATTCTCTGCAAGCATTTACATAAGTTCCTTTTTAGGATCTTGAAAAGTTACTTGGTGCCAAGGACTCCTACCAGCCACGATGCGAGGACAGAAAAATATGAGGGACAGTGTGGATATAAATGAACACCCTACTTATGAGATAAATATAGGAATGTTTGATAGATACATACCGTACATAACGTATTTATTCAACCGCTGGGCGGGTAGCTCACCGAAGGGGGCGGGTTAATTAGGGTGGAAAAGGTTTGAAAAAATACCACAAAAATAGAACATTTTTCTCAGTCACCTTGAATCAGTATACAATTAATATTCATAAAAACTACTCATTTCACATCACATTTATTCAGAGGCTTTATTTAGGACATAAAGGTGACATTTAGCGAAGTTAGGAACAAATGATTTATCCGTTGTTAAATTGGATGGAGGCGCGTTTGTGATGCATTCACTGATACATCGGAAAATATGCCATAGCCGTATCTCGATGCATAATTCACGTTAGCAGCTCTATCACTGAACGGCAAGATACTGATCAGAAACAATTTAGGCATTGGTCGAATTGACTGGAGGCGCGTTTGTGATGTATTCAGCGATACATTAGAAAATGTATAGCCGTATCTTAATGCATTGTACTAACATACACCCACTCACATAGCTATGCTGTTCGAAGCCGTACTTGCAGACCTGTGATTTCTCGCTATGTGAAGTAACATTACGCTACTGGGTTGGAGGTAGCCAATCAGATTTCTGCCTACTTCACGCGACAGGCAAGAGTTCGTCTGGTGACCTAATTTACAATAAAAAAACAACGGCGATCGCGACATCGTTGATCTGGAAAGAGACATTTGCAAAAGTTTGCAATAGTTTTGCTCTAAACAAGTTATCTGAGGAACAGAAAATGTGTAGATTGGTTTTCGGTAACAAAAACCGCTAGTTTGGTTTACGTACATGTGTAAATTTGTCTACTTCCTGATTTCTTATCGAACAATCTCATTGGCGCAAGTTGATTGACCCCAGTTCATTAATATGCATGAAGCTTCGTGAACTTAGCACAAACATCAAAGGCGTGCAAGCCCGGTACTCGATACGGGAACGTAGTGGGAGGGCGAGGATCTTGCAATAGGACGATGATCTTAATGCGAATTCAACAATAGCGCTAGATGCTCTGTCATTGAACGACAGAATAAGCTGACGAAAAAAGATCTTTTTGCACACGTACATGTATTCATGAAAATGGCCAAAATGTTGCTGCATGTTTAATTTTTTCTGGATGCTTTTCTTCTTTGAAGACTAGATGACAGCGGAAGATTTATTATTTCATACTATTGGTAATTTGCTTTTTTTCACCGTTCTCAAAAACATGGGGGCGGTATAATTGGGGGGGGGGGGGGGGGAGAAATTAGAATAAATACGGTATATACATGTAACATGCCAATAACCAATTTGACGCATTTGTAAATTATGGCACAGACCCATATGACAATTTGCTATCAACTTGCCTGCTTGTAAACAGTGAGGAGTACAGACACATATGCCAATCCATTATCGGCGTGTCAACTTTCAAACTGTGCATAGCCCATATGCGATTGGCATGCTGATTTGTAAACAGCGCATAGCCCATGTGCCAATATCAAATTAGCGCTAATCGGAAGTGAACATAGCTGGAGATGAATTGTTATTTCCACCTTTAATGTGTTAATCATTTGACCTGTCATTCTTTAATAAATCAGAGTGAAGTGGATCCTGCATTTTTAATAACAATTCATAAAGTATTAAAAAAAAATTTAAAAATCATCTAAATAGCGTAAGGACAGAAATCAAATTACATATCAGTTCGAATTACAATGCACTTTAATGCCTAATTGATCAAATAATGAGTCCACCGTGGAGATCTTGGTGATTAAATATTTATACAATAAAATTTATGAAGCTATAAAGTCATCACCAGGAAACTAAATATAATTCGGTAGCATACTAGGACATGAGACTTGATGACTAATTAATTGGATCTTCAGTTTATGGCTTGATGGGGCCCCGCATAATCATGTATTGATCTAAAAATAGACTTTCAGGTTCAGCTACTAAATGTAATTATCAGTGGATTTATGGCTGGTAATATTATCAGAATTCAGTTGAATCATGATTCTGATAAAAATATAAATTGCATAAGAGCAGTTTAATGTAATTGTCATTTGACAATTAGAGTCTTGCTCACTATTTCTAGATGAAACAAAAAAAAGCCCTGAATATCAATAACTATCATATTGAAATTACCTCTTATCACACGGATGCTAAAATTCTAGTTTTTCAAATTAAATTAAAAGATGAACTGGTGTTCATTTTTCAACAAATTTGGTGGAAGATGTTGCTGTCAAAATTGTTGGAAAATGGACACCAGTTTCTTTGCTATTGGCAGAGTTAAAGATAGAATATTGATATCAGTGTGGTAATGGTTAAAATAATCAGTGTGCTACTCACAATAAACTATTAGCAGTGAAATACCACTCACATGGACCTCTCTCTCTCTCCCTCTCTCCCTCCCTCCCTCCCTCCCTCTCTCTCTCTCTCTCCCTCTCTCTCATATATATATACACCTGTGCAAAAGTTAAGCACCAGCAAAAACAATAGAACGTAGAAACATGATGGTACAACTAGGCTGCCATACTTTTTGTCCCCGCGTTAGCTGACATAATTCCAAGTACGAAATGCACATGCATGCATGACTTCACGCCGCTTGATGTCCGTGCGTGGCGGGAAACAGCACACGTGTTCAGTTATGTAAAAGTCCAGTTTGAGGTGTGGAACATTACATACAGATTTAGGCGACAAGATTAGGAATTTTGTGTTCATGACCGTGGTTTATTTGTACAGAGAGAATTAGCTCTTGATTGTGAACCGCTATGGCAAGACGAAGGTTAAGTGATCGTGTGAAATGGCAAATCATAGGCATGCATACCACTGGTATGTCATGCAGAGAGATCGGCAGACAGCTGAACATTAACCATACTGTAATCAGTCGTTTGATTGCAAAACATGGGCAAACTAACGAGGTGATGGACAGGCCTAGATCTGGAAGACCGAAGAAGACTACTGCCCGTGATGATCGAGCCCTAGTACGCCTTGTTAGGAGATCTCCATTCACCAACAGCAGAGTGCTCAGCCAGCAATGGGAAACGCGCAATAGAGTGTCAATGTCTACCGTCAAAAGGAGACTGTATGCTGCTGGCATGAAAGCTAGGAGACCTGTCAGACGTCCTCTCCTCACTGCACACCACAAAGAGGAGCGTCTGAGGTGGTGCAACGAAAGAAGACACTGGAACATGAGATCCTGGAGACGGGTACACTGGTCCGATGAAAGTCGGTTCCTGCTTCATGCCACAGATGGTCGAACTCGTGTATGGAGGTCCAGACGCACGGCGTACGACCAACGTAACATCATGGAAGAAGTTCCATTTGGTGGAGGTTCCGTTATGATATGGGGGTGCATCTCATTTGATTGTAAGCTGGATCTGTTGACTGTACCTGGAACACTAAATGGACAAAGATATCAAGATTCCATACTGGATAGAGTTGTGGTCCCTCATTTTGTAAATCATGCACCTGGAACCCACCCTATATTCATGGATGACAACGCCCGACCACATCGTGCTAGAGCTGTGCATGAATACCTCCGCCAGAATGCCATCGAAACCCTACCATGGCCAGCAAGGAGCCCTGACATGAACCCTATTGAGCATATCTGGGACATTCTGGGAAACATGGTGAGAAGGAGGGATCCTCCTGTGCAGAACCTACAGGAATTAAGAGACGCACTCCAACTTGAATGGCAACGAATACCACAATGGCGTATCAGTCGGTTGGTGACCAGCATGAGACCTTGTGTCCAGGCCGTCATCCAGGCACAAGGTGGATATACCCGGTATTAATAATGACAGTCTCAAACTCGTGCACAGATGTTAAACTTCGTTTTCAGACACCATTAATGACAATCTAGCCACGTGTGTCAACTGTAGGGCAATAGTTGTCAGTTGTGTCAACGTAACCATATTCAGGCCTCGTTTTCAAGTTCAAACAAAAACATACAGTGTTTCCCCACCATCATAATCAGCATTCCTCTAGTTGCATTATTACCTCTTGCACTAAGATGGATGGGTACATAAATGTTTATGCTATTGCTTTCTTCATAGTACATGAATATACCCTCGCATGTGCGTAAAAATAGGGTGGTGCTTAACTTTTGCACAGGTGTATATATACACCTGTGCAAAAGTTAAGCACCAGCAAAAACAATAGAACGTAGAAACATGATGGTACAACTAGGCTGCCATACTTTTTGTCCCCGCGCTAGCTGACATAATTCCAAGTACGAAATGCACATGCATGCATGACTTCACGCCGCTTGATGTCCGTGCGTGGCGGGAAACAGCACACGTGTTCAGTTATGTAAAAGTCCAGTTTGAGGTGTAGAACATTACATACAGATTTAGGCGACAAGATTAGGAATTTTGTGTTCATGACCGTGGTTTATTTGTACAGAGAGAATTAGCTCTTGATTGTGAACCGCTATGGCAAGACGAAGGTTAAGTGATCGTGTGAAATGGCAAATCATAGGCATGCATACCACTGGTATGTCATGCAGAGAGATTGGCAGACAGCTGAACATTAACCATACTGTAATCAGTCGTTTGATTGCAAAACATGGGCAAACTAACGAGGTGAAGGACAGGCCTAGATCTGGAAGACCGAAGAAGACTACTGCCCGTGATGGTCGAGCCCTAGTACGCCTTGTTAGGAGATCTCCATTCACCAACAGCAGAGTGCTCAGCCAGCAATGGGAAACGCGCAATAGAGTGTCAATGTCTACCGTCAAAAGGAGACTGTATGCTGCTGGCATGAAAGCTAGGAGACCTGTCAGACGTCCTCTCCTCACTGCACACCACACAGAGGAGCGTCTGAGGTGGTGCAACGAAAGAAGACACTGGAACATGAGATCCTGGAGACGGGTACACTGGTCCGATGAAAGTCGGTTCCTGCTTCATGCCACAGATGGTCGAACTCGTGTATGGAGGTCCAGACGCACGGCGTACGACCAACGTAACATCATGGAAGAAGTTCCATTTGGTGGAGGTTCCGTTATGATATGGGGGTGCATCTCATTTGATTGTAAGCTGGATCTGTTGACTGTACCTGGAACACTAAATGGACAAAGATATCAAGATTCTATACTGGATAGAGTTGTGGTCCCTCATTTTGTAAATCATGCACCTGGAACCCACCCTATATTCATGGATGACAACGCCCGACCACATCGTGCTAGAGCTGTGCATGAATACCTCCGCCAGAATGCCATCGAAACCCTACCATGGCCAGCAAGGAGCCCTGACATGAACCCTATTGAGCATATCTGGGACATTCTGGGAAACATGGTGAGAAGGAGGGATCCTCCTGTGCAGAACCTACAGGAATTAACAGACGCACTCCATCTTGAATGGCAACGAATACCACAATGGCGTATCAGTCGGTTGGTGACCAGCATGAGACGTCGTGTCCAGGCCGTCATCCAGGCACAAGGTGGATATACCCGGTATTAATAATGACAGTCTCAAACTCGTGCACAGATGTTAAACTTCGTTTTCAGACACCATTAATGACAATCTAGCCACGTGTGTCAACTGTAGGGCAATAGTTGTCAGTTGTGTCAACGTAACCATATTCAGGCCTCGTTTTCAAGTTCAAACAAAAACATACAGTGTTTCCCCACCATCATAATCACCATTCCTCTAGTTGCATTATTACCTCTTGCACTAAGATGGATGGGTACATAAATGTTTATGCTATTGCTTTCTTCATAGCACATGGATATACCCTCGCATGTGCGTAAAAATAGGGTGGTGCTTAACTTTTGCACAGGTGTATATATGACTAGCCAGTATGTGCCAGACCCTAAATATAAATAAACTTCTTTGATATTTATGATCTTTTCTCATGTCAACTCACATCCTATTTTATCTAGCTAGCAAAAGTTAATCCCAATCTGCCAACAGATGTCATCCAGAAGGTTAGCAAACAATTTACAAAGTAAATATGAAGATGATATTTATCAGTCGATGATCAGAATAAAACACAATGGTGGGACCACATCTGTCATTCAAATATCTGATGTCATAATCAATTATGTCACTTGTTAGCTGACGTGACAATCCTATGACATAGGTCTGATACGAGAAAAACTGTCTGATTTGTAAGACTTTGGTGAATTTAATAAAGATTTTGTTGAATATTAAAAAAATTATTAGACTGGGAGCCGACTTAAATACTGAACTTAAACACACGCATGCACAGGTGCACGCATATACACAGGCATGGACGCAAAACAAGACATACACTTAAACTTTTTGTGTCCCATTAAATAGAGACAGCAGCTGGCGTTTAACACTTTTAACCCTCGAAACTGATTAAGAAAATTTCAATTTTCTCATAGAAAATGTCCATTTGCAGACCAACAAGAGTATTTTTGAAAATCTACCACTGGAATGACTGGCTCGGTTATCGATTCAGTCATTCCAGTGGTAAATCCCCAAAAATAGTCTTCTCTTGGTCTGCAAATGGACATTTCTCAAGACCACTGCATACGCCTGTTTTGGCTGATATGAGGGTTAAATGGTTAATATCTTTACCTAACTTTTACTTAGAGATGGTATTTAGATCTACGTTTGGTATATTTCCCCTGTAAGAATGAACTATTTAACCAACATGGTACATTTCTTTCGATCAATGCATTTCTCAACAATTTAAGATCTGCAGACGAAATGTACATATATAATTTACGGTACCGCTAATGAGAACCAGCTGAATTTGTATGGATACAAATTTTACAAAGTTGTTGGTGCTGTCAAGTTAATAATAACTTACACTCAAATTGCTCTTCACATCTGCAGCATATTTCAACGGAATGCTATGGTGATTATTTTAGAATATTTCAACTGTTTCAGGAACAATTTTCACTCAAATTTGTATCAAATCTCTATCAAGTAGCAATTGCATTGCATACTAATTTTGACAATAATTTGACTAAATGCTGTTTCTGTCACCTATTATGCACATTACTGTCAAAGTATACAACAGCTTTGTCATATTTTCCCTCGAAATTGATACATTTGCGTTGAGCAGCATTAAAAATATATGTTGTGCAGCGAACTGCCAAGAGAATACTGCCATGAATATGACCTATGTGCTTACGCCTCAAGAGCTAGCTGACAAACGATCAGTTGCACATGCATGGTGAGTTTTTCTTTTTAAAAAGAATCCTGGACTGTGCAGACAATGAATATGGCGTCCAATAGTTACAAAGAATATAGAGTGAGGGCATTGGATGTTGGGCAAATTGTGCAGAAATCAACAAGCATTTCATATCTCAAACAAAATTTAACAAATGCTTCTCTATTTAATGGGACACATGAACTTTAAGCGACAAAATATTTTACTATACACTTAGGCCCTTTAACACTCATGTCGGCCAAAAATGGCCTCTGCAGTGGGCTAGAGAAATGTTCATCTGCAGACCAAGACAATTTTTGAAAATTTACCCCTGGAATGACAGGCTCGATAACCGAGCCAGTCATTCCAGTAATAAATTTCCAACAACAGTCTTCTCTTGGTCTACAAATGGACATTTTCTATGAGAAATCTGGAATTTTTTTGAACGAATTTGAGGGATAAAGTGCTAAGTCAATTGTTAATAAAATGCTGTAGCAGCTATATAAAATAGCTATAGCACATCTCAAAGAATCTGTCTCCTGGCATGCCTTCATCAATCAAACAAAAGCACCCAGTGATCAATACCCCTAATTAGTCCCAGTGTTAAGTGTCTGCTTGTCATCTATAAAGGAAGTGAATTCTGTAAGGCTGATTTTAGGGTTGCACGATTTTTGCTTTGACTCATCGCGATCGATTTTATAAAAAAAAATTGCGATTTTCGATTAAATCGTAGGTCCAAATTCCCAAAAGTATAAACTGGGGTAACGTGACAAGTCACCAAAACTGGGACTTGGAATTTCTAGAAAAAGTTGAAATAAACGATACAAAAATAGCACGAAATTAGAACACAATTTCATGTGACAAATTCTTACCATCCTACATCTATGCTTATGTATACCTTATATCCATAATCGCGGGATTGAAATTTATTAATTGGGACCGCCTAAATATTGCGCATAGTTTCATAAACAGTTTAATTCAATGCTGTTGTGTTATTTTCTTTAATTAGGCATGACAACCGAATCAAAAAGGAAAAATTAGTACACCGCCTGAAATTGCTAAAAGAAGTAAAACAAATTATATTCAGTGATTATTGCCTAACACTCTGACTAACTATATACTTGGTATTTCATGGCTGGCTCGGGGTCTGCAGCGAAAGAAAGAAAATTATATGGCGATTCGACGGAGTAACTACCTGGTTTTCTCAATGACAAAGGTATTGTTAGCTGGTTTCCAGTGTTTTTATTAGGACTTAGTGAACAACATGCATGAAGCAATCAAGAAAAAACAATGGATACATGCGCGAATGGATTATAACTATTCTTTTACTGCTGAATGATGAGTTTTAAAATCTTAGTCTGCTCAATTCTTTCACGATTTTTCAATTTTTTTTCAATTACATCGTAGAAAATCGCGATTTTTTTCTAAATCACGCTTTTCGCTTAAATCGTGAAATCGTGCAAGCCTAGCTGATTTACTGGACAGTCCAGTGGAACTAAGCAACAAGGCAATGTACTTTATAACAAAGTCATTCTGTGCCTTGGATAACAATGAATTTGGTCAATCCTGCCAAAACCTGCCTCTTTAAAGTGTCCAATTACTGGCTATATGAAATCTATTCTTGAAAAATGACCACTTGAATGTATGGCTCATAAATGAGCCCGGCTGGATTAAAGAGCCAGTCATTCTAACGTAAAAACTTTTTTAAAGTCTTTTCTTGGCCTGTAAATAGAAATTCAATAAGCATATATTTAAATTTTCTTGTCCAAATTTGATCATTAAAAGGCTATCTAGAGAAGAGACAACACTTGGTAAGCTCAATCTGTCTGTAAAGGATAGATACTGTGTGCCATTAAAACGTGTTTTAACGGGCTAACAAGTGTTCACAATCCAGTTTTTCAGTCAATTATATGATATCATAATCAACTACGTGATGTGTAATGTCGTGTATGAGTCTTTACTATTTAATAATAATGCTGTTGAAAATTTGTGAAACTAACTTGACTGGGCACCCAGTCAAATTAGTTTCAAAATATTCAACAGCTTACATGTAGCTGTATAGTTTTCTGAAAACTGAGAGTTTAGCGAGAGATTTACATTAACTGTCTTGGGTACCCAAAAGTAATTCTATGATAAAGGACTTGTATTAATGGAGGAATCCAGTTTTAGCTATGCTTTGCCCATCTCTAGCCCGAAGATTATCCAGTTGACATCTATATTGTGGTTAATATTGTTTATTTTAGCTAGTGAAGATTATCTGGATGCAGTGAATACATTTGAAAACTGCATGGTGAAAGCCCAATGGGGGAAATTCCAGTTTCTCAGTCAATCATATGATGTCATAATCAACTATGTGACGTGTAGGATGACATCATAATCAATTACGCCATAGCTAAGTTGCAGTTGCAATTGAGGAATCCAGTTTGAAGTCAATCATATGACATCACAATCACCTATGTCACATGCAGACTTGACATGATAATCTATTATGTCATGAATGACCTGATTTAATCCATCATAAATGCTTAATATCCGTCAGGTTGTACGAAGTGTATGTCTTCACTACTCAACAAAACATTCTGTTAAATATTTTGAAACTAATTTATTCAACAACTTACAAACACATGTACCTGTATAGTTTTCTGGAAATTGAGATGCGGGGAGTGCAGGGATCGATCGATCTCATCATGGTTGAAGCATGGGTGGAGCTTAACTAAGGATGGGCGGGGCATAGCTAAAACTGGATTCCTCCCCTGAGGTCATCCAGACATGATTGCCACTGACATGATTCCAACAGACCATTAGTGATTACCACAGGCATACATCCAGCAACAGACTTTACATTCATATTTCGGTAATGATAATCAGACAGATAATTATTTGGACTACAATGTGACAAGGTCGTTGCTGCCTTACTTGGCAACAACTTTCAAATTTCTCTTCAAATCTTCAGCAAGTCATGTCACCTGAAAGCTAGAATAATTACCTTAGAATTAAACTGAATATTGTTGCCACAAGCTCTGGGTCAAGAATGGAGTCTATTCATGTTGCTTCCCTAAAAGGCGGCGCACACTGGAGCTATCAGCTTAGCAATCAGGCATGAGAGGCCATTGGCTAAGCTAAAGGCTCCAATGCCATTTGAGTGCACATGATGTGATAACCCCTTAGCTCAGTGCCGCTATGTCAAGACTAATTTGTACTCTATCAAAATAGCGTTTATAACTTCAACTCTGACTTTACCTCTTAGTTAAAGTAGAAAGATCATTTATAAGTTCACTTGAACCACCATTTATAAACCCTGTGAATAAGCACCACGCATTATCATTGGTTTAACCTTTAGAGCACTCTGATGTCAATATTCTATCTTTGTAACTGTGTCAATATCAAAGAAACTGGTGTACATTTTTCAACGATTTTGCTGGAAGATGTTGCTGTCGTAGACAGCAACATCTTACGACAGCAGCATCTCCCACCAAATTTGTTGAAAAATGTACACCAGTTGTTCATCTTTCAATTTAATTTAAAATTTTTATATTTTGCCATCAGAGTGGTAAGGGTTAATCAAATATTTCAGCTAAGCTGATAGCTTTATTCCACGCACATGTTTTTCGGCATGAATCACTAAAAATATCAAAGATAGATATTTTACTCACAGTCATTCGTGTTCAAAAACTTAGCAAAATCCACAGCACATGTCAGCAAACGGTCTCACGTGCCCGTTTTCTAAGCTGATAGCTTGAGCTTGAGTCCTGCATTAGCACCACTTAATACTACTATAAAAGTTGCTTAACTCTTATAAATATTCACTATATTATACTATGTGCCTCTGGACATGGAGTGAGGTATGTAACTCTAAGGGTTTGTGGTGCGCATGTATTAGGGTGGGCTACGGGTGTGAGAGTGTGGGGATATTTCTATAATAACTAATGTACTACAGCTGTGCAGAATGTCTCATGTTAAAATATCAGTCAAACCATATACATATATACCACTAGAATGACTCGCTCAATAACCGGTTTACAGTAATAAATTTTCAAAAATAATTTCATGTTCTGTAAATCAACATTTTCTATGAGAATCTAAATTTTCTTTTAAAACTTTGTGGATTACAAGGTTAACCCTTTAACCCTTGAATTTGTTCAAGAAAATTTAAATTTTCGCAGAAAATGTCCATTTGCAGACCAAAAGAAGACTATCTTTGAAAATTTACCACTGGAATGACTGGCTCGGTTATCGAGCAAGTCATTTCAGTGGTAAATTTTCAAAAATAGTCTTCTCTTGGTTTGCAAATGGACATTTCTCAAGACCACTGCATAAGCCATTTTTGGCTGATATGAGTGTTAAAGGGTTAACAAACAGAGAATCTTGATTACCTTAGCTTAGAGATTTCTGCAGAATACACTTAAAAACAAGATGTATGATGCAACTAAACCCTTTTAATGCCAAAATTATATTTTAATTTACTTATACTTACATGTATACATGGATATGGTTGAATACATTGAAACTAATTTGACTGGAAGCTGTTTAAACTCCCAAAAGCAGCAACAGCTCCCAGTCAAATTAACTTCAAAAGCAGAAATAAAGGTATTGCTATATATTGCACATGGTCTACGGCTATGAAAGAGTTAAAATATTTTTTCCCTTACAAACTGCTACATTTTAGAGAACATGTGATAGCTATACATGTACATGTTAAAGTACGTATTGACCCTTGCCAGCTGAACTTCCTGAAGCAGTGGAACAGGTTCTTAACTGCTAATCAATGGATAAATCCACTTTTAGCTATGCCCCGCCCATTTCTAACTAAGCTCCGCCCATGCTTTGCCCGTGTTGTAATCGATCGAACCCTGAATTCCCAGAATCCCAAAAATCAAGGTAGCTCATTGTGCAGGTAAGCTGTTGAATATTTTTTAACTAAGTTGACTGGGTCATGTTGCTGTCAATGACATCAAATGCACCTAGTAAAATTAATTTCAAAATATTCAACAGAAGGGTTAGAAATACAATGTGTACAACTGACAGACTTTTAAAAGTTCATGACGGACTTAGCCCCATCTTTCATTACCCATTCTGATTCAGAATTGGACTCATTAATTGGACTTACCATACAGGAACATCGCTCATTCAGCCATATTGCATCACCACTGGTGCTCTATCCACAAAAGGACACTGCTTGAACAGTTAATCAACTGCTATACCCCTGCATAAACGTAGCTGCAGCTGTTTTGACTTTGAACAGAAGCCACTGCCAAACTGCTGCATTTAAATGTCTCTAGCAGAAACTGCTAATCAACTGCCAATCACTACTTTAACATACACTATTAGGCTCGCTGCTACCTTACACAAATAAATGACTGATGAGGTGACCGTGACATGGAAAATTACAGTGAAATTTATAATTGTTTTAGCAACAGCAATACGTTGGATTTAAAGTACGACAGCAGCCTCTTTTCAGCGGTGCTGCTTTGGCCCGATGCTTCTATGCCGCCGGTTGATCAACTAATTTTCCGCTGCTTTACGTCCTTCATCCCAATTAGTATTTGATAAGCGATTGAATGCTAAATTACAACCAAAAAAACTAGTAAATACATGTACCGTATCATAACAAGCTAAACTGGGAATTGTAAACAGTCAGTATTGTTCAGAAATAACTTAACATGTTTCCAAAACAAATTAAAAGATGATTTTTAACATAATTGGTTTAGAGGACATTGCTGCCTAACCTTAAACAGCAATGTTTAGGCAGCAATGTCAACCAATCCAATGAAGTTCAAAATACTCAACAGAAGATTTCTTACATCGTGTTCAAAATTGTACTAATTAATATGTTTCTGTGTTTGTTTTGAAAACATGTTAAGTTACTTTAGCTGTACTCAGCATACACAATATATAAATATTAAATATTTTAATCATTTGCTGTCAAATATCTTAGAAGCGACTACGATACCAATTAATTTAAAATAAAGTGATCAGACCCGATTTATTTCCAAAATCTAAGTACAATTTAATGTATATAGTCTATATTTCATCTACATATAACTTACTAGCTTTCTCACACATCTTAGCTTACTAGCCTTCTCATACATCTAGTATATCAGTTACATCTAGATCAGCAGGATTATGTGTTATTTAATTAATATGCCGATGCTTTTTAGCTAAAAAAGAATCTTGAATTTTAAGTGAGGACGCCAAGTCACCCATATGTCAGTTTGTTATGGCTTCCCTCTCTGTATACAGATGTATGTTAAAAATAGTACATGTAAAGTGGATCATTTACATGCATATGAAACATGTATAATTTAATAATCTCCGTGAATTTTAAACAAAAATTTACATATATAGCCTCATGCCATGGCAACTACATCAGGCAGATGGCTTCTCGGGGTGTAATCAAATTTACTACATGTATAGATACCAGCGTAATCTTCATTTAACACTTCAACCCTTAGAAATCTTTGAAAATTTATCACTGGGATGACTGGATTGTTTATCAATCCGAAATCATTCCATTGGTAACTGCTAAACACCTAGTGTTAACCATTTAACACTAACATCAGCCAAAAACAGCTTCTGCAATGATCTTGAGAAATGTCCATGTGCAGACCAAGAGAAGACTATTTTTGAAAATTTAACACTGGAATGACTGGCTCGATAACCAAACCAGTCATTCCAGTGGTAAATTTTCAAAATTAGCCGTCTCTTGGTCTGCAAATGGGCATTTTCTGCTTAGCTAGAGATGGCGGGGCATAGCTAAAACTAGAAGTGTCAGTTAGTGAAGAAGTGTTATCTAATCCGGTTTTCTGTGGTTATTGTGCAATCTTTTTGTTTGTTAATTAACCAGAACTTGTCTATGGTTAATATATATATATATACTTTGTGTCTTAACATGCTATATCTGCCTGCTTTTTCTGCAGACTACATTTTCCATTGGGGCTTAACTCTGGATATGCTGAATATTTTGAAAACAATTTGTCTAAAAGTTATTGGTGGCTAAGTCTGATGGCTTGCAGCATGCAAGTCAGACAGGTAACCCTTTCAACAATGAATTCCCCATACCTCATTTTAACTATACCATGTACACGAAAACTGTTGAATATTTTGAAATTAGTTTGACTGGAAGCTGTTTCTGCCTTAGGCACCACCAGCTTTCAGTCCAATTATTTTCAAAATCATCAACAGAATAAGTTTTATATCGTAAGGATTATAGTTTTTCAGGGATTTGTAGGTGAAAGGGTTAATTGTCAATTTTGATCAGAAAATTGAGATTTTCTCCTAAAACTTGCACAAGAAAATCTATGCCCATTTGAAGACTGAGATTTTCTTTTTCTGAAATTTATCCGATGGAATCACTGGCTCGATTGTAATCAAGCCACTGGCTCAATTGTTTACTGGCAAACCATAATTATAATTACTGTTCACTAAATCGCAGCCGAAGTTGAAATAGCTAATAGCCAACCAGTCATCCGAGCTTTTAGTACAAAATTGATGTAAAATTTAAAATGGCAGACAGGCTTTGCTAATGCCACGATTAAATGCATATAAACATGTAAATGTTTTCATAACTTAAATTTAATATTGTATATCAAGGTTCCCTGAAGGCCCAGTCCCACTTTATCTCAAATGGTAACCGAACCAGTCATTCCAGTGGTAAATTTTCAAAAATAGCCTTCTCTTGGTCTGCAAATGGGCATTTTCTGAGAAAATTTAAATTTTCTTGAACAAATTCAAGGGTTAAGTACATGTAGGTGAATACAATTTTTGATAGTAGTTAGTTTTACTGAACACGCACATTCGCTATTATGTCCAGAGAAACACTGGACAGTTAACTATGGTTAGTTGGTACCTGATTCTCTATTGAATTACTATTGCAGAAAACTTGGAACCAGGTAGCAGTCTCATTTAAAAGTACCCTTCCCTTAGGAATCGAATTCATGGTTTTGATGGGCTACGAAAATTGGTATTTTAGTCCGCTACAACATTGAAAATTGCCCATTTGAGATAAAGTGGGACTGGGCCTTCAGGGAACCTTGATATACAATATTAAATTTAAGTTATGAAAACATTTACATGTTTATATGCATTTAATCGTGGCATTAGAAAAGCCTATCTGCCATTTTAAATTTTACATCAATTTTGTACTAAAAGCTCGGATGACTGGTTGGCTATTAGCTATTTCAACTTCGGCTGCGATTTAGTGAACAATAATTATAATTATGGTTTGCCAGTAAACAATTGAGCCAGTGGCTTGATTACAATCGAGCCAGTGATTCCATCGTTCTTGTGCAAGTTTTAGGAGAAAATCTCAATTTTCTGATCAAAATTGACAATTAACCCTTTCACCTACAAATCCCTGAAAAACTATAATCCTTACGATATAAAACTTATTCTGTTAATGATTTTGAAAATAATTGGACTGAAAGCTGGTGGTGCCTAAGGCAGAAACAGCTTCCAGTCAAACTAATTTCAAAATATTCAACAGTTTTCGTGTACATGGTATGGTTAAAATTAGGTATGGGGAATTCATTGGTGAAAGGGTTACCTGTCTGACTGCATGCTGCAAGCCATCAGACTTAGCCACCAATAACTTTTAGTCAAATTGTTTTCAAAATATTCAGCATCCAGAGTTAAGCCCCAATGGAAAATGTAGTCTGCAGAAAAAGCAGGTTAAGACACAAAGTATATATATATGTTAACCATAGACAAGTTCTGGTTAATTAACAAACAAAAAGATTGCACAATAACCACAGCAAACCGGATTAGATAACACTTCTTCACTAACTGACACTTCTAGTTTTAGCTATGCCCCGCCCATCTCTAGCTAAGTCCCCCCAGTCTTATGATCGATCGATCTCTGAACTCCCTGACTATCAATTTCCATAAAATTATGCAGGTAAGCTGTTGAATATTTTGAAACTAATTCGACTGGGTGCTGTTGCTGTCTGAGTAGCAACAACGCCCAGTCAAATTAGTTTCAAAATATTCAACAGCATGTTTATTAAATAGCAAAGACATACAATTCGTACGACATGTCAGACTATTAAGCGTTAAAGACGGACTAAATCGAATCATTCATGACGTTATGATTATGATGTCAGCATACATGTCACTTAGTTGATTATGACTTCATATGAGGATTAGATAAACTGGAAAGGTGAATTGATTTGAATACCTTAAATTCCTCTAATAGCATTTAAATCCTTGCACTGTATAATAATACTCCTGGAATCTTCAATACCAACATGATGTGTAAAGCGCTCAACGTATCTGAATACCAGTACTCAGATCTCAGATGAATACACTCTAGTAAGTACTACAGTATATGACATATGCTAACTGAACTGGCATGGATGTAATGAGCTTGCACTGGTAATGCTGTTTGTACCAAATATCAACATTTTGTAGGACAGTTAATATAGACCAGATAGACAAATCTGTACTCTAATGTTTAACTAACAGTGTCTGAATGTTTTGCCACTATAGTAGAAGGCAACAGTAAACAGTCTACAGTAGTACCAGCAGGGTAATGTTCATAAGCACATAAAATGATGAAAGTCATTTAGAAGAGACCATTTAGGCCTCCTATGGCCAGCAAATTGGTTAAGGGAATAGTTTCGCTTAATCAATGTCCATTTGCAGGTCAAGAAGAATATTTTTGAAAACTTACCACTGGTATAACTGGCTCGATAAACTAGCCAGTCATTGCAATGATAAATTTTCAAAAAGGGCGTAACTCTGTTTTGGCCTACAAATGGACACTTTTAACAAATTTGACCATTAACCCTTTAATGGCCAAGCCGGCCAAAACCAGCCTCTACAGTGCTCTTAAGAAGGTCCATTTGCAGGCCAAGAGAAGACTATTTTTTTTAACTTGCCACTAGAATGCTAACCGAGCCTGTCATTCCACTGGTAACTTTTCAAAAATAGTACTCTTCGCCTGAAATTGGACATTTAATAAGCAGATAATTTTATTTTTTTATACTAAATCTGACCATTAAAAGGTTAAAGGGTTAATCAAATAAGCAGTCTGCTAGTTCATAGGAGCATGTCAGTCAGCCAGCCACATTACCAGCTTTAATACACTGAACATGACTACTCTGAATATGTGTGGATTAACAGCTGAACACATACCTGCAAAAATACAGTTCTAAACACACTCAAATAGAAGGTGATATACTTCCTTAACCAGGAACACAAATATAATCCAAAGCAACAAATCATTCATGCAAGCACATAAGTGCACTCACTTATTCTGACTCACTCCATTGTAGTTCTAACATGCCTTAATTTAGGCCGCGTTTGTAGTTTTCCATTTTCTCAGTTCCTAGGATGAACTACTGTTCCAATACTCCCTATAATTGGTAGATGACATCCTGGGAATGATAGATTATAAGACCCTAGGAATTCCTTGTAATCCAAGTGCCTTTCAGTTCAGGATTCCTATGCATATCCTAGGATTTTGCCCAAAAACTCATCATTTTCTTTAAATTATAGACAAGATTAGCTTTTAATGGATGAATCCACTTTTAGCTATGACCCGCCCATTTCTAACTAAGCTTCGCCCATTCTTTGCCCGTGTTGAAATCAATTGAACCCTGAACACACAGAATCCCAATATCAAGGTATTTATACAGGTAAACTGTTGAATATGTTGAAACTAATTTGATTGGGTGGTGTTGCTGCCTATGGCAGTCAAATTAGTTTCAAAACACTCAACAGAATGTTTATTAAATAGTAGACATAAAATTCATACAACTGAAGGACTATTCAATGTCCATGACAGACTTAGTTATGTCTTTCATGAAGCATTTTGATTAAGCCATCAGCCTACTTGTGATGTAATTGATTATGACATTAATACTTGAGCGACAGACTGGATTCATCCATCATAGAAAGATTATTTTTGCAAATGACCACAAATTAGATTCACACAAGGATACCAGAAGTTCTGTCTGCAGGTCTGAATGCTCTAAGGCTTTACCCATTTAATGGTCAAGCCAGCCATAACCAGCCTTTGCAGTGGTCTTGAGGGTTGTCCATTTGCAAGGTAAGAAGACTATTTTTGAAATTTTACCACTGGAATGACTGGCTCGATGACCAAGCCAGTCATTCCAGTGGTAAATTTTCAAAAACAGTCTTCTCTTGCCTTGCAAATGGACATTCAGTAAGAACATTTTTAGATTTTCTTCACAAAATTTGAATCAATTAAAGGGTTAAGAATTAATTCTAACCAGCATCTAGACATTTGAATTGAGATTGCAATATAGGGGACAGAAAACCACAGAAATATGTCCAGTTCTAGATCAAATATAGAGATCGATGGCATGAGGAAGTCTCTTTATATCCACACTGCTAATACTCTAGAAAATACAGGATATATATAATCTATAGGTGAATATATTGACAATAATTATCCATGTCTTACCCGTTCAATACAGTGTATTTGTTTAGAAAAGACAACAACAAAAGCATCAAACAGCCACATAAGTCAGGTATGCAGGCCGGTATTTAACATATGTGTGCGTCTCCCTCATATGATTGTAATAAGTCTATATTTACTATCTACTATTTACTATCTACTTCATTGTGACAGATCTTTTTAACACTTTAATGGTCAAGATTGGTCAAGAAAATACAAATATTTGCTTATTCAATGTCCATTTTTGAAAATTTACTATGGGAATGACTGGCTCGGTTATCGAAACAGTCATTACAGTTGTAAATGTTCATAACTAGTCAGTTGACCTGTAAATGGACAATCCACAAGAGCACTGCAGAAGTCATTCTTACTTGGCTTGACCACTAAAGGGCTAATAAGCAAATAACAGCAGTGTATATATGCTACTATTTTCATACTAGCTTAAATGAATAGACATGCTTGTCACAATGTTATTTTGAAGACTAATTTATAGTAATAGAGCAAACAAATGCATATAACTGTATGCATCACATCACAAACCACCCCAAATCCCACCATGTAAGCACATGTACAGTGCTCACACACACACACGCACGCACACTACACTGCACATGCGCGCACGCACGCACACACGCACAATCTTAATCCAAATTGTAAAACTTAAAGATAATACTGATACATGCAAGCACATGTGGAGCTTATATTCTTCTGTATGTCCAATCAATGACAATATACACGGTCATCCTTAAAAGATTTTTTAGTTGTCCTCTCCCAACCCTCAGTGGTTGGAGTAGAGTATGTAGGTAGAGAAATTTTTTACCTGCTGAATTATGACCGTACATTTTTTATTTTTACAGAAACTTAAAGCAACCAGTTTCTAGGGCTATATGAGCACATGTTGAGGAAAGGTGTCAATTCAATCTCCAACAGACTTACATCAGAAAATAAAAATATTTCTTCACAGAAAACTACAAAAGATTTTGACATGGCAAGTTTATTTAGGGTCGGTCGAGAGAGGTCATCTAAACTATTATTTAAGCATGGCCTAACCATCTATAGATCAGATGTACATAAAATAAATAGACGCCAAAACAGTAACATTTTTTGTTCTAATATCAGATTTCAAGCAAAGACATACAGAAATCTGTAACCCTTTACTGGTTAAGCCGGCCATAACCGGCCTCTGCAGTGGTCTTGCGGAATGTCCATTTGCAGGCCAAGAAGACTATTATATGAAAATTTACCACTGGATTGCCTGGCTTCATAATCGAGACAGTTATTCCAGTGGTAAATTTTCAAAAATAGTCTTCTCTCGGCCTGCAAATGGACATTCAATAAGCAAAAATACTTTAAATTTCTTGAGATAATTTTACCATTAAAGTGTTAATATAACTATTCTTTTCATATATAACATTACCATATATCATTCACATGAACAAATACTTTTTTGAAAAGGTGTCCTTATCTCTATTGAGACTGTTTAGACTTTTCACTAACTCATCTGTACTGTGATGTCATGTACATATTAACTATCAAACAAACTAGATCATGGAATGCAAATAACTTCACAATCTCACATTATTTTTCGTATTCGGATACGAAAAATTCACCTATGTACACTGCATGAAAGTATCCGCCAATGTGAATAAAGAATTAGCTGGCGCCCAGCTATATCAAAGTGGTATAGACAGGTTAGGCAGAGCTAACCCCTTAACACTCAAGCTGGACAAAACCTTCTTCTGCAGTGCTCGTGAGAAATTACTATTTCCGGATCAAAAGAAGGCTATTTTTGAGAATTTACCACTGGAATGACTAGCTCGATAATCGAGGCAGTCATTCCTGTGGTAAATTTTCAAAAATTATCTCTTGACCTGCAAGGTAATTTTTTGAGAGTTTTCTTGAACAAATAAATTGGGTAGAGCTTTAAATTTCTTCTATCCCCTCAGCATGAGCTTTTACATGTAGATCTTCATGAGCTTACTGAGAGGTATAAACCATCTTCCAACTGCTTAAACTATGCTACATGTTTTAAAACCTTTAACCATCAAACTTGTTTTAAAAATGCCAAATTTCTCATTTAAAATGTCCATAACTCAGACCAATAAGTCTTTTTTTAAAATGTATTACTCAAATGATTTCCTCGGTTATCAAGCCAATCATTCCAGCGGTAACAGTTAAAAAATAACCTCTTGGTCTGCTAATGGATATTTCTCAAGACAAGTGCAGAAACCATTTTTTGGCTAGCTAATGAGTGTTAAAGGTTTAAACCCATGTTTGTCTGGTCCATGACTGAATGTCAACGTACTTCTAGGTAGGTATTCAGGTCACTTTTTCACAGAAACTGCTGCCCATATTGGGTATGCTGTTGCTAAATTGGGTTACTGTTAAAGATGGTTAAGCATAAACACATTCAGCAATGGCATTTTTAAAATTCAAGAGCGCCTGTGTCTTTCCTAACATTTGTGATAAATGTAACTTTGACACGATAAAGCTGTATCATGATTTAACCCGATAACACTCAAGTCAGCTAAAAAACGGCTTCTGCAGTGGTCCTGAGAAATATCCATTTGCAGACCAAGAGAAAGAGAAGACTATTTTTGAAAATTTACCACTGGAATGACTGGCTTGATAACCGAGCCAGTCAATCCAGTGATAAAATTTTCAAAAATAGTTTCTCTTGGTCTGAAAATGTACATGTTTATGAGAAAACTGAAATTTTTTTTAAGAAAAAGTGTTAAGAGACTGACTTAGAGAAGATCTAGAGCAGGGGATTAGCACTTAGGTGGTTCTGGGTGATCTCTGATTGATAAATTCCCCCTCTGTGCCTCATTACCTTTCATGCTAAAGGGGAGATTAAGATATCAAGCAAATATCTACTACAGCTCACTGGTCTTAAAATCACCCACAAACACCCTACTGCTATAACCTATTTAAGAACATAGTAAACAGATAAGAGGATAATAATTTTGAAAAGTGAGTGGGGGACATGTTAAATTATCACTCTGTGAAAGCAATCCTTATACATGTACATATAGCCAGGGGAAGCAATTTATCCTTTCACTGATGAATTCCCCATATCTCATTTTCAACACAACCATGCAGGAAGACTGTTGAATATTTTAGGCAGCAACGGCTTCCAGTCAAATTAATTTCAAAATATTCAACCAAATGATTATTATATATAGTAAAGAGTACTTTTTCAGGGATTTATCGTATAAAGGGTTAATAAAGGGATCTGATCTGTCACTCAAGTTTTTGATGTCATATAATCAGTCAATGGTTAGCTGAGGTCACAATCAGTATACACTAGCTCTGTTACAAACTTAGACAGGTCTGTCACTAGGGTATGAATTCCAAGTATTTCATGAATTTACAATTTAATAAACACAGTTAAATATTTTGAAACTAATTTGACTGAGAGCTGTTGCTGACACAAGCAGTAGCAACAGCTCACACCCCACACACCCCAACCCCACATCAAAAAAAGAAGTGAAGAAGCTGTTTTTTGACCAGATTTATTGTCAAAGTGTTAACTGAACCATTATGACCCCCTACCCAACTGGCAGGAGGACCTACCGTAGGTTCCATGTCAACATTCATACACAAATACTTAGCTTAATAGTTTATAATAATCATCTTTAAAGTCACTGTGACCGGACAATTCAGGCCAATACGTGTAGCTATGCATTACTAAAAGCCAGAGTCTGGGCATTTCGAGCCATTTGGCCATCTTTAAAAACTTTAAAAAAAAATATGGAAATATGATATCAGATGACAGGCATCATCCAGATCACTCGCTTGAGCCGCTCCGCAAGAAGCATCTCAGTGTCACAAGTATATCATTAATCCAAAATGTGGGTGGATCAGTCGTAATTGAGGAATCCAGTTTCTCAGTCAATAATATGATGTCATAATCAACTATGTCACATGTAGGCTAACGTCATAATCAATTACGTCATGAATAACATGATTTAGTACATCAAAAATGCTTAATAGTCCGTCAAGTTGTAAAAATTGTATGTCTTTACTGCTTAATAAGCATTCTGTTAGATATTTTGAAACTAATTTGACTGGGCTGCCACAGGCAGCACAGCACCAAGTCAAATCAATTTCAATATAGTCAACAGCTAACCTGTACATTTTCTGGAAATTCAGATTCAATTGATCTCAATACGGGCAAAGCGTGGGTGGAGCTTAGCTAGAGATGGGCAGGGCATAGCTAAAACTGGATTCCTCTATTCACTCATGAGCAGTCTAGTATGATGAAGTTCTGCTTAATTTGTCTCATGATGACATGGCTGATTTCCAGTTAACAGTTTAACCCACAAACCAACCAAAACAGCTTTTGCAGTGGGCTTGAGAAACGTCACCGCCTTCCCTGGGCCGACATGCACACCATAAGCAAACAGACCCAGTACGTTGTTATCACCCTTCTTTATACAGGGTGACCCCCTGGCCCATCCCTCCAGCCAGTTGATTTCTAAACCAAACTTCCCTATGACGTCACGCGGGTCGTCATATGACGTCAACAAAACTGACGTCATAAACGTAGTCATTACCCACCAGATCCAACCTTCATCACTCCACGTTATTAGTCTTACAAACAACATGTCTCGCTTCCAGTGCACCAAATGTGCCAGCACCTTCGCTCACAGGAGTAGCCTAAAACGGCACAACATCACCGCACACACTGAACTACCGGCCTGGACATGCGACTGGTGCCTGGTCCCTCTAAAACGGACCGAATATGTGCGGGGCCACCTAGAGCGGCACGATTTAAATAGAGACAGAATCACCAAACTCATGGCAAACCCGCGCCTGATTGAGGGTGTAAGGATCGTGGACCCCGGGCAACCATTAATAAAACCCAGGGTCTGCGATAAATTCGACTTCTACACCACTCAGAAGGTGAGTAAGAAAAAGACGGTGAGTTGGAAACTACCAGTGGCTTTCAACGGTCTCCTTAAGCCGAAAATAACGGGGTACAAGATCCCCAAGCGGAGCTCACCGACAAACAACTCCTATTACCGCGCGGATACTGACCATAGGCTAATCTCGGAAACTTTATCAAAACTTTGTACATATGTGCCAGACGCAAACCGAGAGACGAATTCGCCGTTCCAACACTGGAAAATATACGAGACACACAGGTCTTCGATTCCTACCGACTGCCCGGTGACTCACGCCAGCCAGACACCATCACAGCCCTCACCAGTGACGGCTTCCATCCCGGATACAGACGCCAACACCACAAGCGTGTCGCCGGCCCTTTCACGTCCGGTCTCACCAGAACTTAGTGTCAGTGACGCTTACAACAATTTATTTAATTCTGACTCTTTAAAAACTTTAATTTATTCACCAACACCACCATCTGTGTCACCCTCTCTAAGTCACCACGAATTAGATGAAGTTACCAGGCGAAATATAGACATTCGTGCAGCCAACACTCTCATCACGAACCTAGCGCCGAATCACCGTTTTAACATCAACTGCCTGCACTGCTTCCTGACCATCCAAAGCCAGAACTCCAGGGCGCCGGATCCTACATGGGACAGGATGATGACACTAATGGGCAACATGTGTGCCCACATAGACTGGAGTCTCACACACCTCCAGCTCTAGCCTGTCCCACCCGTTTCGCTCTTCCGTGGTTTTGCTCACCTCTTCAGACATGTGTGCATTTATAGCTCCACCTTCAGGAGCACAAATGCTCACCTGGAGCATCAGAGAACATTTTGAACTCTATATATTTATACTTCTATATTGATGTGTGCTTTTTACATTTTTACTCTCACCTTCATCTAACTTTCTTTACATTTGCAATAAAACTTTCTCTATCTCTAACCATTTCATTCCACATCATTCTTTCCCACCGCCCACCCGTCATTTGTATACATATATATATTTCTTTACCGTGTCTGGTGACCGCACTGCCAGGACACCACTAGACTACCCCTACTGATGAACCCACAGGCGAACCATATCTCACCTGTATTATTCCCACATACGCCTCTGAGGAGTTCCACTTTTAGGAACGAAACGCCACAAGTCTGAATCAATAAAAAGGTAATGACTACACCGGTCGAAACCTCACAACAAATGGGCCATACCCACCGCCAGTACAAGATCTTCTTAATCCGCTACAACAATTCAGTGGAAACCTGTCTTGATAAGAGAACCGACCAGGTCTCAAACCTAAACCGGCAAACCACACAAAACCGGCCAATAAATCACAAACAACCGCCAAATAAATTTATTAAAAAAACCCCAAAAAAATGAAAGTACAAAATTAATTTTTTCTTTTTTCGACACTTCTGGAAAAAAAATTCTCAAACCGGTAAGAAAAATTTCGCAACCGGCAACATCTCCACAACCGGTAAAAAACATCTCAACCGGTAAAAATTACCACGACCGGTAAGAAAAATTCCGCAACCGGCGACATCACCGCAACCGGTAAACAACATATCCCAAACCGGTAAAATTTACAACAACCGGCAATAACCCATGAGAATAAAAATAGAAAATATTCCGTAACCGTCAACATCACCACAACCGGTAAAAAACACCTCAACCGGTAAAAATTTACCACAACCGGTAAAAAATCGTGAGCCGCCATTTTGTTTACAACCGCCAAATTTTTCACAACCGGTGATCTCATACAACCACCGCCAAAACAGCGCCGGCCATCCCCACTTTCCCTGCCCTTTTTAGGGCATACGACAGCCAATCCCCGGGCTCAGCCCATGAGAGTATAAAAGGAGCTGAAAAACTTGCTTCTGACCATTCAGACTTCTGGATTCACAATTGTATCCAAGCGTCAGGCTTAAAAACCCACATTGGTTCACTAATCACTGACTACGTCGTTATCATCTTTTAAGTTTACACGATGAGCTTACCTAGCAACCAGTTGCCAAGGGAAAAGGAGATAGTCATCCTGCCGTCTATCTCAGGACTGAGTCTTAACTCAGTCGACGCGGACGCACTATTGGCACCGTCGACCACCGACGCATCCGCACGCCGTATCCTACCTAAACCGGCGGCACTAATGCCCATGGGGGAGGCCAGCTCCTCCACCGTCGACCCGCCAAGGACGGAAAAAGAGAGGGCTTTAAAGAGAAGAAGGGTAGAAGCAGATTCCGCCCCCGCATCAGTAGCAACGGAAACCGATCCAGGAAGCAATGCCAAATATCAAAAACCGGCAATCCCTGAACAGCATCAGGGAGCCTACAGGCTGTGGAGAAACGCAGCCTGCAAGCTTACAAGACTTGAATTTCAGACTGAGAAATTAGAACAGGCTCTGTCTGACGGCACCACGCCGGGCATGCTCCGTACGAGGGTCACCTGGACCCCTGACACGGAGGACCTCGAGTACAAGAAAGAGTGGACAGAACGCATAAAAGTGTTTGAAGCTTCACTGACAAAATCAGTACTTGACCACACCAAGACCAAATTATCTGCCCAGTATGAAGTAGTCAAAGGACTCAAATTATCCTTCGAAAGATGCAACAGTAATACTGCCACCAGGGAAGCAGAACTGGCCATAGCCACAACCACCGCAAGGCATAGCCGGCTGCATAGGTCACAAAGTCCAAGAAGACGACCCCGCCCGACCATCGTCCGCCGCCAGCAACAGAGGCAGAACGAGAGGCCCTACCGCCCACCGGCTGGACGTCCATCACAGGCACCAAAGAGGCAATACACCAGACCAGACTGGGTGGAGCGCAGAAGAAGTAACAATAGACCAGCGCAGAGTGGACCGACCCCCTTAATGGGCACTAATAGTACACAAGCCATCGAGCAATTGCTGATAGCAGTCCAGAGGCTAGCAGAATCAAGGAAATGACTACCAAATAACCGTCACACAATTTGTGATTTCGATTTCAAAAACTCTCATTGTAATAGTCATCCTCTGTTTAACAATACTAATATTCACCATACTATTATGCATTGCTCATTTTCAAACCGTAACAATAACGCTGTAAACAAAGAAGATGAAACTTACATCTCCTCGTTTGTCTTTAACCACTCATCACACCCCCTCAACCAGGGTACCGTCAGCCTACTGGATAAGGGTTTGGGCTTTAGCCCAACGGTTTCAGAACCACAATTAGGCAACCTGTACACCGACCTACAGGCTTTCTTCAGACGCATGCGCCTCAAACATTTTTTCACACCAAGCCCGCACCCACCCCACACACTTCTACATAACCACACTGGCATACCGGCTACAATACCGCTGCCCACGACTCTAATGTTCCAGGACGTCATAACCAAAAAGTTCGCCGCCAAAAAAAGCACGATGCCGCCACCCACCATGGATGCGCCTTTTGAGGCCTTCTTCAAGGCGGTCAGGTATGACGTCAGTAAACACGTCCATCGACGCTCCCACAAGAGCAATCTAACCGATGCCGAACAAACTGCCCTAAACGAACTGACACAAAACCATACAATTGTGATAAAAAAAGCTGACACGGGACAGGCAACCGTAGTACAAAACATATCCGACTACGTAGCTGAGGCTCACCGCCAACTAGCTGACACCAGGTTCTACAGAAAGGTCGACACAGACCTAACACACAAGCACACCAACTTGGTAGAAAAACACCTGGATCAGCTAGTTAGAGACGGGGAGGTAGACTCCACAACCGCCAATAATCTCATTCCGAGACCACCAAAAACCGCCAGATTCTATCTCCTACCAAAGGTCCACAAGGAGAGAAACAAGGAGGGCCTCATTCCAGGCAGACCAATTATCAGCGGAATAGGCTGCCCCACCGAGCTCATTAGTAGCTTTGTGGACGAGCATATTAAAATACATATCACAAAGATTGCCTCATATGCCAGAGATACTACGGACTTCATCAATCAGGTCGAAGGCTTCGGAAAAACATCACCAAATACCTTACTCGTCACCATGGATGTCACATCTCTGTATACCAATATTCCCAATAACGAAGGCCTAAGAGCAGTAGCAAAGTTCTGCAAGAAGCACGGGCTCCCTGGAAACCTCACAATCAGAGGCCTCCTGAATCTGCTAAAACTAGTTCTAGAATGCAATAACTTCGAGTTCGACGGCGAACACTACCTACAAGTAGGTGGGACCGCCATGGGCAGCAAAGCAGCATGCTCCTTCGCCTGCATCTTCATGGCCGACCTAGAAACGAAACTCCTAGCAGGAGCCCCTTTTCAACCTTCACTTTATATCAGATATATAGACGACATATTCATGGTTTGGGAACATGGCGAAGAAGCTCTACACTCCTTCGTCACGCATATGAACTCGTCCCACCATAATATCAAATTCACTATGGAATCGTCACGGGAACGAGTCTCCTTCCTGGACACCATGGCCATCAACACTGATGGCCAACCTATAACTTTCGATCTGTATACTAAACCGACAGACACACACGGATATCTCCACTACGAATCGGATCACCCATCCATCTGCAAAGACTCGTCCCCATACGGACAGTTCTTAAGAGTCAGGAGAATCTGCACGAAATCGGAAGATTTCGACACAAATAGCCTAGCCCTCTTAGGCTATTTCGAAAACAGAGGATACCCGCGCGCTATTCTAGACAAAGCTAGACACAGAGCCCGCACACAGAACAGGAACAACCTCCTACACCCACCCACAAAATCAAAGAACACCTTCCCATCCAAACCAGTCTTCGTTTGTGACTTCAACCGCACAGGCATTTTTCTTAAATCCGCCATCAAGAAATACTGGCCCATCCTGGAAGCAAGCCACAGATGCAGATTGGCCTTCCCCGAACCGCCGCTGTTCGGTTTTAGAAGAAATAAAACCATAAAGGACACAATAGTCAGAGCCAAGCTACCGGCTGGGGACAGAACTCTACCCCATAGAAACCCATTCGCAAATTGCACCACAAAAAATTGCAACATCTGCAACACAATGCAGAAGAATAGATTCTTCTCTAGTTCTCATACAGGACTCTCCTACAGGTCCAAAATCATCGGCAACTGCCAGACAAGAAACATAGTCTACCTGCTGACATGTTCAGTCTGTAAAAAACAGTATGTAGGAGAGACGCTACACACTTTTAAAATCCGCATCCAAGAGCACCTTCGCTCGGTCACCAACCTCTACAAACACGAGAGGTATGACACTCCAGTCTCAAGGCATTTCAACAGACCCAGGCATTCTAGAATTAACATGCAGTTCAGAATAATCCAGGTCCTTTCTTCGGACCCCGGAGATGAAGTATCCACCAAATGGAGAAGACAGAAGGAATGCCACTGGATCCACCAGCTCCACACAATGGAGCCGACAGGCATCAACCAAGCAGGGTAGGGGTCACCGCCTTCCCTGGGCCGACATGCACACCATAAGCAAACAGACCCAGTACGTTGTTATCACCCTAAACTATTATTTAAGCATGGCCTAACCATCTATAGATCAGATGTACATAAAATAAATAGACGCCAAAACAGTAACATTTTTTGTTCTAATATCAGATTTCAAGCAAAGACATACAGAAATCTGTAACCCTTTACTGGTTAAGCCGGCCATAACCGGCCTCTGCAGTGGTCTTGCGGAATGTCCATTTGCAGGCCAAGAAGACTATTATATGAAAATTTACCACTGGATTGCCTGGCTTCATAATCGAGACAGTTATTCCAGTGGTAAATTTTCAAAAATAGTCTTCTCTCGGCCTGCAAATGGACATTCAATAAGCAAAAATACTTTAAATTTCTTGAGAAAATTTTACCATTAAAGTGTTAATATAACTATTCTTTTCATATATAACATTACCATATATCATTCACATGAACAAATACTTTTTTGAAAAGGTGTCCTTATCTCTATTGAGACTGTTTAGACTTTTCACTAACTCATCTGTACTGTGATGTCATGTACATATTAACTATCAAACAAACTAGATCATGGAATGCAAATAACTTCACAATCTCACATTATTTTTCGTATTCGGATACGAAAAATTCACCTATGTACACTGCATGAAAGTATCCGCCAATGTGAATAAAGAATTAGCTGGCGCCCAGCTGTATCAAAGCGGGATAGACAGGTTAGGCAGAGCTAACCCCTTAACACTCAAGCTGGACAAAACCTTCTTCTGCAGTGCTCGTGAGAAATTACTATTTCCGGATCAAAAGAAGGCTATTTTTGAGAATTTACCACTGGAATGACTAGCTCGATAATCGAGGCAGTCATTCCTGTGGTAAATTTTCAAAAATTATCTCTTGACCTGCAAGGTAATTTTTTGAGAGTTTTCTTGAACAAATAAATTGGGTAGAGCTTTAAATTTCTTCTATCCCCTCAGCATGAGCTTTTACATGTAGATCTTCATGAGCTTACTGAGAGGTATAAACCATCTTCCAACTGCTTAAACTATGCTACATGTTTTAAAACCTTTAACCATCAAACTTGTTTTAAAAATGCCAAATTTCTCATTTAAAATGTCCATAACTCAGACCAATAAGTCTTTTTTTAAAATGTATTACTCAAATGATTTCCTCGGTTATCAAGCCAATCATTCCAGCGGTAACAGTTAAAAAATAACCTCTTGTCTGCTAATGGATATTTCTCAAGACAAGTGCAGAAACCATTTTTTGGCTAGCTAATGAGTGTTAAAGGTTTAAACCCATGTTTGTCTGGTCCATGACTGAATGTCAACGTACTTCTAGGTAGGTATTCAGGTCACTTTTTCACAGAAACTGGTGCCCATATTGGGTATGCTGTTGTTAAATTGGGTTACTGTTAAAGATGGTTAAGCATAAACACATTCAGCAATGGCATTTTTAAAATTCAAGAGCGCCTGTGTCTTTCCTAACATTTGTGATAAATGTAACTTTGACACGATAAAGCTGTATCATGATTTAACCCAATAACACTCAAGTCAGCTAAAAAACGGCTTCTGCAGTGGTCCTGAGAAATATCCATTTGCAGACCAAGAGAAAGAGAAGACTATTTTTGAAAATTTACCACTGGAATGACTGGCTTGATAACCGAGCCAGTCAATCCAGTGATAAAATTTTCAAAAATAGTTTCTCTTGGTCTGAAAATGTACATGTTTATGAGAAAACTGAAATTTTTTTTAAGAAAAAGTGTTAAGAGACTGACTTAGAGAAGATCTAGAGCAGGGGATTAGCACTTAGGTGGTTCTGGGTGATCTCTGATTGATAAATTCCCCCTCTGTGCCTCATTACCTTTCATGCTAAGGGGGGGGATTAAGATATCAAGCAAATATCTACTACAGCTCACTGGTCTTAAAATCACCCACAAACACCCTACTGCTATAACCTATTTAAGAACATAGTAAACAGATAAGAGGATAATAATTTTGAAAAGTGAGTGGGGGACATGTTAAATTATCACTCTGTGAAAGCAATCCTTATACATGTACATATAGACAGGGGAAGCAATTTATCCTTTCACTGATGAATTCCCCATATCTCATTTTCAACACAACCATGCAGGAAGACTGTTGAATATTTTAGGCAGCAACGGCTTCCAGTCAAATTAATTTCAAAATATTCAACCAAATGATTATTATATATAGTAAAGAGTACTTTTTCAGGGATTTATCGTATAAAGGGTTAATAAAGGGATCTGATCTGTCACTCAAGTTTTTGATGTCATATAATCAGTCAATGGTTAGCTGAGGTCACAATCAGTATACACCAGCTCTGTTACAAACTTAGACAGGTCTGTCACTAGGGTATGAATTCCAAGTATTTCATGAATTTACAATTTAATAAACACAGTTAAATATTTTGAAACTAATTTGACTGAGAGCTGTTGCTGACACAAGCAGTAGCAACAGCTCACACCCCACACACCCCAACCCCACATCAAAAAAAGAAGTGAAGAAGCTGTTTTTTGACCAGATTTATTGTCAAAGTGTTAACTGAACCATTATGACCCCCTACCCAACTGGCAGGAGGACCTACCGTAGGTTCCATGTCAACATTCATACACAAATACTTAGCTTAATAGTTTATAATAATCATCTTTAAAGTCACTGTGACCGGACAATTCAGGCCAATACGTGTAGCTATGAATTACTAAAAAGCCAGAGTCTGGGCATTTCGAGCCATTTGGCCATCTTTAAAAACTTTTAAAAAAATATGGAAATATGATATCAGATGACAGGCATCATCCAGATCACTCGCTTGAGCCGCTCCGCAAGAAGCATCTCAGTGTCACAAGTATATCATTAATCCAAAATGTGGGTGGATCAGTCGTAATTGAGGAATCCAGTTTCTCAGTCAATAATATGATGTCATAATCAACTATGTCACATGTAGGCTAACGTCATAATCAATTACGTCATGAATAACATGATTTAGTACATCAAAAATGCTTAATAGTCCGTCAAGTTGTAAAAATTGTATGTCTTTACTGCTTAATAAGCATTCTGTTAGATATTTTGAAACTAATTTGACTGGGCTGCCACAGGCAGCACAGCACCAAGTCAAATCAATTTCAATATAGTCAACAGCTAACCTGTATATTTTCTGGAAATTCAGATTCAATTGATCTCAATACGGGCAAAGCGTGGGTGGAGCTTAGCTAGAGATGGGCAGGGCATAGCTAAAACTGGATTCCTCTATTCACTCATGAGCAGTCTAGTATGATGAAGTTCTGCTTAATTTGTCTCATGATGACATGGCTGATTTCCAGTTAACAGTTTAACCCACAAACCAACCAAAACAGCTTTTGCAGTGGGCTTGAGAAACGTCCATTTGCAGACCAAGAGAAGACGACTTTTGACGAGTTAATATTGGAATCACTGGCTCGACAACCATTGCCAGTGAATCAACAGGTAAATTTTCAAGAATAATCTTTTGGTCTTCAAATGGACATTTTCTATGAGAAAATTAAAATCTTCTTGAACAAATTTGAGGGTTAAAGGGTTAATTACCATAAGCATTTGAAATTACAGGGGCTGTCAGAAACTAAATCAATCAGAACCATTTCCTCATTACCCTTCACCCTTTCCCTGAAAAAGTATATTCTTTAGCCTTTAAGATGTTTTAAACTTATTTTGGTAAATAATTTTGAAATTAATTTGACTGGAAACCATGGCAGCAATGGCTTCCAGTCAAATTAACTTCAAAATATTCAACAGTTTTTCTGAATGGTAGCGTTGAAAATGAGACATGGCGAGTTCATCAATGAAAGGGCTAACTTGTAACAGCCACTTATCTACTTAGCCAAGCATAAGTGTACTGTCTTAAATCTTATGCATAGCAGCCAGCTTCATATATGTTATTCAAAGCCTGAACGCAGTTCTTTCATTTCTGGTGCTACAACAAATGTATTAATCTTAAAGATAGATTTGCTGAATTATATATCTTGCACGCTCTTCAACAGCAACAGCTTTCACTGGCAGCATTTTAAAAATCAAGGCAAGTTATCCAAGACGTAAATGTAACCAAATAATGACAGATGTTGAAGAGCTCCAGTGTTGACATATTTAATTGATAAAAACTATAGGAATATGTCAGAATGGGCATCCTGCAGTCTTCACGCTAGGCTGCCATTTCAGAACATGTATTAAAGCTGCAGGCAGTGTTTCTCATGACATCTAGATTTGGAGGTCACAGGGAATCTACACCTAGAAATCTGGGGGTCCCAACCTAAACTCTGGGGGTCCCAAACTCAAATTTAGGATTCATATGAAGTTTTCTCATACAATGCTAAAATTAGAGAGTACCATAGGCTCACAACTATCAATTATGGGAATCCAATGCTAGATTGTGTGCGTATGTTTATGCAAAAACCTTTTAAAACTAATTACTATTTAACAATCACACAAAATTTTCATGGGCCCCATGGGACCGCCAGACCTTTGGCGGTCCCGAGCCGCATTTGAGTGGTATATACCCTCAAAAGGACCCTTATGAGAAACCCTGGCTGAAGGGCTCATGCATTAAGGAGGTGGTAGAGATCTTTGACACTCACTCGGATACGTGTATCATTCATAAATATATACATTCACTTAACTGACCAGGAACATATTTCTTGTTTATCAGGCAATTTCGACCTACTGAATGATCTATCAACATAGACTCATGTCTGACTATATATGAAAATGTTGCAATTCATCTTACATGACCCATTACACACATACCCTAACCTAGTTCTCAGCTCACAATCAAGCCAACACATTTCACAACGTCTCACATGCAAAGAAACCTACCTCACACCCAAACTAATCAAGCACACACCAAAACCTTAATCCATCCCACACCCTAACACCACAATATGGCCCGCTCAGCACATGCATGAGTATGTATCACTCTCCAGTCCAAACAATATCTCACACCCAATACAACCGCAGAAACTAAATTCATCTCATTCACTCAGACCACAGACTCCAAACCATGATCTAGGCCAACCACAAATGTGACAATTTAGCCATCTCTAACTACCAGTACCAGCACAATGCCAGATTCCAGCAGCTCAACAACCCAGACCCCAAAGTCACTTCTTCAGCTCACAAGTAGATCTACTCAAAATACATAGCCCTCTTTAATATAAATGCAAATTCACCAAAACCTCAAACCTGGCATGTTTGATTGACATCAAAGAAAGCCCTTTGAGCACTATAAGCTAGGAGAATGGTAAGGTGGGCGTGGGAAGAAGAGCTATATGTGGGGAATGGGGATTCAACCATTAACACTCAAATTGGCCAAAAATGGCTTCTGCAGTGGTCTAGATAACCGAGCCAGTCAGTCAAGTGATACATTTTCAAAAATAGTCTTATCTTGGTCTGAAAAGGGACATGTTAGGACGATAAAATTGAGATTTTCTTTAACAAATCTGAAGGTTAGGGTTAAGGATAAGTGAGATTGCGAGGGGGTGGGGTGGGCGGGGAGGGGGGGGGGAAATGATGAGATGTAAATGTGTGGAATTGAGTGACTTGAAAATGTCCATTTTCCAGTCTTGGTCTATGGTCTACACATGAATGGACAAACATTATATACATTCTATGTTCTTCAACATGTATATGAGTTACAAGGAACAGGTGCTGCTTGTAGATAAAGACATTGCTGGAGTGATACACATGTACTGAGTTCTTTATAGCAACATTGACTGATGATGGGATAAGTGTCTGATATTTACTATATAGACCATTGACCACTCTGAGCTAGCTGACCTAGAGTACTTAAAGCAACAGATACTTCCAGCAGACTGACAGACAAAATCTGGTAAGCCTGCTGTGGTCAAGCTTAGTACTATGTAAGTCAAATCTGTTTATAGCAAATGTCTGCCTTTGGGGGAGGGGAGGAGGAAATGATGGTGGATTTTTAAGATGGGTTTTTAAGATGGGTGGTCATAAGACCACCCATCTTAAAGAACCACCATCATTTGGACCAGGAGTTAATTTAACCATATGACACTCATATCAGTCAAAAATGGCTTCTGCAGTGGTCTTGTGAAATGTCCATTTGCAGACCAAGAAGACTATTTTTGAAAATTTACCACTGGAATGACTGGCTTGATAAGAGAACAGTGACATATATACATATACGCTTTAATTTTCAAGCTTGCTCAATAAAATTGACGTTTTTGCTTACAGAATGTTAATTCTGCAGGTCATTAGGAGGCTATTTTGAGAATTTATCCCTGGAATGACTGGTTTGGTTAAGGAGTCAGCCATTCCAATGATAAATAAAAGAAAATAATCTTCTCTTGGCCTGCAAATGGACATTCCAAAAGACCCTTACAGAAGCTGGTATAATCACTATCATTTGGGTTAATGACCACTCCTCTAAGTGCTCACACACAGTAGCTGTTATACATACATATAATTGACTGACCTCAGTATGTAGCTTCTCTTACTTGAGATGAGGGCCTGGATTCTTGCCATTAACCCTCGAATTTGTTCAAGAAAATTTCAATTTTCTCATAGAAAATGTCCATTTCCCGACCAAGAGAAGACTATTTTTGACAATTTACCACTCGAATGACTGGCTCGGTTATCAAGCCAGTCATTCCAGTGATAAATTTTCAAAAATATTCTTCCTGGTCTGCAAATGGACATTTATCAAGACCATTGAAGAAGCCGTTTTTGGCCGATATTAGTGTTAAAGGGTTAAATGAGGATGCCATAGCTATCAGGAATCTAGGGCATGTCACTAATTAATACTAAATGCAAGATACATATAGACATGCCGCAGAGCAATAAATAATCATTCCAGGTTAATTCTTGGTGATGCACTCTAATGGTCAGTATAATGTACAGAACTAAAATAGTCATCAATTTTCATATTAGCTAGCCTCTTTCTGAATTAGTGTCTGGCATTCAAGTATGCCCAAGGTGCCAACATTCAGGTCATACATTTTAAATCCTAATTATATTAATACCAATTTCAGGCTAATTGAACAGGACGGATCTATTAAATATTATGAAATTAATGTGGGACTCTATCCCTGTGATATTAGGAAGCCAGCATTATAATTGCCCTTGTCTAGATGGCACATAGCAATCATCTTCCACGCAAATAACTTTCATTTACAAGTCAAAGAAAAATTTCTTACATAGCAAAAGATTTCTTATTTGACCTAGAGGAATTAGATACTTCCAAACCAATGGACCTTTCCAGTTTTAGCTATGCCCCTCCCATCTCTAACTAAGCTCCACCAACATCATACTCATGTCGGGATCGATCGATCCCTGAGCTCCCTGAATATCAATTTCCAGAAAACTGTACAGGTCAGCTGTTAAAGATTTTGAAACTAATTTGACTGGGCGCTGTTGTTGCCTATGGCAGCAGCAGCGCCCAGTCAAATTAGTTTCAAAATATTCAACAGCATGTTTAAGACGTCATATGATCGATGGTAAACTTGGGAAAATGAATTGAAATTTCATTATATACATGCATGCACAATACACATTTATTAACCCTTTAGCATTCATATCAGCCAAAAATGCCTTCAGCAGGGGTCCATTTGCAGAGCAAGAGAAAACTATTTTGAAAATTTACTACTATTATGACTGGCTCAATGTTACTTAATCTACTTTGAAACATATTTCTGCAGGTCCTATAAGATAGGGGAGTCAATGACTACCAGGCAAGTTATTTCAATGAGCAAAAACTTTGGATATCATGAATATTTTGAAAACAATTTGACTGAAAGTTGTTCACACCTTAACCACCAACAACTTTCAGTCAAATTGTTTTCAAAATATTCATAATATCCAGAGTTAAATCCCATAGAGAGTAGTCTGCAGAACAGCAGCAGGCAGACAGTTAATTACTAAGATAAATTAATACTGTTAAGGCTTTAATGATCAAAATTTGTCCAAAACAAATAGATTTTTCTCAGCAATGGACATTTGCAGACTAATTAAGAGAATGTTATTTTGAGAACATATCACTTGAATGACAATCGGGCAATTGTCTAGCCTGTCATTCCAGTAAGTAATAGTAAATTTTCAAAGATATCTTTGTCTTAATTGGTCTGCAAATAGACATTGGCCAGGAAATGAAATTGCACTGCCAGGACCTCTATAGAAACCATTTTGTGGCCATGTTTGACTGCCAAATCTTTGCATACTCCTGGGGCCATAGCTCTTCATCTGCTGAATATCTTGAAAGCAATTTGACTGAAAGTTGTTGGTGGCTAAGCCACCAACAACTGTCAGTCAAATTGTATTCAAAATATTCAACATTTCCAGAGTTAGTGTCCTTGAAATCATTATCCAGCGGCTTGTACCACTAACAGACAGTTACTAAGCTGTAACTAACCTTGTGAGAGATGACATCATAGATGATAGAAATTTAATCCACAGTCTGAAGAATTTGGATCTGGGTTGTTATATATATGACTGGTTCTATATTTCACAAAATGTATTTCATTTCTGAATTCAAGCTTATACGATAATGACCACAATACTATATTCAGCAACAGATATAGTAAAATAATATAACAATGATGCACATTAATCATTCAATAATCACAATATCAATGCAAGATTTGTGAATAAAACTTGATGTTCTTAAAGAAATCATCGTTATAATCATAACCTCACATCTAATTCCAATCATGTTATTTTGATACGTTTTATGATAAGACTGCGAAAGAGCAATTCAATCCCATCCTTGATTAAATCTGCAAAATAAAACAGAGATACAATTTTCTGATCTGGATAAAATTGCTTGCTTTGTATTAATAACACCGAGCTACTATAATGTCAACAACTGTGATCACTCTGTACTGTGGGCGATGATGATGGAACTTCAATCAAAATGTCAAGTATCATAACTTGAATATTTCCCGTCTGTTCAATGCTCGACCATTCACTTAGACTTGGTAACCGCAACCCGTCCATTCAACATGAATCATTGTAATAACTCAGTACATTTAAACTAATAACATAATTCACACTTGGTTGTTCATGGGTTACATACCTGCCTACATAAACATAATAAACTTATCTGTGGTCTATAATTGACCTTTCTAGTATTAGCTATGCCCCGCCCATCTCTATCTAAGCTCCACCCATACCACGCTCATGTTGGGATCGATCGATCTCTGAATTCGCTGGAAATCAATTTCCAGAAAACAATGCGGGTACATGTAAGCTGTTGAATATTTTGAAACTAATTTGACTGGGTGCCTATGGCAGCAACAGCGCCCCGCCCAGTCTAATTCGTTTCAAAATATTCAAAAGCATGTTTATTAATAGCAAAAGACATACAATTCGTACAACGTGTTGGACTATTAAGCGCTAAAGACGGACTATTTCGAATCGTTCATGATGTCATGATTATGATGCCAGCATACATGTCACTTAGTTGATTATGACGTCATATGATGGATGGATTCCTCAATTCCTGTCACAACAATTTGATATACCATAAAAGGGTAGCCAGTCATATAGGACTGAAAGACTCTGACACAGCATACTATAACGTTGAAACACCCACCCAACTCCCACTTAATCCTGTAATCCGAGCCTAGAGAGGATACCACATAGTACTACTGTGAAGTGAATATTTCCTGGGGAGTGTGTTTCCTGGTCAATGCTTGTGTTGATAATCGTAATTAAACTTAATGAATGGTCATGATTACCAAAAATGGCTTGTAGTTGTTTGGTGAAATTTCTTTTCTCAAGATTGCAAATAAAAGAATGTATTTAGAAAACTTTTGTCATTATGAAATTTGTCAGAGCATCACTGTAACTTTGCAATTCTTTGATCTCCAGTCACATATTTTTCTTAAAATATGTCATCTTCTCTTGGCTCGGAAATTGAAGAGGTCACACAGTACCATGGCATTTACTTTAACTCTTACCAGTCTGATGGCAAGATTTTACATTTTCAAATTAAATTAAACTTAGATGACCTGGTGTTCATTCTTCAACAAACTTGGTGGAAGATCATGCTGTCTTAGACAGCAACATCGTCCACCAAAATTGTTGAAAAATGTACACCAGTTTCTTTGCGGGGTGGAGAGAGCGGGGGGGGGGGGGGGGGGGCGGGAGAGAGTGAGTGAGAGAGGGCGGGATAAGGATGGAGAGGGAGGGGAGGGAGCGGGAGTGGGCGAGGAAGAGAGAGACAGATAGAGGGGGGGGGGGGGGGGGGTGGAGAGGAGGGAGAGTGAGTGAGAGAGGGTGGGATAAGGATGGAGAGGGAGAGGGAGGGGAGGGAGAGGGAGTGGGCGAGGGAGAGAGAGAGTGAGGGAGAGAGAGGGGTGTGGGGGGGGGGGGGGGGGGGGGGGGGGAGAGAGTGAGTGAGAGGGCGGGATAAGGATGGAGAGAGGGAGAGGGAGGGGAGGGAGAGAGAGAGGGGGGAGGGAGAGAGAGACAGATAGAGAGAGAGGGGGTAGAGAGGGAGAGAGGGCGGGAAAAGGATGGAGGGAGGGGAGGGGAGGGGGAGGGAGAGGGAAAGAGAGAGGGGGAAGGGAGAGAGAGATAGAGAGCGAGAGTGAGAGAGAGGGATGGAGGGAAGGAGGGAGGGGAGAGAGAGGGAGGGAGAGAGAGAGCAGGAGAAAGAGACACAGAGAGGGAGAGAGGGGGGAGAGAGAGGGAGAGGGGAGAGGGAGAGTGAGAGAAAGAGAGGGAAGGAGGGAGGGGGAGAGAGAAAGAGAGGGAGAGGGGGAGGGAGAGGGGAGGGGGAGAAAGTGAGTAAAAGATAGAATATTGATATAGGGGTAAGGGTTAAACATTATGCACTCGTCTGACAATTACATACTACATCATTACGCTCAATGTTTTTTCCATTTAATTCCAGATAATAGAACAACTTAAACCTTTAATAGCTTTATTCAGTTAAGAAAAACTAAATATTTGCAATTGACTAATAATGTCCATTTGCAGGCCAAGAGACATATTTTTGAAAATTTAACACTGGAATGGCTGGTTCAGTTACCGAGCCAGTCATTCCAGTAGTAAATCTTCAAACATAGTCTTCTCTTGGCCTGCAAATGGGCATTTCTAGACAACTGGAGGCCAGTTTTGGGTGGCTTGACCATTAAAGGGTTAATATATTAATGGTCAATCTAGCAGGTCACGAGAGAACAATAATTTTAGAATTTACAACTGTCATGTACTTTAGTGATAAATTTTCAAATTGACTAAGTTTTTCCTGACCAATTGTGACCATTAACCCTTTAACCCTCATATCAGCCAAAATGGCTTCTGCAGTGGTCTTGCGAATCAAATGGCCATTTCCAGACCAAGAAGACTATTTTTGAAAATTTACCACTGGAATGACTGGCTCGATAATCGAGCCAGCCATTCCAGTGGTAAATTTACAAAAATACTCTTCTCTTGGTCTGCAATTAGACATTTACTATGAGAAGATTACAATTTTTAAAAACAGGAGTCCCCCTCAATCATCCTCATCATCCCTAGTAGCCGGCTCAAACAAGCGTCTTGAAGAATACTGATATGACAAAGTAAAGAAGGTATAAGGACAGGTTATGTTTGAATAAATTAATGCTTTGTAAGATTTTTACAAGTATTTCGAAGGCTTTATCATGTCCTGTCAATATATAAAGCAAACAAGAATAGATATGTATAGATCTTGTTTACTGTGAGGAACAAGGGAAGCCCGAGCAGACAGTTACATCCGTATAGACTGCACAAACATGCATGCATCCACATTGTCTATCATAAACATACAACGCATAGTTATATGTATCATCCAATTGCCAACGATTTTCCTTTCATTCCAAAATTTGATCCAGATCAATAATTACTGGATAATCTGGACTTGCTTCGGATAAATACTAAAGATATGGTAATTTTATCCTTAACCCTTTATCCCTCATATCAGCCAAAAATGGCTTCTGCAGTGGTCGTGAGAAATGTCCATTTGCAGACCAAGAGACTTTTTTGAAAATGTTACTGCTGTAATGGCAGTAAATTTTCAAAAAATACTCTTCTCTTGGTCTGAAAATAGACATTTTCTATGAGAAAATTGGAATTTTCTTATATGACAAATTCACTGACACATAAGACAAACAAACACAACTGCAATTACATGTAGCCTCCCTCTCTGCAGCAGATGATGGTAGGGATAACATTTTGTTCCAGGCTTTACAGTTTAAGACAGCATACACATAACACTATTTTTGACTGACAAGTGGTTCTTTGATGATCAAGCCTGAAAAAATGGCACCTACAGACTGGGCTTGAAGAATGTCCATTTGCAGGCCAAGAAGAAACTTTACCACTGGAGTGATTGGCTCGATAACAAAGCCAGTCATACCACCGGTAAATATCAAAAAATATCCTGTTAGCCAGCAAATAGACATTCGCTAAGAAAATTTCTTTATTTTCTTCACAAATCTTGACTAATAAATAAATGCACCTATTACAGTGGAACCCTGTAGGCATTATTTTAACAGACTGACCAATAGTCAGCTACTAATAACTTTTAATCAACAGATTTTAAAGAATTAAAATCAAATATGCATGTAAGACACCAACTTCATGCAAAACAGCAAGTTCAACTTAGCTCTGTACATCACTCACCCAGAAGATCAGCATTTTAAATTGAACAGAAACTGGATTCTCAAAATTTAGCCATATTACAAACTATATATTGCAAAATTGGAAATCTATGCCACCCGCAACCCATTTTCAAATCAACTATGATACAAATCAAGTTTGAACAGTTTCTGAGTACTAGTACACGTAGTCTGCATCTAAATAATTAATGAAAATTTCAAATAATTAATCCATAAATGACCTTGAGAATAATAGGTCTATCACCTAAAGGTCCTTTCACAAATATCTGTTTCAGATCGGATAAACCATTCACTTAAGAAATGATTTAACTGATTTGTTAGAAATTTACGAAATCTAAGATTAATTCAGGAGATTTTTGCGCGATAAAATATCTTACCATTATAATGTCCTTATCTTCCCACGGTCAGGTTAATTTGCTTCAAATTGACTTGCGCAATGTCATTGATCCAGACACTCAGCCGCTAACTAGGATTCTTATGACTTAACTTATAAACAACACTGTTCTCAAAATAGACAACGCTAATATGGCTTCCATTTAGACACTACAACCTTTCATTTGTCTCATATACATCAGCGATGAGATAAGCCATAACTTAACAAAGGAAACATAGATCCTTATAATACATTTCCCCAGTGTGAAAATGAGGAACAAGGAATACTGAAGCACAAGTTTACCATTTGCCTCCTTAAATACTAGCTCAACGCGTATAGTTGAGTCACATGATCAAAGCGTAATGTTTTTACCAGGTGCTCCAACACGCAATATGATATAACATATATAATCAAAGCATCTTGTATACAGAATTATAACTGGTTTATATTCTGTTGTCTTTCAGCTGGCCTTGAATTCCCAGACATCAATTCTCACATCTTCATGTACCTGAGATTCTTCATCGCAATGAGGGAGGTAATATTTGGCCTACAGATGTACACATATTATCAGTGTAATATACCGGTTTGTGTTGTTACATATGGAATACATTATTCCCGCAAAAACTTGTCTATTACATCTATATGTCCTAATAGAAATATCTTCCTTCACCCCAACACTGACACCAATACATCCACGCATGATATACAGCTGAATGCCAGCTAAATATATAGATATATATATTATTTCACGGTTTTACAGCTGCCTCAGTCAAGGCAAATGCGTCCTGTGAAATCTGCCTTATGGCAGCTGAATTAAACGCGTTTGCGCTGCAAAACAGCCACTAATACCTAATACCAGCGATACTCACTCAGGCAGCAAAACTTTCTCAACTGCTAACCCTCAATTAACCACCAAATTGTTCAAGCAAATTTCAATATTCTCATACAAAATGACAATTTGCAGAGATAACATTTTTGAAAATTTACCACTGGAATGACTGGCTTGATTATCGAGCCAGTTATTCCAGTGGTAAATTTTCAGAAGTCATCGTTCAGTCTGCAAATGGACATTTCTCAATACCAGTGCAGAAGACATTTTATGTCAGCTTGAGCATTGAATGGTTAATCAACAGCATTGTAGTTGCAGGATCACCTGAGACTTAGCTGTTCTACATCATTTACTAACCAACTGCAAGATGCAGAGCTCTGCATTTATTTATTAACAAAGAGCATCAGGCCAGCTGCAATGACTTACATAAGCTTGACAATGACTGGGTTACATAACATACAATCTCAAGGGAAATACAAATTCTTTTCCATTGCATTGATCATACAATGTACGGCTTACCAAATATGCCTATAGAATTAGTACACATCTTTAATGCTTAGCATCAGTAAACTTAAATGACAACAGAGTTGTTGTATTGGGAGGAAGATAAGCTTACTTGATTTGTTGACATCTATTAGCAGTTACCAGATGTGGATACACTTTTTTAGTTAACTATGGAAAGATGCAGTGGTCAAGATGTATTGTTAACAATCTCTGTTTATAACTAACAAATCAATAGTTCTATATAAAGAAGCAGCTTTACTCATAAATAATCCAAATGGTGGCCTTAATTTGCATCATTTTAACCTCTGCATTGCCGGCTTTGTTGCTGTCTGAATCAGAAATCATATACTAATTGAATGCTGCTATATTGGCGCTGACTGGACAATTGCGTAATTGCACTGAAACTGAGGTGGAATGGAGGTCTTAATTTGCCTAAATGGAACTCTCGTTTTGCCACTGCTAACTAAGTAGCTGTTATTTAGCTTGAGCAATATATTGGTTCTATAGTACCACAGCAGCCTCTTTGCAGCGGTGTTGCTTTGCCACAGCTTTATCAACAGATTTGCTTCTGTTTTGCCGCTGCAATGATCCGATGCATGGTATCTCATAGTCAACTTGTAGATTCAATCCCCATTGACCCCCCTCCTTCCCGTCAATGCTAAATACCATAATGCCACACTTTTCATTACAGGTCTTAACCTTTTGACACTCATATCAGCCGAAAACACCTTCTTCAGTGGTCTTGAGAAATGATCATTTGCAGACAAGGAGAAAACTATTTTCTAACATTTACCACTGGAATGATTGGATCAATAAAAGAGCCAGTCATTCCAGTGGTAAATTTTCAACAAGGCAAATCAATAAATTGATGTATGCTCCCCGAAGGCATACTCTGCAGAGAAACTGAATGGATAACCCCGAAGGCATATGCTTCAGGTAAAGGTTTAGAACTGTGGCTCAGACACAGAGAAACGAACTTGAAATTGTCAATGACATATCACCATATTAGGCCATCCTTAAAATATTGTTGGTTTGGGGTAATGATGTTAAATCCACAATTTGGGGAGTAGGAATGATTCGGTGGGCCATCATTATTTTGGTCTGGCAGGATTTGCCCTAATGAACAATTTGTTAAGGAAACACCCTTAGAGTTCGCTTGGCACCATATGAAAAATACATATAAAAACTAGAAAAATACATATAAATGAACAGAGATACTTTCTGTAATAATCAATACCAAGTTTGGTGACTATATGTGAAAAAGTATTGAAACTATGGCCCGGAGAAACATTTTCTGTGATATTCAGTCGACCATGAAAAGTAGGTCAGCATGACCTACTTTTCATACTATGCACACCTGCTCCCTAAGATGCATCCACATACCAAGTTTGGTGACCATATGTGAAAAAGTCTTGAAACTATGGCCCGGAGAAACATATTCTGTGATATTCAATCGACCATGAAAAGTAGGTCAGCATGACCTATTTTTCATACTGTGCACACCTTCTCCCTAAGATGCATCCACATACCAAGTTTGGTGACCATATGTGAAGAAGTCTTGAAACTATGGCCCGGAGAAACATTTTCTGTGATATTCAGTCAACCATGAAAAGTAGGTCAGCATGACCTACTTTTCATACTGTGCACACCTTCTCCCTAAGATGCTTCCACATACCAAGTTTGGTGACCATATATGAACAAGAGCTCCGCAAACGGCGCATAATACCCCGCCATGATGACAAACCAATGAATGAGAGCTATTACAAAATATTTATTTCTGCCTCAGTCCCATCAGACCAGTCATCCTTATGACGTGTCAAAGCGATCCGTTAAACGGTCAAGGAGGTATCGTCCGGAAACCAATTTTCAAGATGGCTGCCGCATATTAGATTTTGGATTATCGTAAATTTTGATAAGTTTCTTCACCAGACATATTCCAACGACCGTAGGAAGTGATCCAATAAATGAAATCCAGAAACCAACTTTCAAGATGGCAGGCCATGGCTGGCGGCCATCTTGGAGTTTGGATCATCGTAAATTTCGATAGGTTTCTTCTCCACACCTAGTCCAACCACCCTATGAAGTTTCAAAGGGATCAGATAAACGGTAACAGAGTTATCATTTGGAAATCAATTTTCAAGATGGCTACCGGTGGCTGGCGGCCATCTTGGATTTCGGATCATTGTCAATTTTGATAGGTTTCTTCCCCCAGACCTAGTCCAACCACTCTATGAAGTTTCAAAGCGATCCGATAAACGGTAACTGAGTTATCATCAGGAAACCAATTCTCAAGATGGCCGCCTGTGGCTGGCAGCCATCTTGGATTTTGGATCATCATCGATTTCGATAGGTTTCTTCCGCAGACCCAGTCCAACCACTCTACGAAGTTTTAAAGCGATGCGATAAACGGTAACCGAGTTATCATCCAGAAACCAATTTTCAAGATGGCTACAGGTGGCTGGCAGCCATCTTCGATTTCGGATCATTGTCAATTTCGATAGGTTTCTTCCGCAGTCCTAGTCCAACCACTCTATGAAGTTTCAAAGCGATCCGATAAACGGTAACGGAGTTATCATTCGGAAACCAATTTTCAAGATGGCCGCCGGTGGCTGGTGGCCATCTTGGATTTCGGATCATCGTTGATTTTGATAGTTTCTTCACCAGGACTAGTCCCACCACCCTATGAAGATTCAATGAGATCCGACAAACGATAACGGAGTTATCATCCGGAAACCAATTTTCAAGATGGCCGCCTCTGGCTGGCGGCCACCTTGGATTTCAGATCCTCATCGATTTCGATAGGTTTCTTCCCAAGACCTATTCCAACCACCCTATGAAGTTTCAATGCGATCCGACAAATGGTAACCAAGTTATCCGGAAGCCACTCTACCGCCCACCCGCCCAAATTTTTTGGCGGGGTATAAAGTCTTGAAACTATGGCCCGGACAAACACTTTCTGTGATATTCAGTCGCCCATGAAAAGTAGGTCAGCATGACCTACTTTTCATACTGTGCATACCTTCTCCCTAAGATGCATCCACATACCAAGTTTGGTGACCATATGTGCAAAAGTCTTGAAACTATGGCACGGACAAACAGTTTGTGATATTCAGTCGACCATGAAAAGTAGGTCAGCATGACCTAGATTTGACCTGCTTTTCATACTCCGCACACCTTCTCGCTAAGATGCATCCACATACCAAGTTTGGTGACCATATGTGCAAAAGCCTTGAAACTATGGCATGGACAAACATTTTCTGTGATATTCAGTCGACCATGAAAAGTAGGTCAGCATAACCTACTTTTGACCTACTTTTCATAATCCGCACACCTTCTCCCTAAGATGCATCCACATAGCAAGTTTGGTGACCATATGTCAAAAGCCTTGAAACTATGCCCCGGACAAACATTTTCTGTGATATTCAGTCGACCATGAAAAGTAGGTCACCATGACCTACTTTTGGCCTACTTTTCATATTCCGCACACCTTCTCCCTAAGATGCATCCACATACCAAGTTTGGTGACCATATGTGAAAAAGTCTTGAAACTATGCCCCGGACAAACTTATATATAGTGAACGGACAGACGGATGAACTGATGGACGGACAAAGCAGTGACTATATGTTCCCACAAAAATTAAAAAAATTTTTTTTTTAAAAGCATTCAATTTGGTCTTCTCTTAGTCTGCAATTGGACATTTTCTATGAGATAATTGAAATTTTCATGAACAAATTCCAGGGTTCAAGGGTTAAACTTGAGATGAATGAAATCTTCAGTGATCTACTCTCCCCATCACAAGCCCACCTGAAGGAAAGAATTCCACGCAATGTAACAGATAAGATTACCATTCAGCTAAATATTCTGCCAAATATAAGTAATATATATATATATATATATATATATATATATATATATATATATATATATATATATGCATACTATATGAAATTCTCCTTCATGAACATGTATTATTGATAATGATCATGCCCCAACAGGTTACCAAGGTAACAGTATAAAGTGTTGATATATTTGCAAAGGTTATAACACCAAATTTATGTAACTGATTAGCGGCTCAGCAGACATTATCAGATAGTTGATCAGCCACCACAACCTTTTAACTCTCGAATTTATTCAAGGAAATTTAATTTTTCTTATAGAAAATGTCAATTTGCAGACCAAGAGAAGAGTATTTTTGAGAATTTATCACTGGAATGACTAGATCGGTTACTGGGCCAGTCATTTCAATAGTAAATTTTCAAAAATAGTTTTCTCCTGGTGTGCAATTGTACATTTCTCAAGACCACAACAGAAGCTGTTTTTGGCCGTCTTGAGTGTTAACCCGTTAACCCTTCAATTTATTCAAGAAAATTTAAATTTTCTCATAGAAAATGTCCATTTACAGACCAAAAGAAGACTAATTTTGAAGATTTACCACTTGAATGACTGGCTCGGTTATCGTCATAAATTTAAAAAAATAGTCTTCTGTTGGTCTGCAAATGGATATTTATCAAGACCGCTGCAGAAGACGTTTTTGGCTGATATGAGTGTTAAAGGGTTAAATGAGTTAATGTGTGCAGCAAATTTTGAGAGCTGTCAAAGAGTTGACTGACCACTGTGAAGGAAATCTATACACAGATACAGCTTAACAATTTAACATGGAATTTCTTCAAGAAAATTTTCTCATGGAAATGTCCATTTGCAAACCAAGAGAAGCCTATTTTTACCACTGGGATGACTGGCTCGATCTGACTCTGTTATCAAGCCAGTTATTCCAGTCATAAATTTTCAAAATTAGTCTTCTCTTGATCTGCAAATGGACACTTCTCAAGACCACTGCAGAAGCCATATTTGGCTGGTTTGAGTGTTAAAGGGTTAACTGTTCAAGATGAGATTTAATACATGCACTTTAAAGGGTGAAATTCATTTATCTTATTTTCTAAATTTTATACCATACATTAGAAAGTTGTTGAATATTTTGAAAGTAATTTGACTGGAAGATGTTGCTGTAAGCCGAAAGGCCAGCAATGGTAGTATACAGAACACAGGAGCATCTAAGCATGAAAGAAAGAAGCGTAAAACTGTTATCTATAAATTATAGTGTTGAAGGGGTTGAGTGTTGAAGGGGTTGAGTGTTGAAGGGGTTGGATGTTGATGGGGTTGGGTGTTGAAGGGGTTGGGTGTTGAAGGGGTTGAGTGTTGAAGGGGTTGAGTGTTGAAGGGGTTGGGTGTTGAAGGGGTTGGGTGTTGAAGGGGTTGAGTGTTGAAGGGGTTGGGTGTTGAAGGGGTTGGGTGTTGAAGGGGTCGGGTGTTGAAAGGGTCGGGTGTTGAAGGGGTCGGGTGTTGAAGGGGTAGGGTATTGAAGGGGTTGGGTGTTGAAGGGGTTGAGTGTTGAAGGGGTTGGGTGTTGAAGGGGTTTGGTGTTGAAGGGGTTGAGTGTTGAAGGGGTTGGGTGTTGAAGGGGTGTTGAATGGGTTGGGTGTTGAAGTGGTTGGGTGTTGAAGGGGTTGGGTGTTGAAGGAGTCGGGTGTTGAAGGGGTCGGGTGTTGAAGGGGTTGGGTGTTGAAGGGGTTGGGTGTTGAAGGGGTTTGGTGTTGAAGGGGTTTGGTGTTGAAGGGGTTGGGTGTTGAAGGGGTTGAGTGTTGAAGGGGTTGAGTGTTGAAGGGGTTGAGTGTTGAAGGGGTTTGGTGTTGAAGGGGTTGGGTGTTGAAGGGGTTGGGTGTTGAAGGGGTTGAGTGTTGAAGGGGTTGAGTGTTGAAGGGGTTGGGTGTTGAAGGGGTTGAGTGTTGAAGGGGTTGAGTGTTGAAGGGGTCGGGTGTTGAACGGGTTGGGTGTTGAAGGGGTTGGGTGTTGAAGGGGTTGGGTGTTGAAGGGGTTGGGTGTTGAAGGGGTTTGGTGTTGAAGGGGTCGGGTGTTGAAGGGGTTGAGTGTTGAAGGGGTTGAGTGTTGAAGGGGTCGGGTGTTGAATGGGTCGGGTGTTGAAGGGGTTGCGTGTTGAAGGGGTTGGGTGTTGAAGGGGTTGGGTGTTGAAGGGGTTGGGTGTTGAAGGGGTTGGGTGTTGAAGGGGTTGAGTGTTGAAGGGGTTGAAATTCTTAACATTCTGCTTATTTACTGTTATACAGTGAACACTTTCATCCATCCAATTCAAATAACTTCGTAAAATAAAATTGCATACAGGGTGAAATTGTACAATGCGCTTTAGAAACTACTTGAAGATTTTCCTGCCTAATTTCAGTCAAATTCTTCAAAACTTTCAATGAAATATTTGTCCGATTTCATCAATCAAGGGGAAGTATTTGTTGTATAACTGTGAAATTACTGTTTGTCCGTTATCCATATATGGCTGAAATAGGTCAAATTTAACCATTTTATATATCACTTGAAATTCCCATATTTCAATTTCAACATAGTTATACAGAGAAGCTGTTCAATATTTTGAAACTAATTTGATTGGGAGATGTTGCTGCCATAGGCAGCAACAGATCTCAGTCAAATTAGTTTCAAAATATTCAACAGAATGGGTCCTATATATCACAAAGAATTTGGCATTTCTGGTCTCTGAGTGTTAAAGTTTTCTTATCCTGGTTTGAATAGAATTCTGAATAGATTATCTTCCAATCTTCACTTGGTCAGGTTACAATACATACTTTCAATAATAGCCTTAAACATCAAAACCAGCCAACTGTAAAGCCACAAAGAAACCTTAAAGAGCACATTATAGATATTCTGAAAGAGGTCTCCAATACTAAATTAGCTTTATTCGATTTTTAACAAAAAGATTTTTAAGTCTACTAAGTCTACAGTTCCCAGCAATATTATTTCAGTGTGAGTATGCTTGAGTGAGTGTATGTATGATACCATTCATGTCAAAACAATTAAATTAAATTTTCTCATAGAAACTGTCCATTTGTAGATCAAGAGATTATTTTTGAAAATTTATTATTGGAATGAGTGAAATTTTCAAAAATAGTCAGAAAAATGACTCAAATGTATATATTAGCCGAGCTAAAAAGAAAATAAATTATAGTGACACTTGCTAAAATTAACATTTTCTTTTCTTCATATATGAGTGAGCCTCAATGAAAAAAACAACTATATACAGGCAGAATGGTCTGCAGATAGACCAATCCTGAAAAACAAATAGCAGAAAAACTCTAGTATAAATATATATATATATATATAACCATTATATTAACCCTTTAGCCTTCGAATTTGTTTAGGAAAATTTCAATTTTCTCATTGAAAATGTCCATTTGCAGGCCAAGAGAAGACTATTTTTGAAAATTTTCCACTGGAATGACTGGCTCGGTTATCGAGCCAGTCATCCCAGTGGTAAATTTTCAAAAATAGTCTTCTCTTGGCCAGCAAAGGGACATTTCTCAAGAAGACTGCAGAAGCCATTTTTTTGCTGATATGAGTGTTAAACGGTAACTGTCTAACTGCTGCGAGCCACCAAACAATAATTTCAATGAGCAATAACTCTGGCATTGCTGAATATTTTAAAAACAATTTGCCTTTAAGTTGTTAGCCAATAACAACTTTCAGTCAAATTGTTTTCAAAATATTCAGCATATCCAGAGTTAAACCCCATGGGATAGGCAGAAATTCAGCGGGCAGACAGTTAAACTTATGCCCTTTACTTATACTATATTAGTATTGTGTCAAATTGTGATGCTATTTTTACTCTGAAAAACTATTTAAATGTAATTATATTATTGACTCAAATACACAATAAAACATCAATAGAATGAGTTAACTAAATGAACTATTTCACTTCCACGTATCAGAATGTATATAAGATGTATTATTAACTATATATTAGTGATAGAAGTAACCCTTTAATTGGCTAGGTTAAGAAGAGAATTTTTGAAAATCAATCACTGGAATTCCTGGCTCGCTATCTGAAGCAGTCATTCCATTGGTAAATTTTCAAGAATATTTTCTCTATGCCTGCAAATGACTGCATTCACTGAAAAAATACTTAATTATTTTACCAATCTTTACCAAGAAAGAATGAATCATATAACGGCTACTAAATTATCATGCCAATTTGAAATAAGCCAATCTACAAAACTGGTACATTAACCCATCAATGACAAAAGGTGATTAATAAAATTTATATTTTCACATAGAAAGTGTGCATAATTGTCAGGACAAGATTATTCTTGGAAATTTACCATTGGAATGACTGGCTCCTTATGGAGCCAGCCTTTCCAGCATTAAAATTTCAAAAGTAATCTTCTTCAGCCCAGGGATAGAATGAAGGAAATGTCAATTTCCCTTTCTCCGAGATCTAACAATACTCACCATTCTGTTACTTCTGATATACAGCTGGCCTTGACAGCGGCTCTAGGATTATAGACTTAGAAAGCTTTACCGACTCCTGGGAACCGGGTACTCGGCTCCCAACTGCCGAGTACCCGTTTACCATAGAGCTCATATTGTTTGCATAGCCACCAAACTATGGCTTGCCTCCGTGGGGCTGGGAGGCTGGGTCCGTAACAGAATGGTGAGTATTGTTAGATCTCGGAGAAAGGGAAATTGACATTTCCTTCATTCTCCTTCGATCAATACTCACCATTCTGTTACTTCTGATATACACCAGATTTGATCAGTAACCTGGTGGGAAGGGGCAAGCCATAAATGCTAATTTTGCCCCTTGGAGAAAGATTTTAGACTTCAAACTTGACTAACGGAGACCTAAAAGGACCGTCAAGTTCACGGAACCAAATCACATTCGCGTCACAGCCCCTCCCCCCATTTTTCCTCCTAAGAAAAGGGAGAGAACTAACGAACATGTATCTCGCCTGAAAACACAAATATGCCAAGAGGGTTAACTACTCCCTGCATATTCCATGTATTACCCTGGGAATGAGCATGAATATATAAGATGAATGAACATGATACATATACATAATACGAAAAACTCTCACTTATTGAATTACCTTATGATAATTGGACTTCAGACGTACCGCCTCCAACCATTCACCGGTTCGGCCATCGGGGACACAATCTGGTTGACATCCTCTCGCCTGACGATGCCTGCTTTAGGTTCTTTTCTTACCAAAGTGAGAAAAGGGTGAAAAGCAGTGTGGTCACTAACTATCGTTTCAAAACAGCTAAAGCGAGTGGATTGGCTGAGTCTGACACATCCCTCATATAGTAATCCGTGAATGAGGACTCACAGTGCCATTGTGCAACGGCCATGATGTCCTCTAACGGAACACCATTGTAAAGGGCGGTCGAGGCGGCTATTCCTCTGACATTGTGTGCCCTTACGCCCTGCACCTGGTGCCCAGTCGCCATCTCGTGAGTAGTCTGAATGCATTCGACCACCAAACGAGAGATAGTATCCATGGATGCGGCGCCATAAGGCTTTTTATGGCAGATCCACAGATGTCTATCGTTCGACCGTAACGAGTCAGTCCGTTTCTTGTGCTTAGTCAAAGCACGGACCGGGCACCAGACACTGGCATCACGATCAAACCTAGTTAACTTCGGTATAATGATCGGTTTGCCGGGATATCTGAAAGATTGGTTCTTTGACATAAACTCTGCTCTTGGCAGAAGACGCAGACCTTCTCCAGAAACAATAAATCGGTTCCTCTCTGCCGAAAGCGCATGGATCTCACTGCGCCTTCTAGCTGAGGAAGCTGCCAATAGAAAGACCGCCTTTAGAGTCAAATGCTTTAGACTAGCCGAACGCAACGGTTCGAAAGGGTGCTTGGCCAGTACATTAAGCACTAAAGATAGACTCCAGGCTGGAATGACTACCGGTTGTCTCGGTCGGAGATTGCTCATTCCCTTCAACATCACATTTAACTGGGCCACCTCTGGACTATCCCTGTTGGCTAGACAAGGGATAACTGATGCCAAAGCTGACTTGTATCCAGCAACTGTGACGGGAGCTAGTCCTGAAAAGAACACCTCACAGAGAAAGTCTGCTATTTGCTGATAGTGGATTGAAAGGTATCAATACCCTTTTCTTCACACCAGTGTGCAAATCTGTTAACCTTGTTGTTATATGACTTGAAGGTTGACCTCCTTCTCGCAGCCGCGGTGAAATCAGCAGCCTGTCGAGAAAAGCCTTCCAACGTGGAATGTTGTTTGATAACATCCACGCAGTCAATTTGAACATTTAGGGACGCTTGTGTAGGAAGCGTCCCTTGGCCTGGGAGATTATGTTCGGAATCTCGGGCAACTGCACAGGATTTTCCACCAGCAGATCTAGAAGATCCGTGAACCATGCCCTGCTCGGCCAATACGGCGCTATTAGCAGGACCAGACACGGTTCCTCCCTGACCTTCACCAATACCTTCGGTAGAAGAATGGTGGGTGGGTACGCGTAAGCGTGCATCCCTCTCCAGCTTATCGCCAGAGCGTCTGTATCGACGGCATTTGGATCTGGAATCGGCGAGACATGTCATGATTTGAGCATTTTCCTTTGTGGCGAACAAGTCCACGTTGGGTTTGCCCCAATGCTCGAAGATCCGTCGCAGAACTGGAGGGTTGAGGGACCATTCTGTTGGCAGGATTCTCTGTCTGCGAGACAAAGCATCCGCCAGAATGTTCAATCGGCCAGGAATATGAGCTGCTTTCAAAACAACCGAGTAATTCCTGCACCATTGAATCAAGTGCCACACCCTGATACACAGAGTGGGCGACCTGGTCCCGCCTTGGCGATTTATATATGATACTACTGTCGAATTCTCCGACCGTATCAATATCACCTTGCCCCTGATCATCGGAAGGAACTCTTCCAACGCCAGTTCCACTGCCATCATTTCCAACAGATTGATATGCAGCTGACTCTCCGGGAGAGTCCATGTGCCCGAGACCTGGTGTTCTCCCAGGCAGGCACCCCACCCTTCCAGCGATGCATCTGTGTAGACGGACAGCTGGAGGTGGGGTAGATGCAGCGAAACCCCTAATAGGAGATTCTGACGCTGTTTCCACCATAGAAGATGCAATATTATCGGCTCCAAAACTGGCTCCACAGAAACATCAGATACAACTGGATAGGCCTTCGCATTAGAGCAGCGTACGGGATAACCTGCTCCATGGAGACCATCATGCCCAGCATCTGAAGGAACCGCCTCGCCTGAATGTGGTTTCCCACTCGAAAACTCTTGAGGATGGCTAACAGAGACACCACTCTGGGCTCTGACGGGTAAACCCTGCCCTCCTCGAGGTCGAATCGCATCCCCAAATAAACGAAATGTTGAGTGGGCGTCAACTCGGATTTCTCCTCGTTGACTATGCAGCGTAGATCTGAAAGTAACTTCAAGAGTCAGAGCAGTATCCACGTTCAACCTGGCTGCCGAGTCTGCCTTGAGCAGCCAGTCGTCTATGTAGGTGTGTAGCGGCACGTTCTCTTTTCTGAGAAACGCTGTCACCGCAAGGACCACTCTTGTGAAAACCCTTGGAGCTGTCGACAGGCCAAACGGGAGAACTGTAAACTCCCATACTTGATTCTGAAACGCAAATCTCAGAAACCTGTGCCAACTCCGATTCATAGGAATGTGGAAATATGCATTTTTCAGATCGATCGATACACACCACATTCCTTTCCTTAATCCCGCCATTACCGACCTCGGCGTTTCCATCTGGAACCGAGGCGTATGGATAAACCAATTTAATGGCCTGAGATTGAGTATGGGTCTCCATCCCCCTGTGCTCTTGGGGACAAGGAACATGTTTGAATAGAAGCCTGGAGTGTTTCGCTTTGCTGGTTTTATTGCTCCCTTCAGAAGCAAACCCGACACTTCCTTTTGAACGGCTTCTAACTTGTCTGGCTCCCTTGGTACGGGTGTCCAGACAGGTGCCAAAGACAGATTTTGTGGTGGAAAGTCCCACCACTCCGGCATGTAACCCTGGGATAACCATCCCAGGACCAGACTGTCTGACGTCACACCTTGCCAGGCCTCGACGAAACGCATGAGTCTTCCACCCACCATAGACGCCTCGACGTCTAACGGGGTTGTCCAGCTCGCAGTCCGCCCCCCCCCCCACCCCTATCTCTTAACAAGAGAGAGAGAGAACCATTTCGTTCTAGGCACGATGGGTATAACTGGCACCGCTGTTCCTGTCGCACAGGCGCGGTCCAGGCGGATATGAAGGGAGCTTTCGTTGGGGAGGGTAGGCGCCTCTACAACCTTCCTGGGCTTCTTCGCCGGCGGCGGCTCCGAAAACTCAGCTGAAGCAGAAGTCGCAACAGGCCTAGCTGTCGCCTTGCCCTTATGCTTCTTCTGCTTCTTTGAAGGTTGTCCCGTTAGCGGTTTCCCCACAGCCCCTAGTGCGTGCGCTTGCCACACTAGCTCTAGCTGTAGGTTTACCGCTAACCGATTCTGCGCGATACTGGCGGTATCCTCTAAGATGGCCCGCGCTTGGCCACCGAAGATGCTAGGCCCTGTCAGGGGCGTCCCAAGAAGACGCTCCCTGACTGCCGTAGCCGGACGCATATGGTCAATGACCATTTGCCTCCTGGATTTCGTCACACGCGCTTGGACCCTTGCCAATGTGTCCATCGACAGCACCAGGTCGTCATTGACACATGAAAGCGCCACAGGTGGCACAGGGTGGCCTGCCCCCGCTTCAGCCCACACCGACTGAAGGAGACGATAAGAGTGGTTGACAGCGCTCATCGCTGCCCTCACACCCTCATCGCATAGGGACAGGACTTCTTCCTGGTGTATCTGAGACTTGTCCACAAGTGCCGGACCGGGGCGACCCGCCACGGCACTCTGGACGCCCAGTACCCATCGGTCATCCTCCGTGACCGACGGGACTACACCATACCTGTCGTATTCCCCCCGCGGAATACGACCTCTTGCCCGCACCTCCCTGGAGGCCGCAGGGAGCTGACCCTTGGTCATCAGTTGTTTGCTATAAATAGCATCCAACAATTCTATGAACCGTAGATCCAGTCCCACTGACTGGATCCGGGCCGCGGGCAAAATCCCCGTCCTGATCGACGCAACCGACGGACGGGGCGCATCTTCATCGGCCGTGGCCGAAACCACAGACGGGTCAACCCTGGTTAGCCACGTCAGAGCATCTGACCAATCTACCTCCGATGAAGACACCCCCGCAAACACGTCACCCGTTGACGTGCTCACGGGTCTGCCAGCCATGGCCTCCCGGCAAGGAGCCACGGCTGACACGCCAGGCACTCCGGTACCACACGGTTCCGCCGCCACCCCATGAAACACTCCGGTCCATGGGGTAGGTCCGCACGGAAAACCGTACGGACCCGTAGCAGTCGCGGAACCATAGCCGGACACGGGCGCCAACGGCACCCCACATCCGACTGCCGGACCAGGCGAGATAGGTGAGTACCACGCCCGGCCCGGCACACCCGTTCCCGTGACGGCTGGTGCCAAACCAAGCCGCACGGAACCGGTGCACGGTAACGGATTTGCCTCAGCCACAGGCGGAGCCGCTGACCTGGCTTGCGCCAAACCAGACAAATGGAGGCCGGTTCCGTCCAGGACGGAATCAACCTCCATATTCTCCACCTGCAGCTTCACGGGCCGCAGCAACCTCTCCTCCTCGGCCTCCTCGTCTTCAGACTCCGAAGAGTCGTCACTAGACGAGTCAACCGTGGAACCGTCCTGGCGGACGGCTCCCACACCTGACGGACCGGCCACCGCTACTGGACCACCCGGAGGTGGCCGCAGAGAAACAGAAACCTGTCTGGCCGAAGCCAGACGGGACTGCCAGGGGGCCGTACGAGACGGCCCCCTCGGTAACCAGTCCAGAATCCTGTCCGAGGACAGGATCCGTACCAGGCATGGGGAGAAACTTCCCCCGAACCTTTGGTAGCAGGGACGACACCAGCGTGGGCAGAACGCTATGCAGAAAAACCCTGCATAGCCGGACCAAACCACGCCGGCGGTGCCATCTCCGCCACCATCAGCTGGGGACGTGGAGCACCCCCACCGGCCGAACCGGGCGCTCCACGATTTACTCTCGGACCGCCTGACCCCGCATCAGACCAAGCCAAGTCCTTCTGGCAAGGAACTTAACCATCATCTCAACGGACCACACTGCACAAACATTACACCTATGATCAATATTACACAGGGAACACCTAAAACAGACATGGTCCTTGAACACGACACGGACAAACTTATGGCATTCGTCACATGATGGCAGGGCTGGCTTGGCCTATAACATAAGCACAAACCTACAATAAACAAGCGGAACGTGACCCGGATGGAAGGCACACAATTAATTTCAAATAATTTGACTCATAAATTAACTGTAACCCTCCCGCACCCCACCCCGCCACGTTACAACAACGATCGCATTGATTATGACGACAAGAACGAGGCGGGCATTAAACACACCCATAATAGATCCTCCAGGATGTGTAACGGCTCCAGGAATCATATCGCATAGCATTCGGGGTATATTTACTAATCAATATAAATTATACTCCTAACGAAAGCAGCACGATATGTGAAGAAAACAACAAAATGTATAACAAACTGCTGTATCACACGGTAAAACCGCAGACCACGCATCTACTCAAGAATTTTGAAACCACCAATCATTGCAAACCGATCGTGATCGCACGTAAACTTGATCATTCTAAAGTTTCCGGTACCATTTTTAGTACGCAGCACCCAGAACAAGATGCGCGAATTAATGAAAAATTTTTCTTCACATAAACATCCGAGCGACCGGGTGTGACGTCACCCGCTCGGATCCTACGGAGAACGACGTCAGCCGATATTCGTGTTAGAAATACCGTAGCATAACACATATTTTCATATCTGCCGATCGTCTGGCATATATCGTTGTTAGCACACGTCCCAGATTCTATGGGGTCAGAAATTGGAACATGCGACACAGCGAAATTTAGAGACCTAAGTCTTTTAACTATGGATAATAAAGAACGATACAACCTGGTTATCTTCGGCGGTATTCTCCATAGTATCCTTTAGTTAATCCTTTCACGAACACACAAATTATCACAGATTAAAGACTTAGATTTTCTTTCACAAAAAACACTAAAATCCTCAATGCAGAAAGCATGTATTGCTCTTGTTGCTATGCAAACAAGAATGAGCTCTATGGTAAACGGGTACTCGGCAGTTGGGAGCCGAGTACCCGGTTCCCAGGAGTCGGTAAAGCTTTCTAAGTCTATAATCCTAGAGCCGCTGTCAAGGCCAGCTGTATATCAGAAGTAACAGAATGGTGAGTATTGATCGAAGGAGAAATGGCCATTTGCCCTGTTGCCCGGGGAAATCTGAATTTCAACCTGAACTAAACTTTGGCTGTTAATGGTACACAGGGCAACCATGATAAATACTCAGACTAATAGTATTATACTGTGCTTTTGATACCTACTGACTAACTCTTAGTTTTATTTATTTAATTATTAGAAAGAGTAACCCGAGTATGCTTAATGCATAATATGGCCATTCTTCAGAATTTACTTGACAAAACAAGTGATTCTAATTTTCTTTGTCATTCAGCTTAACATATAAGGGCAACCTTAATCTACGGCGGGTAACCTGAAAATGCATGAAATGCCCTCATATGGTTGCCCTGCCATGAACTAGATTTGTAATTTATTTTTAATGCTGTTTGGCCTGCAAATGGACATTTCTCAAAATGTGACTGCATGGGCCGGTTTGGGCCGGCTTGGGCATGCTATGGCATGAAATGGTTAAACTCTAATCGAATTAATCTACCCGCCAAATTTTCAAAATTTACATTGAGAAGGAAGTCATGGTCTATTTGAGTCCGGACATATTGCGGCAGATGTACCCCATAGATTATGATTAAATCATATCACGCCCAAGTGTCAAGTATTATAATTATCATCAAGGAAATGAACAGAATATAAAATTACACATTAAGCCATGATGATTGCCATCGATTTAGTGTTTTACATTAGTTAATATGTTCCACTAAAAAGAAATCACAGCTTTGAAGGAAAGAGGAAAATATTACAGTACAGCTCAAAAGTATCCTAACAAGGTTCCAAGACAAAATAAAACACTGTTGAATATTTTGAACATAATGGACCTTTCCAGTTTTAGCTATGCCCCACCCATCTCTAGCTCGGCTCCACCCACACCTCGCTTGTGTTGGGATCGATCGATCTCTGAACTCCTTGATTATCAATTTCCGGAAAACTATGCGGGTAAGCTGTTGAATATTTTGAAACTAATTTGACTGGGTGCTTTTGCTGCCTATGGCAGCAACAAATGCCCAGTCAAATTAGTTTCAAAATATTCAACAGCTTACACGCATAGTTTTCCGGAAATTGATAGTCACCCAATTGATATTCAACATTCTTTATTAACCCTTAGCACTCTGATGTCAATATTCTATCTTTTACTGAGTTAGTATCAAAGAAACTGGTGCATATTTGTCAACAATTGTGCGGGAGCACCATCTGCGACCAAATCTGTTGAAAAATGAACACCAGTTCATCTTTTAATTTAATTTGAAAATTTCAAATTTTGACACCAGAGTGGTAAGGGTTAGATAGTAGACATACAATTCGTACAACAACGCATAGTCCATCTTCAATTATGCATTCGTGATGTACTTAATTAATTCCTGACGTCATTGATTATGATGTCATTCTACGCGTAACGTAGTTAATTATGCCGTCATATGATGGATGGCTAGAGTGGAAAGGTCTATTGGATTGGAAGACATTGATGCCTATTAGTCCCGCCTGAATCTGATTATGTTCAAAATATTCATCAGAACATTTCTTACAACGTGTTCAAAATTATACTATCTAACATGTTTCTGTTTTTGTTTTGGAAATACATTAACTTATCTATGAGTTGTACTGTATGTTGTAACGTCTGAATATATTAATTCATAATTCACACCGATAAACCATGGTTAAACCGGTCAAAACCGGCCTCTGCAGTCATCTTGAGGAATGTCCATTTGCAGGCCAAAAGAAGACTATTTTTGAAAATTTACCAATAGGAATTTACCAATAGGACCTGGCTTGAGCCAGTCATTCCAGTGGTAAATTTTCAAAAATAGTCTTCTCTTGGCCTGCAAATGGACATTTAAATAAGGAAATATTAAGATTTTCTTGACCAAATTTGACCACTAAATGGCTAGATTTCTTGAACCAAATTAATCTAAATTAATGTACAGATCTAGTGTTTTTGTTTAATTTCAGTGAAATCTCCTTTATGTTAACTGATCTATGAAAAGTATGTCACACTGACCTAATTTTGGTACACAAGACTTTTCTCTAAGATCCATCAATGCATCATCCCAGATATCAAATTTGTGTGGCTTATATTGTAGCAGTGTGTTGAAATTACAGCAAGCCTTGCTCTCCAAAGGGAAAACATTTCAAAATGTTTTGCTAATTCTGCAAACTATTGCCAATCTTTTTTGCACTAATTACGTTATATAATCTACAAACCGAAAAACACCAATTTTGCGAGTGCAGAGTGCTCATGGAATGTTTTCCCTTTAGACTGCCTTAGGCTCAGGACAAGATCAGTGAAGAATTACCTAGCAGTTGCAAACAGACCCTGATGCAAGTGCAGAGATCCACAGATACATCCAGGCATGGAGACGCCCTGATGTGCATACGAAGACACCCTGATGGTCAGACAGAGCCCTCAAACCCCCCACCACACCCCCACGCAGATGAAGACCCCCCCCCACCCGGATGTTCAGACGAAGACCACCTGATGTGCAGACAGAGACCCCCTGATGTGCAGATGGAGACCACCTGATGTGCAGACCCCTGAATACAAAGACATCCTGATGCTCAGATGGACACACAGACAATGAGATTACACAATCACTTCATTTTCACTAGGAGTTTAGACTATAACTTTACAAATCACAAAGAAACATATTTCAAATCACTGGTGCGGAAATGAGAAGAATTAATTATTTGTTCTACATAGATGAAGACTGTGATTAATAAGATCTGTCATTAAGAGCTCATTAAGCTATGAATATTAATTAGTAGTTTTTTCAGAACACCTATATATTATTCACCAGTGTTATCGACTAGAATTCACAGTGGACGTGTAAATGTTTAACCCTTTAAAAAATTTTGTTTTGAATTTTTAACAAATATTCTGTTGCATATTTTTAACCCTTTCACAATCAAGTTTGTTAAAAAAAAACAAAAAAATTTCCACGGAAAATGACCATTTGCGGACTAAGAAGACTTTTTGAAAATTTATCACTGGAATGACTGGCTCGGTTATTGAGCCAGGCATTCCAGTGGTGGATTTTCAAAAATAGGTTTATCTTGGTATGCAAATGGGCATTTCTCGAGACCACCGCGGAAGCCATTTTTTTGCTGACTTGAGTGTTACTAAGGGTTAAAGTAATTTCACTGGGTGCTGGTGCTGTACATGGCAGAAACTGGTTCCAGTTGGATTAGTTTAAAAAATACCTCTTAACAGCTTTTAATTCCTATTTAGCTGTCTTAAAATTGAGAAACTATAATTTTCAGTGCTGTTAATTAAAATGTGCAAAATATATTTGGTAATAAAATTAATTGAATGACAGGAAAAATATTGTTGATAAAATGGGTTAATTACTTGTCAAGAGTGATAGGTTTTTTCAGGACAGGAGATTAAACTTAATTTAACTTTTAATTACTGCTAGTTAATGTGCAGACACTTTTAAATAGGATTGAATAAATTTGTAAAAGTTTGAGATAAGAAATGTAAAATTTATGCACTATTACTGCGTACACTCTATATTTCAGAATTTGGAAATATTCTTGTAACTTGTTGAATATATCCTACACTGCAACACCTATGTCGCAGACAGACCATGAACTGAAATATAATAAGACAAGCTTTGGCAATGCCGAGCAAGAATAATGATGATTCCATTATTAGAGTTAAAAAAGAGGCCCAAAGTGCCTGTAACACTCACCTAGAACATAGCCATATCAAGTCACTAATCAGGTCGTCCAGGGGATTGCAACAAGAACAAGAACGACAATCAGAGATTACTATTAAGTATGACCACCCCACCCACCCCCCCCCCCCCCCCACCCCCACCCCCACCATTCAACCTCCCACCGAACATTGGTAAAGATCCCTTCATTAAGACTCAAGTTATTATCCGGAAATGCTATATGTCATTTTATTGGGTCACCGTGGCCTTGACCTTTGACCACAAAGGTGATGGGGGTTCTTGATGAAGCGACATATGTTTGCTGGAATATAATACATAATTAGATACTTTTTAGTGAAAATTCAAGAAACTATGACATGTATTTCACAGCACGAGAGGAGTTTTACCTATAGTGGCCTAGTATGAGCAGTTCTACATCAACAGGCAACATGTCAAAAGACAGACAAGTGCCAAAGACCACCTATATTAAGTGGCTACAGGACTTGAAAGACCACTTCATGTAATTATCACAGCAAATTATCAGACATTAGAACATCTATCATAGAAAGAACTTGTCTTAAGACTGATTTTGATGCAGGCACCTCATTATAGATATTTGACGCAGTTTCGAAAATATAGATGCCAACTGGTGACTAGTCACTAACATTAAAACATGTTTAATCTGAATAACTGGTTGACGACTATTCGTCAACTGCTCTTTTTGCAGCGTACATTAAACGACTCAACTCCTTATATTTACGCAGAACAACTCAGTAGAATTCGAGAATTCGCTACACCTACACGCCGACGAGTTGAATCGTTATATGCACGTCAGGCACTAAGCCATTAACCCTAGAATTTGTTCCAAAATTTAAATTTTCTCATAGAAAATGTCAATTCGCAGACCAAGAGAAGACTATTTTTTTTAATTTACCACTGGAATGACTGGCTTGGTTATCGAGCCAGTTATTAGTGGAAAATTTTCAAAAATAGTCTTCTCTTGGTCTGCAAATGGACATTTCTCAAGACCACTGGCTAGAGCCATTTTTGGCTGATATGAGTGTTAAGAGCGCTGTACCCTGTACGAAAGCCTACTCCATGTCATACAATGAACTACCATCACGTTATCATCATTAGCCCATGATATACTGATGCCAAATGTTCAATTGTTACTGATCGAGTCACAAGTTTGTGTAAAACATTTTGGAAACAATTTTGCTGAAAATTATTGTTGTCACGAGACAGTAACTGCTAACTTACAACACTGATTTCAAAATGTCCCAGTTAATCAACGTATTTACTAATTAATCTGAAAGAGAATTAATTTAATTTCAAAATCTTAATTTTCAAAATCTCAAAATTGTAATGGTTTTTAGCTTGGTTAAACTTTAACTTGTGAAATTCCAACATTTCAAATACAACGTAACTTAAGTGTGGAAAGCCGCTGAATATCTTGAAACTAATTCGACTGGAACCAGTGCACGTCTAGTTAGAGTCCAATTAGTTTCAAAAAGTTCAACAGACTATTTCCTCCATCATAATGGATTTGTTATTTCTGGTCTGTAGGGGGTAAGTGGTTAAGTTGAACTGTTTATTTAATGCATGTCAAATCCTTAATCCTATTAAAGGCAACATCACCAGGAAGGGCATGCCTGTTTTCACACCCAAATAACAAGAAATCATTAGCCAGCTATATGCACCTCATGCGAGTTCAACTTTCAACAGATTCCGGCAAATCCTAAATTAACATCAAATTACTCATGTTTTGAATCTGAACTGATATGTTTAATCAGAGGCAGAAATCCAAATATTTGATAGCCGAGTATACAATGTACTTTCCCATGGCTTGTATGGACACACAATTAAATATCAATATTGAAATTAAATTTATATTGTTCGAAAACCAAATTATAATCAACCCTTTTCTCTTCTAGGGGAAAATAATCTGATTGCGTATTGTCAGTTTGTCACCTATATGGAATTCTATTAAATATTTTGAAAATAATTTCAGCTAGAGCTGTTGCTGTTAACTTTAAGACACTTTTAAGACATAGAAGAGCAGTGGTAAGATTCCTAGACACATAGCTGGATAAAGTTTTGGTTTGGTGCACTTTAGCAGAAAAATAAATTTTTCGGTCATTTCTTTCCAAACAATGAGAACAATTCAAAATGGATCTTGTCCTTGTTCATATTTTTAACTGTTTGACAGCTACAAGACACTAGACATTAATTTCAATGGACAATAACTTGGTACCTGCTGAATATTTTGAAAACAATTTGACTGACAGTTGTTGGTGGCCACCAACAATTTTCAGTCGAATTTTGTTCAAAATATTCTGTATATCAATAGTTAAACCCTATGGAAAATGTAGTCTGCAGGAATTCAGCAGGCAGACAGTTCAGAGGTGGGTAGGAGTACAAATTAACCCAAGATTGGTTAAGATAATTTTTGCACTTTAAATGAAAGTCTATCTGCGTGCAATGCAGGCAAGAACATTTTTTTGAAATTTACAACTGTTACTTACTCTCCAGTGTTAAATTTTCAAAGATAGTGTTCGCTTGATCTTTCAAATGGCCATCTCTCAAATTAGACCATTTAACAGAACCTGGGTGGTTTTTCTTGTAACTTGACCAGTAAAGAGTTAAATAATCAAAATAATATATAAATGAATGCTATTTTTATAAGCAGTCACTTAAGAGTCCAAGTAAATAGTTCAACACATGTATATAATTTGTGATATAGATCAGGCATATATCACAGTCCTTGAGAAATTCAGATAATTTTTCCACGGCACAAAAATGCTGTGGCAAAACAGGTTCACCATGGCACTACTACTACTACTACTACTACTACTACTACTACTACTACTACTACTACTACTACTACTACTACTACTACTACTACTACTTTGTTCTACTTTTGGTTAAATGTGGCAGCATATACATGTATGTTATATAATATTACAGTATGATTGCTACCTTGTATCTATGATTATGGACTTAATAAAATCACATTTAACCCTTCACCACTCAAATTTGTTCAAGAAAATTTCAATCTTTTCATTGAAAATGTCCATTTGAAGACCAAGAGAAGGCCGTTTTTTTTAACTTTTACTACTGGATTGACTGGCTCAGTGGTAAATTAAAAAAACCCAGTCTTCTCTTGGTCTGCAGACCACTGCAAAAGACATTTATTTTGGCTGATATTTGTGTTGAATGGTTAAGTACATGCAGCTCGGCCATACCTCATGTGTAATGGCAGTGACCTTTGAACTCAGGTCTAAGTGCATGCGTGCGTGCGTGCGTGCGTGCGTGCGTGCGTGCGTGCGTGCGTGCGTGCGTGTGTGTGCCTGCATGTCTGTCCACAGCTGTATTTTAGACACCACAGATCGGGTTTGGTTTTTAATCTTAACACAATAAAAGTTATAATATCATAAAGTAGGACTTCCACACTTGTATTGTGATCCGGATTCAATAGCCTAGATAGGGATCGGATCAAATTCTGGACCTAGATGAATCTCTGAAACTATTGAACTGACACTTTAACACTATAAATTGGCTTTTCGGGGAAAGCGGGATCTCACAATAGTCATGATCACCCATACAGGTAGAGTAAGAATCTGCAATCTCTGATACACTCATATGATCAGCCAAAAACTCACTCTGCAGTGGTCTTGAGAAATGTCCATTTGCAGACCAAGAGAAGACTATTTTTGAAAATTTATCACTGGAATGACTGGCTCGTTTATCGAGCCAGTCATTCCAGTGATAAATTTTCAAAAATAGTCTTCTCTTGGTCTGCAAATGGACACTTTCTTTGAGAAAATTTAAATTTTCTTGAAAAAATTTAAGGGTTAAAAGGCTAATTACGAAATATTTTTTAACTGATCTCACATGTCTGATAATATCTGACTAATGTGTCATGCCCATCTATAACTCATGGCCCAATTCATTATATTGATCAATGGATCAACATTACTTTTTCTGTTCCCAAATAAGGTTATTAACAAATCAGTTATAAATGTACCATTAATTGGTAATATTATTCAGTAATTGTCCACCTATTATTGTGTTGATCACACTATTTAAAGCTAGAAAGAAACCATTTGATTGTGAAGCATTGCTGATCAGTCACGAGATAGGTAATTAACTGTCTGATTACGGCAAGACCAACAACTTTTAGTCAAATTTCTTTCAATACATTCAGTAGGGCCAGAGTTAAACCCTATAGAAAATGTAGTCTGCAGAAATTCAAGAGGCAGACACTTCCTTAATGGAAGGTTTTGATCTGTCACTCATGTGTAAGATGCTATAATCAATTACTTGTTAACTGATGTCAGAATCAAAATTACACAGTAACGAAAATCAGTCTGTCACAAGTGTATAAGTTTTATGTCTGATATCACCCAGTCAAATTAGTATCAAATTATTCACCAGTTTAACCATATACATGTAGTTAACTTAGGCTTGTGCGATTATTGCATTGCGTGATCGCGATTGATTATTAAAAAATAATCGTGATTACTCGATTTTGAATCAGGTTGGATACAAATTACCAAGACATAACAACAGAACATCAATGACGAAAATTGCAATCGTGTTTAGAAAAGTCCATTCGCAGGGCAAGAAGACTATTTTTGAAAATATATTGAACACTGGAATGCACTGGAATTCCAGTAATAAATTTTCCAAAATAGTCTTCTCTTGCCCTGCAAATGGTCATACATTCACTAAGCAAAATGTAATTTTTCATGACCGATCGCATTAAAAAGTAATTGAAAGGTAAGTTTTTAAATATTTTATGCAGAAGAAAATATTCGCGATTATTCAATTAATTAATTTTTAATCATGTAAAATAGTTTGCTATGTACAGTATGCAAGTATGTAGGTAGCGATTGCAGAATAAGGCAAGCCATTGCAGACTAAGGCAAGCCATTACGGAGTAAGGCAAGCCATTACGGAGTAAGGCAAGCCATTACGGAGTAAGGCAAGCCATTACGGAGTAAGGCAAGCCATTGCAGATTAAGGCAAGCCATTGCGGAGTACGGCAAGCCATTGCGGAGTAAGGCAAGCTATTGCGGACTAAGGCAAGCCATTACGGAGTATGGCAAGCCATTGCAGACTATGGCAAGCCATTACGGAGTAAGGCAAGCCATTGCAGACTATGGCAAGCCATTACAGAGTAAGGCAAGCCATTGCAGAGTAAGGCAAGCCATTGCAGAGTAAGGCAAGCCATTGCAGACTAAGGCAAGCCATTGTGGAGTAAGGCAAGCCATTGCGGAGTGCCATTGTGGAGTAAGGCAAACCATTGCCACCGGCATTCAAACAAATTATTCACAGAATTATTAATCAACAGCTTTTGGTTACAATAATTATTCCTTTGCAATGGACCTTTGCAGTTTATCCATCCATCATATGATATCGCAATCAACTACATGACATGTAGGATTACGTTAAAATCAATGATGTCATGAATGACGTAGATTAGTGTCACAAACGCATATTGACAATGGACTAAGCATACGAATTGTATGTCTGCTATTTAATAAACATTCTGATATTTTGAAACTTAATTGATGGGCACTGTTGCTGCCTATAGGCAGCTGTTGGCAGCAACGGCACCACTCAAATTAGTTTCAAAATATTCAACAGCTTACCTATATAGTTTCCTGAAAATTGATAGTAGGGGAGTTCAGGGATCGATCCCAACACAGGCAGAGCTTAGCTCAAAATGGGCAGGCATAACTAAAACTGGAAGGATCCATTGGGATTTCATTAGTAAAAGGGCTAAAACACATTAACCCTTTCACTGACAAATCCCTGACCAACTAACTTTATGATACAAAACTTACTCTGTTAAAGATTTTGAAATCAATTGGACCGAAAGCGTTGTTACCCAGGTACTGGATAGCTTCAAGTCAAATTGATTTCAAAATATTCAAGAGTTTTCCAGTTTGCCTTGAAAATGAGATATGGGGAATTGGTCAGACAGTGAAAGGATTAATTATGAGCCATCATTGATCGATTTAGAATTACCTTTGTTATGCGCTTATTATGTGCACATAAACTAAGTTAATTCTTATTCGATAAATGAAGGGTAAAAGAATTAAATTAGGAAAACAATTTCATTTAATATAATTATACATACATCCGATCACTTGGGTATAAGATGGAGTATTATAATTCTGGATACAAAATCTGCAAATTACCCTCTGTGTCTTTCAGCATGCAGTGTGCTGAACTGACACTGTAAGGTCTCTATAACATTATTGCCTGATTGAACAATTAAACGAGATAATTACATATTAGGCTCAACAATAGACTAGCAATTAAGAAATGTAACAACACAAAAACAGGCATGAGAATGATCTAAAGAAAAGAGGAAATATGAGAGAAAATGGACCAATATTTATAATCTTCCCGAACAAAAAACCCATCTGTTTTGGGACTTTCTGACAGAACTCGCAATTTTAATTTTTTTTAAATCTAAAAAAGGATGAAATCAGCCAAAAAGAGGAAGATTCTAATCCCTGCAAAAACTATGTCAGTATTACACATTAACCCATTAAATCTTACAGTATTGAAAGGTCATATTCCCCATGGTGTTAGGAATATTGTGTTATAGATTTTGAAATTAATTTGACTGGGAGCAACAACTTTCAGAATATTTCGCAGCTTTCATGTGTATCTAGCTGTCTAGAAATTGAGACAAACTTGAATTGTACGAGTTAATGGTTAATAACATAATTTTGAATGCCACTAGGGCAGGCCTGTGTTACTCACCTGGAACACCAGTATTTGAAAGACAGGATTCACAAAAGATGAAAAAATAACTAAGTCTAAAAAGCCTTTATCATATAAACAAGGCTTTCAGCCAGTATTATATTTCGTGATATGAGCACACGTGTAATATTCAAGGAAATCTTTTCATTGGTTAGATAACGGGAAATAGTCCCACATGCCCTGTGACAACGCAAATACTTCGTAGCGATGTCGATGACAGCGAAACTGTAAACAAGGCGGGATGCATTATGTTGTTGATTTAAACATTGTAATATATACAGTATACTACATGTACATGTACCTAGTTCTGAAAGATTTTAAATTTGCATCATAGACATAAAAATTTTAAAAGTTGGATTAAAGGTAATTTCAAGTCTGAAATAATGATGTTTTGTTTGTCATTATTATTTGGTGATGTGTCACAGCGATGGAAACGAACAACGCAAATTGGTGCATTCAAACACGTTCCAAGGAGCAACTTCATTGGGAAATTTGTCAAAATATCAGTTTATATGATAAATAGAATCTCAAACACCGTCCCATTTCATATCACTACATGTATTTAATCATCCTCGTCAAAAAATTTCATATTATCTACTGGAAATCTTGAAAGATCCAAAAACGGTACTGATCAGATTGGTAAACACCATCAATTCAATGCGTAAAATGGTATCTTACATGTATAAGCAAAGCTCTTTTTAGATTCATGTTTTTAATCTCTTAAAGGACAATTACAGGATGGCTAAAAGTGGACTTTATTTGAAAGACTATTATATGACTAACATATTGGATCTTAACCCTTACCACGTGTCAAAATTAAAAATTTACAAATTAAATTGAAAAATGAACACCAGTTTCTTTGATAATGACACAGTAAAAGATAGAATATTGACATCAGAGTGCTCAGGGTTAAATAACTGTAGTAGGTGAATAATATGAAGAATTATACCATCATAAACATGGGATTATTTTGTCTCCCGGACGCAGCCATAACTTTCTCGCAACGAAAGAGAGATTTTCCGAGATTGTGATGTCATCACCGCACCAAAGCGATCTTTGCTGAGCACGAAGGCTGTGCAGTAAATATGCATATACGTGGAGCCCTAACATGTGTTAACTCTGGATATGCTGAATATTGACTTGTTTCTTGAAATGCTTATGAATCATAAAGCTATACACTATATGCCAATAAATAAATGTCAATTAATGGACAGGATTGACCATTCACTCTAAGGTGGTGTTCACGCTAGAGGGATAATCTGAATTCAGTACAAAGTAAGTCTGATTGATTGTGAATATTCGCTTAAAGACTCACTTACTTTTCATAACTTGTGTAAGTGTAAATGTTTACATGTGTAAAATGAAATTTTGTAATTGATTGGACTTACTTTGGATTAACTCTCTGGTGTGAACATGGCCTATTAAGTCACCAATATTTAAAGCATCACGGTCAGTAACCAATCCCTTCACACACACACCCACGCCCACCCCATGCTTTGTTCACTCTTATGCAAGTCACTGTACAATTTCATGGGACCAGTTACAAAAAATATATAACTCAGTTGATCCTAATACAGCAACAATTTTCAGTCAAATGAACTGATACATATACACAGAGTTGAGTTTAAATGCTTTTCACAATTTAGCAAATATCATTCATTCATAAACATAATTCAACCAAAATCCAATACAGATCCAGATATATTAATAACAAATTCTTTACAATGTCAGAAATAACTTGTTAATATTTTGAAATTCATTTGACTGGTAAGCTATAATTATTTAGCCACTGACCGCTTCAACACTGAACAAAGTATTTTCAAGATTAGCAGCTTTCCAGCAGTTTAATTTCTGCCTTGAAATAAAGACACAGCAGTTTTAGTGTTGAAATGGTTTAATCAACTAAAATGTTGACTTTAAATTTCAAACGAAAATATTTGTACCATCTACATGAAACATTCCACTGTTTGGGGGTGGGGGGGAAATTCCTATCTCCCCCACTTCAACTGCTTTAATAACCACTTATTAAATCATATAAAATAAAATAGATTAAGATGTTAAGTTTTCGTTGAATAATTTGAAATCAATTTGATCAGAAGCTGTTGCTGCCAGCTATCGAATTAAATATTTAGTTTCAGAATAATTAACCCTTTAATGGTCATGCCAGACAAAACCAGCCTTTGTTACGGTTTTGTGGAATGTCAAGAGTATAGAATATTTGAAAATTTACCACTGGAATGACTGGCTCGGTAACCGAGCCAGTCATTTCAGGGATACATTTTTAAAAATGTATTCCCTTGCCCTATAAATGAACATTCAATAGGCATAGTAAAATTTTTAAAAACAAATTTGACCATTAAATGGTTAACAGCATGATAATAGTAACTTTAAGATTGCAATACATGTACACGGCAAAAAATGTCCGAGCATCGAACAATCCACAATTTCTTTCTCTTACCTGGGCAACAACTAATTGAGCACAATCCTTGGAAAGAATTCACAATCTTCCGAGAAAATAAAACCAATAGTCCCAGGTTTTTTATGGTTCTCCTGCTAAACGTGTAGCCATATCCGTAAAGTAACTACAACATCGTAATACAGAGGAGTGTCTTGTCCCTAACTAGCACACTATTATTTTAAATTACATTAATGAAAGTTCTCAATCATAAATACATTTCACAATAGTACACACAGTCTCTGTACATCCGCATTGAATCTTAGTTTTAATAAAGCCTCGCTTTACACTTCACTAAACACAAATAATAGCAGTTAAAATATTTGCACTGGAAAATGGCCCCAAACAACACCAATAACAACACACAGCTGCTCGCTCGCCTGATTCTTGATGACAAACTTGTAAATGTATTGAACATGTACCAGCAATAAGCATTAGATAGCAATAAGCATTAACTCTCCCTAGCCTCTCTAATGTATAGCTGTTGTTAGCTCCCTCAATATGATCCAGAGCCTACCCCAGCTGTAAACCTTCAACCAGTCATGTATATAGCTTGAGTCTACACAAAATGTCCAAATATAAAAATAAACACTTACACACACATACAATATTAACCAGTTCACTGATGAAAATAAGATATAGTATCTCAATTGTAAATTTAAGACTACATAATATATACCTGAAAGTTAGCAAATATTGTGACGATAATTTGAACAGAAGCAAGCCTTCGAGTCTGAACAACAGCAGCCTTTAGTCTAATTAATTCCAAAATATTCAATGGGGATTTTCCTCAGTCACAAAGAACAGAAAAGAGTCTGCTCTATTATATACCTGCAGTATAGAGAATATATAACGATTTTATTATGTTTTAAGCAACATGACTATCTCAAAATTTTTTTCAAGAATGTTATGTCTCAACAAATATCAATCAAATTATTTTTAAAAGCATTCAGTAGGCTCCATTTTAAAATAAACAACTTGGAGAACTTTGAGACAATTCAGGGGGAAAATGACTGCCTAATCACTTATTCATTGCTCTTTACCCCCTTTCACTCTCAAAATTGTTAAAGAAAATTTAAAATTTCTTACAGAAAATGTCCTTCTCTCAAGATTATTTTGAAAAAAATTTCACTGGAGTGAGGAGTCAACTAGTCTTCTCTTGTTGTGTAAATGGAGATTTTCCCAGACCACTGCAGAAGCTGGTTTTGGCCAGCTTTAGAGTTCACCAACAACTGGCCATATCTAGATACATGTAGTTGACCCTTTTCTCTCCAAATGAGTTCCGCTTGATTGAACGCAAACACAGGTCTGTTTAACCCCCTAATTCCATGGATGTCAAAAGGTGTGCCTAGAAGTGTGTACATTTTTGAACAAATGCTGCTTAAAAGTGTTGCAGTGTTGCCAAAACGGTCAACATCAGTATACTTATACATGTACATGAATGGAATTTAAGAATATACAATCTAACCCTTGAAATTCAAGTGTCTAAATTTCAAGACAGTTATAATTTCCAGTCAAATTAGTTTCAAAATATTTAACAGAATATTCTTTACATCATAAGGAATTTGTCACTTAGTGTCTTTAAGGGTTAAAGGGTTATATGGGGGTTTCAGGTACACAATTATGTCATTATCCACACTGACCATTTGCACAATTATTCTGGATAATTGCCCCCAGGGCTCTAGCTTAATCCCATTCATTTGGCAACAAAGTGAGTTTCAAGTGCAGAGTAGTAATTCTACTAATAGTAGTAGGGAACAATGGACAACTCTATTTACCAAGTAGTTTTGTCAACATGGAGATGTGGAAAGGAGAAGAAATAAACTCAAAGCAACAGAACATAACACTATAACCATTAAACTGCCAGTATTTAAATTTCAAGAGAACTGCATAGGAAAGATGCTGAATATTTTGAAATCAATTTGATTGGAACCTGTTGCTGCATACATGTAGCTTCCAATCAAGTTGGTTTTAAAAAATACTTTCAGAATATTTCTGAACGCTTTAAATTAATGGTCAAGATGGCCAAAACCAACCTTTGCAGTAGTCTTGAGGAATGTCCATCTGCAGGTCAAGAGAAGAGTATATTTGAAAATTTACCACTGGAATGGCCGGCTCGATAATCGAGCCCGAGGCCGTCATACCAATCATAAATTTGTAAAAATACTCTTCTCTTGACCTGCAGATGGACATTCAATAAGGAAATGTTTTGATTTTCTTGACCAAATTTGACCAGTAAAGGGTTAAATAGGAGAATTTGTCATTTCTGCTCATTAAGGGTTAAATTCATATTTGCGCTCGCAGTACATACATACAGGAATGTATGATTGTGTGTGTGCGCGCACATGCATGGATGGGTGTGGATGCGTGCAGAGATGTGTGTGTGTGCTTGAAAGTGCATACATGTATGCGCCTCTGCATTCAGATGTGTGTGCTCCTGTTGCTCTCGTAGAAACCTGAGAGTCACTCATGCAGAAAATCCTTTAATCAAATAGGTTAAGTGAAAGTTTATGTAAATTAATGGTGCTCCAATAGATAATGATTTCCAATGATTTCCATATTTTAGTCGTAAAGCAGATTACTAAACCGCAATAATTCAAAGATCTACAGATCTATAACTTGTACACGTGATTATTTGTTGTTCAATTTCATGTATATTACAAGAAATCTAGGTATCATTCAATTATCAACACTCAAATTTGCTTAAAAACTGAGAAATGTCCATTTGCAGACCAAGAGAAGACTATTTTTGAAAATTTACCACTGGAATGACTCCTGGTCGGTTATCGAGCCAGTCATTCGTAGTAAATTCTTTTAAATAGTCTTCTCTTGGTCTGCAAATGGACATTTCTCAAGACCAATTCCAAAGCTATTTTTGGCTGATATGAATGTTAAAGGGTTAATTATTAAGATATGATCAAGAACTAAACTACAGCTTATAAATATTTCCGAAAAAGTTGGTCCCGATCCCAGGATGATTCATAATAAGGAAAAATTAGTTACCTCTCCGGGATGTAGAAATTGTTTGAGTGTAGCTTTCGTGACCATCTCAGTCACTTCTACAGCACTAACTGACCAGTCCATGCTGTCACGTGACTCCACAAGATCTGACCAGAGTGATGTTGCCAGCGACAGTCAGTTAGTGCTGTAGAAATGACCGAGATGGTCACGAAAGCCACACTCAAACAATTTCTACATCCCGGAGAAGTAACTAATTTTCCCTAAAAATAAAAAGCTCATAAATAGTTTAACATTTCCAAAACAAAAAGAGATACATGTTACTAAAAAAATGTTCTGATGAATATCTTGAACATGATTGGATTGGAAGATGTCTTCCAATCAACTTATGTTCAAAATATTCAACAGTACATTTTATTTTGTTTTGCAAGCATTATAAATCATAATACTTTTGAGCTGTTCTGTACCACTAAGGGTGGCCAGATATTAATTAATTATTAAAAACTTCTCTGAGGAGTTATTGGCTAGAAAATTTTTTTAATACCTAATGCTGATCTTATTTGTAGATATTAATTACCCCTTTAACACTCATATCAGCCAAAAACCACATCTGCAGCGGTCTTGAGAAATGTCCATTTACAGACCAAGAGAAGCCTATTTTTTTTTTAAATTTACTACTGGAATAGTGGTAAATTAAAAAAAAATAGGCTTCTCTTGGTCTGCAAATTGACATTTTATATGAGAAAATTGTAATTTTTAAAAACACATTTGGGTTTTACAGGATTAATCATTCAGAAACAATTAATACAAAATACTGTTGTGAAACCAATAACAAGAATAACCATTTATCCCGTGAATTTGTTCAAGAAAGTTTCAATTTTCTCATAGAAAATGTTCATTTGCTGACCAGGAAGACTAATTTTGAAAATTCACCACTGGAATGACTGGCTCAGTTATCGAGCCAGTCATTGCTGTGGTAAATTTTCTAAAATAGTCTTCTCTTGGTCTGCAAATGGACATTTCTCAGGACCACTGCAGAAGCCATTTTTGGCTGATATGAGTGTTAAAGGGTTATCGGACAAGTCAGGCAAAACCAGCCTCTGCAACGATCTTCAGACCCAGTTGTAGACTATTTTTAAAAAATTGGCACTAGAATGACTGCATGGCTTGACCAAGCCAGTCATTCCAGTGGTAAAAATTAAACAAGGTCGATACAATCTTGGTAGCTGTGGACTAAGAGTGAAAAGTAAGTTCACACTGAGGTAGCAATGGCTTTCAATTCACTTATGTTCAAAATATTCAGCAGAACATTTCTTACATCATCTTCAAACTGGAACTTTCCAGTTTTAGCTATGCCCCACCCACCTCTAGCTAAGCTCCACCCACACTTCGCCGTGTTGGATTTCTCGATCCCCGAATGCCCAAACCATAAATTTCCTAAAAACTATACAGGTAAGCTGCTGAATATTTTGTAACTAATTGGACTTGGCGCTGTTGCTGCCATAGCAGCAACAGCGCCCAGTCAAATTAGTTTCAAAATATTCAACAGAATATTTATTAAATAGTAAAGACATACAATTCGTACAACAATGCACAGTCCGTCTTCAAATATGCGTTCATGACCTACTTATCTACGTCATTCATGATGCCATAATGACGTCATTCATTATGATGTCATTCTACACATCATGTAGTTGATTATGACGTCATATGATGGGTGGATAAAGTGGAAAGATCTATTATAACATGTTTCCGGTTCTGTTTTGGACAAATATCCAAACTTATTTATGAGTTGTACTGTACAGCAAGAAACACCGTTGTTTATTATCAAACAAAAACGGACACGTGTCAATTACAATACATAAAATAACCTGTAAGGATATAGTAGATGGCCATTGGAGAAAAAAAATTCTTATTGATTATTATTCTTTTCTTTAATTCACTGGACAGTAGATATATTTCTTTTCATCCAGGGATATGAATCAATTAGTTTCTAAATAGTATATTGGACAAGGTTAATTATAACCTAATGCGCAAAGGCAGATCAACAGACTGAAAAAACCCACAAGAGCAGGGATATTTTGAACAATAAAACTATCGCAAAAACATTTAATATGCTCTTTTTTAAATAATATTAACCATTTAATGGACAAGATGAAGTGCCTATTTGCAGACCAAGAAGAGTGTTTTTACCCTGGTCAGTAGACGCCAGGGTTAATGCGAGCGTGCTGGTTGTTGCTGGTTTGCTTGTTGCTCTTAACCCTTTAAAACTCATATCAGCCAAAACCGGCTTCTGCAGGCCTTAAGAAATGTCCATTTGCAGACCAAGAGGTCATTTTGGAAAATTTACCAATGGAATGACTGGCTCGATAACCGAGCCAGTCAACCCAGTGGTAAATTTTCAAAAATAGTTTTCTCTTGGTCTGCAAATGGAGATTTTCTATTAGAAAATTTAGATTTTCTTGAATGGGTTAAATGGTTAGGATATTCTTAATAGCTCTGGTCCTACTGGAGGGATCGTCTCCCCATGTGGTGGGAAGCATGCTAGTGGGGTCTCGATCAGATATGACAATTTTAGGGTCTAAAACACAAACGCAAACGCTTTCAGCAACAGTTTTCAAATTATAAATTTTTACGCATTGTTCAATAATTCTAGTTCTACTGGTTAATCTTCTCCAAAGTTGGGTGGAATCTTGCTCACATGGGCCTGATCATGTATGCCAATTTTTCGTCATAGGGAAAAGCCAACAGCAACAGCTTTCAACAACATTTAAAAAATTTGGGTTGATGTGTGTCTGTGGGGTCCATAGGATGTATGCCAATTTTGCAGTAACAAACTAAAGGGCAACAGCAACAGCTTTCAGCAACATTGTTTCCGAAATACACTTTTGACCTTACGGCGGCTGGACTATAACAATATATCAACAAAGTGGGTATTTGACAAATTTGTCCTTGTTTAAATTTACCACTGGAATGACTGCATGGATCGTTTATCTCTGGAATGAATGGCTTGTGGCAAACTCTAAAATATTCTTTTCTTGGTCAGCAAATACAGGAATCTAGTTTTAGCTATCCCCTGCCCATCTCTAGCTAAGCTTCACCCATGCTTTGCCATGTTGGGATCAAGCGATCCCTACACATTCTGAATCTCGATTTCCAGCAATCTATACAGGTACTTTGTTGAAAATTGTGTACCTAATTTGACTGGGCGCAGTTGTTTCCATAGCCCCAAATTAGTTTTAAAATAGTCAAGATCATGTTTATTAAATAGTAGACATACAATTCATACAACTACACATAGTCCATCATCAATTACGCACGTCATTCATGATGTAATTGATTATGACATCATCCTACATGTCACGTAGTTGATTATAATATCATCGCAATCCTCCATTGACAATCCTTGAAAGAACACTGCAGAGGCCACTTCGGGCTGGCTTGACCGTTAATGGGTTAACTTGTGTTCAGAACAATAAAAATATATATTTATCTGCTTGCGTATAATTCATAAAAATTTGCATGGGATTTGTTATTGATTATGGTAGGGCAAAACATGTGAAACTGCCCGATTCCAAAATATCAATCCATGTTATATTTAAACTCCATTGAAATCTCAGTCTCACTATATGTTAATTAATCCTGGATATAAACAGCGTTAACCTGAACACTATACAGTATACATATCAGACCATTAGGGTTAAAATATTCATACAGCAGACAATATTCAGTAAATTTACTACAGGGATGGCTGCCATGATTGAATAATTTTGATTTGGCCTGTAATTTAACATTAACTCAGCAAAAATGCTGATTTTCCTCTCAATCTTGACCATTAAATGGATAATGTACACTCAAGCTGAACACATGATAGGGAATCAAACTGTGGACACTAATGACACATTGCCATATAATGCACAAGTTTGTACAGTTCATATGCCGCCGGTGACTAGTTTCTGTGACATATTACGCTCGACTGGATCCATTATGAACCATGCTTTAAACCTGTAACCGTCGAATTTGTTCGGGAGAAATTTCTCATAGAACATGTCCATTTGCACACCAGGAGACTATATTTGAAATTTTACCACTGGAATGACTGGCTCGGTTATCGAGCCAGTCATTTCAGTCGTAAATTTTCAAAAATAGTCTTCTCTTGGTGTCTCAATTTCAATTTCGCAAGACCAGTGCAGATGTTGGTTTTGGGAGATATGAGGGTTAAAGGCTTAATAACCAAAACATGTCCCTTATAGTCAGGTTTGACAATTAACACTGAAAGTGAAATACTAGTCTCTCAATTTCAAGCCAGTACATCCAGGAAAGTTTTTGAACATTTTAAAACTAAACCTACCACTGTAGGATACTTCCAGCCAAAGTTGACTAAAATCTGCCAAGCGGTCTTAGAAGATACATTTTAAAGCAAATGTTGATGGATGACGGACGGATGCTGAATGGAGAGTTATTGTAGCATATTTGTTCACTTGGTCATTCTGGCCAGGTGAGTTAACCTTAAAGGACAATTCCGGGATGATAAAGTGTACTTTATTTGAAAGATTATTACATGTTTAATGAAATTGCGCCAGAATAATAACTAGAAAGAAATAGCGTAAACAACTAACGCTAGATAAAGTCGGTAAAATAGAAAAATTTTCACACATCAGGGCGCTGCCATTTTATCGCATCTAGTAACATCAGCCCCGCACCACCGCTATTGCTATGACTGGAGGAGCGAGGCCAATAGATGTGGGTATATATTTTAAGGAAGTATACGTAAATTATGTAAATGATAATAGCAAACGAACCGCTGAAGCGATTCCAATGATTCTAGGATCTCCAGGTGCCGACCTCGGGATTAATATGATATAATGGATGTTAATATCGGTCAAGAGGTTCAAAAGACTGGAATATATAAATAAAATTATTCATCTAAGATACGATCTGAGAATATGTTATCCTTTTTTTGGTAAAATTCAGCATGAGATGGTTTTTGTCCAGGAGATAAAATAATCCCATGTTTACGATGGTATAATAACTTGTATTATTTGTCTATTGTTTTTATTTAGGATCCAATATGTTAGTCATATAATAGTCTTTCAAATAAAGTACATTTTTCCAATCCCGGAATTAAGCTTTTCTCAGTCTGCAACTCAACATTTTCTATGAGAAAATCAACGAAACTTGGTCATTAAAAGGTTAATGTCTCACTGTATTGAAAGACAGATGCACAAAAAACCCAGTGAATGTCATTTGTTCCCTCTTCCCTACCACATTACTTCAGAAGTATACAGAGGATTTAGAACACAGTGTGTATATGTGCACTGTGCTGACATAATTTGGGTTATTGGAATACAAGTAGTATGCATAGAACTGCTAGACATCTATATGAAGTGACATGGCTGTGAGATTCCAGGAAGATCTTTACATGGTCCAGATGCCTGAGATCTTTATCAGGTGAGCGCTTCAGCAGGTGTATGATGAAAGGCAGAGATATTGTGCGAGACCTGGGACCTACCGGATACCGCAGGCATTTGTTTGTTGTTATATACATACAGTAACTGTGATATATTAACACAGTTTATGCTATTATATACCATAAATAATATATTTATTAGATTATCTAGAATTCATGATGATTACATTGAAAACAACCACATTGACAATCATTGTTGCTGCAGCCGGAGATGATGACCTTCATTCAAGTCAACACTATTCAGTTGATTTTAAATGTAGGTCAGAGTCTGTCAGCCACATTTTAAACCACTTAATCTTCAAATTTGTTCAAGAAATTTAATTTTTGTCATAGAAGCTGTCCGCTTGCAGAACACGACTATTTTTGAAAATTTACCACTGGAATGACTGGCTCAATTATCGAGCCAGGATTTTGAGTGGAAATATTTCAAAAATAGTCTTCTCTTGTACTACAAATGGATATTTCTCAAGACCACTTCGGAAGCCATTTTTGGCCGACTCAGAGTGCTAAAGGAATAAGCAAAAAAAACAACCGGCTTTGAAACAAGCATGTTGTAGAGATTTCAGGATAAAAAATCACTGACAAAGTAAGACATTGCAGTATGACATGAACACTAGAAAAATAAAAGGATTATAACCACCAGAAAGCAGCTAGATGTTTGAACTGAATGGAATGTAGGATAAACAATTTGCAGACCTTCGCCATCCAATTTTTGCCACAACGCAAATTTTTCCAATTTCTCATTTTTTCCAAATTTTCCAAAATTTTTTCATATATATCGTCACACCATTTCTTGAGAAAAAATTTCACTGAAATCAAACTACTTAGTTTCTGAGATAACCATAGATCTAGAATCTGATCCGATCCGCATCCTCAACCCGGTTCCTTTATCTAGACAACAGCCAAAGTCGGGAGATACTCTTGAACGACAAGTTCATAAATTGATGTAAAATTTGAGCTCCAGACACAATGCATGCACACTTGCATGTGCATGCACGCACACAGACCTGATCGCAGTACCCCCTTCCCTATTCCGGGATGAGGCTAATAAATTTCTCTCAGAATAACTTATAGGTTTTACCATCCATACTTTGTACGCCTTCAGGATAATAAAGGGATCCATTTTTAGTTATTCCCCGCCCATTTCTAACTAAGCTCTGCCTACTGTTTTACAAGTGATGGAATCAAGTTGATCATTTGAAACCTGAATTAGCAGTATCTAAATTTCAAGGTAACTGTTCATGTAAGCTGTTGAATATTATAAAATTAATTTAACTGGGTGCTGGCGCTGCCTAATGGCAGCAACACCTCCAAGGCAAATTAGTTTTAAAATATTCATCAGAATGTTTATGAAATTGTAAATTCATCAAAGACATGTATACAATTTGTACACTTTCATGGCAGATATCAATTTTTCGTGACATCAATTTGAATGTGATGTCAGCTAGCATTTGATGTATTTCATTATGATTTCAGATAACTTGAGTGACAGATACGATCCCACTATAGAAGTCTACGATGCTTATTGAGGATATGAAATGTTGAACACTGTCAATGGGACTAGTGGATGAATACATTGTTAACACATTAATACTCAAATTTGGTCAAGAAAATTCACATATTTTCTTATTGAATGTCCATTTACAGGCCAAGGGGATACAATTTTTGAAAATTTATCACTGGGAGCCAGTCACCAGTGCTAAATTTTCAAAAATTGTATTCTCCTGGCCTGTAAATGGGCATTCCATAAGACCATAGGAGAGGTCGGTTTTGGCCAGTATGACCATTAAAGGGTTAATAGTTATTGCTTGCACGTCTACAGCGCACATCGTACTTCAGACCGAGTACATAAAACTGAACTTTTTACATGTACTTGATAATGAATGTATATTATTTCAGTTACACTCTGTATGCAATACATCACACAAAAAGCAATAGTCTCACATCAAGTACATAATTTACATGAACTGGATCAAATACATCACATTTTCAAACAAGAGGCCCATGGCCAAGGTCTGTGACGATCACCTGGATAATTAGCATTTGAACCATTTGAATTTAAATAGCCATGATGGATAATTTTCGGAAAATATGTGGCCGATGAACAAAATTGACCGCTCAAAAGTCCCATTTGATTTCTTGAAGCCTGTCGTCATAGGATTGTTCCATCCAGGTTTGGTTGAAACCGAGCCATTGATTAAGTAGTAGTATCGATTTAGAGGCTTATGGAAAGTTTTTGGAAAATCCAAGATGGCCACGGAAAAAGTAACCAATCAAATTCATTTATACAAGTTCGGAAGCATATGACCATAGGATCCTTCCAGCCAGGTTTTATTGAAATCTGCCGATCACCATAGGATAATTCGACTCGTTTCTTAGAAATCAGGCCACTGATTAAGGAAGAGTACCTAGCGTCTTAAAGGATTTTTGGAAAATCCAAGATGGCCGCTGGTATAAGTGTCCAATCTGAAGCCCTCCCCTATAGGGTCCTTCCATTCAAATTAGGTTGAAATCTGCTAGGCGATTCTTGAGGAGTACTTAGCGGGTCAAAGCAAAAGTTGATGGGCGTATAAACAAACGATGGACATTCGCCATGGCGTAAGCTCACTTGGCCATTCGGCCAGGCGAGCTAAAAAGGGAGGGATCCATTTCTAGTGATGCCACGCCCATGTCTAGCCAAGCTCCACCCACTTTATGCCTGCGTTGGATCAATTTTAACAATTTAAAACTGGATTCACAGAATCCCAATGTCAAGATACCATAATTATACAGGTTAAGCTGTTGAATAGTTTGAAACTGATTTGACGTGGAACTGCAGCAACAGTTCCAAGTCTCTTTTCAAAATATTCAATGCTGATTAAATTATAAATTCACCAAAGGCATACAATTCATAGACTTTCGTGACAGACTTTTCATGGCTGGCTTGACCATTACAACGTAACACGCCTAAAGAAAACCATACATGTATACAGCATAGATAGAAATGCGTCTTACCTGCTTCTAGGTAGAAACATGGAACCCTCAATGAACACAGAGCCAGATAGAAGGATGAACCAACATGTACTCAACTCTCCCTGACTGCAAACACAAACACATAACGCAGATTAAATCATCATTATATTCTTAACCCTTCAACGCTCATGTATGTTGCCGATAAATGGCTTCTGCAGTCGTCTTGAGGAAATGTGCATTTGCAAACCAAGAGGATGATTTTTGAAAATTTATCCCTGGAATGACTGGCTCGATAAACGAGCCAGTCATTCCAGTGGTAAATTTTCAAAAATAGTTTTCTCTTGGTCAAATGGACATTTTCTATGAGAAAATTGAAATATTCTTGAACAAATTCAAGGGTTAAAATGTTAACAATGAGCACTAAAATTGAGGAGAGTTAACAAGCGTGGTCATTGAACCTACTGTACATAGTAAAAATTGACGTATTTGATTCCAGTGATTAATTTCCATTTACATTTGGGGAGAATTGATGATTCCACTTTTAGAAATGCCCCTCCCATTTGTAGCTAAGCTACGCCCACACTTTCCATGTGTTGGGATCGATTTATATAATTTGAAATCTGAATTCCCTGTCGAGCACTTTAAAACTAATTTGACTAGATGCTGTTACTGCCTATGGCAGCAACAGCGACGAGTTAAATTAGTTGCAAAATATTCAACAGAATGTTTAGTAAATAGTAAAGACCCACAATTCACACAACTTGAAGGACGTAATTGATTAGTACATTAATACCTGAGTGGCAGATTGGATCCATCTATTAATCTATAAGATATAAAAGAAAACAAGTAGTACGTGTGAAGGACTGCATGCATGAATACACACAGACACATAAACACAGATGAACAATCATCAAAACAGAATTCCATGAATTTCATGACTATTTTTTTTATAGTTTCTCATTGTTACTATCAGTTTGGCATTTCACTTGACGCTAGATATGGATAGAAAACCACTTGTTAGCATCTAGCCATAGCCCAGCAGCTTCGCTGTTATATATGTACAGTACAACTCAGAAATAGCATGTGTCAAAAGCAAAAAAAACGAATCATACTGGTGAATTCTAAACAGAACTGGATTGGAAGACTTAGGCAGCAATGTCTTCTAATCTAATTATGTTAAAAATATTCAACAGAGCATTTCTTACATTGTGTTCAAAATTGTACTTAAAACTAACATGTTTCTGTTTTTGTTTTGTAAATTATGTTAAGTTATTTATGAGCTGTACTGTATATATGTCTATGAGACAAATGTCAGGCAGCTGCATAGCACACTCATACTCAAACCTTCAACTCTCAAATTTGTTCAGGAAAAAATTTTGATTTTCTCATAGAAAATGTCCATTTGCAGACCAAGAGAAGACTATTTTTGAAACTTTACCACTGGAATGACTGGCTCGGTTATCGGGCCAGTCATTCCAGAGATAAATTCTTAAAAAATAGTCTTCTCTTGATCTGCAAAGGAAGTTGTTTTTGGCTAGCTTGAGTGTTAAAGGGTTATTGTTAGAACATTACATCACATTGTGAAGGATATATGCGGATTACAGCATCATGTTGAAAATAGCACCTCTAATGCAGTTCTTCATGCCAGGTGTGTTCAGTTGAAATTCTGATTACCTGTGGTACATTTTAACCCTTACACGGGTCAAAATTGGTACCAAAAATTGACATTTACTATGATTTAGTGAATGTCCATTCGCAGGCCATGAGATGACTAATTTTGTGAACATCACTGGCTCGGTTATTAAACCAGGGTTCCCAGGCGTTCCAATGATACATACTTTAAAATAGTCTCCTCTTATCTTGCAAATGGACACTCCGCAAGACCCGTTTTAGAGGCCGGTTTTGGTCGGCAGCTATTGAATGACCATAAATGGCAAAATTAAGTCATCTACTGACAAGTGGAGTCAACTTCTGAAATACTGACCAAGACCATCTATGTGTGTGCAGATTCATGTTTGTAAATTGTATTAGAACAAGCAGTGCTTTTTATAAGTTTATTAATCACATTTGTATTAATCCTTTCAGTAAAGAAGACAAAGCGATTAAACCTTCAGAACATCCGTTTACAATTTTGAAAATATTAAACAGGAAAGCATTACTGAAAATGCTTAAATCAAGTTTTCAGTAAAATTAATTTCAAATTAACATATATGTATGATAGCCTACAATTGTAGATGATGAGATTTCATGCTTGAAAGTTAAACTAATTCCTTGTAGTGTACCATATTTGACAACTTAGTCAATGATAATTCACCTTTCCAGAGTACACACCCATCATATGACGTCATAATCATCTACGCGGTGTGTAGAATGACATCATAATGGATGACGTCATGAATGATGTCGATAAGTACGTCAACGCCTATTTGAAGACGGTCTATGCCTTGTTGTACAAATTGTTTGCTTTTACTATTTAATAAATATTCTGTTGAATATTTTGAAACTAATTTGACTGGGCGCGGTTGCTGCCATGCCTATGGCAGCAACAGCACCCAGTCTAATTAGTTACAAAATATTCAACAGCTTCCCTGTATAGTTTTCAGGAAATTAATAGCTAGGGCATTCGGAGATCGATCAATCCCAACACGGCGAGGTGTGGGTGGAGCGTAGCTAGTGATGGGCGGGGCATAGCTAAAAATGGAAAGGTCCATTGGCTAGAATGATACACTTATACCTAACCCGTGACCTTTTGGAAATTATACCCGCATGAATTAGTTCCTTGTGGTTATTAACTATGCTGTTTATATATGGACAACGGTGTAAAATTACGCATCCCGCTAGAACTGGTCCTTTGTAATTATGTCATTAGGAACAATAGTATGAAAATTACTACAAGAGCTTGCAGCTATAGTTTTAGAAACTGAAGTCCTACTATATATACACGATACATAATTGCTGTACGAAAATATGGTGATAAGCAACATCAGAAACATAAAAGCGGTGATTTTGTAATTCAGAACATTTCCATTAATAGAGGATTCCAGTTTATCCATCAATCATACTACATCATAATCAACTACTTGACATGTAGGCTGATGTCATTATCAACTACATCATGAATGATGTAGCTAAGTTCATCACGAATGCTTAATTGATGACAGACTATTAGCGTTGTTGTACGACTTGTATGTCTTTACTATTTAATAAACATGCTGGTGAATATTTTGAAACTAATCTAGGCAGTAACAGCACCCAGTTAAATTAGTTTCGAAGTATTCAACAGCTTACCTGTATAATTTTCTGGAGGTTGAGATCCAGAGTGCAGGGATCGATTGATCGCTACACGGGTGGAGTGTGGGTGGAGCTTAGCTAAAAATATGCGTGGCATAGCTAAAACAGGATTCCTTCATTAAGCAGCCACTATATTGTTAACCAATAGATGTATCCATGTCCCACACATCTTTAGCTCAATATGTCATCTAAGGTAAAATATTGTGTATTGTTTAAATTTATTTTAGCTACTTTCTGTAGAACGTGTAAAATTATTGACTCAACATACAAGGGAGACAATGAATTTGCAAAAAGTACAAACTTATTATATGCAATTATCTCCCTTATATGTACATCACAATTTCTAGCGCTTTCACTTGACAGAGCTTTCTGGATTAAACACAAAAGCTAGCTGACAGCAGAAAAGGCGTAATATTATGCAACATTAGTAGAACCTATTAGTGTAGCAATAAATATGTCACCATACATTGCAAAAACACTGGTTTTAGATATAATTACTATGCTTTTAACCCATGTATGTACTACACTGATGTCAAAAATTTAAATTTTCAAACTAACGTAAAAGATGAATTGATGTTCAGTTTTCAACAAATTTGGTAGAAGATGTTGCTGTCGTAGACAGCACCATCGACCACCAAAATTGTTGGAAAATGTACACCAGTTTCTTTGCTATTGACACAATAAAAGATAGGATATTGACTTTAGAGTATGCATGTATGTATGATTACTGTATTCTGCGGCTGTCTTAGTAGAAACATCCTACAGCTGCAATCAGTCCTTCTTCACTTTTGACCACTGTGTCTTGTCCTCAACCAAATTCTTTAACTTCCTCAGGGCCATTCTTAATTTGACATTACAGAGTCCTGCTTTATTGAGGTCACCTCGTAGCACACATAACAGATTTATGCAATGACGTCCTCTCCTGGCTTTGTATTTGCTGGCTCACAGTAGGGCAAATTCCAAGGCTCTCTGCTGTTGTCTCCCCTGGCCCACCTTTGCTGGGCGACGTTTACTGACATTTATTACACATCTTGTACACTACACCATTGGAAATTATGCTGTCTGGCCATCGGTGTCCAGTGATGGTGTTTGCGGTGGCAGGCATCAGGTTTGTATAGAGCTGCCTTCGGAGCTAGCTACCCAGCTGTTACAGTTATACAGGATCAAAGACGCAGGTTGCATTGTATAAACGTAATCTTATTGTCAAAAACATATTTGATCTACGAATCCACAGCTTCCCGAAGGACTGAAAAGCTATGTTCCCCATGACACAACGTGCAGCAATGTCAGCAGTACTGCAAAGCAGTGAGCCTAGGATTTTACTCTTCCTCCATGGTTCGCCGCCACGAAGTGGGTCATCATTTTCTTTAGTTGCATGCTTTATAGATAGGTATATGTGGGCGAACTCTGTTTTGGATTCATTTATAGAGAATCTCAATTTTTAGTTTGCTTGCAGCTATTGGGAGAAGTTCGTCAAGGGGTTTCCTTTCCTCATCTATGAAGTCTACATCGTCTGCATATTCCATCTCTCTCAACATGCCCAGTATGGAAACTGGGGTGGGGGAGGGGGTTGGGTGGTGGGGTGGGGGAGGGTGTTTGGTCTTGAGGAATTTTCCCGCACAGATTTCAATACAGCAGAAATGTAACAGGTGAAAGGACAGGGGATAGACATCTCCCTGTGGGGAGCCGATTGATGTCTCAAACTCTACAGACTTCACTGACTTGACTCATACTCTCAGCTTGGTCTCTGCAAGTGGTAGTCTGGTTAGTCATGGCTCATCTTCATTGCAACTGGCCTGGCGTAGTACATCTTGGATCTATGAGCGTTTAATTATGTCAGAAGGCTTGTGACATGCCAACGCCCATTTTGTGGAAATCTCAGTCCTTAGACATGACTACCAGGCCTTGATCCAGGGTTTTAGTTTGGGAACTCTTAGCTCTGTAGATGGTGCAAAAGAGGTGATATTTCATACAAATTTGTGAAAGAAATGTATCAGAAGATACCATACAGCTCCCATAGGAACTTTTTTATTCTGTTTCATAAATTGGGCGCCCAAACTGATGGCGCTGAAACCCTTTATAACAGGTTCAAAATCAGTATGGATCAGGCCATGACTTCTGACACAAGCATGCGTTGAGTCCATACAATGTCTGCGCAGCTGCGTCCACATTTAAAGCCACTTTGATAAGATCCGGTGAAGTCCTCGATCTTTACATCAGAGTGGTAAGGGTTAAAAGATATAGGTTTCACTTTGTAACCACAAAATCTATGAAAAAGGATTTCAATTTAGTAGTTCGACGAATCTAAAATATTACTTGGAAATTAAAAAAGCGATACAGTTTGTGAAAGGGCAACAATCCACATTTCACCATTACGAATTTCTCAACAGTATTTAGTTACTTCTTTTTTTAATTCTACCGGGATAAGTTCAATAAAAACATACCACTTTTCAAACTTTTATTTTATACTTGTTTAAATGTTTTATCCATGAAATACCAGTATCTCAACTTCACAGGAAAGCAACCCGGTCTAGATAACCAGTCGGATATTTTGAAATTGATTTGGATGGAAGTCAGTTGCTACCCATGTGGCAGAAATAGCTTCCAGTCAAATTACTTTGAAAATCTTCAACAGAATACTTTGACCACATTTAGAACGTGTCATCTTTAGCATTTGAATTTTTTTTAGCTCTTTAACGGTCAATCGGACCTAATCCGGCCTTTGCAGTGGTCCTGAGGAATGGATGTCCATATGCAGGCCAAGAGGACTATTTTTGAAATTTTACCACTAGAATGCCTGGCTCGATAACCAAGCCAGTCATGCCAATGGTAAATCTTAAAAAAAGTCTTCAATTGGCCTGCTAATGGACGTTCAATAAGTAAATATTTTCATTTTCTTGACCAAATTTGACCATTAAAGTGCTGGTGGTTAAAGATAGCGTCTGCAGCTGTGTACTAGAATGTCCTGTGACATGCTGAAAGAATTTTCTTTTCAAATATATCACAGGAATGCCTGGCCGAGCTTTCAGCAATTAGACTAATAACATAATCAAGTTGAATTAATTCCCAGCATGCATTATTCAGTTCGTTGTTGCAGTGTAATTAATCTCTAGCACAGGTAATGATACAGATTCATAAAGAAAATTTACATTTTTACTTTGGTGAATCTCTGTCTGCAGGAGAGGAGAGGATTGTTTTTGAAAAATTTACCACTGGAATGACTGGCTCAGTTACCAAGCCTGAGGCATTCAAGTGATAAATCTTCTAAAGTAGTCCTCTTATCACATGTCAATGGGCAATTCTCAAGACTACCTTAGAGGCCAGCTTTGGCCATCATGATGACTTAAGCATTAACCCCTACCATGCTAATGTCAAATTTTTTATTTTCTAATTAAATTCAAGTATGAACGGTGTTCATTTTTCAATAAATTTGGTGGAAAATGTTGCTGTCATAGACAGCAACATCGTCCACCAAAATTGTTGAAAAATGAACACCAGTTTCTTTGCTATTGACACGGTAAAAGATAGAATATTGACATCAGAGTGGTAAGGGTTAAAAGTCTGTCTCGAAGCTATTGATAACTAAGAACAGTTTTGTTTCACAAAGCAATAGTTTAAATTCGCTGTAAATATCTACATCTAGTAACACTCATTACTTTTATCAATACTATTATCATCAGACTTACCAATAAAGAATATCATTTGCCTCATAGAATTCGTATCTAACGGTGCGACATAGCGCTCGTAAAGCTGGCTCCCGCAGCCATGCCAGAGCTTCCATTCCATGAAGATATGAGTATATTATATCCAAATCCTGTGGAAAGAAAATCAACAACAATATTACAGGACAGGTTAGGTATTACAATTAATATATTACAAAAGCTTAGGTACACACTAGAATTATTAAACTTTAACCCTTTAAGGCTCAAATTTGGTCAAGAAAATTTAAATATCTGCCTATTGAATATCCGTTTAAAGGGCAAGTGAGTACTGTTTTTGAATATTTATCACTGGAATGACTGGTTCAGTTATGGAGCCTGTCATTCCGGTGGTAAATTTTCAAAAATTGTATTCCAAGATCATAACAGAGGTCGGTTTTCGCCGGCATGACCATTAAAGGGTTTTAGACAATCACAATTTGACAAGAAAAACAAAATTCCTACTGATAAATAATTGTCCATTTGCAGGATAAGAACTTGTCTTTCCCCGAAAATTGCCAACCCCACTGAACAGACAAATCTGGAATGACTGGCTCAGTTATGGTGCCAGCTCTCAAGACCACTGGCAAGGCAAGATTTGACTGGCTTGACCATTAAAGACTAAGCATGAGAAGATATTATATTATAACAAGAGGCACAATGGGCCTGTGTCGCTAACCTGGAGCACTATGCATTTTTGTCAAAATTGTTGGTGGGTGGTTTAGGAGTAGTCTTTTAAATGAGTTTGTGGACATTTTTGCAAGTCCAATATGGCGGTCAAACACACTACATTTTGATTGGTCCACTGCGGCCATGTTTCTGATGTAGCTCCTTCCCTTGAGCAAACTTTAATGGCACTCAATGCCCAATCATATCTCCCAAATTTCAGCCCAATCCGCTCAGTGGTTCTGAAGTTGTTTTGCCAAAATATAGGTTATCCAAGATGGCCGCCAAACCATTTGGCCAATCAAGTTCCCTTGAACAAACTTGGTGCAGCTCTTGCCCTAGATGACATTTCATGCGCATTTTGAATTGATCCCCCAAGCGGTTTTGGAGGTTTTTTTTAGACATTTCTAAAAATCGATCCAAATCTAAGATGGCTGCCAAGGAAATTGGCCGATAAGCTTTGTTTGAACAAACATGGACCTCTATGTCCTAAGAATGCTTCCTGCCAAATATACTTGAAATTGGTCCAGTTGTTCCCGAGAAGACATTTTAAATTTCCCATTGCTTCAATATGGGAGTTTTTGCTAGGAAAAAGATCCAAAATGGCTGCCAAACCGTTTATCCGACAGTTTAAAAAATAGCAAATATGAAATCAGAATACCAATTTCGGCCTCAAAATCCATCAAATAAAAAATCCAATATGGCTCATATCTCCCCAATTTTGGCCTGATCACTTCAGCAGTTCTAAAGAAGAAGTTGTTTTCGGGAAAACTAGGTCATCCAAGATGGCCGCCGAACCATTTGGTCAATCAAGTCCTCTTGAACAAATTTGGCTTACATCTTGCCCTAGATGATGTTTCATGAGTTTTAAATTGATTCCCCAAGCGATTTCGAAGAACATTTTTAAAAACGTTTCCTAAAATCGGTCGAAATCCAAGATGGCCACTAGTCATATTGGCCGATTGGCTTCATTAGAAGATTCCTATGCCCTAAGGATGCTTCCTGCCAAATGTAATTGAAATGGGCCCAGTGGTTCTTGAGCAGAAGTCGTTTAAAGGAAAAGTTGACGGACGATGGATGGATGATGGACGTACAACGGATGGCCGACGGATGGTCACCATGGCATAAGCTCACTTGGCCTTTCAAAGCAGGTGAGCCAAAAATCGTTCACACCAAGACTCCCAATCCCCAACCCCCTTGTAGACCATAAACACATTTGCGCACACCATACACCCATTCCTTACCTAAAAACACATGTTACACTGCTATACATGCATGTATGCATACATGCACACCCAAACACGCTCACATATGAATGTGGATGCGCATATGCACATATACACACACACTTATATCATGTGCAGACTCACACCCATATGCATACATACTCGCGCACATACTCGCATACATACTCGCATACATACTCGCATACATACTCGCGCACAGATGGATGGTCTGGATGCATGCATACTAGTCATTGCATGCTTATGCTGTGGACCACTGTCAGATAACAAATTATTTAAACTTTTCACATGACATCAAATCATAATATTACTGTGTAACTTCCTGTTGCCATGGTAAGCTGTTAAAATCCCAACTTGTCATATAAAAGGATTTAGCCAAACACAGATGATGATCGATCACAGCATTCCCGGTGACAGGCAGCTGTGTTAGAGACTACCAAGGGATGCCATCATCACAACCACTTCGGGTACACATGACTGGTTGATTCTCCATCAGAGACACATGCAGACAGCCACAGCTGGACACAACAATATTAACCCTTTTATGCTGAAAACTGGTCTTGAGGAATATCCAGTTGCAGGCCAAGAAAAGACTATTTTTGAAAATTTACCACTGGAATGACTGGCTTGGTTACCAAGCCAGTCATTCTAGTGATAAATTTTCAAGATTAAATATTCTCTTAGTCTGCAACTGGATATTTTCTATGAGAAAATTGACATTTGTAAATCAAATTTGAAGGTCAAAGGGTTAAATAGGCCTCCTGGCTCGCCGCATCGTCAAATTATTCATGAAGTTTCATTGGAATTTTGCAAGCAAAAACATTATTAACCCTTTAACACTCATATCAGCCAAAAACAGATTCTACAGTGATCTTCGAGAAATGTTCATTTGCAAACCAAGATTATTTTTGAAAATTTACCACTGGAATGACTGGCTCGATAATCTATCCAATCCTTCCAGTGGTAAATTTTCAAAAATAGTCTTCTCTTGGTCTGCAAATGGACATTTTCTATGAGAAAATTGAAATTTTCTTGAAATAAACTCGAGGGTTAAAGGGATCCATCCATTTGCATAGCCACTAATTCAATTTCACTTAAAAAATTATAATAATTTAACTGGAGTGAAATTATCATATGTTAACAATTATTTCATTTTCATTACGTCCATGCACACAATCTATTTTCGAGCATTCTATTTTCGAGCATTCTGGTGTGAATATGCACCTTTAATTAAATAATATGAAGTCATAAATAGTACCATAAGTCATATTAACCCTTTAACCCTCAAATCTGTTCAAGTAAATTTAAATTTTCTCATAGAAAATGTCCATTTGCAGACCAAGAGAACACTATTTTTGAAAATGTACCACTGGAAGGACTGGCTAGATTATTGAGGCAGTCACGTGCTAAATTTTCAAAAATAGTCTTCTCTTGGTCTGCAAATGGACATTTCTCAAGACTACTGCAGAAGCTGTTATTTTGGTTGCTATGAGTATTAAAGGGTTAACCACTTAAATTTGCCGATCTCAATTTCAGCGCGTTGTTGAGTATTTTAGAACAAATTTATTTAAAATCCAGTTAAGCTAGTTTAAAAAAATTCAACAGAATCTTTCACAAGTCATATTTAATGAACTGTTTTACGAGGTTTGACCAGTGAACTGTACACATAGGGTCTGACAGATTGAAAGGACTTAGTAAGTTATTATCAATATACGTGATTAGTAATAGTTCAAGGGGAGGTAACTCCAATCAAATTATTTTAGTAAATAAGTATGCGTTAAAGAATTATCTCCCTTTAAATTTTGTATATTCCCATCGCTTGGTTTCAGAATTAAAGATTGTACTGTGGGTGACACAACCATATACATTGACTGCACAAACATCTTCAAATTTAAGTAATATACTGATTTAATCACTCATCACTTATGTATTCATCTCTCCAAAGAATTATATTTAACCCTTACAAATATGATGTCAAAATTTTTAATTTTTAAATGAAATTAAAAGATGAACTGGTGTGCATTTTTTAACAAATTTGGTGGAAGATGTTGCTGTTGTAGACAGCAACATCGTCCACCAAAATTGTTGAAAACTATTATTATATATAAACTATTGTTATTGACACAGTAAAAACTGAATATTGAAATCAGAGTGATAAGGGTTTACAATCTTTTAATGGGGGGGGGGGGGTCCATTCTATGCCCCACCCTTTCTAGATACATGTAGTGGCTATGCATGATTTTTTTTACGTGCGTTCGAATTGATTCTAAACTTTAAAACCAAAATTTATAGAATCTGAATTTCTAAGTAAATATACATGTAAGCCTTGATTATTTTGAAACTAACTTGACTGGGGGCTGTTGGCAGCAATAGCTCCCAGTCAAGGTTGTTTTAAAACATTCAATAGAATGTTTAGTACATGATTGTAAATTGTAAATTCATAAAAAATCTGTAATATTTTGTGATTTCTGTGAGGGAGATATCTCATTCTGATTGCAACTTCAGATACCTGAATGGCAGATTAAATCCCTAACTTTGCCAGAATTGGTCTAAAAATAAGTTTTCTCATAAGGAATTGACTTTCAGAGGCTAAGAGAATTTTCTTTTAATAAACTGAGCACTACTACCTGGCTCAGTTATTGTGACTGTTATCTCAGTGTGGTGGCCACATTTCTAAAGTAATTCTTCTCTTAGGGTCTGAGGCATTCAAAAATAGCCTCCGCAGTGACCTTAACACTTACAGACCAGAACAGATAAATTCTTTATTATGTAAAGAATATTCTCTTGAATATTTTGAAAGTAGTCTGACTGGGAGCTGTTGCTGCCATACGCAGTAACAAGTGCTAGTCAAATTAATAAGTTTCAAAATACTCAACAGCTTTCCTACATATATATATATATATATATATATATATATATATATATATATATATATATATGTACCGACAATAAATCTAATGTTTGCTACTGGTTGACTCCTATGTGTAATAATTGTGCCAGCCTCAAATCCTCAGCCACGTCTAGACAATTTATTATTCTATGGATGAATGCCAGGACAAATGTAGCGGCATAAACCTCATGTTCTACTACACCCAGCATAAGTGTTAAAAAAGCTAATGGATGTATCAAAAGAAATTCCTGCTGCCTTGTCAAATTCATTTGAAAATATTTACATGGATATATTTATTCTTCCTTAACCATTTCAGCTGTACTGACTCGATAGGAAAGATTTTTATGATGAAATGAATGCCTGTTTAAATATTTGTGAACGGCAGACCCCAAACCATCCCCCCTCCACCCAAACCCCCATGATTGTCCATTATTGATTCTTTGGGGCTGGAAAGGTTAACCGATAGTGGCTATGCAGATAGTGGCTAGACATGATTACCGTAATCAGTTTTAATAAGTTCACTAAGGGAGACAACACTTGTGATCAGATTTAGAAGCAAGAATTATCTCCCTTGATCTATGCTTAGCAAATTTTAATATTACAATCACTCGCTCACTTCAAAGTACTCATAAATTATTAAAATTAATAGATTTTCGATTTAGCTTACTATCAACATATTATTTGAAAATGCTGATGGACTAGTTGAAAATTCTCATATAAAAGGATATAACGTTTCCTGCTGGCTCGGTCATTCACCAACTGGATTTTGAACAGTAAACATGTACCGACTTTTAAATCAATCTGTTAGACTAAGTCAGGTATTCATAAATTAGAATTCAAAATCAGGTGACAGTTAAGGTCTAAAATTATATATGAGTGATCTTCAATAAACATTAGTTTGGTACAAGCATTTTTGAAAATTTAACACTAGAATGACTTCCTCAACAAATCGACATTTTCTATAACAAACACGACAAAGTTGAAACCTTAATTAACAAATATGACCTGCCAATAAAAGGTTAACAGAAAGTGTACTAAAATATTTATATAAATATTTCGACCATGTATACAAACATAGCATATTTATCATATTAAAACCCTTTTCAAATTTCTCATTCAAGATTTTCATTTGCAGACAAAGAAGACTATTTTTGAAAATTAGGGCATTGAAATTTCTGGCTCGATAACAGAGCCAGTCATTCCAATGGCAAATTTTCAAGAATCGTCTTTTCTTGGTCTACAAATGGATATTTCTTAGCGCCATTGCAGAAGTCTTTACAGCCGACTCGAGGGCAAAATAAAAAGTAGTTTCTTTTTTTCTCTTTTTTAAAACCTGTTTCTACCCAATATAAATGTTAAAAACATCGATACATTTGTCAAACCACACAAATTACAACGTTTAAATGCCATTTGTATGCAATGTGAATCCCTTTTGCTAATTGTGTCATGAAAGATATGACAAAATTGACAATTACAACCATATTTAATGAACATCTGGTCAAATATCTGTAAAACAAACATCTATGAATTTAAAAAAATAAATTAATGAAAAAATAAATTTCCTCCCTCCTGAAGTCCTTTTTCCCCCGCCAGGTTTGCAGGAAACAAAATCCTTTTTATGAACGGCCTGACCATTAACTCCTAACTAAACATGAAATCATAAAATGTCATAAATGGGAAATTAGACTTAATTCCGCTGGCTAGTCATTTCAATGTAATTCTTCTGTCACTTATCAGCACTGATAAAAGCCATACGTACAAGTTATAAATATACATGTATGTAAATACTAAATATACAGTGCACACATATTATTAACTATTCTCACCCTGAATGCAAGAACTGAATCTTAAGTGGGTTTAATACGAAAGGAAAAGAACCATTTTGAAAGTCAGCCTTAAAGATATTTATGACTTTTAGTAATACATGTAGTTTATTAGAATACTCAGCAGGAGTTATTAGCAAGCACTACTAAACAGTCATTATCATATTGAATGAAAACGGTACATAAATGGTCACACTACGGAATCATTACTCGCATTGTCACCAAATTATTTTCAAACCATTTCATCCCTGAAACCTCATAATCGTTATTTCATGGAATACATATACTATTATTTAACCCTTACTACTCTGATGTCAATATTCTATCTTTTTACGGTGCCAGTAGCAAAGAAACTGGTGTACATTTTTAAACAACTTTGGTGGACGACAGCCCCATCTCCCACCAAATTTGTTTAAAAATGAGCCCCTGTTCATCTTATAATTTAATTTGAGTGCTAATATCTTTAGAATCAATTCAAATGAATCCAGGCATTTTTTTTTCTAAATTCAGATGAATATATCTAATTATACATGCACAGAATTTGACGTCGCAAGATGGCATGTGGTGCTGGAAGAGTTAAATAATGACTATGCTTTAAGTATACACATGTATATTAACCCTTAGCACTCTGATGTCAAAATGTTTACTTTTCGAATTAAATTAATAGATGAACTGATCATTTTTCAACAAATTTGGTGGAAGATGGTGTTGTCGTAGACAGCAACATCGTCCACCAAAATTGTTGAAAAATGTATACCAGTTTCTTTGCTGCTGGCACCGTAAAAAGATAGAATATTGACATCAGAGTGGTAAGGGTTAATCTTTCTATGTTATTTAATCAGACTCAATATCATATGTAATATAAATCAATTTCACTACAGAACAGGAATTTATACAATCTATTAACCCATAACAGACCAGAAATGATAAATTCTTATGATGTAAGGAATAATAGGTTTTTATGACTACTTTGAAAGTCATTTTACTGGGAGCTGTTACTGCCTATGGTAGCAGCACGCGTTACAGTTGAATTAGTTTCAAAATATTTAAGAGTTTTCCTGTATACCTGTCTTGAAATTTAACTAAGTGTTAAAGTGTTAATGACGTCACTTGACTAGACAGCAATTCTCTCATGAGTTTACAAATGATTATTGCAACAGAAATCAATTAAAAGCTATTGACTTTTGTAACAAAAAGATTGTAATTTAACAATGAAATGAATTAACCCTTTAACGCTCAAACTTCTCTTTAAAAACTTCATAGAAAATTATCCATTTGCAGACCAAGATTTTCTTTAATCATTCATCACTAGACTGAATGACCAGCTCGATTTCTCAAGACAGAAGTCGTTTTTATCCAGCTTGAGTGTCAAAGGGTTTGCTAAATTATCAGTAGTTGAATTAATAGCATGGCTTATGTGGTGTGTCATTACTGTGGCCATTAATCATGTGGTCAAGGTCCTAACAACCCTGAAATTGATGAACATTGATCTAATGTCCACCCTAGCCTAGCTACTCTGAACAATTAAACATATTTCCAGAGGTATAGTGTATTTTCTAAATATTCAGACATTTACCAATGAGTACATGTATGTAATACAAGGCCAATGGTTGTTATTCTGAAATTAAATTTTCATGTTTTATGTGTATGCTATTACTGTATTCTGTGGCTGTAGTAGTAGAACCATCCTACAGCTGCAATCATTCCTTCTTCGCCTTTGCCCACTGTGTCTTGTCCTCAGCCAAAATCTTTAGCTTCCTCAGGTCCATTCTTGATTTATGCAATGACATCCTCGGCTTCCTTTGTATTGCTGGCTCTCAGTAGGGTGAATTCCAAGGATCTCTGCGCTGGTGTGTCCCCTAGCATCCTTAGCACATGGCCAAACATGGACCATCTTTGCTGGGTGACTTTTGCGGACAGCGGCGATGTATTACACATCAGTTGTATATATATAGTGCATCTTTGGAAATTATGTTGTCTGGCCATCGCTCTTCAGTGATGGTAGGTAGGTGTTTGCCCAGCTGTTACAGGTATACATCATCAAGGATATGCAGGTTGAATTGTATAAACATAGTCCTTTTGTCAAGGGCATTTTTGATCTACGAATCAGTGAGCCAAGGATTTTACTTTTCCTCCATAGTTTGCCGCCACAAAGTTGATCATTATTTTCTTTAGTTTCATTCTTTGTAGATAGGTGCATGTGGGTGAACTCTGTTTTGGATTCATTGGATTCATTCAAAAAGATTCTAAATTTTTAGTTTGCTTGCAGCTATTGGGCTATGAACTCCACATCGTCGGCATATTCCATCTCTAGCAGCATACCCAGTATTGGCACTATGGGGTTTGGTCTTGTGGAACTTTCCCGCACGGATTTCAAAGCAGCAGCAAGGTAACAGGTGAAAAGCACAGGGGAAGACCATCTCCCTGTGAGGAGCCGATTGATGTCTCAAACTTCACTGACTTATGTACACTGACTATGTGTATCTGTGAAATTTTCTACTATCCATAACTATATGGTCACGTATTCAATTTCAGACAAATATGTTTTTAAAAAGCATTTCCCCCACCATCCTTTGTGCCTAAATTTATGATATATATATATATATTACATCCCCACATAAAAAACTGTTTTATTTTCGCGAATCACCTCAAAACAGGTTTTGCGAAAGAGAAAGGCACTAACCTAACAAAACGAACTGGCCAAAAGCAGACCAGCTCTCAAATCTTTTCCATTCAGAATAAACTGCTGAGTTCTATCACTCATAATTAGTCATTCTGAAGCAGTAACAGAATAGGATATATGAGATATCATGACATGTGCTGATTAATTTAAGGCATTGGTTGCCTGCATAAGCACACCTAAAGACCCACAATTTTGTGATGTCAAAAGTCATATATTCAATGGTTGAGTAAATTGTGTTAAGAAACCACTGGTCTATAGGTGTATCAATCAGAATTGTAGACGGTGGTCACTTAAACCTTTAGTGGTCAAATTTGGTCAAGAAAATTTAATTATTTTCTTATTGAATCACCATTTACAGGCTAAAAGAATACAATTTTTGAAAATTTATCACTGGAATGACTGGCTCAGTTATCGAGCCAGTCACTCCAATGGTAAATTTTCTAAAATTATATTCTCATGGCCAGCAAATGGGTATTCCACAAGACCATAGCAGAGGGCAGTTCTGGCCGGTATTACCATTAAATAGTTATGACAAGTTCGACTGCACTAACACATACAATTATGAGCCATGAGATCATAAGACAATAGAATTCAATCTAACCAGGTGTGTTTATTAGATATGTTGGCAGGTGAAAAATGCCCTCATTTATTAAACACAATGTCAAGAAATAATTAATTAATTAATTAGTTAATTAATTAAGGCATAGTACAATATACTGAAATATGTATACATGATGTATAATCATGTTTACATATATTACAACTGTCGCTTGGAAAAAATACAAGTACATATATATATGTTAATATACATTAACCTCTCTTTAATGTACACCTTACATGCCTTATGGAGCATGATATCTAGCCACAACTGTAGGCACTCTACACAGTTGAATAGCTGCCCAATTGAACCAGTCATTCCAGTGATAAGCTATCTAAAATATGATTATCTTTGTCCGAAATTAAATCAACATCTCTTATATTTAAAACCACTGTGTTTTGTGGCTTAACCCTAATTAACCCTGAAATTTGATCAAGAAAATTTCTATCTTCTCATACAAAATGTCCATTTGCAGTCCAAGAAGACTATTTTTGAAATTTTACCACTGGAATGACTGGCTCGATTATCAAGCCAGTCATTCTAGTGGTAAAATTTTCAAAAATAGTCTTCTCTTGGTCTGCAAATGAACATTTCTCAAGACCACTGCAGAAAGCATTTTTTGCTGATACGAGTGTTGAAGTGTTAAGTGCACTGTGGTTAAGTAAGCCACAATAATTTGGTCCTAAAAGGCAGCTGGTTTTTATTGGCAAGTTTGATTTATTTTCTATAAGAATGGGTATAAAAGGTGGGTTTTTAAATATTAATATTATTACAACAAAAACATCATCCATGCGTGTTTAATACACCTAATAATTTCCCGGCTCGCTCTCCCATTAATAATCCATCAATAATTCACTTCTCGTATTCGCGGAGTCATTTCACTTTTTATACATCTACAATCCATCCCAATACAAGGTACATCTGAATATTATCAATGAATATGTGGATTTTTTAAAGTCAATCATCCTGTCATGTGCATTTAATACGCCATATGGGTTTAATTCATATCTTGTATAAATTAACAGAAATTTGATACATTTTCTGTATGCTTTAGTTGATTTTATTATGTATCTATCAATTTGTGTGATACAGTTAACCGTTTTAATGGTCAGGCCGGCCAAAACCAGCCTCTGCCTTGTGGAACATCCATTTACAAGACCAAAAAAAAAATTTTACCTTAAAAAAGTTAATGATCAACATTGGATAGAAAAATTAAAATTTCTGTTTAGTACATGTATATGCAGGCCAAGAGGAAAATTTAACACTGGTATGACTGGCTAGAGATAAAAACATCCCATCAAAAAAAAGTGCCGTAATCGTATATGTGCACAGGTATCACGCAATGGATTAGATGGGCCTTACTCTAGTCTTAACCTTTTTAACCATTGAATTTGTTCAATAAAATTCCAATTTTCTCATATAAAATGTCAATTTGCCAACAAAGAAGACTATTTATGAAAATTTACCACTGGAATGACTGGCTCGGTTATCGAGCCAGTCACTCCAATCATAAATTTTCAAAAATAGTCTTCTCTTGGTTTGCACATTGACATCTCTCAAGGCCACAGCCGAAGTTGTTTTTGGCTGATATGAGTATTAAAGGGGTAATTGCTAAACCATTTTTGACTCATGTATGTGGTTATCGAGCCAGTCATTCCAATCGTAAGTTTTCAAAAATAGTCTTCTCTTGATCTGCAAATTGACATTTCTCAAGGCCACAGCCAAAGCCATTTTTGGCTGATATGAGTATTAAAGGGGTAATTGCTAAACCATTTTTGGCTCATGTATGTGGACATGTACATGTATGCATACCACCAGGAGATGAACTTATATATTCTGTATATATTATGTGTCATTGGTCACGGTCATTATGTTAAAACATGCATTAACTTGTACTTATACATTTCACCCTCAATGGTCATGATAGTCAGTTAAAGCAAGCCTGACCGCTATGGTCTTCTCAGCAATGTCCATCTTCACAAGCCAAGAGGTTATTAAAAAAAAAATGTATCACTAGAATGCCTGGCTGTAAGTTTTCAAAAATAGCCTTCTCATAGGCTGCAAATGGACATTCAATAATGATAATTAAATTTTCTTAGAGTTAGATTTCAATAATAAGCATTTCAAGTGTTAAAGACATCCATGATATTGTCTGACAGATATTCCAACATAATCTCTCTGATCTCCAAGCCTATACAGTACAACTCAGAAATAACTTCTTCAAAACAAAATAGAACCTTAAGTACTGTTGAATATTTTCAACATATTTGGATTAGAAAACATTGCTGCCTAAGGCGGCAATGTCTTCCAATCCAATTATGTTCAAAGTATACAACAGTGCATTTCTGACATCGTTTTCAAAATTGTACTAACATGTTTCTGGCGGGTTTTTATATAAAAAAAACATGTTAGCTTATTTATGAGCTGGTCTGTATATTTGCCATTTATGCTCTGTACAGGAAAACCACTTTCCTGCGAACAGTTTCAAAATTCTTGGAAAAATCGATACCCTTCCGTGTCAGGTAGAGATTAGCGTGTGCATAAAATAGCTAACATCTCAAAAGGAAGTGCTCAGCAGAATTACTACATTATTAATTTATCTGTATTTTACACGTATTTCCAGGACGAAGACGAGAAAAAGCATCTCTGAATGAACAGAATTTAGAATATATTACTACATGTAATTTCAAGTATCCGCCTCAACTGAAGCAATAGAGGTATCCGATAAGTCATTCAGGTATCTGATGTTATAATCAAATACAATCAAAAGAATTATAAGTCATCATTGAATTTACAACTTAATAAACATTCTGTTGAATATTTTGAAAATAATTTGACAGGAAGCTGTTGTACTACCTTTGGCAATAGCGGGCCGCAATTAAATTAGTTACAAAACATTCAACGGATTTGCTTACCTGAATATTTACCGTGAAATTAAAATTCTGGGAATTCAGGTTGCCAAGTGTCATTTTGACCGATTCCTATATGTATAAAAATTGGGCAGAGCTTTTAGTCAGAAATGGATGGGGCCTAGCTTGAAATGGAAAATTCTATTACATATAGATAAAACATCAAGCCACATAGACAAACCAGGATGCATATAAAATGCATCTTAACATTCTTCACAACCCCACCCCCACCCACCCTAACCTATAAGTCTGTGTGTTTTGTGTGCATACATATTCATGATTTCATGGACACTGACTGTGACAGACCATTAATTCTTTAGTGGCTAAATTTTGTCAAGAAAATCAAAATATTTGATTATTGAATGTCAATTTACAGGCCGAGAGAGCACTATTTTTTTTTTTTTTACCTCTGAAATGACTGGCTAGGTTACCGAGCCAGTCATTTCAGTGGTAAATTTGCAAAAATAGTCTTCTCTCAGCATGCAAATGGACATTTGTCAAGACCACTGCCGAGGCTGGTCTTGGCCGGCTTTGTCACAAAAGGGTTAAAAATGTTGGAGATAAAATCCTCATTAAAGAATTGTTCACAGTGTTATCCTGGTCAGTCACTGAGTGACCAGATGTGTCAGTACTTAATATGGACAAATTAGTCAATGACCTATTAAACAGCTCTGCTTGATCAACTTGAACATGAAAAGTTAATTATCCAGCACAAATGCTATTTAACTCTTTAATGGTCAAGCTGGCCAAAAACTACCTATAGATGTGCAATGGTATTGAGGAAGGACCATTTGCAGTACAAGAGAAAATAAATTTCGAAAAATTTATCACTGCAATTCCTGTCGAGCGATACTTTCTTGAGATAAGTTTTGAAAAATATTCTTCCCTTGGCATGCAAATGGACATTCCTCAAGACCAAGGCAGACGTCTATTTTCGGCACTACTTGATTATTAGTGTTAATGGCAGGAACTTCTAAATCTAAATCAACACTAACCCTTTCAGCAATGAATTCCTCTTATCTCATTTTCAAGGCAACCATACCGGAAAACTGTTAAATATTTTGAAATTGATTTGACTGGAAGACGTTGCTGCCTTAGGCATCAACGGCTTCCAGTCACATTAATTTAAAAATATTCCACAGCATAAGTATTATATCGTAGAGAATATACTTTTTCAACGATTTGTCATCGAAAGGGTTCAAGTTCGCAGCTAATTAAGCGGACAGGTCTGGTCTACTATAATGTCACTGTTCACTGACTGCATATCAACTGGCAAATTTGGACTAAATCATATGTGCTAGTTAGATTTGATTTCAGGGACTTATTATAAATAAAAAATCTCATTTCAAAATCACATTTACACTAATAATCACTTGTGTGGTATTTATATACTATGTAGGAACTCCACTAATTATATAATAGATAAGACACATCACATGTTCAGCCATTTAATTAATATACTGTGACCTTGAACTTAAACGTACATTGAAAACACACATGAAAATATGTGTACAGTGAACATTCAAATGCATACACATACACACATACCAGAAACATGATAGAGAGCAGGCCTGCCATTAATTTCTAAAGACAGCAAGTCTGGGACTTCCTGGGTAATATTATTAGGAGTCCTTGGAAGCAAGAAACATGGAAGTCCAAAATGGTTCACATACATGTAATTTGGTAAAAATCATTGTTTTTAGAGATGTCAGGGTAAAAAAGTAGTTAGTCCAGGACTTCCTTGGTATGTTTATGGGGAGACCAAACTAGAGCTGCTAGGTATACCGAAATTACCGTGCGATATCAATATCACAACAATATCGAAATAACGTACCAAGCAAATCTCAAATTACCAAAAATTTCAATACTGAAAAAAATTGCTTCAAATTGCACCAGAGAGAATTCCATCAAATTTGCACAGGCAATTCTCACTACACATCATACTGCTGTCTGACAATTATTATATAAGTCGCAGAATATCTAGTGTGTGGACGTTATTTCAAACGAATCAATAGTAAAATAGAATGTATTGGCGAATCATGACAACACAACAAATTTGAAAAAGCACTTGCAACAAAAAAGAGTTTGCAAAAGCATCAGTGCAATACCGATACCATATCGACGATTCGACACCGAGGTAATTGGGACCCAAAATATCGATATCAGTACCGGGCATAAAATATCAATACCGAACAGCTCCAGTCCAAACACTGGGAGTATAGGACTCCCGGACTTCCACTAGTGTAAGCCATGATAGAGAGGATGCACCCACAATCACGCACACACGATCATATGGTATATGTATTATATGCATGCACGTGTGACATAGTGTAAAAATGCTGCATGGTCTTATGCGGCAAAATAATCAATCAAATAGTCTTCAAAATAAGCACATGATTTTGAATCAATATGTATTCTCTATGTACAATCGAATAGGGAAGGTCATATTTATATGATATGTAACAGATTCAATTCAATTATATGTGACTGCCAAATATAAAATATAGATATCAGCGATATACGATACTCATAAATTTTGCGCTATAATAAAATAATTTAACCATTTAACAGTCAAATTTGTTCGAGAAAATCTAAATATTTCCCTTTTGAATGTCCATTTGCACGACAAGAGAAGACTATTTTTACAAATTTACCACTGGAATTCCAGTGGTAAATTTTCCGAAATAGTCTTCTCTTGCCCTGCAAATATCCATTCCACAAGACCACTTCAGCGGTCGCGTTTTGGCCGGCGTGACCAGTAAAGGGTTAAATGCTTCTCTTTTTACCCGTAGCGTGTCATCTATTATTTTACTGTCTCTTGGAAATTTGAGGGTCTGGTTGCTATTAAATTTACTACTAGTGACTTCAGAACAATTATATGTTGGTCTTCTAGGTACATACTTGGGAAATATGTCAAATAGTTAACATAAGTAATTGTATTTAAATACTTTGCAAAAAACAAACTATATATAGAACTATTAAAAAAAACATACAATACAAAATTGGAAATTCTATACAATCGATATTTAGTGGGAAATTAATGATGATCGATGACTACACAATCAGATTGAACCTTAGGTTCCATGCAGCTAATAAAAAATCCAATACGCTCATAAAACACACAATTTTGATTGGTCCGTGACAGCCATGTTTTATCAAGGTTCAAGTTCTCTTGAACAAACTTTAATCACCCTTAGTTCTTGATGAAATTAAATCTAATGAGTTTCAGCCTGATCTGTGCAGCAGTTCCTGAGATGTTATTTTGGAGAACAAGTAGTTAATGAGGAATATCGTTTTAAACGATTGCCAGACATTTTTCGGAAAATTCAAGAGAGCCGGCGAACAAATTGACCAATCAAAATTCTGTGTACATGCACTGAAGCACACCACTCTATGGCACTTCCCGCCGAGTTTGCGTGAAATCGTTCAAGTAATTAATTAGGAGTAGCCTAAACTGATTTCCCGGTCTTCAGAAAATCCAATATGTCCGCCAGAAATATTGACCAATCAGAATTCTTGTTAAGCGTTGAGGCCTCCTGGATAGAATTAGTCCACACAAGTTTCGTTGAGGTTGGGCCATTTATTTTAGAGTAGTAACGTTCCAAGATGGCTGCGAGAAAAATTTACCAATCAAAATTCTGAATGGAGGTTCTGGAGCCTACCACCATAGGATCCCTTCAGCCAACTTTGGTTCAAATTAGCCAAGCAGTTAATGAGTAGTGTCAAACGATTCCCCGCCATTTTTCAGAATATTCAAGATGGCCGATGAAAGAATTGACCAATCAAAATTATGTATACATGTTCTGACGCATAGCCCTCTAGGGTACTCCCAACCAAGTTTGCTTGAAATTGGCCAAGCGGTTAATGAGTAGTATCATTTTTAAGATTTCCCGACGTTTACAGAAAATCCATGATGGCCACCAGAAATATTGACCATTTAGAATTCTCTTAGAAGTGTCAAAACCTCCCAGTATAGAATAGGTCCACCCAAGTTTCGTTGAAGTCAGTCCATTTATATTGGAGGAGTAGCGATTTCCAGAAAATTTTCGGAAAATTAAAAAAATTGCCCAATCAAAATTCTGAATAAAAGTCAGGTGCCTACTACCATAGGAGCATTCTAGCCAAATTTGGTTGAAATTTCCCAAGCAGTTAATGAGTAGCGCTTTAAACAATCGGCCACAATGTTTTGGAAAATTCAAGATGGCCGGCAAAAAATAGACAAAATCAAAATTATGTACACACGTTCTGAAGCATACCACTCTATGGTCCTCTCAACCAAGTTTGTTTAAAATCGGTCAAGAGGTTAATGAGTAGTAACATTTTAAGTTTTCAGAAAATCCAAGATGGCTGCCAGAAATATTGCCCAATCAGAATTCTTGTTAAGTGTTGAAGCCTCCCAGCATAGAATAGGTCAACCCAAGTTTCGCTGAGGTCATCCAATTGATATTGGAGTAGTGGTTTAAATGATTTCCAGAAAATCTTCGGAAAATTCAAGATTACCGCCAGAAAAATTGACCAATCAAAATTCTAAGAAATTCTGGCGCCTACCACAATAAAATCCTTCCAGCCAAATTTGGTAGAAATTGCCCAAGCAGTTAATGAGTAGCTTTTTAAACGATTTTCTGTCATTTTTCGGAAAATTCAAGATGGACGTCAAAATAATAGACCAATCAAAATTAAGTACGCGTTCTAAGCATACCACTCTAAGGTTCTCCCAACCGAGTGTCCTTAAAATCAGCCAACTGGTTAATGAGTAGTAGCATTTTAATCGACGTCCCAAGGTTTTCAGAAAATCCAAGATGGCTGCTTGAAATATTGACCAATCAGAATTCTTGTTAAAAGGGTCAAAGCATCCCAGCACAGAATTAGTCCACCTAAGTTTCGTTGAAGTCGACCCATTTATATTGAAATAGTTGTGTTTTAAATGATTTCTGGAAAATCCAAAATGGCCACCAGAAAAATTGAACAATCATAATTCTGGAGCCTACCACCATAGGATCCTTCCCGTCAAATTTGGTTGAAATCGGTCAAGCATAAATGAGGAGATGCGATTTGACAGACGGCCAGACGCCGGATGGGCCAGATGAGCGAAAAAATCATTTGTATCATGTGTATTTGTATTTGAAGAATTCCAAAGTATTTGTATTTAAATACCTTTGAAATTAATTGACTCCAGCCTTGAGCACACGCCTATGCAAGCGCACATGCACGCACGCACGCACGCACACACACACACACACACACATGCGTACATACATTCACTTGCATGCATGCCCATATGCATGCCCCTGCACACCTGTACATACAAAAATATGCATATACACAATGTAAGATATATCTGCTGATATTATATAATAAATTGTATGAATAACTCTAAGTGCTTTTAGATTGCTTCTAGTGAGCAGTGAGCAAGAATGAGGCGACATTGATTAATCAATTAGCCATATACACACAGTATGCTTGCTAAGTGCATGTTGATTATAGACACTGAGAAAATATAATAAATCATCATCATATACATAACTTTAACCCTTACCACTCTGATGTCAAAATTTTAAATCTTCAAATTAAATTAAAAGTTGAACTGGTGGCAATTTTTCAACAAATTTGGTGGAAGATGTTGCTGTCATAGACAGCAACATCATCCACCAAAATTGTTGAAAAATGTACACCAGTTGCTTTGCTATTGACACCGTAAAAGATAGAATATTGACTATTGGTATCAGAGTGCCAGTTAGGGTTAAAGATCATAAGTCAAACAATAATCATTAAATTCCCCTCTCATCCACACACAAAGTACAGGTATTTATCATGAATCAATGGGAAATCTATCAACCAGACAGTACTTAGATTGTAGCAATATATGATGTGAGAGGGGTGGGTGTTGGTGGGGAGGGGGGGAGTGCTATTAATAATAAATAATGGTCCAGATTACTCATGAGAATTAACATTTGTGCTCAGACTCAGTGAATGTCCATTTGCATGTCAACTGTCAAGATAACTTTTTTTAATTTCTCATGATAATGATGACTGTGCCAGGCATTCCAGTGATAAAATTTTAAAAACAGTCTTCATTTGGCCTACAATTGGACAAAAGACCTGGAGTCATATTTTATTTTATATTTTGATCAATTATTCCAGAATGAGATAGACTTGACTTTGCAGTAACAATAGTGATTGCCCATCTTGAGAAGCTAAGATCATATACTTTGGATAGTTTGCATTTTAATTTGCCTGGAAGCTGAATGGCGTGTTGCCTCAAGCAGTAAACGCTTCCATCTAAATAAGTTGCAAAATACTCAATATGAGCTACAGGCTACAGCTTTAAAACTTTTTATGGAGGGTCATGGAATTTGAAATAGATAAATATGTCTCAGAAAAACAAGTCTAGTATTATAATAAGGAAAAATTAGTTACCTCTCCGGGATGTAAAAATTGTTTGAGTGTAACGAGATGGTCACGAAAGCTACACTCAAACAATTTCTACATCCCGGAGAGGTAACTAATTTTTCCGTATTACGAATAATCCTGGGATCGGGACCAACTTTTTCGGAAATAAGTCTAGTATTAAGATCGATCAGTGTTTTCAAACTAACAAAATTTATGGATCAAACAGTAAATCATTATCATCTGTGACATGCAGACTTACACCTTTTAACCCCTTGAATTTATTCAAGTAAATGTCCATTTGCAGACCAAGAGCCAGACTGTTTTTGAAAACGTACCACTGGGATGACTGGCTCGGTTATCGATCCTGTCATTCCAGTGGTAAATTAAAAAAAATAGTCTTCTCTTGGTCTGCAAATGAACATTTCTCAAGACCATTGCAGAAGCCATTTTTGGCTGATATGAGGGTAAAATAGTCTTCTCTTGGTCTGCAAATGAACATTTCTCAAGACCATTGCAGAAGCCATTTTTGGCTGATATGAGGGTAAAATAGTCTTCTCTTGGTCTGCAAATGAACATTTCTCAAGACCATTGCAGAAGCCATTTTTGGCTGATATGAGGGTAAAATAGTCTTCTCTTGGTCTGCAAATGAACATTTCTCAAGACCATTGCAGAAGCCATTTTTGGCTGATATGAGGGTAAAGGGGTTAATGGTCCCATGGGCCAAGAAGAGCAGCCTAGTTTTCAAAATCAAGAAAAGACAATCTTTTGAAAATCTATCCCTGGAATGACTGGCTCCATAACTGAGACAGTCATTCCAGTGGTAAAATAACATTCTTTCAACCTCCAAGTGTACATTAACCTAGCCCTAGCACAAATTTCAATTTTGCTTGATAAATCTGGACTATTAGCGGGTTAAGTAGATGACCACTGATAAGCAGTCTAGATACCCTGCATAGTATTGTAATGACATGAATGAGGAGCGCATATGGTAAATTTAATTCAATGCAGATATATAATATATGCAATGGAATGCCTTTCCGCATACATTAACCATTCACCTATTGAGTTCTCAATTCAAATTTAATTCAATTACTTCCCAGTCACCTGAGTCTAACTAAACTTTACCCAGTCTCTGTTTGATAACTGTAAGCTGTAGTAGGATGTTGTTATCTAAAACAGCAACAGCTGTCAAAAATATAGTTTAAAAAAATGGGCAAGCCTGAATCAAACATAAATTAATTCAACTAAAACTGTTCCGCATGAGATGGGATAGATCAATCAATACTACAAGATCTAGTTGCCACTAAAGCATTGGTTAAATTCTAGGTCAATTCAACTGTTAACCGTTTGCCTGCTGATAATTATTTCCATGGGGTTTAACACTGGACCGGCTGAATATTTCGAAAATAATTTGACTGAAAGTTGTTGGTGGCCCACCAACAACTTTGAGTCAAATTGTTTTCAAAATATTTAGCATGTTCAGAGTTAAACACCAATGGAAAATGTATTCTGCAGAAATTCAGCAGGCATGAAAGCTAATCATACCTGTATGTACTTGTACCTTACAAAAACATGAAAAATCAATAAATTGCTACATGACAAATTTGTTCAACTATTATTAATCTAACAGCCTCTACATGTTAGAGATACACATCATGTTCAAACCCAAGACAAATAGATCACTGAATTGATAGAGTTCTAAAATTAGTTCCCCTTATTAAGTGAGAACGTGCATTCATTTTGTAAGCAATGTTGCTGTAAGTTGTTGCTGTCCTATGACATCAGCACCTTTCAAAAACACTGCCTTAAAATATGTTTATGGCTTGTACAGCAGTGTTTCTTCTAACGGCCCCTTTAAAATCAGATTTCTGACATTCAGGTTGAAATTTTCAGAGGTGAATTAGCTGATGAACAAATTAATTAAGTATATTTCTCTTCTAATGACGATCACTCGATCATTCATTTATTCTAATCAATTTCATGATCCAGAAACGAAGGCATTAACACTAACACTCATATCAGACAAAAATGGCTTCTGCGGTGGTCTTGGGAAATGTCCGTTTGCAGACCAAGAAGACTATTTTTGGAAATTTACCACTGGAATGACTGGCTCGATAACCTAGCCAGTCATTCCAATGGTAAATTTCCAAAAATAGTCTTCTCTTGGTATGCAAATGGACATTTTCTATGAGAAATTGAAATTTTCTTGAACAAATTCGAGGGTTAAATGGCTAGTTATAATTATTTGAGTTACTGGTACATTCACAGATATAAACAAACATAGAACTAGAAATGAGGTGTGGCACTGTGAGATATTATTTACAAGACATTATTCACTGATGAATTCCCCATTCTCAATTTCAAGGCAACCATACAAGAAAACTGGCATAATTAAAAATTAATTGGAGTGGAAGCCATTGCAGCAACGGCTACCAGTCAAATTAATTTCAAAATATTCAACAGAATAAGTTTTATATCATAAACAATTTACTTTTTCTGGGATTTGTCGGTGAAAGAGTTAACCCTTTAATCAAAGAAATTAGATACAAAAATTTAATAATCAAGCCAGTCATTCGAGTAGCAAATTTTCAAAAATATCCCTCTCTTAGTCTGTAAAAAATCATTTTCTAAGAGCGCTGTAGAAGCCATTTTTCATCGACTTCAGTGCTAAATGGTTAAATGACTAAGATTTTTCAATACTCTGACACTCACCTTCTGCATCCGATGCTCAGGCGGTTTCTGCAGGCTGTAGATGAACTGACGATCTCCATAGGAAGCCATCTTTGAACTCGTTACAGGCTCCATTATAACACAATACTAATCACCAAATAAATGTTTAAACACAAAAATATTCACAATTGTATCAGTTATATTACACTGAAGAACCCAATTAAAATCTTATCTTCTAAAGCAATTTTTATCAGACACGCCTTCTTTCGTTTTGTATCAAACTGTAAATTTCGCCTATTTCGGGTTCGTGCGAAATGCATGATTACTGCAAAATGTATTATCGAATGACAATCTTGCAGCTGGCACTAATATATATCTGAAAAATATTCCAAATTAACAGTTAGAACTTATTAAACCACGCCTATCAAGGCCTACATAACATCACAAACTGCAGCATCAAATCTTAAATTATTAAGAAATTAACTAAATTAAACAGCATCTTTTCCCAAAATCATAGAATTCTAAACGTAAGATATATACTCCAAGGGAATACTGATATGATTCTTAATGCTTATATTACTGTATATCTCATTAACTTTAAAACAGAAGGCAGCCATGAGGTTGTGTTGAGGTTTTCATCATCTTTCAACACTATGATAATCTGTTACATTTCCATGATAGATAGGCTTCAACAGATGGCATCACAGAACACCCGCAACACACATCCATTAACAGTTTAAGAGAGATCCAATTGTGCGCTTTACCCCGCAAACTGCCAGACAGCCAACAGTGCAATGGATAGATTCTGCTTATTTCTGTCAGCCAACCTCAAAGATTTTGAACTTCCTCTGCAATAAAAAATATTGTAGCCTATAATCAAAGACATCGAAATTAAGAAATGAATTTAACCCATAAGCCATCCCAAAACAGTTTCAGTAGTAGTCTGGAAAAATGTTCATTTGCAGACCACGAGAAGTCTATTTTTTTAATTTAGCATTGCAATAACTGGCTCGGTAAGTGAGCCAGTCATTCCAGTCATAAATTTTCAAAAATAGTCTTCCTGGTATGCAAATGGACATTCAATAAGCAAGTTTTTATATTTTCTTAACTAAATTTGACCATTAAAGAAGGGTTAATGGATAATAGGAATTTCTGGAATAAAATTTAACCACTAACCTATGATAACAGATTTAGATAACAATATGTACCCAGATTATAAGATATACTCATGTATATCATTTAGTCATTGAATCCCACACAATATTAAAAACACATGTATTATATGAGCAATAGAATTGAGAACAGTTTATTCGGAGGCGTGATACACTATACTAAACATTGTAATTGCACTGAATAATCAGACAAATATCTGAAATGCACAATTCAGGTCATTCTTTTTAAAAAGGTAGTTACAGCGCTACTCATAAATAAGTTGTTAGTTTGCACAATTTTGAACATGACGTAAGAATTGCTCTCTTGAATATTTTTGACTTAATTTGATAGGAAGGCAGCAATCAAATTAAGTTCAAAATATTCAACAAGATCTTTTATTTTGTTTGGAAACAAACCAAGTTATTTCTGAGCTGTACTGTACAGTCGATAATGGTCGCTCCGGCCAAACAGGCCTCTGTTATGGTCTTATGGAATGTTTGTTCATTACAGTCCAAGAAAACAAAATTTTTGAAAATTTGCCATTGGAATTACTGGCTCGATAACCAGTCGTTCGAGTGAAAAATTGTATTCTATTGGCCTGTAAATGGGCATTCAATAGGCAGATACCCCCCAACAGAGCCTCTAGTGGGATGGTCTGTAGTTTTATTAACCACTATAAATATACTTACCGTTCAATCACTACTTGCTAAATCAGCCAAACTGCATTTAGCCAAGAGAATAAGATTTTTATACTTGGTTTCATGCCTCCATATGCCTATACCACTTCATCACACCCTCAACCAGACTACTGGTAGAGTACATTCCCAGCACATAGCCTACTAGTGATTGGAACCAATCTATACTCACTCCTCTGTGACCGTCACTGCGCATAAATGGACATAGTAGTCCAGTCAATATAGGGATATACCTAGAACAAATTGCAACAGAAGCTTTTTTGGTTTTATGTAATGCTACTGGTCCTCACCTACCAGAAAATAAAAAATTCCTAAAAATTCTATCCCGGTAAAGGACTATTTCACAGAATTTAATAGGACCACTTAAAACCAATTATTAAGCTGAATATCTTACGTATCTTTGACTGGAGACCCATAAAATGTCTTAACTACATAAATAAAAGTGATAGCAAAGAACTGTTATTTCGTGATATGATCGCTATATGACATCCTGCTAACAGTAGATCCGTTACTACGTCTCTTGATGACGTCATCATGACGTCAATTATCAATCTTCCAATATTCAAGTAAATTTAATCCAAGTTTTATGATTTGTTGAATCAGTATGATGAATTTAGTAATGGTTTATTATATACAAACAGTTACATCCGTCATTTTCTCAATGGACGGCAAGGTCCAACATACTCATATTATCTTTACACAAGACCAACGTCTATGTCGTCAAATTCTGCAAGATCTACAGCTTGACAACTTGGAATGTTGCTGCAGTTGGTACCCTTGCATTCACCACATGCATATGTACAATGTAGGCTATGCTTTCTGCAGCTGCATCACAATGTCGCACATTCTCCTCAGCACTGGCATCGAATAACTTTCAAAATGCAATCAGAAGCTGGTAGCTTATCCATTGTTCTGGGAATAAATTTCCCCTGGTGAATCTGCCATCCGAAATCCTCTGGCTTTAAGATCTCTGGCTCCTTCGTCCATAACTTTACTTGGAAGTAAACGCGAAAACTATGATACTTGGCTGCATCAGACGTTGGTGGCAGATTTTGAATCTGCAGAGATGAAATACTCTTAACCACCTTTTCTCGAAATTTTCGAAGTCTCAATGCGTCCAATGTATCAGGAAATGTCCACGTACAGCTCTGGCATACGCTTTTCCAGTTACAGCATTTTCAGCATACACCAACTCCAGTACGTCTGTTAACCCCGATGACTGCATGAGGTGACCAATGCAACCAAGGTAGCTCATTGTTGTGTGGAAGCCACCTAGAATCAAGATTATTTGCACTAAATCACTTCTCTCGCCTTCATGAGCCATGATTGTCTTGGCCTTCCACCAAAGTGGCTGATCGAAGGTGACAATGGGTGTTGAACCATGACGTTGGTTTTCCGAAGCAATGAAGTGCAAGGTTGAATAAATACAACTCATGTCAGTTGGATCCATATCTAGCATTTGGAGAAAGTGGATTGATGCTTTTCCCGGATGAACTCCTTTGCAAATGGCTTGCATGGTTCCAGACCAACCGGGGCGATTAGGACGCAACGGCCAGGACACTTTCCACATTACGTCCAGGTGTTTCCAAATGTCAGCCACACTAACAACAGGTAGTTTATCATAAACCAAAGGTACCCTATTGCCCATTACTGCTTTGTAGTAGTGAATAGCAATTTTTGCATTATGGACATTATTACTGGCTAACTCTAGCCGTGAAATGACATGTTGCTGTGCTAACTCAGGGGTAAGGGCTACGACCATGCCCATGCCATGGAAGGTACCATGTGCATCCAACGTACGCAAGTTGTGGTCAACATTATCTGCAATATATTGTCCAAAATGTCCAGACATTGGGATATCAGTCCCTGGAAAGCACGCTGCACTTTTTGAGAAATTGACCACCTCTGAATATGAAACACAAAAGCCATGACTTGCCAAGCATTCAATCAAAAACCGTGACCCAAACTGGTGATGCATTTGTACTCCAAGTCCTAATGGTATTGGTGCAATGACAACCCTCGGTCTGGTCATCTGAATCATGCCCTGACCAATAGAAGCAACTTTCACATCCTTTGACTCCCCACTGAAAAGGTTTTCTAGGAGGACGCGAAGTGTCGTTGGCAGATATGCCAAATTATGTTCCAAGGATCTGATATCAGTTGCCCCTGGGTAGACATCTTTTGATGTCTGCATACATTTGATGTCATTTTTTATGAGCGCAGCTGCCGTTCTAATGATCTGATGCTTTCTTATCTCCTCATCGTCCACCTTTGGTGCATCATGAAATGTCTGCAATATCTTTGCAGCAGTTGTTCGAAAGGTTACAACATCTGGACGACCGTTAATATTAGTTATTACTATGCTTTCCCCTACATGATTCTCAAGCTTTTGTCGCATAAATTTTACACTGTAAGGTTCAGTGCAGAATTCTGACATTTTGTTAACCAGGTCAACTACAGTTGTCTGTTCATCATCGATTTCCCTCAGATAATTGACTACCTTCAGGAAAGCGTCCTCCCTCGATGTATCTACTTGCCATTGTCAAGACTCTCCCCACAAATTGCACAGCATGCTACATTTGCTGTTTCGTCCATGACGTTGAAATGGTGAAGTAAAACAATGTAATTAATGATTAATTATCATGGGACACAATGACATACATATTTCAACAGTAATTCATATATGGTAATGGGTCAAGTGTTGTGAATTAATGTATGTGTAGGGTTTTCATATATACATGCGCTCTGGACACCAGGTCCTTGAAAGCGCTCTATAGCGGTTCTGTGTGCATAAAGTAAACAAACACTGTTTGTTTCAGCCGATTTGATGAAGAATGACTTGATAAAGCCAAAGCTTGACAAAGAAAAGCTTGACGAAGTGAAAACTTTACAAAATGTGTGGAGAAAACAGAAATGAATACGGAAAACAAGTTTATAAAAAGTTCCGCCCGGAACGTACATTCACGGAAAATAATAGTCAGAAAGTGTTAAATGTCCCTCTGCTCGTTATAAAGGACCTGCTGACAATAAAGAGCACATATGAGACATTCTGCGCATAAATTCCGCCGTTAGCTACAATTTAGCCATAGACTTCCTACAAATGGATGCTTCTAGCGTAATGTATAAATACTTCAATGCCTCCTGTCTACATGTGACGTCACCATTAAGGGCTGGTATCGTAAATACACTAGCAATGAGCAGGGTTGGCTTGATTTAAATCAATTGATTTATATCATGATTTAAATCATGATTTAAATCACTCGATTTTTATCGAAAAAATCGTGATTTAAATCAGTTTTGCAAAAATAGAGGAATTTTCAAGTAATTAATACAATTAACAGTAATTTTGTTAAATTAAAGTAACATAATTATTTTACTGCTTCCATGGCACTTGAACATCAACACAAAATAGAATTATACACTTAATTGCTCATATTTGTCATCAGCAAGACTAGACCCAGTGCACGAGTCCACATCTACAATCTACATACTTGAGGTTCATGTACACAGTACATCACACATGTGTACAAAGTATGATCATTAAGTATGTGTAAGCTGTAAAGAAGAGGAGAATTCCATGTGCGTACATGTCACTACATGACCATTAAAGCAATAGTGTACATGAAAAGTCATGTATGGGCCAGTATGGCTATTACTATTAGTCTAATTCCAAAAGCACACTCTTTTAAAGCAAGACACTGTCTCTTTTTTCAGCTATGACATGCGTCTGGAGTCACTCTGGAGTGTCATTGAGTGTCTCGATTACTATTGGCTAGTGCTTATCAAGTTGGACTTTTGGGCTCCATTTTATTTAACACTAAAACAATAAAGATTGAAATGTTATTAAATTAAGTAGTTTACTACAACTTCAAAAATCAAAATCAGTAATTGCTGAAACTGGCAAGAAACTATATACATTGTAACACGTAAACACATCATTACATTACATTAACCCTTAGCACACTGTTGTAGGAGTTTTAATTTTTCAAAATAAACATAACCCCTAGCACTCTGGAGCATGATAATTTAAATTTTCAAATTAAATTTAAAGATAAACTGGTGTACAATTTGCAACAATTTTTGTGGACGATGCTGCTGTCTGTGACAGCACCATCTTCCACAAAATTTGTTGAAAAATGTACACCAGTTTATCTTTAAATTTAATTTGAAATTTAAAAATTTCGACATCAGTGTGCTAAGGGTTAAAGATAAACTGGTGTACATTTTTCAACAAATTTGGTGGATGATAGAGCTGTCGCAGACAGCAACATCGTCCACCAAAATTGTTGAAAAATGTACACCAGTTTATCAATTTTAATTTGAGCATATTTTTAAAGACAGAAGTTAACAAGGTTGATAGACTTAGACAATGATGACTTTTGCATACCTTCATAGATTTTGTGCATCTAATTAGGGCTAATTCGTTAGATTTATGCATTGCATCATTTCTGTCCTATTGCTACTCACTGTATCTGTGATGCAATTGTGAACAAAATTGAAAAATCGTTGCTAATATGACGTAATATATAAATTTTGAACTCTATATATTATTAGTTCAAACAGTGATAATTAAAGAATAGACATCCCATCATTCGTAACATAATAAACATATTGAATATTTTGAAAGCAATTTCACTGAAAACCGTTGCTGACTTAGGCAGCAACGGCTTCCAGTGAAATTGCTTTCAAAATATTCAATATGTTATGAATGATGGGATGCATATTCTTTAATTATTCACAATTAAGTGATTAACCAGAACACTCGATATATTGACTATTGAGATACCGCAATTTTTTTATAATAACGATATCGATATTCTCTCAAGCAATATCGCGCAAACCTAACTGAGTCACAGATAGATGTGTCTGTCATCACTTTTCACTTTCAGTTTTCAATAATGCTGCAATTGTACTTCACTAGTCTAGTCAACAATCATCATTCAACTGAAACCGGAAGTCATTTTCTTTGTCACAGTTTAGGGACCGAAAAAGAAATACTAGTTTAGCCGCTTTTAAAGTTCCAAGTTTGTTTCTCAACTTACTCTGCACGAGCCCATAGCTGGAGAACACGCGCTCGACACCAGCTGACGCCGCCACAGCTGACATCAGACGCTGAGTGAATTCAAATGCTTCCAGCAGATCATCCTCGAAGTCACGTCTGTGCGACTTCCACCAATGAAGAGAGGTTACTCCATTAACAACTTCGTCGTTAAATTTAAGAATGTGAAATGGTGGTGCCATGGCCTCGAATTTGATTACCAAAGTCATCAAACCAGGGATTTCGGATGCTACGGTGAGTGCAGTTTCACGTTCTTGCTGAGTCAAGTTTCGACCACGGTATTTAGGGTGGAGTAGATTGGCCAGCATGTGGTGAGGTGTCACAGCTTGTTGATAACGCTTATCGGCCGCACGCTTTGTTGAATTATTAGTGTCATTATGCAGGGCCGTTTTTACATCTTTCCATAATTCAACTGCTTCTGCTATTGTGCAATTGTCCGATTGAGCTTTATCGAGAGCGCAAGCTACTGGTTTCAAACAAAGTCGGTATTCATCTGCAGAACGTTTGATTACTACATTACGAACTTTATTGGCAATGGCAACATCTATGCGGTCAGTATGTCCATCACAGATTGTCACAAGTGTCGGCCATGCCTCACAATACGAGTTTAAACAATCGTACATTGTGTTCCACCTTGTATCTGCTGGCATCACTAACTTTCTGCACGATGATTGGCGTATTTGGGCACTAGCAAAGTGGTTATTTCGGAAATACTTCACAACTTGTGTGACATGCTCCTTAACATTACCCATTTCTAAGTCCTTTGAAGTCAGATTTAGAAGATGAGGCGTGCATCCATACGCAATCATGTTGAAACCCAGTCGTTCTTTCAAGAACTCTCGCATCTTTGCTACATTAGCAGCATTGTCTGTGACGATACTACATATAATGCACCCAAAATCATTGTGCGTGTTTTCAATTGTCTGCTTCGCAATGTCATAAAGATATTCCGCTGTGTGAGGATGTCCAGAGGTGTCCGTAGTATCCACTAAGTAAATATCACCTAAGCAGGTCGTCACTGTAGCACATACGATAGGCTCGTTATGAATATTGCTCCAACCGTCTAATGCTAGACAGACAAGTTCACCTTCCAAATTTTTTCTCGCCTTCTCCCGCTCTTCTGTGTAGATAACATCCAAATATTTCCCCCCTATGTCCTTTCTGGATGGTGGTTGATAGCCTGGTCGTAAATCTTTTACAAGGTTTATAAAATGTCTATTTTCTACTAAGCGAAATGGGGAGTTCGTAGCATACACCATCCTAGCTACATCACGATCTAATTCACCACGTTTTTCTGCTGAAGTTCTGATGACATAATTCTGTAGACCATAATTCAGCTTGGGTATCTTAGCGGCCAATGTACCAGCAGCTAATTGACCGTGCACTGGGCGCTTCACTGCCGCTGAAGCAGAACTTGAAGTTGACAGAGGTTCAACTTCCATCACCACCACATCGTTTTGATCAACAACAGTTTCAACGCGCTGCTGCTGCTCAGATTGAGATGAAGTCCCCGTTTCTGTTGCGGCTACAGCTAGACCTTGAAGTGCTGGTGTTGGTGGACCTGTGCAATTGGCTGCATGTTTTTTTAACCGCTCTGGGATACCTTGGAGTTCGTGTCGGCAGACCTTGCAGACAGCCCGGACACCGGCCTTATCTGGGGTCTTCACTTTCTCATAATGAATCCATATTGGATCTTGTTTTCGGCCGGAGTTAGACATTTTGCTAATTATGGAATTGAAAATATTTCATAGCCTTTGTCACTTAAGCAGTTTTGACTGTATTTTTCAAGAATGAAAAAATGCTTTTCTATTGCATCATTTAAAAAAAATGATGCAATAAAAAAATGATGCAATAGAAAAATGATGCAATAAAAAAATGATGCAATAAAAAATGATGCAATAATAATACTGTTAAAACTGCTTAAGCGAACAAAGTTTTTTTGTATTAAGAAACCAGCAAGCTTAAAATTCAGTTAAAAATAAGTCATAAAAATACCACTTTATTCAGTTCCAAAATACAGTTTAGCAATGCATCTGGACCTGTATTAAGAGACCACCTGTCTTAAGAGACCACCTTCTGCGACTCCCACAGCCAGTGTCTTAATACAGGTTTCACTGTATAAGTTTTACCTAATTTCCTGGGATGTCGCGAATAAAAATCGATTTAAATCATTGAAATCGATTTAAATCAAAAAAATCGATTGATTTGATTTTTTTGAAAAAAATCGATTTTTTTCCAACCCTGGCAATGAGACAGCACAACACTTTTACTAGTAGATTCAATCACTTAGCATCACATTCTACCATTTTTTACTTTTTAGAAATACATTATATGCGTCTAAAATTAATAGGAAATGTAATCCTTAGCTTGCAACAAAAATGTGGCAGCCATTTTTAATCACATTAATTAGGACCTTTCCCGGTGTGGGATTTTTAAGAATTTTTTATTTTGTGGTACTTGAAGACCAGTAGTATCAAATAAAACCAAAAAAGCTTCTGTTGCAATTTGTTCTAGGTTAACCTTATTTAAGCGTAGATTGACTGGACTATAGGAGCCTAAACTGGAAACAGATTCACTTTTCAAATATTCTGCTAGCAGATAGTTAGCTTAAAATCCAGTCTAAGTTTTTTGTACTGCTTTACTATGTCAGTAACTGATTTGAAGGATTAATAATCGACAGATCATGCCTAATATGAAGTCTCTGTTGACAAAGTTACGTTTGTTGAATGTTTTATTACATTTCATCATCATTATCATTTACCCTGACTTATTATTTAAGTAGGATACCCTCTACTAAGAACAAGTATTCTTCCTTCGTTTTTCTATATCCATAGAAAGTTTTTAGGGTGTCAGTGCGATCGTTACCACTCTTCGGAGTTTACAAATTGGTTTACAAATGGACAGTTCCAAGACCACTGCAGAAGCCGTTTTTGGCTGATATGAGTGTTAAATGATATATATATATATATATATATATATATATATATACACCTGTGCAAAAGTTAAGCACCACCCTATTTTTACGCACATGCGAGGGTATATTCATGTGCTATGAAGAAAGCAATAGCATAAACATTTATGTACCCATCCATCTTAGTGCAAGAGGTAATAATGCAACTAGAGGAATGCTGATTATGATGGTGGGGAAACACTGTATGTTTTTGTTTGAACTTGAAAACGAGGCCTGAATATGGTTACGTTGACACAACTGACAACTATTGCCCTACAGTTGACACACGTGGCTAGATTGTCATTAATGGTGTCTGAAAACGAAGTTTAACATCTGTGCACGAGTTTGAGACTGTCATTATTAATAGCGGGTATATCCACCTTGTGCCTGGATGACGGCCTGGACACGACGTCTCATGCTGGTCACCAACCGACTGATACGCCATTGTGGTATTCGTTGCCATTCAAGATGGAGTGCGTCTGTTAATTCCTGTAGGTTCTGCACAGGAGGTTCCCTCCTTCTCACCATGTTTCCCAGAATGTCCCAGATATGCTCAATAGGGTTCATGTCAGGGCTCCTTGCTGGCCATGGTAGGGTTTCGATGGCATTCTGGCGGAGGTATTCATGCACAGCTCTAGCATGATGTGGTCGGGCGTTGTCATCCATGAATATAGGGTGGGTTCCAGGTGCATGATTTACAAAATGAGGGACCACAACTCTATCCAGTATGGAATCTTGATATCTTTGTCCATTTAGTGTTCCAGGTACAGTCAACAGATCCAGCTTACAATCAAATGAGATGCACCCCCATATCATAACGGAACCTCCACCAAATGGAACTTCTTCCATGACGTTACGTTGGTCGTACGCCGTGCGTCTGGACCTCCATACACGAGTTCGACCATCTGTGGCATGAAGCAGTAACCGACTTTCATCGGACCAGTGTACCCGTCTCTAGGATCTCATGTTCCAGTGTCTTCTTTCGTTGCACCACCTCAGACGCTCCTCTTTGTGGTGTGCAGTGAGGAGAGGACGTCTGACAGGTCTCCTAGCTTTCATGCCAGCAGCATACAGTCTCCTTTTGACGGTAGACATTGACACTCTAATGCGCGTTTCCCATTGCTGGCTGAGCACTCTGCTGTTGGGGAATGGAGATCTCCTAACAAGGCGTACTAGGGCTCGATCATCACGGGCAGTAGTCTTCTTCGGTCTTCCAGATCTAGGCCTGTCCTTCACCTCGTTAGTTTGCCCATGTTTTGCAATCAAACGACTGATTACAGTATGGTTAATGTTCAGCTGTCTGCCAATCTCTCTGCATGACATACCAGTGGTATGCATGCCTATGATTTGCCATTTCACACGATCACTTAACCTTCGTCTTGCCATAGCGGTTCACAATCAAGAGCTAATTCTCTCTGTACAAATAAACCACGGTCATGAACACAAAATTCCTAATCTTGTCGCCTAAATCTGTATGTAATGTTCTACACCTCAAACTGGACTTTTACATAACTGAACACGTGTGCTGTTTCCCACCACGCATGGACATCAAGCGGCGTGAAGTCATGCATGCATGTGCATTTCGTACTTGGAATTATGTCAGCTAACGCGGGGACAAAAAGTATGGCAGCCTAGTTGTACCATCATGTTTCTACGTTCTATTGTTTTTGCTGGTGCTTAACTTTTGCACAGGTGTATATATATATGCATGCACAGAAACGTTGTAAACGCTATATTCCAGACGTTTAGAATGTATGGACAATCCATGTAAATGACATGCTACCTCTAGCTGACAAATTAACCCTTTAATGGTCAAATTTGTCCATGAAAATCTAAATATTTACTTTATGAATGTCCATTTTCAGGCTAAGAGAAGACTAGTTGCGAAAATTTACCACAGAAATGACTGGCTCAGTTATCAAGACAGGCATTCCCGTAATAAATTTTCAAAAATATTCTTCTCTTGGCCTGCAAATGGCCATTCCTCAAGACCACTGTAGAGGCTAGTTTGGCTGGTTTGACCATTAAATGGTTATGGTGGGTTTATACAATTATGTACATATATACTTGTATATACTGCATAACTGACCTTTCCACTTTGATCTATTCCCCGCCCATCTCTATCTAAGCTCCATCCACACCACACTCGTGTTGGGATCGATTGATCTCTGACTATCAGTTTCCAGAAAACTATACAGGTAACCTATGGCAGCAACAGCACCCAGTCAACTTAGTTTCAAAATATTTAGCAGCATGTTTCTTAAATAGCAAAAACATACAATTCGTATGTGTCAGACTATTAAGCTTTAAAGACGGGCTTAATTGACTCATTCATGACGTCATGATTATGATGTCAGCATACACGTCGCGTAGTTGATTATGACATCATATGATTGGGTGAGGAAATGGATTCATGAATTATCCCACCTGTACATCACATAGATATTTGTACACATCATATACATATAAAGTCCTCCATGTAATGGATGAAGTCCCGTCCATCTCTAACTAAGCTCCGCCCACGCGTTGCCTGTGTTGGCATCGATCGAACCATGCACTCCCTGAATACCAATATCAAGGTACATATACAGGTAAGCTGTTCAATATTTAGAAACTAATTTTACTGGGTGCTGTTAAATATTACAGTATTATTATGACTTCAGATTGATTATGGCGTCATATAGTTCAGTGACAGATTAATTTCCTTTATTGTACAATAGATCAGATCATGGAACCACTCAAATTTATTCAAGAAAATTTAAATTCTCTCATAGAAAATGTCCAATTGCAGACCAAGAGAAGCCAATTTTTGAAAATTTACCACTGGAATGACTGGCTCGGTTATCGAGCCAGTCATTCCAGTGGTAAATTTTCAAAAATATGCTTCTCTTGGTCTGCAAATGGACATTTCTCAAGACCAGTGCTGAAGCCATTTTTGGCAGATATGAGTGTTAAAGGGTTAATGGAGATTGGTATGACTGATCATATTAATTTAAAAAAACAGCAACAGCTTTCTTGTCTGTTTACCCTTAGATTAAGCTACAGGGAATTTATCAGTGAAAGGGTTAAAAACTCAACCAAAACAAAACAGCTTCTGCATTGGTCTTCTAAGTGTCTGCCAACCCATCAAACAAACTGCATAATGCACAGCATCATCGTAGTCACACCTTAAGATCAAGACCACCCGGAAACCACAACCCTCTATACGGAACGTGAATCTTATTGACTCCAAACTCATCAACTCCAAATACATGTACTATGTATGGATCCCATAGGAATCAATCACCCAGACTGGTAACCACAAAAAATGTCTGTCTGTCTTCAGAAGGGTCCATTTGCAATCCAAGAGAAAACTACCACGAGAATGACCGACTCGATACCCGAGCCACTCACTCCAGTGATAAATTTTCAAAAATAATCTTTTTTCTTTGTCTGCAAGTGAACATTTTCTATTAGAAAACTGAAATATTCTTGAACAATTTTAAGGAGTAAAGGGTTTAAGGTGATAATAACAAAGGAAAACCTAACATTCTACAAGCAACACAATAGCCCTGGATGTTAATTATGGAAAGAAAAAGACGAGTCATAACAGTCAGCCCCCCCTCCCCCCTACCCTCTCACCCACCCACCCCCCACCCCCCAGTGAGAATAAAGAACTTGGTTCTTTGAGCTTCTATCTGGGCCTGTCAATCACTGACTGGAATGAAACATGACATGATGATGCATCTAACTAGCATTGAAGGCAGTGAGTGACTCATGCAATGATACACAGGCACTGAGCAGAAGCTAGCTAATTAACCCTTTAACGCTAACATTTGTTAAAATTTTTCAATTTTCTCTGAAAATTTCCACTTGCAGGCCAATAGTATTTTTGAAAATTTCCCACTGGAATGACGGGCTCGGTTCATTCAGTGGTTAATTTTCAAAAATAGTTTTCTCTTGGTCTGCAAATGGACATTTCAAGAGCATTGCAGAAGCCGCTAACCATGAAGTGTTAACCATTTCCTTGTCAAGATTTCACAAATTGAAATTTTTGCTTACAGAATGTCTACATGTATTTGCAGGCCAACTCATTCCAATGGGAAAATTTCACAAATATTCTTATTTTGGTCTGCAAATGAAGAATTATTTAAGACTACTGCTAGGCCAACCATGGCCTCTCACATGTCTACAGCAGGATTCTCTTATAGATAAACAGTGTTAACCCTTTAACCATCAAGCAGACAAAAACGACTTTAGCAGTGGTCTTGAGAAATGTCCATTTGCAGCCAAACAGAAGACTATTTTTGCATACTTACCACTGGAATGACTGGCTCGATAACTGAGATAGTCATTCCAATGGTCAATTTCCAAAAATAGTGTTCTCTTGGCCTAGAAACGGACATATTCTAGGAAACTCAATTTTTTAAAAGTAATTTCTGGGTTAAAAAGCATCTGTGCTTTATGTAGCATGAGCACTTCAGATAAGACACATGCCAACCCCAGATGCAATGAATCTAGACATGCATGTATGTGTAAACACACATGCAATATTACTGCACATGCCATACTTGTAAATAATGCCAACTGTTCAAGCCTATGAACAATAATGCTTGGGATGATGTAGTATGAATCACTGTCCTATAGGCTGACACTCGGAAGAAAATTTTCTAAAACATGTTTGGACAAATGGTTATTTCCATTTCAAAGCCATTTTGGTCTGATGGATTTGTGGACCGTCAAAGGATAATTACTGGAGCAATGATAATAGCACATGAGTCAAATAAAAAATAATCTGAAATAATTACATGGGGGGGAGGAGAGGGGGAAGGAGACAAGAAAGTAAAAACATAGACCCAAAACACTTAACACTTTAACATTTAAAAATCTAGTCACGATTTAAAGACAGCTATATAAACAGGAAAGCTCTTGAATATTTTGAAAACTAGTTTGACTGGAATCTATTGCTTTCAGTTAAATTTTCAAGAGAATGTTGACGTTTCTGGTCTGGGAGTATAACAGGGTTAACAAGCGATGTCTCACAGTCTAGCCTGAACAAACAGCATGCTTTACACTTTTGATTTTCACAAAATCTTACTACACTTAACCCTGTAACACGCATATCAGCCAAAAACGGCTTCTAATGAGCCAGTCATTCCAGTGATCAATTTTCAAAAATAGTCTTCTCTTGGTCTGCAAATGGACATTTTCTATGAAAAAAAATATGTTTTAAAAACAAATTAAAAGGTTAAAACACGAAGCTAATAAATACACAGCTATCTTTAACCCTTACCACTCTCAGTCTGATGTCAACATTTTAAATTTTCAAATTAAATTAATAGATGAACTGGTGTTCGTTTTTCAACAAATTTGGTGTAAGATGTTGCTGTCGTAGAATTTGAGTTTCGTTGCTATTGACAGAGTAAAAGATAGAATATTGACATCAGAGTGGGAAGGAAGGGTTATTGGTTCTTTTGGTCAAGAAAATCAAATATCTTGCTGAGCGAATGTCCATTTGGCAGCCATGAAATGAGCATTTTCGATAATCGAGCCAGTCATTCCAGTGGTAAATTTAAAAAAATAGTCTTCTCTTGGGCCTGGCCGCCAAATCGACATTTTTTAAGGGAAAATTGAAATTTTGTTGACCAAATTTGAGCATGACAGGGTCAAAGGCTTTGTGGGTGATATTATTAACCCTTTTACCCTCATATCAGCCAAAAATGGCTTCTGCTGCTGCCTTGAGAAATGTCCATTTGCAGACCAAGACTATTTTCTTTTAAATTTACCACTGGAATGACTGGCTCAATAACTGAGCCAGTCATTCCAGTGGTAAATTAAAAAAATAGTCTTCTTTTGGTCTGCAAATTGACATTTTATATGAGAAAATTGATTTTTTTAAACAAATTTGATTGTTAACGGGTTAAATAAACAAAGTACTCAGAAATATTCAACTCAACTTTAGGAAAGCTATGAAATATAATTATCCCATACATGACATGTACTGCCCTCCACTGACAAAAGGGGCGTAAGTAAAAAAAATTCAAAATTGAGATTTTGACACATCTTGCCTAATTTGGACCTGCTCTTTCCAATGGAACTATTGCCAATGTACAATTCTTTTTAGATTTTTAGTTATAAAATAACAAAATCATGTATGTCTTCCCCATCACAGACAATTACAATGACAAAAGGAAGTAACCGCATTTCCTTTGACAGAAGGAAGTATATTACACATACTCCCTTTTGTCGTTGTAAATGCTGAACATACTTCCTTTTGTCAATGAAATATCTTCAGTCAAAGATATCTAATTTGCATATCAAAAGGGCATATGTCTAGCTCATGTGTCATGCATGGTACTCTCACTACATGTAACAAGGGCATAAAAAGGTGTGGATTTGCACTATTGAGTACAGTCTACATGTAAACATATAATATGGTTTGTTCAAGGTACTTGATTTAATAATTTACAAGTCAGGTCTACAAACCAGATCCGCTATTAAATTTAAAAATTGGTCAGTTTTCCTAGAACTAGACTATAAGACTACAGTTCCAGTTTACCATTAAAAATAAGATAATAAGCAGTCACTAATAATTATTATTATTATTATTATAGTGTAGAATGCAAAATATAAATACATATCTTTGCAAACAGTATAAAATAGTATATCCGATGCTATGCTCTTTTAAATATAGAGTTAATATATAAAAGTATGTAAACAAAATAAAATGTGTGAACTTTTTAGCTCACCTGACCATACCATCACATTTGTATGCGTGGCCTGATTGGGCCACGTGGGACTCAGAATTCTCAATAGCATCGATTCCGTAAATGGTTTGAAGTAGATTTTGCCATGAGCGCAATTTTTATGGTGAACCATTCTCGCCACGATAATGGTGACTATTCTGAGTCTAGCTAAACATCCTTATTGAATTCGGGCCATGATGTTTAAGTTTAGCCTACTTTAAATCATATTTGTATTTTCACCTAAATTGCCTAATGAAATGTTTTTCTGTTAAAATTATGTAACGAAACTGTAAAATTAGTTGAGAATGTGACATTTTGTTTCTAAAACACCTTTACGTCATGTATTTTTTATGTGAAAATAATTTAATGAAACTGTAAAATTGATCATTTGGTTTTGTTGTAGGAACACATTTACATATTGTTTTGTGTTTACTTGAAAAAAAATTTTTGGACTCGAACAATTTTTAGTATTTTCAAACCTAAAACAATGGTATATATGTTTATTGTAAGAAGAAACTGGATACAGAACCCTCTTTTCATCTATCTCATTACATTTCATTAATTACAATAGGGAGTAAATGTGAATTTACACTGGCAAAAGGATGTAAAGTATGATTACTCTGGAATTTGAACACTAGAAACACAGATATATACAATGGCAAAAGGAAGTATGTCACTATAATTTGTTTAAAAGGAACCAATTCTGATTTTCTTTTAAATAATGGTAATCTTTATCACATATGTGTCGCTCTGATATAATGTTGACAGAAATGTGCTGGAAATTGACACAGGGCTAGCCATAAATGCATTTTATTTATTTTCTCAAAAAATGATTTCATGGACATACTTCCTTTTGTCAATGTGGGGCAGTGTTGTAGTCGAACAATGAATTTGCTTTACAATCTCCAGTGTTCATATGAAGCCAATATTGTAAATTCAAACATTTTTACTTTCACTGATAAAATACTGACATCCACATCTCAAAACAACCGTACGCAAAAGCTGTTGATTATGTTGAAAATAATTTGACTGTACACCATTGCTACCATAGGCACCAAAACCTCCAAGTAAATTAATTTCAAAATATTCAACAGATTTCTTGTATGGTTGCTTTGAAATTGACATATAGGAGGTTGCATCGGTGAAAGGGTTAATTAATTGAGTAGAGTAGCCAGCCTTGAGTTTTCAGAAACTACAAATAAGATTGATAGATTATTGTAAAGACAGTATTAACCCTTTAATGGTCAGCCGCGACAGAACGGGCCTCTGCAGTAGTCTTGAAGAATATCGGTAAAGTGAAAAGTATTTTTGAAAACTTACCACTGGAATGGCTGGCTCGATAATCAAGCCAGTCATTCCAGTGGTAAATTTTCAAAATTACTCTTCTCTTTACCTGCAGACGGACATTCATTAAGAAAATATTTCGATTTTCTTGACAAAATTTTAACCAGTAAAGGGTCAATGCCTTTTCAATCTCAGTACATTGTCAAATGAAAATAAGGGGGTCTGATGAGCTATGGTTGTGACATAGGCGGCTAGCGACTGGCTTTATCTGATAAGCTAAAATTATGACTGACTAATAAATAATTACATGTACTAAATGTAGTTGAGAGACACGACTAGATATAAAAGTAATCGTTAACGCTTTTAGCCTTTCACTAGCAAATCACGGAAAAAGTTCTGCTGAATATTTTGAAATTTATTTGACTGGAAGCCATTGTTACCTAATGCAACAAAGGCAATGGCTTCCAGTCAAATTCATTTCAAAATATTCAAGTTTTCCGGTATGGTTTCCTTCAAAATTAGATCTTAGAAATTCATCGTTGAGATGGTTTAAGAAAAGATTCCTCTTGAATGTTTTATTAGCCCTGTGAACCCTGCCTTGCTTTCAAAGAGGAAAGTTTCACAGAGCTCTACACGCCCAAATCAGCTTTTTCAGTTTGTATAAATTGTCCAAATTGTCCTAGCTTGCAGATTTAGCAAACTTTCTGAAACATTTTCCAAGCGCTAGCACAAAGCTGAGTTAATCTTTTTTCGCTGGTTTATCTCAGTGGCAGCCACACACAGTGGCACACCCTGAGCTAAAAGCACAAAAATCTGACCTTTTTAAGATGATATACATATATAAATGGTGAATATTATGAAAATAGATTGCCTCGATGCTGTTAAAGACTAAGTATCCAAAAGTAAAATTGATTTTCAAAATCCTTCATGATGAATTTGTCAGGTTTGATCCGTAGGGATTAAGCATGTGTTATGGATTTAGCACCCATTAACACCCACGTTAACCAAAATCAACTTCTGCAGTGACCGTGAGCAGTGTCCATTTGCAGACCAAGACAAGATTAATTTCAGAAGCTATCACTGGAATGACTGGCTTGGTAACCGAACTAGTCTCTCCTCAGTGTTAAATTTGGAAAAATAGACTTTTCTTGGTTTGCAAATTATGTATACTTTCTACGAGAAAATGGAATTTTTCTTGAACAAAATTATGGGTTAAAGCATTAATAGTGGACTTTGCATTGACGACCAGAGGCTGCTCAAATAATGAATTTACATCACAGTGGCGTCTATGTATGTGGCTGTCATCCTCTATCTAAACCATTCCTAATATTGCTGCTCCATTGATCTGGTACACTGCTTCCAATCAAGACTGCCGCCACCACGGAAATTTATAATGCCAAAGGATATTGATTTCTCTACAAATCTCTCTGATAAATGTGTCTGCTTAGAAGCGGAGTCAGTATTTCATAAATGAGAGATGACAGTGGAAAACACACCCACGATGGTAGAGACGAGCAACTTAGGAAACTCAAGTCTGACTAGATGTCGATTAAATATTGTCATCATTCTGTGTACACGGAGGTGTTAGATGGTCAATTTCCGAGCAAACATTATCCGATTATACTCTTGGCATCCAGAAAACAAATCCACATAATCCAATTAATTTATGACTATTTCATCTTGGTTTCCTAGTCTACACATACACATAACTTCATGCTTGATCTGAGAGGTAGGAAGTGAGCTTGAGATCACTGGCACCGTGAAACAAGTCAGTGTGACACTGTTACCCAGTGAAGGAATCAAGTTTCTCAGTGAATCATATGATGTCATAGTGAACTATGTTACATGTAGGCCGACGTCATAATCAATTGTATCACGAATGATGGGATTTAGTCCGTCATAAGTGCTTACCAGTCTGTGTCTACTAGATGTCTAAAGATTCTGTTGTCACCAAGTCAAATTAGTTTTAAAATATTGAACAGCTTACCTGTCATGCCTGTATAGCTGGAAATTGAGATTCATAGAAAGCATAGCTCGCTCCCAACACGGGCAAAGTTTTGTCAAAATTGTTGGTGGGTGGTTTAGCAGTCTTTTAAATGAGTTTGTGGACATTTTTGCAAGTGCAATATGCTCGCCAAGCACACTACATTTTGATTGCCCCACAGCGCCCATGTTTTTTGGATGGATCAACTTCCCTTGAACAAATTTTAATGGCCCAAATTTCGGCCTGATCCCTTCAGCTATTCTGGAGGAGTCATTTTCGTGAAAACCAGGTCATCCAAGATGGTTGCCGAACCATTTGGTCAATCAAGTCCTCTTGAACAAACTTGGCTTACCTCTTGGCCTTAGATGAAAATTCCCTAAGTGGTTTCGGAGATTTTTAAAGACATTTCCTGAAATTGGCTGAAATCCTAAATGGCCGCTGGGCAAACTGGCCGATCGGGTTCATTTGAACAAACTTGGATACTTATGCCCTAAGGATGTTTCCTGCCAAATATAATTGAAATCGGCCTGGTAGTTCTCGAGAAAACATTTTTAATTTCCCATCGCTTTAGCTCAGAATAGCTAAAACCATATATAGAACCAATTTTGGCCTCAAAATACATCAAATTAAAAAATCCAATATGTCCACCAAACACGCAACATTTTGATTGGCCTACGGCGGCCATGTTTTTTGACGGAGCAACTTCCCTTGAACAAACTTTAATGGCCCTTAGTCTCTAATCATATCTGCCAAATTTCGGCCTGATCCCTTCAGCAGAAGTTATTTTCGCTAAAACTAGGTCAACCAAGATGGTCACCAAACTATTTGACCAATTAAGTTCCCTTGAACAAATTTGGTTGAGCTCTTGCCCTAGATTATATTTCATGAGGTTTCCTTCAATCCCTCAAACGGTTTTGGATAAGATTTTTAGACATTTCCAAAAATCGGCCAAAATCCAAGATGGCCACCGACCTAATTGGCTGATCGGCTTCATTTGAACAAATTTGGATCCCTATGCCCTAAGGATGCTTCCTGCCGAATATAACTGAAATCGGCCTAGTAGTTCTTAAGAAGACATTTTCAATTTCTCATTGCTTTAGTATGGGAGCCTTTGGCAGGAAAATAATACAAGATGGCTGCCAAAGCCATTTATCCGACAGTTTCGAAAATGGAAAATTTGAGCTCAGAATATCCCAAGACACATAAAACCAATTTCGGCCTCAAACTTCATCAAATAAAAAATCAAATATGGCTGCCAAACACGCTACATTTTGATTGGCCAATGGCGGCCAAGTTTTTTTTACGGATGAACTTCCTTTGTACAAAGTTTAATGGCCCTTAGTCCCTAATCATATCTCCCAAATTTGGGGCTGATCCCTTTAGCGGTTCTCGAGACGAAGTCGTTTTCGGGAAAACTAGGTCATCCAGGATGGCTGCCGAATCATTTGGTCAATCAAGTCCTCTTGAACAACTTGGCTTACCTCTTGCCCTAGATGGTGTTTCATGAGTTTGAATCGATTCCCCTTTCAGGCCAGGTGAGCTAATAATTATGTATAATCGGAGCATCTTTATGAAATTATAGACTTGATTTGCTCTCCGTTTCAAATTTCACAACTTTTCTTGGAGCCAAACCACCAAATTAAATAAATAAATTGCATCTAGCGTAACTTTAACCCTTTAAAGGTCATGCCAGCCAACACCGGCCTCTGTTATCGTCTTGTGAAATGTCCATTTACATGACTTACGGGCCAAGAGAATACAATTTTTGAAAATTTACCACTGGAATGACTGGCTCGATAATTGACCCAGTCATTTCAGTGATAAATTAAAAAAGATTGTATTCTCTTGGCCTGTAAATGGACATTCAATAGGCAGATATTAAAATTTTCTTAACCAAATTTGATCATTAGAGGGTTAATAGGCAAGCTGGCCAAAAACTGCCTCTGTATTGGTCTTGAGGAATATCCATTTGCAGTCAAAATGAAGACCATTTTTGGCAAATTATCACATGAATGCCTGGCTTGTTATTCGAGTCAGTTATTTCAACAACTTTCAGTCAAATTGTTTTCAAAATATTCAGCATATAGAATACGTAACCTGTAGAAATTCAGTAAGCCAGACAGTTAAAGGTTTACATGTATCATATTGAATATCCTGCAAACAATTTGACTTGAAAATGTTATTGTCTAAGTACAGCAACAGATTCCAGTCAAAGTACTAAATACTTGCAAAATACAGTACATGTACTTAAATCATCAGAATATATAAAATCTCAGGTCATGTAATGTAAACAACTTATGTTGTAACCATAGAGACCTGTCATGTAACCAACCAGACTCCATTGAGTCAGGACTTTAGATTTACCCGTACCTTATTTAGGCTCACCATATATTAGGCCCCGGGATCCATCATCCATTAATGCCCCAAGAAACCTGAGAGTTTTGAGATTTCGAAACATTTTAGTTTCAATAACACTGTGACCATAAGATCTGAACTGAAAAGCCATAAATTCACAAAAACCATCTCTTAGTATTTAATTGACATAGTATTTAATTGACTGTAAATCAGTTAATTACTCTTCATAGCAAACAGTACGATTTTAATTTAGGCTCACTAATCTGGGAAAATTTCATTTGGGCATGACTTTTAAAATCACAAATAAGGGGTAATACGTCTAAAGCTGTCAGTAAATAAAAATTAAATTAAATACTATATTGCTTTGGATAGGTTTCCTCATCAGTCATCAGACCTAAATTATTCATTGAACTTCTGAAGTTTCAGGTCTGACAAACTTTACGCCAGTTTATGGTAACAGAGTTATCATCCAGAAACAGATTTTCATGATGACGATGGCCACTGATGCCTGGCAGCCATCTGAATTCCAATCATCATTAATTTCAATAGGCATCTACCTCAGATTAATGCTGTAACAGCCATGAATCACGATACATTCTCTGGATCCTCATATATGTGATACAATAAATTTACAAGAATGTTAAAAGTTCATATTCCAAATGTGCATATTCACACCAGAATGCCTGAAAATAAAATTGTTAAAATTGTATAGTTTTAGAGACTTAAATTGTATGATTGGATGTAATGAAATGAAATAAATCTTAACTTTAGAGGATTTCATTCGGTATACATTAGAAAAAATTTAGTTGTGAATCTGAATTCGGGACTTGGGTCTCTAATTAGATTTCACAACTTAAAAAAATTATATTAATTTATATGGAATAAAATCATCATATGTTAAGATATATTTCGCTTCATAGCATTTACGCATTCAATTTTAGCCTCTAGCCCTATGCAATTTGAAAATTTATATTTTCAGCCATTTTAGTGTGAATATGCACCTTTAACATGCGTTTAAAATTTAGTAAGAGTTGAAGTGGATGGTTTTAATGTGCAAATTTCCTACAGTGTATGAGTATCATTCCAACAAATCCATTAATTACTATGTGCTGTAAACATAGAAAATGGCGAGCATATTAACTGTCTCGCCGCTAGAAGCCACCAGACAATAATTTCAATGGGCAATAACTATGAACCTGCTGAATATTTTGAAAAATTTTGACTGAAAGTTATTGGTGCCTTATGAACCAACAACTTTCAGTCAAATTGTTTCCCAAATATTTAGCAGGTCCAGCGATATAGCCCTTGGAATATGTCGTCTGCAATAACTCAGCAGTCAGACAGTTAACACTAGTTTTACATCCGCTATTATTGAGAAAACAAGAGGACCAAGGTGCCTGTATCGCTCACTTAGAACATAGGCATTTCAACTAGAAAACACTATCACATATAAAGTAGAATCATACAGTTTTCTTTACAGAATTGCACAATTTCCCATTGTTTTACAAAAATGCAAGACGGCCACCAAACCGTTTACCCAGCATGTTTTACAATGGAAAATTTGAATTCACCAATCACAAAACCTAAACCAAACCAATTTCAGGTCGTTTTCATGCAAATTAGGTCACCCAAAATGGACATTGCAGTATTTGGCCAATAAAGTTCCCTCGATCAAACTTGGTTCAGGTTTTGCCCTAGATGATAGGTTTCAAATCAATTCCCCAAGAGGTTTCGGAAGAGATCTTCAAAGACATTTCTAAAAACCGGCCAAAATCCAAGATGACTGCAGACCAAATGGAGTGATCGGCTTAATTTGAACAGACTTGGATATCTATTCCCTAAGGATGCTTCTTGACAAATATAATTGAAATCAACTCTGCTTTAGAATGGGAGTTTTTGGCGGGAAAAGATTAAAGATGCCCACCACACAGTTTATCCGACAGTTTCGAAAGTCAAAATTTGAAATCAACATAGTCAGAAACAAATATAAAACCAAATTAGGCTCCAAAATCCATCCAAAAAAAAAATCCAATATTGCAGCCAAAAACACATTTTGATTGGTCCACGGCAGGTTTTTTGATGTATCAACTTCCCTTGAACAAAGTTTAATCATCATCATGCCGGGTTCGTAAATCTTTCAGTGTTTAAAATTCCATGACTATTCATGACCAAAATCCATGACCTCCAGGCATTAATATCGAGATTTATGACATAAACACTCCGCAAAATGTCTGAATATTGCGTCTTGTAACAACCAATCCAAAGCTGTGTATTGATAAGCTGCTGCTGTAACTTTTACTGCATGGAGGTGACGCGGGAAATTTATGCCAAGAGCTCTTTATTTTGCATGATTATCATTTTCCATGACCTATGACAAAAAATGCTGATTTTCCATGACTTTCCAGGCCTGGAATTTAAATTTTCAAATTCCATGACTTTCCATCAACCAGTACGGACCCTGTTAATGGCCCTTAGTCACATCTACCAAATTTTGTTCCGATCCGTTCAGGATTTCTGGGGAAGTCATTTTCGCTAAAACTAGGGCAGCCAAGATGGCCGTCGAACCAAAATCCATCAAATAAGAAATTCAATATTCCCATCAAACATGCTACATTTTGATTGGCACATGGCGACCATGTTTTTGACAATATTTCATGAGTTTTGAATCAATCCCAAAAGAGGTTTCAAGGAAGATTCTTTAAAGACATTTCTTAAAAAACAGCCAAAATCCAAGATGGCCACCGGCCAAATACGCCGATCAGCTTCATTTGAACAAACTTGAATCTCTATGCTACAAGGAGGGACTGCCATACCTATCCATCAATTCCTTTTTGAGTTTAATTTTCATGGTTGGCCAATAAAATGTCAAAATAGGCTAATGACTTTCCATCAACCAGTACGGACCCTGTTGGTAGGTAGGTCAGTTCCTCTTAAACCATGATGACACATCTATTTCTATCCAACATTTTATTTCTTACATGACCTGCTGGTTATCTCTTACTTGGTTATTAGCCTTAAGACGTTAAGATCAAATGGGATCATTATCGATCATAAAGGATTAGGCTTACACGATATTGTCCTAGGAGGTATCGCGATATATCATGGTGAAAAAAATCACGATATTTCGCATAGCCTATTTTAAGGTATGTGAATTCACGGGGTGAATTGGTCTTGGGTTGAGTTGGACTGCGTGGTGTGGCTTATGTAGCCATATCGGTTTCGCTCTGAGTTTTCATATCAGTTTTAGCCGGATGACTTCTATTTGGTAAATTTCAACAAAAACTTGAAATCCAGTCGCCAAGATGCTTAAACTAAAACCGATCGTTAATAACACGAAAATATGACACACGTAATAATTTCTTGGCGCCTTACCCCGTGGCTTAATGTATACCATATCTATCATTGCGGGAGTGAAATTATTACATTGGACAACCTAAATATTGCATACTCTGTTAAAATCATCGTTTATAAAATTTGACATTTCATGTCGCCTTTGTGAAAATATACAAATCACATGATACTAGGAATGAACTTTAAAATCATAGACATCTAATGTTTAGATCTGCTCCGCATTTACCGAGTACCCGGTTAATAATAATAGTTAGCCTTCAGAAACATCTCGGATAGTTCACCTTGTTTGCTGAAGCGTGTATACTATCTCATTTGGCTATCACATTCGTGAACGCACCACCCTATCACGTGATTTATATAGTTTGCTAATAATAGTTAGCCTTCAGAAACATCTCGGATAGTTCGCCATGCTTGCTAAAGCGTGTATACCATCTCATTTAGCTATCACAATTGTGAACGCACCACCTCTCGTCTCCAAAAACAGGAAAGCAAGCAATATCATGTGATTTATATATTCTCGAGACGCCATTTAATGTCAAATTTTGGATTACTTTTGATTTTATAAACCATGCGTATTACAAAACATGCAATATTTATACGTTCCCAGGTAATAATTTCACTCCCGCGATCATGGTTTTGAGGTATACAATAAAGCGGCAAGAAATTATACCGGTAGATTGCGCTGAATTTTCGTATTAGTGTCCATCTTTTAAAGCAATTTTAGAGAATGAACTTCAACCTTTTTTACCTATTCCTAGTGTAATCCCACCCATTTCTCCCGAGATGTTGGTTTGGAAATAAATTGAACAGCTTGACGTAAGACACCTATGCTACAAATAGACAGAATACGACATGGCAATAAAATTTTGGCAATATTTCGATTTTTACAAAATCACATCGTAAAAAATTGTGGCTGAAATTTTTTCCCTATATTATCGGATAATCGTGCAAGCCTATAACGGATTAGATTGATAGGTTATTGGTCAGGCTATGAAAGTCCAGATTTGACTAATGAACTCCCAAAATAAGTTATTCCACAGGCTAATGATTTCAAATGAGTAGATCAGTCCCTGCCAAGGATGCTTCCTGCCAAATATAATTGAAATCGGCCAAGAGGTTCTTGAGAAGAATTCGTTTAAAGAAAATGTTGATGGACAGTCACCACGGCATAAACTTATTTGGCCATTCTAGCCAGGTGAGCCCAAAATAGTGCAATATCCAAGATGTCTGCCTGCACAATTTGGCCAATTGGTTTCTTTCAAATAAACTGAGATCTCTACGCCCTGGAAAATATAATTGAAGATTATCAGACTACACGCAGTGGTTCTTGAGAAAACATTGTTTAAAGAAAAAGTTGATTCCAGACGGATGGACAACCACAAGCCCATTCTGGCCACATGAGCTAACAAGCCATTAGTCTACAATGCATCCATACACCAAGTTGGGTTGTGTGTATGAAACTCTTGAAACTCCAGGCGACAACAGTGCCACCTGGTGGTACTATAGGAACCCGTCTGAAATTTGAGACCAATAGCCAAATTTCAGTTCTGCATGCCTATTCACTAGCTAGTTATCAGCCAGACTAATTCAGAAGGTTCATGGCAAAAATTAGGCAAAGATGTGTCGCGTGTTGCCATTTTTCATGTTATTAATTCTAAGCTTAATCCGATGACACTCTAAATCACGCTAATGAAAGTGCTGGCTGGTGAGGCATTTATAGTACATAGATCTTACAGTAGTCTGTTTTATGATTCATGTTTTGTTTCTGCCTATCCTAGTATAACATGATTGCTGACCTTTGCCCCACCCCAACCCAAATGGTTTTTGGCTTTTCTGGATTTTTTTCGGATCACTCCCCAACTTGTGACCTCCTAGCGTATGGCCAGACCCTTTCCTGTTAAAATGTGAGCCAAATCTAAACAGTAGATTCCGAAATATCCACAGATTCAGAATTCAGAAATTAAAACACATGCAGAACCAAATTCCTTCATTCTGATCGCGGCCAACATTTAGAAATTTTCTTGCAAGACAAATTCTTCATTGTGTTAAAATTGGAGCCAAATCAAAGCAGCAGGGTTTTTTGTACAGTGTACAGCCGCTGGCAATTTGACAGATTGACGAATCGTATTTTGTGGAAAATATTTGTTTTGCTCAGATTGAATACATAATTTAGAGGACAAATTTTTTAATGTTTTTCATGGCAAGCAAATTGTCTGAACGTTTATTTAATTCTGAGATTTGAAATGCCAAAATCTTACTAGATCGGTGGGCTAGACAACGTACAGCCACTACTAGCCCGGTGCTAAATTCACTAGACTGAGTCTAGCGGGTTAACGAGTAATTCGAACCCTGCTAGGACATGAGAAGCAATCCGCTTGTAGTCCTTTGGGGGGATCACATTTCTAAGAATACCCAGATAGTAATCTGATGTCTGCCCAATGCAGTCAACGTCACAGTCAGCTTTACTTTGGTCAGACATTGGCATTCTGACGGTTATTTTCAGGTCGGAAATCCAACATTGGCATTCCGACGGTTATTTTCAGGTTGGAAATCCAACATTGGTATTTGGTCGCAATCCGACATTGGTCCAGTCAGCAATGGCCAATAGGACAGGTCCATAATCTGGCAACAGCATTTGGTCGGTCCTCGGATATCTGACATGGTGCCAACGTCAGCAACAGGGCTGGCCAATGTGAGCCGTCTCATTGCCATCATCGCTGTCCCGATAACCCAAATTATGTCAGACCAACATCATTTGCCGGGAACATTGGGCCAACGTACCTAAAATTTGGATATATTATAGGGGTAAGCAGGGTACCGCGATAACATATGATATCCGAACGGCCGAGAGTATTTATAGGATAAAGGTATCACGTGGTACAAATTCATATCACGTGGGACAAATTCTACTCAATTACTCCTGCTTAAGCGAGAGTAAGTGTGCGCATGCATAGATAAGTAAACCAACCATGTATACTTCCGACTGGAGTACCCCAATAACGAAACCGAATTCAACAGTAGTCTGCTCTCTGCATCAGTGCATGGGACCTAGCAGAGTATCCATCCCTACCAGCAAGCAATATAGAAGGGAAGGGAGGCTATGTATATGCTAATTGTAATGCTACATGGGGCGGTGAGATTTCTTTTTTACTTTTAGGCTAAACCTTATTAAATTTTGTTGTTTCAGTTTTTTACCACTAGTGGGGACGTTATTATGCTATACTTACTTGCAGGTTTTCATCAATAAACCGCCACATAAATATTTGATGACATAATAAATGCATAAAACATTCGCCATTCACGTGTTACCAGTTTTCGTATTTCAGTGAATGAGTCAGTCATTGACAGATTTACGAGTCTGACAGTCTGACAACGACATGCGTATTGATATCACACCACGGCGTCTTAATCACAGAGGCAATATAGAGGAAATAATGCTTGTGTTATGTTCACACTTAAATAGCATAATTTAACGTCACTTACCTGTGAATCTTTCACGTTAACATTTAAGTAGTTTGAGAGAAACTCCCATTTCCGACATGTTTACTTCTCCAAGCTTTGTTATCGCGCGCTTTTGATTGGCTATGAGATAGTCTTGTAAGGGAAGTAACCCATCAAGTGCTCGTAAACGTGCTAATTTCGGCAGGTGTTATCTACCATAATTCTGCTGGTCTAGGACTACTTAAAGTTCACATGTCCGAATAAATTAACGAAACTGATGCAATGTATGGGTGTGGCTAAAACCTAGAGGTTACTATGGGGATGCACTATACGGGCATGACAAAAAACGGGAGTGGGGGTTAGGGGGGGGGGGGGGGTTGGGGGACGGTGTGTGGTGCTGGTGGTCGTGGGGGTGGGGTGGGGTGGGGTGGGGGGGGGGGGGAGCTTGTGGGGTTGTAATTATGTTAATTAATTTTAATTCAGTAATAAAACCTCTCAATGTAGCCATAAAATATGTTTTGTGACATGCACACGTCGAGTCCGTTTGTCAGATAATAAAATAGACAGCTGGTAACGTTGTAATGGTGAATCTGACTGACCAATCGCTAAAGAGCTTACGATGTCATGAATATTCATAATGCATCATGTTGCATGTGATTTAAGGTCTACCTTGTGATAATGCTAACTGTAAAATAGTTATAAAAATGTTAATAATAATAATAATAATAATAATAATAATAATAATAATAATAATAATAAAAACTAGATTGAGTGGTCAATGACGCGTCATCGCAAATCCCCACATTCACTGCTTTGAACGTTTAACAACCCCCCCGGCGGAGCCAAATCTAAATGGCCTCTTGCACTCCGCAATGATAGGAATAACTCAGATATCTGACATTTTTACCCCCTCCACCACCCCCTGGGAGTGAATATCGTCTTGCAAAGCGGAATCATATGAGTAACCCACATACCCAATTTAATTAAATTTCACCCAATGGTTTGGGAGGAGATAGTGTGATGAATGGATGGACAGACAGATGGACTGTAGTTCGGATCGATCGGTCAGATACCGGCCATACCAGCTGAGCTGAGTACGCGCCGCCCGTCCTGGATTCGTTTCCTGAACACGCCCCTCTGGGTAGAGCCATAAGCGTATATAGGCCTATGGGAGAGATAGCGTGTCGAAAAACGACTAAGTTCGTTAAAGCGCATGATGCGCATGCGCTCGCTGAGACGCTGTTTGTATGGAGCGTGTAGTTATGACCTAGATAGGATGGCACTTTTAGTGTACCGAGATGGTACCCTGTAATCCTTTTTGATTGCCTGTTCCCGTTAAATCTGGCATTAATCAAGATTAAAATTCAACGGGCTTTTCAAATCTCTAAACCATTTCAAAATCGGTTTAGGAATGGCTGAGTTATCCAGGGAAAGCTCTTCATGATTATCTTCAAAATATTGCCGTGACGTCGTAACCACGTGGACGCAAAACTTCTAGAATGTTCTAGAACGTTCGACTGCGCTATTATTAGCTACACGCTGATTGGCTGTTGCTCGAACGAAGATTGGATGGAGCCCTCACCTGTGACATCACGAGGAGTATAAAAGGAGATGCGATCCAGTGATCGAGAGCATCCTCGGCCAGGGGCCGAACAGGTTGGATCTGTACCAGCTACTAACAAGCGCGACAGACAATACGCATCTTCCTTCGCTATGTGTCAGGTTTTTATCCCGTAGCATACAGTTCTCCAACCCACCACACTAAAACAATTGTGTAACTCCCCATTTACGGGAGTAATTTGGAACTTCTGATAATTGTTCACGAATATTAACATCTACATTTGGAACACAAATTTGCGGTGAGGCCTTTACGGCCTGAATATGTGAATCTACAGATGTAGAGACAGGATGTTCTTTGATGGATGACTCGCCAGATCTGCCGGCTACGCCTAAAAGGGGTATTTCAATCGCCGCCACATTAATCATGTAGGTTCTTTCTACTTTCGACCGCAGCAAGTAAACTATGCCCGGTGCATCTTCAGAGCTGGCTGATGTACCCAGCACCATGAAGTTTGGTTTTGTATCTTCGTTTGCCTCTGACAACCCCCGCTTGTGATCGGGTTGTTTACACCTTCCATCCATGCCATCGTTGTACGGGAACTTTCTTCACCACTTAGTACTATCATATCGTTTACTGTCTGCTCGTTAGACATTCTATTAGGCCTACAGCACTGAGTGATGTACTCCCGCCACGAGTATTCTTGCAGGAGTCTTGTTTGCGGAAAACAGCTTGCGAGAACCAACCTGCAGTAACTTTCCAGCTTCCGGAGAGCACATCATCCCACGTCGACTATGGATTGACGTATCAATTTCAGTAACACGGTAGCCTAACTTAGGAATGACTACCAAGTATTAAAGTAACTATACTTCACAATTTAATTATTTCTCTATATGTATTTCATTAATTATATTGTATCCGTAAGAACGGTCCCGATGACTAAAAGGTACCGTAACGGTCTTAGGACCACTAGTTATAATTTCTGTATTTGTTTATAGTTATTCTCATTTTCTGCAATGTGTTGCTAACCGCACTATAGTAGGTTCGTTAAACTGTACTAAGATATATAACTTTGATCATTTGATACCGTATTGATTGTTCTGGTTAGATTATGTATATATATGGCCAGTGGCCATCAGTTCATATGTTTTGCTTAGTTATATAAAATATAGGACTGCAGTGCATGTAGGAAACACTACACAGCAACATTTATATATGCAGCACCTCCCGCCACCAACAATTTTTCCCTGAGGTCGCTGTCCGTGCTATAGCTCTGTTTAGCCCGGCATGCTACCGACTAAACCCTTTCTATTCAGCTCAATAGGATAGGTTCAAAATGATGAGAGACACTTTCTTCATTACATACTGTGTAATATATTCTTCTCTTCCGGTAGTGCGATAATCTAGCCCCACACTCCGGTAAGACTCATATGTAAGATTCTGTCTCACTTCGTGCTCCACGTAGCCTTGTGGCTTCTTAATTGTTTGGATGTCCCTATCCGCACCATGGGCTGATCCGACTCTGGGAAACTGTTGGGGTTTCTGAGCGGTGATGACCAGGGTGCGGTATCACACATATTCCTGTGTATCTTTGGATACTTAGTAGTTAGCACTTTAAGCCAATGTAGGAAAGCACTGCGAACACATGTATTAATTATTATTTTATTTACTGACAATCCTCCTGCACCGCAGTGCAAAAAACTGGCAACTTGTATATAAACCTAATGACAGGTAAAACGGTTAGTTCCATAGGACCTGGTGACGGGCGAGATACGTATTCCCACCGAATTCCATTAAAAATGTCTGGGCATGATATTTAGATCTTCTATGCCCTTGTGGGAAGGACATTTATGGTGGGCATTCGTCTCTCTTACAAATTTGCTTGAATTCCACCCAACGGTTTGGGAGGAGATAGTGTGACGGACAGATGGACAATCAATTTGACCTTTCTCCCCCTGTCACGCCACCTAGTGGGCGGAGCCTAATCTATATCTCGTCTTGCAAAGCGCATTCCTATTGGTAAGCCACATACCGAATTTGGTTGAATTATGTTCAACGTTTTCGTGTGAGATGAGCACATTATAATCAATTTGACCTTTTGACCCCTGCCATGGCCCCTCGGTGGCGGAGACTAATCTAAATATTGTCTTGTAAATTGTATTCCTATGGGTAACCTACTTACCAAATTTGCTTAAATTCCACCCATAGTTTGGGATGAGTTAGCGTGATGGACAGACGGACAATCAATTTGACCTTTTTACCGCTGTCACCCACGCCCACCCCACCCCACCCTACCCCCACCCCCTTGAGGGTGGAGACTAATCTATATCTCGCCTTGCAAAGCGCATTCCTATTAGTAACCCACATACCGAATTTGGTTTAATTCCATGCAACGATTTGGGGCGAGATGCATTATGATCAATTTTATCTTTTGACACCTGCCACGCCCCCTTGGGGGCGGAGCCTAATCTAAATGTCGTCTTGCAAAGCGCATTCCTGTTAGTAACCCACATAACGAATTTGATTGATTTCCACGCAACGATTTGAGGCGAGATGCATTATAATCAATTTTACCTTTTGAACCCTGCTACGTCCCCTTGGGGGCGGAGCCTAATCTAACTATCGTCTTGCAAAGCGGATTCCTATGGGTAATCCACATACCAAACTTTGTTCAATTCCACCCAATCGTTTGGGAGGAGTTAGCGTGATGGACAGATGGATGGACGGGCAGACGGACAGATGGACAAAAGGACAGACGGACGGAAACGTTTACAATATCCCCGACGTTTTTTCAAAACATGGGGAAAACTAGATTAATCGGTCGATGATACGTCATCGCAAATCCCCACATTCACCGCTTTGAAATTTTGACACAACCCACCCGGGGGTGGAGCCAAATGTAAACGTCCTTTTGCACTCGGCAATCATATGGGTAACTCACATACCAAATTTGGTTGAATTTCGTGCAACAGTGTCAGAGGAGTTGCACTACAATCAATTTCATAACCTTTTGACCCCATCCCCCAACCAGGGGGGCGGGGTCAACTGTAAATGTGCTCATCCACTCCACATTGATATGGGTAACTCACATACCACATTTGGTTGAATTCCCTCCAATGGTTCCGGAGGAGATACGTTAAATCAGTTTCCACAGTTTAAAATTTGACCTTTTGACCCCTCTCCCGAGCCAACTCTAAATGGTGTCTTGCACTCCGCAATCATATGGGTAACTCAGATATCAAATTTGGTTGAGTTCAGTCTAATGATTTCAAAGGAGTTGCATTACAATCAATTTCATAACCCTTTGACCCCCTCCCCCATCCCCTGGGGCGGGGCCAAATGTAAATGTGCTCATCCATGCTACATTGATATGGGTAACGCACTTACTAAATTTGGCTGAATTCCGTCCAACAGTGTCAGAGGAGTTGTATTGCAATCAATTTTTTACCTTTTGACCCCCACCCCACTCACCCCTGGGGGCAGGACTAAATGTAAATGAGCTCATGTACTCCACATTGATATGCCTGATCCACATACCAAATTTGGTTGAATTCTGTCCAAGGGTTTCGGAGGAGATACATTACAATCAATTTCCGCAGGTTAAAATTTGACCTTTTGACCCCCACACCCTGGAGGCGGAGCCAAATCTAAATGGCCTCTTGCACTCCGTAATCATATGGGTAACTCAGACATCAAATTGGATTCAGTTCCATCTAACGATTTCAGAGGAGTTGCGTTAAAACTGATTTGACCTTTTGACACCTGCCACGTCCCCCCACACCCCACTGAGGGCGGAGCCAAATCAAAATATTGTCTTGTAAAGCAGAATAATATGAGTAACCCACATACCCAATTTGATTTAATTCCACCCAATTGTTTGGGAGGAGATAGCATGATAGGCAGATGGACAGACGGACGGAGGCGATTACAATATCCCTGACGTAGCCTTATATCAAGCAGCCTTGATATTTCAAAATCCACTGCAGCGCCACTACAGGAGATAAATCAAGTGGTATGCCATTAACTCCCCACCCCAGGGCGGTAATGACAGGCCACTCAGAATCGTAAATCACTAGGCTCCTAGAGCCACCGCGAGGAATGGGGGCATTAGGAACCACTCTTTCCAACCACTATTCTCCACTGCAGTTCCACTACAGGAGATAAATCAAGTGGTATGCCATATTGCTACCCGACCCCCAGGGCGGCAATGACAGGCCACTCAGAATCAAAAAACACTTGCCTCCTAGAGCCACCACGAGGAATGGGTGCCAAGAACCACTATTTCTTTCAACCAGTATTCTCGCATCCACTCCAATACAGGATATAAATCAATTGGTTGCTAAATCCTAGAGCCATCATGAGGAATGACAATAAAACTCCAGTTGCAGACCCCACCTGTCCAGGAGAATCGCCTCAGGATATCAGCCTTTCTTTTTCTAACCAATACCATTAAGAGATTTTTCTATCTGTGGGACGATTTACTACCATGGTATGTTGCTATTCCAGCTGTGTGGTGTGGTCTAAACATCTAGAGACGGGAAGCTTTTGATCTGTTATATCATCAGTGAATCTGATCATGGGCTATCCCGAAGAACTATGGAGCTATATGCATGGCTTAGGCTCCGCAGCATGCCAGAAAAATGTCCCGGGGGCATTACATGACCTGGGTAACTATGCAAATCGAGCACTTGAGAGTTGGAGAAGCCCAGCGACCCCAACATTCCCATCAGCTAGTAGTCCAAGTACAAATCAGAGGATCATTTATAGTACTCAGGTTAGAAAAGAGAGGTTATCTGTTAACTGCAATGACAATCACACAACTACAACAGTGTATAGATTATCTGCTAATGAGCGACAGCTTTGTTGTGGATGATGGTTTTTAGTTATAACAAGATTATCTTGATGAGACTCGTGATATGGATGAGGCAGCCGATTTAGAATAGTATAGGCATCTCGACGAGACTGGCGACGCGGACGAGTTAGAACAAGAATTTCTCGATGAGACTGGTGTTGTGGATAAGTTAGAACAAGAATATCTCGATAAGATTTGGGACGAGCAAATCAAGCTAAAACAAGAATGTCTCGATCAGGCTGCTCAAGCAAACACATAGTCACAGTGAGTGTCACATCTGTACGAGGGGATTCGGAAGTGTGCTCACTTTGCATCTAATATCATAGGTCTCCTCGGCAGCCACCACAGATATGAGTAGTATTAGAACCAGTATCTTTGGCCTATACATGGAGTAAACCCACGAACCACTCTTTTTTTCAACCACTATTCTCACATCCACCCACTGCAGGAAATCAAGTCCATAATCACGCACCTTGGTGACAAACAGTTTCATCTGGTCCATGACAACACATTTTGTATGCACAGTACATATGTATAGATTAAGTATAACATTAAAGCATGGAAACAATATAATCGCCAATCCTCTTTCGTATAAGCCTATGGTGTATATAATCCGTAGTAGTGTGTGTAATTCAATGGCGGTGTGTGTCACTGTCGATGTATGTTAGTTCACTTGTGCATTTATCTGTGGGCATGGCTTGTTCATTTATTCATGTATGTCTTGTGTGCGCGTGCCTGGGATCCTCTGTATTCTCCTTTATGGGCGTGTGTGTATATCCATTTCTGTCCTGGAGTGTGCAGTGTATATGCTGTCTCCTGGTGCGCATGTGGTATATGTCTGTTTATTAATCGTGTGGTCAGTTCCGTGTTCATGTGTGTGTCTTTCTGCGTGTGCTGAACCTCTCCCGTCCTCAGTATCATAATATCCTTTATGAAGCGATAATTCTTTCTCAAGCCACCAGTGTTGTTCATAGAGACATTTTCAATAGGAAATCATCATTCAATGGAACATTTGAAAGCAAATTCCAGCACGACTATGTACCACAAAGGCTCAACACTTTAGTTAGTATGATTCTTGGCGGCCCAAATATCCAAACTCAGTCAAGCAACCAGATTAAGGCTCAGGCTTCACTGACCATTTTACAATTACTGAAATTTAACTCAATCCATCGTCGCCATGATTGATCCGCAGAAATCTATCATACTATAGAGCGTGAGCCTCCATTACCAGTTGATCTAGGTCTCATCGTGTATGCAGAAACAAGGAAGCGGGGTATCATTGATAAGCTTTATTGCCTCGGTTTGTCTGTTTCCTATGACAGGATAATGGATATTTCAACAAACATAGGGAACATTGTGACTGTGCAGTTTGAAGCAGAAAATTATGTATGCCCACTAAAGCTTCATCACGGTATCTTGATAACTGGGGCAGTGGATAATATTGACCATAACTCCAGTTCGAACACAGCCCAAGGATCCCTACATAGTACTGGAATATCGTTATTTGAGCACCCAAATTCAGTTGTCAGTGGAAGTGCCAGAGAACCCATGGTCATGGATAGCATTGGTACTAACAGAAAGACCATGGCACTGTTGCCAGAGCAGTATTCATGTGTACCACCTGTTGTGTTGTGTAGTAAAGCTCCACTGATACCGTCAATACAAGGACCAATTGTCAGCAACCTGCAGATGTTATGAGCGGCAATCGACACTGAACGCAGATGGCTACATCATGTAAGAACTGAGCTTGAAGATGATAATTCTGAAGACCAGAAACTGTCTTGGACAGCTTTTCATGCGCATAAGCTTCAGTTAGTGCAACGCCCCGCTTTGAATATCAGTTCTTTATTGCCACTTTTTGAAGAACATACAAAATCAGTAGCTATGATACATCATGCGATTGATGCAGTGAAAAGCGCTGTATGTTTCCTCAACCCTGGATAAATTCCCGCGATAGCATTTGACCAAGCACTTTTTGCGATTGCAAAACTTATTCAATGGAACTGGGTTGATCAACACCTAGTTGTAATGTTGCGAGAGTTGTACATAGAAATGGCAGCATGAAAGGTTGTAGGGAATTGGCTCGAAGATAATGGATGGACACAATTAATTCTATAGTGCAGGCTAACATTGCATCAACAGAAACGATTGATTCCTTTCTTAAGGCCTTGCATGTATCAAGAACCAGACATGTATATCAGGTGACGGCATGTGCTCTCCATATGATCATGAGCAAGTCATACTAGAACCATATTGAACAACTTGGTCATCACGCAGGCATTCCAGAGCTTAAGAGTAGGCAAACACGCAGAGAAGCTGAGAGTCCACAGTTCAAGTATTGGGTCATTACACTTCGCTTGGAACTGTTGATTCTAATGTTTGTTCGGTCTCTTCGAGAAGGTAAATTCCAACTGTACAAGGATACGCTCACTAAGCTTATACCATGGTTCTTCATTCTTGACCATCTAAACTATGCATGGTGTGTGCCAGTCCATATTCGTGACATGATGGCATTGCAGAATTTGAAACCAAAAATCGCAGAGGAATTTCAGGAAGGAAATTTCGCTGTGCACAAAACACATCACACTTTCTATGCAATCTCGCTAGACCATGCACATGAACAAAATAATACGATCTGAGAATATGTTATCATGTTTTTGGTAAAATTCAGCATGAGATGGTTTTTGTCTTGCAGACTCTATCTTTGCGTATTGTCATTAAATTGGAGTATGGTTAAAGCTGAAAGAAATGGCTATTTGCCTGACCAATTATAATTTTGCTCACGTCAATATTGCCAGAGATATCACCAAATGAATTAACATTTTGACATAAAATCTGGGAATTTTCATCTCCGATCAATATTGCCCGGCAAGCTGTAGTAATTTCAATAATTAAGATATGTTGATGGAATTTTTCCCGTTATGTGATAACAGTGTAAAGCTTCGGCACAGCAAATTCTGTCACTGTAACTGTAAGACTCATTCTGATATGGGATGATGGATAGAGCGCATTCTGAAATTTTTGTTTGAAATTTTGCTGGCTTAGCTTTTCCCGCAGAGTGCATCTTTTGAACCACTAGGCCAATTCTAACATCCCTAACATTGGATAAATCTTCGAATTTGCAGCTACAGGTAGGTATCAGAATTATTACAATCGGTTCTGTGGTTCCGGCAATATTATCATATCATATGTTTTCTTGGAATATGTATTTGCATTGCCTGCGACACACGCTATAACGGTATCTTGAGTCGGCTGAGTAATTTGATGATATGCATGTGTCAAGTGTGCCACTTCATTAACCCTTATCGCATGGTGTAAAATGCGTAATAGCCTACTTACAGAGATAGTGCCGGGGTAAAAACTAAAACGTGTTGCTGTCGTGCACAGCAATTACTTACAGTACCAAAATGAACACATTCTGATAGGATAGGGAAAATGGAATCTATGCTTCAGCGGCCTAGGGGTTAACGATTCCCCCACCAACTTCGGATACTAGAATTGCTTGAAAAACTCACTAGCTTAACTGGGCAATGTCATAACGATTACAAATTAGCACATGTTAGGCCTCCATGCATATACATATTTACTGTACAGCCTTCGTGCTCGACAAAGATAGCATTGGTGCGGGATGACGTCAAGATCTCGTGAAATCTTGCTCTCGTTGCAAGAAAATGGCGCCGCCCGGGAGATAAAATAATCCCATGTTTACGATGGTATAATTACTCGTATTATTTGTCTATTGTTTTTATTTAGGATCCAATATGTTCGTCATATAAAAGTCTTTCAAATAAAGTACACTTTTACCAATCCCGGAATTGTCCTTTAACTATGGAATCATGGAAATGGTGGCCATCTTAATGCTTTGTAAAATAGGTTGCTTTTCAAAATGTGTACATGTATTCAGAAACATGATTTGGTTGTTTAACCTTGTTAATTTTAGTTCAAATGGCATATTACAACATTTGAGTGAACATCAATGCAAAAATGGTTAATTTTTAGAATTTTTGCGCCATCTTGCGAATTGCGGCCATATTCAATTTTTTTTCTTGGGTCCACTTCTAATTTTTTTTCTGTACCTCAATACCTACCTTTGTGCCAAATGTGGTGCTTTTACCACAAAGTGAACAATTACCCCTAAAATCTGCATGGCAGTCAGTTGGAGTTTGGCGTTGGGCACTGTCACTTGTTGTTTGGGATAGTTGGTCCCACTCCAATACTTGAATATCAAACTGTGGATTGTGGCCAACTGTGCAAACGAGCCAGTGACAGCGTCCCAGCGCAAGTTGTACATTAATAAAGTATTGCCGTACCTATAAAGACACGTATGTGTTATCTCACCAGCCAGATGAAAGATCCTGAGGTAGAGCCAAACGAACGGTATTAGATTGGTGGAATTCTGTCAAAAATTATTAAAGAAATCCGCAAACGAGCCAGTGACAGCATCCCAGCGTAAGTTGTACATTAATAAAGTATTACCGTAACTATAAAGACGCGCATGTGTTATCTCACCAGCCAGATGAAAGATCCTGAGGTAGAGGCAAACGAACGGTATTAGATTGGTGGAATGATCCGGCTCTGGCTTCGTGAAAATAAACGCATTTATTTGTAATAATCTAATTGGCGAATATGGTTAATTATTTTAACCTTGTTTGAGATTTTGACCCGGCATTGAAGGGAAGTTGTTGATCTGCAACAGCATTCTGTCAAAACTATCGTCAAAATACTCAACCAGCTTACTGGTACATTATATTGAAATCCCAAGGTCTGTAAATGTTTAATTTGAATCAGATAATACAAACGCCAATATTTACAAATGTACCTCGCACCGATCAATTTACACGCACATATAAGAGCTCATGCACCGGGCATTACAAGCGAAATCAAATCATTTAAGCCCTAATACATGCACCACACCACACCCGCCCGGTCCATGGACACACCTGTAAAATAAGCCCAAACCAGTTCACCAATGTGAGTAGTAGTGTAGCATCACACACGCAAACATCTCATCATCGCATGAGAAACACATTGGGGAACATTGAGTATTAATTATCACACACAAACTTGTAGCGCCACAGAACATATTAATGGAATGAGTCGCAGGCATTGCAGAAGCAGGAAACATATAAAAGTTGGGTTTTAATTGAAGCGTTGATAGATGATAAGTTCATTGAATAAACGGAATCAACACTGCAAATGATCGTCTAAATAACAGAATCTAACAAACACACAGACACACCCAGAAAACACATAAATAAATAAATAAATAAATAAATAAATAAATAAATCTTAATAAATTAATACTAATAATAATAATAATAATAATAATAATAATAATAATAATAAATTAATTGGCTGATTGATTGATTGATTAATTAATTAATTAATTAATTAATTAATTAATTAATTAATTAATTAATTAATTAATAATAATAATAATAATAATAATAATAATAATAATAATTGCACTTGTCTCGCTGTCCGCCTATATCTATTTTACCATACTACAACTTGTTACTTGTTCTATCATTCCTCCGGCTGTCCCCACGTTTCACACTTTCCCAGAGTGGCCACAGGGCAAAGACTTAACGCTACATTTCTCTTACTAACAAGTAGGAACTCTGTCCTTTTTGTGGTGTCTGTGCACAATAATTACAAGTAAAATAACAGTGATGATAAATCAGATGTTACTGAGTGAAGATCAATAGTTGACCTAAATACATGTATGAGTCATGATCAATGGTGTGTTAATGAAGTAGTCATAAACTTAATAATTGTTAGGCTGGCAGTTTTGCGTTAGACTGGCTAATGTTGCTGCATGTCAGAAATAACTGTGTAAATGTGTCAATATTAATGATTGCTCAGTACCTATTGAGAACTTTATGTTTGTTGAAATTGAAATGGTCAATGGACACCAGATAACTGGACACTATTAAAGTAAATGAGTGAAAGTATATGTACATGTCACTTCAGCACATGGTGTGGATGAACCTGGTGTAAAATAAAGTGCTATGCCATGTGAATGGATAAATTCATGTATGTTGATTTCATAAGCAGATGCTGCAACATTGATGAAATAATAGTATAATTCATTGTCTGTATCAGTTGATGTTGTAAGTCATAGAAAATAACTAACTAACTGCTTTGTGCATGATCAAAATGTCTGTATATATACACAATATATGGGCGAATAACATACAGGGATAAAGATGCTATATAATTGGTACGAATAAATAGATAGTGCTTTTAATAAAACAATGATAATGGAAAAGCCAAAACAAAGCTGTAAACAGCAAAGCTATAAACAGCAGTTTTCACAGAATAGACCGCATCTCCGAAAAGCCATAACAGAAACTAAAATGTTTTTCAAAGACAACTTTTGTGTGTCTAACATTGATGCCTCAGATATTGCCGTGGCTGAATCAACTCAGTTGCTGAAAATTTGGTGATTGTAGGGATAGATGGAAAATGTGCCAATGCATTAGTTGATACAGGAGCAACAATAAGTTGTCTCTCGCAAAGGATGTATGAGGAGCTTAAAGCAAATAATAATTATGTATTTGAAGAGTCAGATATACAGACAGTCATTGGAGTTGGTGGCAGAGCAATTAATGTCAGGCGATTGTGACTCTGCCTATTAGAATCAATAGACTCGAACTGTATCACACAGTGTACCTGTTAGAACACTAACCATGATCTCATTCTAGGACTAGACTTCTTAAAATGACACAATGCGAAGATAAACTTTGAGACAAATAGTTTAGAATTACACAATGGCATGACTGAGACAGTTATAATTTCAAACCAAGACACATGTTGTGTTGTTAAGCTTAAAGGAAGGTGCTATCTTCCACCAAAAACAGAAATGCTATTGCCGGTACATGTTTATGGCAAAGATCTCAAATCAAAAATAGGGATGGCAGACCCACTACAGCCATTGCCCACTAAGCTACATCTATTAGGAGCAAAATGTGTCATACAGGTAGGCAACAATAACGAATCGGTTTATCGCATCTTTAATCCTACAGATGTGGAAATCGATCTACCTGACAACGCTCCACTTGCATTGTTTACAGTCATGCATACATCACAGATAATTGGACACATGAGTAGTGAAGAACAGAATGTAGCTGATGTATCAAATTATAGTAGTGTAAATGTAGCTGAAGTAAAACAGCATCGTGAAATTGCACTTGATCTAGGCATAATTTAGAAAACTCAGACCTATCAGCAGAACAACAAGAAACTCTATTAGAGTTTATAGGACGAAACCGGGATGTATTTGCCAAAAACATAGATGAGTTGGGTACAACACATCTCTATCAGCATCACATAGATACTGGCGATGCACAGCCAATTAAGCGCCAATTTTACAGAGCTACTCCTGACATGAGAAAGGAGATTGATAGGCAAATAGATGCGATGCTTAGGACTGGAGTGATAGAAGAGAGCATGTCACAGTGGATTAGTCCTGTTGTCATGGTGAAGAAGAAAAATGGTGAATATAGGTTTGCAGTTGATTATCGAAAGCTGAATCGAGTAACTAAACCTATATCTTTTCCAGTTCCTCGAATTGATGATATATTTGATGCAGTTGGAAACACAAATGCGAGGTACTATACTGTACTAGATCTTTGTTCTGGATATTGGCAGATCGAGATGAACAATGAATCGAAGCACAAGACTTCATTCATGACACACAGTGGTGTCTATCAGTTCTGAAAAATGCCCTTCGGTCTAATGAATGCACCTATGGCCTTCGCTATGGTCATGACAGAGGTCCTTAGAGGACTTAATTGAAAAAATGCAATTGTATATGTAGATGATATCCTGATATTTAGCAAGGATTTTGAATCACACATGCATGATTTAGAACGTGTATTAAATAGATTGACAGCAGCAGGATTAAAGTTGAAACCATCAAAATGTAATTTTACCGCTAAATCATTTGAATACCTAGGCCACATACTGTCAAAAGATGGTATCAAAGTAGATAAAAATGAATCTGAAATAGTCGCTAATTTCCCCACACCAAAATATGCCAAAGGAGTTAGATCCTATCTTGGTCTCTGCAACTGTTATAGGAAATTTGTAAATGGTTTTTCAAAGATAGAAGCTCCACGAAATGCGCTACTTCGAAAAGATACCAAATTTGAGTGGACAACAGAATGTGAGAATGCGTTTAATCACTTGAAGAAAATTCTCACATCTGAGCCAATATTATCATTTCCTGATTTCGATAAGGAATTCATTGTTCATACTGATGCTTCCGATCATGCAATTGGCTTTGTGTTAGGCCAAAGGCGTGATAATGGAGATGAGGTAGTTATTGCATATGGTGGTAGATCGTTAACTGCAACAGAAAAGAAATGACCAATTACAGTACGTGAATGTTTTGCCATAATAACAGCAATTAAACAATATCATATATACCTACCACCCAGACATTTCACAGTTTACACTGATCATAAAGCATTAGAACATCTCAAATCAGTTGGTGTGCATACCCCCAAATTACAACGCTGGGCACTGGAATTGCAGGAATACAACTATACAATAGTATATAAGAAAGGTGTTGACAATGGAAATGTTGATGCACTTAGTAGAATACACTATGCAGATAAAAATAATTCCGAAAATTACACTACTAATCAATTGCAGACAGATACTAGACATTTAGAGAATATAAACAAAATTAATGATTACATCCATACAATTAACAGGTATAGTAATGATGAATCAACATACAATGATAGTACACACCAAACAAAACAAACAAACACATTTGACACATTAACTAATATGATCATGGCAAATGAATGGTATTACATGGCAGCCCCACCACTGATAACTGAAGAAATTCTTGCAATTGAGAGCAGAATTATTAAAGAGCATCAAGGGAATGACAATAAACTTAAACCTTAAATTAACTACTTAATGAATAGGGAACTACCAGAAGACGATAATGAATCTCGAAAGGTTAGGCAGGAATGTGAGGAGCTCACCATAATGGATGGTATAAAGTATCATATGTACTATCCAAGAGGCAAAGCTAAACGGGCTGATAGAATAATTAGTCAATTGGTAGTACCTAAAGTTTTACAGGATGATATTCTCAAGTCCTATCATGACTCATTGCAAAGCTGTCACCAAGGGATTCAAAGAACACTTGAACATATTAGGCAGAAATACTTTTGGTGGGGCATGTACAAGGACATTAAATCGTGTGTATCATGCCAGCAAGCTAAACGTAATTATCACTTTGCAAAAGCTCCATTACGGCCACTTCCAGTAGAAGAACCATTTAAGAGGCTTCATATCGATATTTTAGGCCCACTACCAAAAGGCACAGATGGATTCAAACATATATTATTGATAGTGGATTCATTCACAAAATGGTGTGAGGCCTTTCCATTAAAAACCCATGAGGCATCAGAAATTGCTAGAATTGTATACAATGAAATAATATGTAGGCATGGTGCTCCACACACCCTGCTGTCTGATAGAGGAACACATTTTCTGTCAAAAATTATTAAAGAAATGTACAATGTATTTCAGATTTCTAAGGTTCAAACTAGTTCATATCACCCACAGACCAATGCAACTGTTGAGCGTATGCACTCTGTGATAGAGCAGTCACTCAGACAATATTGTAATGTCACACAAACAAATTGGCCAGAGTTAATACCAAGCATTATGTCTACATATCGATCATCACCGGCAACAAAATCGACAATGTACACACCATACTACCTACTATATGGGCGTGAATCACGTCTGCCCATAGACGTAGCCTTAATACCTGCAGATCACACATACACATCTAACAGCCTCACAGAATATATGAGAGACTTAACAACTAAATTGAAAATTGCCAAAGAAATAACAACAGAAAACATTAGAGTGGCACAAACCAAATACAAACAAAACCATGACAAAAGAACAAAAGAACCCATATTTGATTTAGAACAGCAGGTATGGCTCTACTGCACAAAAACACTAGTGGGACTCTCCCCAAAATTGCATTGCAAATGGGTAGGGCCATATTATATAGTAGATGTAGGTACCAACTATACATACAAGCTTAGGCGAAGCAGTGACAACAAACAAGTGCAATCACGAGTCCATGCAAACAGATTCAAACCATTTGTAAGCCCACAGGATAGGCCCACAAATACACCTCTAGAGCTAATATGGCCCAGTGTCCCGGCGCATGCGTAGACGAGTCACATCGGGACTTAGTCGATCTTGCCTGGGTCTGTGTAGTGTAGCTCCAATGTCACGCTGCCCCACAGGAGTTCCTCCTCAGATTCCGATGACTGCTTGTCGGCATGATGAAGCTGGCTAGCTCGCCTGGGAGAGAGGGGCGTGCGAGGTACCGGCGACCACAAAGACTGACCTCAAGGGTCGGTGGAACGTTCACGTTCCAGTGAGGCCGAGCGACCATTGCCACCTGTGGTGTCAACCACTGTGTCATCCCAACTATTGGTATAGCCGGTATGTCTCTGCATTATAGTCACCTAAATTTAGGATGCAATTTTTAGTATGGCGAGTCGTAAGCCAGCTTCAGGCTGAATAAGATGCTGGATTAACAATGAGGAATCATTAACTGCAATATAATGGTGTAGTTCAGATCGACCGGGCAGGTACCAGCCATACCAGCCAAGCTGGGTACGCGCCGCCCGTCCTGGGTTCATTCCCTGAACATGCCCCCAGGGTAGAGCCATAAGCATATATGAGCCTATGAGAGAGATCTCGTTGTAAAAACGACTAAGTTCGTTAAAGTGCATAGTGCTATTCTTTGATGGAGCATGTAGTTTACGACCAAGATGGGATGACGCTTTTAGTGTACCAAGATGGTACCATGTAATCTTTCTTAATTACTTGTTCCAGCCGAATCTGGCATTAATCAGGACCGGAATTCGACGGGCTTTTTAAATCTGTAAACCATTTCGAAATCGGTTAAGAAATGGCTGAGTTATCCACAGAAAACTCTTCTTGATTATCTTCAAAATATTGCCGTGACGTCATAACCACGTGGACGCAGAGCTTCTAGCATGTTCTAGAACATTCGACCGCGCTATTATTAGCTACGCGCTGATTGGCTGTTGCTCGGCCGATGATTGGTTGGAGCTTGCGCCTGTGACGTCATGAGTGGTATAAAAGGTGACACAATCCAGAGATCGAGAGGATCCTCGGCCAGGGGCCGAATAGGTTGTACCAGCTACTATCGACAAGGCACAGATCACTTCGCTTTCTGTCGGTTTTTCTCCCGTGGCTAGCAGTATCGAACCCACTGCACTAAAGCAATTTTGTAACTCCCCTTACTTGCGGGAGCAATTTGGAACTTTCTAATTATTGTTCATGAGTATCAAGATCTACTTCGTAACACGAACTTGCAGTGAGGCCTTTACAGCCTGAATATGTGATTCTACAGATGTAGAGACAGCGATGTTCTTTGGTGGATGACTCGCCGGATCTGCCAGCCATGCCAAAAAGTGGTATTTCAACCGTCCCTGCACTGATGTCGCGCAGGTTCTTCTAACTTTCGACCGCAGCAAGTAAACTTTGCCCAGTGCATCTTCGGAGCTGGCTGACATACCCAGCACCGTTAAGCTTTGTTTTGTATCTTCATCTGCATCCACCAACCCCCGCCGCTTGTGATCAGGTTGTTATCAACTTCCATCCGTACCATCGGTGTATGGGAAATTTCTTCACAGAAGTAATGCTATTGTATCTCTTACTGACTACTCGCTAGACATTCTATATTGTGCTTACAGTCCTGAGTTCGATCCGCTCCCGTCATAAGCAGCTTGCGGGAATCCTGTTTGTGGGAACCAACCTGCGGGAACTTTCCAGCTTCCTGAGAATGCATCAACTCACGTCAAACTAAGAATGATGCATCAATTTCAGTAACACGATAGCCAAACTTAAGAATGGTTAGCGATTATTCAAGTAACTATACTTAACATTTTAATTATTCCGTTAAATGTACTCTTCTAATTATATCGTATCCGTATAAACGGTCCCGATGACTAAAAGGTACAGTAATGGTCTTAGGACCGCTAGTTATAATTTCTGTATATGTTTATAGTTATTCTCATTTTCTGTAAGGTGTTTTTACTAACCGCACCGTAGTAGGTTCGTTAACCTGTACTAAAGATATATAATTCTGATCATATGATACTGTACTGATTGTTCTGGTTAGTTTATATATATATGGCCAGTAGCCATCAGTTCATATGTTTTGCTTATTTGTAGAAAATATAGGACTGCAGTGCATGTAGGAAACACTATACGGCAACATTTATATATGCAGCACTTCCTCCCGCCACCAACAATTTTTCACTGAGGTCGCTGTCCAAGATATGACTCTGTTTAGCCCGGCATGCTACCGACTAAAACCTTGTTTATTGAGCTCGATAGGATAGGGTTAATATGATTAAAGACGATTTCTTCATTAGGAAATCTGTACGATACTCTTCTCTTCTGGTGGTTGCGATAATTTAGCCACGAACTCCGGCAAGACTCATAACTCTAAGATATTGTCTCTCTTCATGTTCCACTCAGCCTTGTGGCTTCTTAATTGTTTGGATATTCCTATCCGCACCATGGGCTGATTCAACCCTTGGAAACTGTTGGCGTTTCCGAGCGGTGATGGCCAAGGTGTGGTATCACATACACTCCCTCCTTATCTTCGGATACTTAGTAGTTAGCAATTTTTCCAATGATGGAAAGCACTGCGAAAACATATCTTAATTGTTATTTTATTTGCTGAACAATCCTCCCGCACCGCAGTGCAAAACTGAGCAACTTGTATTTAAACCTAACGACAGGTTAAACAGTTAGTTCCATAGGACTCGATGATGGGCGAGATCCATATCCCCACCGAATTCCATAAAAATGTCTGGGCATGATATTTAGATCTGCCACGCCCTCACAGGAAGGACATTTACAGTGGGTATTCGTCTCTCTTACCCCACCATAACGATAGATCAGTTGCCTAAAATGCTTTTGTGGAAAGATAACAGTGTCTTGTGACGTTTTATGTGGTTACAGAACGAGATGTCCGGATTCTTATCCAGTTCGGAGATCTTATTAAGTAACATGTATGAGCACTGTCTTCAGTATTGATGTCTTAGGGCATTCGTTCTCAATGACAGCCATCTCTAACAGCTAGCTAGACACCCGCCATTTGCGGCCTAAAATAGTTCTTGTTTCTAAAAACTGAAAGCTAGTTAAGCAGAGCAGAAGGCCCGCATAAATAAAGCGGAAACTACTAATTCAACATCCTAAGAATCACATAAGACGGCGACGTGGGAATCCTTCGGGAATCGTTCATCCATCTTCACGTAAAACAACACGCAACCCTATAGTCATAATCTCACTAGGTATGGTCTTTTCTTTTCAAATATTTTGGTTAAATATTAGAGTGGGCACATTTTTGCCTACTTCTCTTCTCCCGCTTTAAGCAGTGGCGACACCTTCCCGTGACGGAGGCCCGAGCGAGGCACTTGCCTCTCGCAAGGATTCAGCGATGACGGTCCATGCGAGGATAATAATCCTCACCCAAACTAGCACTAGGAGTAGTGCCCGCATGAGGCACATGATTTTTCATCCGAGATAATCTTCTTTCCTTTCAGCTTAGAGGTATAATAACTTATATTAAGTTAATTAGTTAAGTCTCGTGTACAGGAGTCTCCCTTGCGGGGATACCTCTGCAGACCTACGAGTCTGTGTGGTACCTCCGGGAACCCCATGTTTAAAAGTTCATCTGGCTGTCTCTATGTCTTGTATTTTCGTATGCTCATTAGTTTTATCTAGCATACTCGACAGTCTGTTTAGGTAAAATCATTGCATAGACTTATATTTAATTAGGTCACCAAATCAAATCTTGTAAGTCCATAGATCACGAAATTGCTATGGACAGGCATACTGGTGACACAAACTCTTGGGATGAGACCGTTGTATTTAATGTTCGTGACGATGGTCACATGGCCCCACCGGAACGATTGAGTTCCACCAGACTTAGGAGCCGGATTTTGTTACCCGCAGGGCAGTCTCGTATGGGGTCAGTCACCCCGAGACCAGATGCTAACCAGCATCATCATTCGTCATGCACTTGCGGCATGACGAGTTGACATAATAAACCAGAAGGGCCCGATACTACCCCGCGAGCTACAAGTGGCGCCCGATGTTGGGCCCGAAGAACATCATTAATCACACACCGTGAATGCACACCCACACCATATAGTGAGCTCAGCTCTATACATTCTCTATTTAGCGACGACTCCCTCGATCAAGAGGTAGCATCATACAATGAATTCGCAGCTCACACGCTCACTGACTATGCGAGAAATTCTGCAGCGGAATCAACAACACCGCAATATAACCTGTTTTCGCCTGTCAGTGACGGCACCTTTCGGGATGCCTCATAGGTGGGAACAGAGTTTAGAACTATATCCGACGTCCGCGAAAGGGCACCACCATCAGGGCCGAATCGTGGACGACCCGACAAAGACCTGATTACAGGCATATAAATAATCCTTCAGACTACTATCATTCACCCGTTTCATCTATGGAGACCATATGGCCAGGTGACAACCCACATTACAATCAACATCCCACACTGGCCCCTTCTCGCGCAATGCTATACTGAAGGGGGACACCATGGCATTATCGGGAGGAATCGGCACCGCCTTTTCGCTGGTACACCAGTCACGCTACACATCACGACTGTCAGCGGACTGCACCTCCACCATATGAGGAATATCAGTCCTCACCTTGGGGAAAACTTTCCGCCTCCTGCCCATAGACCATGCCAGTCTATGGCTCTACAACTGGGCTGGATTCATTAATCGGAATGGATTGGTCAAAAGTTTTATAAGAGTAGTAAGCAAAACGAGGCAAAGCGGGGGCTCCAAGGGTGGGGTGTAACAACCCGAACATGACCGTGACATGGCGAAGCAGTACATAAGGGGAACTTTCAAATTTGATCGGGAGTCCGAAAATTATTGCGCTTAGGTAAACCTAGCCTCGAATTCGTATAGTTCTGTGGAACTGAATTTGCCGAAATTCACACAAGTTCTTGGTGAATGGCTTTAAGTAGCCAAGAACAGTATTTGATAAAAGTGATTTAGCGAATCGTGAAAAGCAACTTTTAGAGGGTAGAGTAACCAGTATTCGTATTGTACAAAAGTCAGTACTTCTCTGCTCAAAGTATTTTGGTGGTAGTATAAGCCACTCATAGTTGATAGGGAGATATATCGGTGGTAGTATAAGCCACCCATAATTGATAGTGAAGTATATGTAGCAAGGTTAGTAAAATAAAATCATCACTTCGATATCCTCGAAGCAAGAGTTTGAGTTATTGCATAATTCTGTCAGCGACGGAAGACCACCGTCACGAACCACCAACTTCTATACCAGTCAGATCAGGCCCAGATACGAACATAAATATCGTGATCCTCATCTACACACGAGGCGAGCTCGTATCGACCACTTTCCTTGTCGGTAAGACCGGTTGTCGCAGCAACCACACATACAGGCCTTACCGCCGTGGGAAGCGAAGCGTTAATAAGAAGATAGATAATAGAAAACTTCAATATGTCTATGCCTACGATGCCTCCCCCATCCGCAGCATTGCCATCCCCATCTTTCTCCGCACATAACAAGCCTTCTTTCCTGTGTAAAACGGCAGTGGTAGGTTGTAGCATCTCCGCTGAAACAACGTTTTTGCAAGCACCACACCCCGCCACCAAAACACTAGATTCTTAGTGTCCTTTGGTGGTATGCAAAACACTGCCCCACTCAGCATCATCTCCCGCATCCACAGATAGCAACAACTTGGGAGAAACGGTTCACTCCGCCTCATGGATTCGCAAGCACGACGAAGATGGGGGAAAAACACGTCCCTGGCAGCATCACTGTTTCTTCTGTGCTTCACCAAAACATCCGATGAAGCATTGTAACAAATGGCTTGTGCAGCTGGAGCTTATCAATCATCCCGTGCGCACCGCTGTTTACACCAATACAGCATACCCTGAAACGGCAACACTTCCATCATCATTTCTACCCACAGCTCCGCCTTCACCGCAGCCCTCACAGCAGCGGTGATGACCAACTGGCCCTTTCCTCACTCAACCATCCACCACATTAAGAGAAGCAATTAGGAAACAGTCAGTACATACAGAGTGATTCCGCTCCGACACCATTGTCACAGATGGCGTCATTGGAAACTCTTCCACAGGTACACCGCAAATTAATATACAAATGTGCCTGTCTGTTTAGTGGCATTTCTACCAGTGCCACCGTCGACACTGGTGCTTCAATCACTGTATTTAACAAGCGCTTAAATGAGAGCATCCCACCTCATAAGAAGCCTCCCCTTAAACCTACAAACATTTACCTACAGATGGCTACGGGAGCTGATGTGTAGTCAATTTACTCATCCAGATAGAGGAGATGCAATTCATACAGCGAGTTGTCATCGCCTCTATTCATAAACATGCCCTCCTTGGCTCTGATTTCCTCAGTGCCAGCGAAGCCATCACACATTGCAAACAACAGGAACTCGACATACACTACCGACGAATACCTCTTGGACCGGCATCGTCATTATACGACACATGCGCTGTAGTATTGTCCAGTACAGCCACATTTGAGCCGGGACAAGAACAAATCTTATGGGCCACCGCACCACAGGTAGGAAGCAACACACACATCGCCATGCTGGAACCCGATCTTGATTACATGATTGCGTCACAATGCGCAAGTCCCCGCATAATATTAGACACTACTAATAAGGAAAATATACGCTTTAGAATGTTCAATGGTACCACAGATCGCATCACTCTGGAACCAGGAGTATGCTGCAGCCATTTAGTGGACATAATCTCATTGGAATCACCTACACCCGCTGACACACCACCGCATATAACTGATGATTTACCCGAACATTTACACGATTTGTATCTATGTGCCACAGTTGGATTACAGCAATCACAGAAACATGAAATTCGGAAATTACTGCACAAATATCGCGATAGTTTTTCCTCCGGAGACATGGATATCGGGGAGACTCATCTCGTACGACACTCCATCAACACAGGCAATAATCACCCCATACATCAACTGGTACGATGTCTTCCCATTCATAAGGAAGTGGAAACACACCAACAAGTGAACGACATGTTGCGCACTGGTATTATTGAACCCTCAGCATCTCCATGGGCTAGCCCAATAGTACTAGCAGGCAAAAAGGACGGAACCTTGCAGTTTTGTATAGACTACTGCCGCCTTAATGATCCTAGCATCAAGGACACTTATCCGTTACCTCGGATAGAGGAGGCCTTGGATTCCTTGTCCAGAGCCAAGTGGTTTTGTACCCTTGACGTAGCTAGTGGTTACTGGCAATTAGCCATGTATGAAGCTGACATGGAAAAGACCGCATTCATTTGTAGGGATGGCCTTTTCCAATTCCGCAAGATGCCCTACAGGTTGTGCAACACTCCCGGAACCTTTGAACGTCTCATTGAGCAGGTATTAACCACCCTGCAATGGGAAATCTGTCTCTGTTATATCGATGACGTGATAGTCTTCGGACCAACGTTTGAGCAAACCTTAATAAATTTGGACACCGCGCTCTCCAGATTCCACACGGCCAATTTAAAACTCAAATCAAAGAAATGTCATCTCGTTAGACAGCGCGTTGAGTTCCTGCGACACGCCAAATCCAGTGATGGAGTGGCTACTCAGCCATAAAAAACTAAGGCTATAGCAGAAGGGCCACAGCCCTCTTCAGTTGCGGAGACACAGAGTTGTCTTGGCCTATGCCAGTACTGTCGCCGTTACATCTGACATTTCAGTGAGATTGCTTCACCCCTCTACAAGATCACCGAGAAAGATCGACCATTTGAGTGGACGGGTGAGTGTCAAGGCTTCTTCAGGGCGTTGAAGGAACTCTTGACGACCACCCCAATTCTTGCTCATCCTAATCCAAATCTCGATTTCATCTTAGACACTGATGCGTCAGCTTACGCTACCAGTGCGGTTCTATCTCAGGTCACAGAAGATGGAATGGAGCAGGTGTTGGGTTATGGTTCGCGCACTCTGAATAAAACAGAGAGAAGATACGCAACCACCAAGTGAGAACTGTTAGCAGCAGTACATTTCGTCAAGTATTATAAACACTTTCTGTATGGGCGCTCTTTTACACTCCGTACAGACCATGACTCACTACGTTGGCTCAGGAATTTGAAAAATCCAGAAGGCCAGGTAGTGAGATGGCAGGAATCCCTGCAGGCCTATAACTTCAATGTTGTTCACCATCCCGGCAAATTGTATGGGAACGCCGATGCCCTCAGTAGAATCAGCGTGGAAGGTGAACACGAAGAGGCCGCCACCGTGACACAGTCAACACAGCCATCTCCGGAGTTCCCCGAATTGAGGTGCACAGAGTGGAATCCGGAGAAAATCACACACCACCAAACAATAGACGTACAGACACGAAATATTTACACGTGGATCCAATTGGGGGTACGTCCTCCCTAGGAATCGGTAACACCACTTTCCAACATGGCAAAATATTATGACCAATGGTTCGAAGAATGTCGATTAATAAATAACGTTCTGTATATTAATGACAGTCTGATAGTCCCGGAAAGTTATCGTGAACTTATATTAAAACAACTGCATGATAATGCCGAGCATCTGGCCATGGAAAAAACTGTTGCCTGTATCAAATTGAGATTCCACTGGATCGGGATTCGCGATAGTGTCAAGGCATGGGTTGCCAAATGTATCCCATGCCAAAGACGCGCTGTTGGCCAACACCATATCGCATCATCTCAAATTAAGATTGTTGGTGCACCATGGGAGCGAGTGGCTATCGACGTGCTCGGACCCTTGAATATGATGGATGATGGAAATAAATACATCCTCGTATTACAAAATTACTTTACGAAGTGGGTCGAAGCATTTGCTTTACCGGACCAAGAGGCATCCACCATAGCGGAGGCCTTTGCAGGCAATGTGTTCTGCCGTTTTGGCATGCCTTATGAGATGCAATCCGATCAAGGAAGTAATTTTGAGAGCCGGCTCATATCAGAGCTCTGCAAATTGTGCCATATCATCAACACAAGGACGACTCCATACCACCCCCGGAGTGATGGGATGGTAGAGAGATTCAACAGAACTCTCGCGGAGATGCTTACAAAGGAAACTCACCTTGATTGTAGAGATTGGGACCTATGGCTCCCGTATGTGCTCATGGCTTACCGCACTTCAGTACATTGCAGCATGGGTTATACCCATGCTCGGTTAATGTTAGGCCGTGAATTAGCCTTACCCCTGGATCTGGCCATGCCTCGGATACCAGGAGAGAAAGATTCACCATCTCTCTATGTTGAACTCTTGTGGCAAAGGATAGAACAAGCCCATGAGTTAGTGAGAGAAACCGTATCTACTGCACACCAGTGGCAAAAGACATGGCATGACCGGAGGGTGCATGGAGATCCATATGAAGCATGAAGGATGGGTTGCATACACGATTCACGATGATCTGCAAACGTGCCAAGTAAATTGAGTTATCAGTGGAAAGGCCCCTATGTGGTAGTAGGTAAGACGTCGGACGTGATCTACCGTATCCGTGCTTCGGATGGCCTGACCTCAGTCATCCACTTCGATCGACTTAAACCTTGTGTCAGTGACGACCCAACACCACAGCTCGGACTGGGCTTTCTCATGACACCGGTACCCAGACAGATATATCTACAGAAATTAGTATTCCCATGGTTAGCCCAGAGCACCGCGGTGCCAGTTCATCCCCCACTTCTACCAAGCCAGAATGTGGGTGAACAAGCAGCTAACGCTGACGCGATGACGAGATACGTACTCGCCCTCTCCCTCCTCAGCGTGGGTCTACTCGATCTGGGAAGTCGTATCTGAAGAATTTTGTGTTTGTTTTGTCCAAGGGACTGGATGGAAAAGTTGTTCCTCCGATCTCTTCCCATTCCCAACCACTTCATGCTATGCCCCCCATCATAGAGTTATCACAAGTGGAAGCCGAGGCTGACCCAAGCCATACTTCCCGTGGTGTGGAACATATGATGCCTAGCATGGAAGTGAAGAGGCTAGACGAAGTTTTGGCGTGCCTAGAACTGCATAACTGTACAACAAGGTGTACCCGACCAATTCCCCAAAACGCAAAATCACTTTCCCTCCAAGTGACAGCCTCTCCCAGAGTCCCACCCCTACCATCACTAAAATTTGCGTCCCTTATCTATACACCAAGTTCGGACATCACAGGCCCAGTCCATTTCACACCCCACTCATCGTCTGTTGACCGTCAATCTTCAGATATGAGAGAGACTGCTGTAACAGAGGAGGTGGCATCCCGCACCACACGGACCAACATTACCCCCCACCCCCACACCACCCCATCCCCCACCCCGTGGTGGGAAGGGAGGCAGCCTGTTCAGCAGACTCTCGGCTCCAATTTTCCCGGTGTCTAAAAACTATGACAGGACACCAACCGTCATGTAATGGGAGATGACCACTTACCCCTGTCCAAAGGCCACCCCATCCATTCGACCTACCATACTCCCCCGTGAGCAGTCAGGACATCACATCACAGACAGAACGTCATCACATGCAGAGCACACCTGCCCTCAAGGCTGGATAGGTCAATTCGTCATTGCGCGTACATCACATACCTACTCGGTTTATACTCAGCATAACAGAGACATTCAACATCGGCAACAACATCGTTTAGCAGTACCTACCGGTATTAATTAATTCCCGATAGAGACATAAAAATTCCCGCAACAGTTCCTCCCGCACAAGCTGTGGGAGAAATAATATCTCTCGCAAACCCCTACCTCCCGCAATAACAAACAGACTTGTCGTTCACCAGCGTGGAAAACTGGAATGCACCCACTTCGCTTATAACATTGGCATCATACAGCGGCTGGACATCCCGACAACAACATTATCATCAACAGACAACAGCTGCCAAATCTCCCGCACACACCTTCTTATCCAGTTACGGGAAAACTGATCATATGGATATAAGGAATGCTCTACAGCCATCTACAGTACGCGTCACGGGAGGAACGTTTGTCCAACGTTCTTCCCCCCTCCCTTTTTCCCGACGTCGTACAGAAACAGCCAAAATATACATACATCATCGACACATAATGACACTCAATATTAATAAGAGAGCAAGATGCCCGTATTGTCGTCAGTCACGAGTAGGATTTTGCTACCGAAAAGTTGAATTCGATAATGGATTGATCAAAGTTACGACAGCATCCGACAGGTAATCTGCGCTTTAAAGTAACTCTGTCCCGCCAACGGGCTCGGCCATTACAGAGTGAAATACCCTCAAGGTTCGATAAAGTTGACGTTCACGCCGCCTCTCCCTACCCCCTCCCGCATCCGGCGGCTATAAAAACGTCACCTTCGCCACAGCGCAAGCATCATCCACAGATAATCAGCCATGCATATCAGATTCAAATCACCAACATGTCAGAAACATAGACACTCAGGTTGACTGTATTCACAATCTCCAAACGACGGAATTGTGAATTGTAGTAACTGTGGCACCCACTTCCGAGTTGTACTGTAATTTAACCATTATTAAATGGTATTAATGTGTCTGGTCTAGGCCGGGATGGAGCTAGTTCTACCCATTGAGGAGAATGCTTGGCAAGCCCTCCCGCTCAGAAAACACAGCTATCTTGTCGGGATCAGTAACGTTGATCCCTGATAGATCTGTTTAAACCACACATCAAATTACTTACAACTTTACTGTCAAATTTTTGATAAAGAACACAACTGCTCTGCCGTGCTACAAATCATTAGCGCCCGGGCAGGTAAAGCGGCATCAGAAATCCAACAGTATAATTACAAGGAGAATTTAAAAAAATTCTCTTCTCTTCCAGTCCATAATCAACACGGGCTGAGAACTACCTATTACAGACATATACAAGACGCATGTTTAAGAACACGCGCAAATAAGGGACATTATATTATAAAGATTCAGGATATAGCATATATATATTTCTATCTCTAGCATCTACAACAGACTGCACCTCAGTAACAGTATTTTGGACATTGCCATAAACAGTACATATGTTTCCGATCAACCGCGTGCTTTTAAGAGCTACGTGACATTTACTGCTATTTCCAGTAAATTGGATCAAACGTTTAAACAGGCCCAAAGACCGACTACCACAGCGTGATGGAGGAGTGGCGAGGGTGAGTCAGGGTAATTGCCGCTGACGTCATCAGGCTCCCACACACCCCATCGAGCGCTCCAGCATAAAATTAAAACAGGCAAGTTTATAATAATCCAATCTGAAAAACCGCCTCACGCTAATTAAAAGGTGAGGTTCCTCAAAGAAAAAGTAGTACCACGTTTTTATGATGATTGGAGGCTATTAAATGTGCTAAATTAAGACAAAGTTAACGAGCCATTCCTCCTATAATTAAAAGTACTCCCTTTAAACGGGAAGAATTAATCCCTAGGCGTCTAGAATGGGAAAGAGAAACTTTCCATACAGGGCTGACCGAATCACCTGTTAAAACATCCAGGTGTGGTCATCCGCCGCCTATGACGTCACCAAATAGTATAAAAGGAGGAAGCGCGCTCTGAAACTTTGTCTTCCCGTCAAAACTCGACACCAGGGAAGAGCATTAGACTTCTTTCATGTCGAAAACCAAATTCTGCTATTTTATTATTAGTTCATTTATTATACTTGGCCTGGAAAGTTAACACAATGAGGAGATAGGGCATTAGGTTTTGAATAAGGTTCCCACAGCCACCTACCATGCGGGAACGAGATGTCACTCCTTGAAGATCTAGCATTATCGGATTCATCTGAAGAAGAATCGGTACCATTTCCAAAAAGATTCCCGTGCAGCTCATTATTAGCTAGCGGAGAACCTTTTACCAGAACCTTTACGAGAAAATCCGACCGCACACTTCATGTTAATAAGGATCATCTCCTCCAGTCAGCCTTGTGCATGACATGTCAGTATCTCTAGATCGCTACTCGCTACGGAGTGACCCATGCGCTCCATTATCGTCACCGTGTGTTAGAAGTGACATTAGTTCCGGGGTGGGGGGGGGAGAAAACGAGGATCGTGCCCTTTCAGCCACGCGTTTCGAATCTCGGTTTCTGGTCAAAGTTCTCCCAACCGAAAAGATGGCCCGCACAAAGAACACTGCTCGTAGACATCCCGTTAGTCATCGTCGTCCCGTGAGTAGCGTACTGGCAGCAAGACGTGAGATCCTACCCACAGCTGTGTGGGGGGGAGCGCTACGCCACTACCAGTCACTACATCTACACCAGTCTTGAAGCGGAGTAAGAAGCGAAAGTCTTCCGCAGAATCCAGTCCGGCAACACCCGCATCAGTACCCAGCCATCCAACTACAGCCACTACACCCGCACCCGTAGTGTCTAAAGCAGTTTTAGCCAGTCAGCCGATTTCGGTAGTCATCACGACACCTGCGGGAATAGAAATTCCAAATTACCCGCAGTCACCATCTCAGCCAGACCTGACCATAGACGAGGGACCAGGACCGTCGTAGCCTGCGTAGATTAGCATAACTCCAACTTGTGTTATCCAGCATCCGCCTCCTAGCCTTTCTGACCCAGCCATCAGAAATGGAACCACGCCGGAATGACCATAAGAGACGTATCGTCCTCATGCAGGACATTCAGCCCGTGCCTAATGGTACCGCAAATCGTCTGTTGAAATATGCTAAGTCTCGGAAGATGTCATCTCCTGCCGTATCCGCTCCCACATCATTGCCTCGGCCTATGATACAGCTCACCGCCATCACCACGACAGCTACTGCAGCCACCATGACACCCACAACAACTACAACATCAACCATGTTAGCAACCAGTAGCACCATCGCTGCCTCACGGACAGATATTTTAGAACTGGCAGTAATTGTGAGAGACATTATAGATGCTCATATTTCTGCCACCATCACTTAAGACATTTCCGACAGTGCCAGTAATAATGAGAGCATCTCAGCAATGATAGCGCATCCACGACAACCAACCACCGTCAGTCGCGGGACCCAGACTCAGTGGGGAAATTTCGCAGCAGAGGTGTAATCATTTGTGATACAGCAGAAAAATCAGTGGTGCGATTCATGGAAGTGTATTAATTATTACTTTGTTTTTTAAATACTTTTCTTCTTATTATATATACACCTGTGCAAAAGTTAAGCACCACCCTATTTTTACGCACATGCGAGGGTATATTCATGTGCTATGAAGAAAGCAATAGCATAAACATTTATGTACCCATCCATCTTAGTGCAAGAGGTAATAATGCAACTAGAGGAATGCTGATTATGATGGTGGGGAAACACTGTATGTTTTTGTTTGAACTTGAAAACGAGGCCTGAATATGGTTACGTTGACACAACTGACAACTATTGCCCTACAGTTGACACACGTGGCTAGATTGTCATTAATGGTGTCTGAAAACGAAGTTTAACATCTGTGCACGAGTTTGAGACTGCCATTATTAATACCGGGTATATCCACCTTGTGCCTGGATGACGGCCTGGACACGACGTCTCATGCTGGTCACCAACCGACTGATACGCCATTGTGGTATTCGTTGCCATTCAAGATGGAGTGCGTCTGTTAATTCCTGTAGGTTCTGCACAGGAGGATCCCTCCTTCTCACCATGTTTCCCAGAATGTCCCAGATATGCTCAATAGGGTTCATGTCAGGGCTCCTTGCTGGCCATGGTAGGGTTTCGATGGCATTCTGGCGGTGGTATTCATGCACAGCTCTAGCACGATGTGGTCGGGCGTTGTCATCCATGAATATAGGGTGGGTTCCAGGTGCATGATTTACAAAATGAGGGACCACAACTCTATCCAGTATGGAATCTTGATATCTTTGTCCATTTAGCGTTCCAGGTACAGTCAACAGATCCAGCTTACAATCAAATGAGATGCACCCCCATATCATAACGGAACCTCCACCAAATGGAACTTCTTCCATGATGTTACGTTAGTCGTACGCCGTGCGTCTGGACCTCCATACACGAGTTCGACCATCTGTGGCATGAAGCAGGAACCGACTTTCATCGGACCAGTGTACCCGTCTCCAGGATCTCATGTTCCAGTGTCTTCTTTCGTTGCACCACCTCAGACGCTCCTCTTTGTGGTGTGCAGTGAGGAGAGGACGTCTGACAGGTCTCCTAGCTTTCATGCCAGCAGCATACAGTCTCCTTTTGACGGTAGACATTGACACTCTATTGCGCGTTTCCCATTGCTGGCTGAGCACTCTGCTGTTGGTGAATGGAGATCTCCTAACAAGGCGTACCAGGGCTCGATCATCACGGGCAGTAGTCTTCTTCGGTCTTCCAGATCTAGGCCTGTCCTTCACCTCGTTAGTTTGCTCATGTTTTGCAATCAAACGACTGATTACAGTATGGTTAATGTTCAGCTGTCTGCCAATCTCTCTGCATGACATATCAGTGGTATGCATGCCTATGATTTGCCATTTCCCACGATCACTTAACCTTCGTCTTGCCATAGCGGTTCACAATCAAGAGCTAATTCTCTCTGTACAAATAAACTACGGTCATGAACACAAAATTCCTAATCTTGTTGCCTAAATCTGTATGTAATTTTCTTCACCTCAAACTGGACTTTTACATAGCTGAACACGTGTGCTGTTTCCCGCCACGCACGGACATCAAGCGGCGTGAAGTCATGCATGCATGTGCATTTCGTACTTGGAATTATGTCAGCTAACGCGGGGACAAAAAGTATGGCAGCCTAGTTGTACCATCATGTTTCTACGTTCTATTGTTTTTGCTGGTGCTTAACTTTTGCACAGGTGTATATGTTCGATCAGTTGAATCCCGTCCCTAGGATGACTACGGTTATCCGACACAGCCGCGCACTTCAGTGCCCAGCTGTGTCCCACACAAAAATGAGCACTGCGGACTCCAGTGTTGTAAGAACGGCGTGTGTGACATAAAGAATAAAACATCCTGCAGTGTAATAATGTCATAATCCCATCATGCAGTCTCAGCTACGTTGGGGTTGCCTGATAAACTAAGTGTTAAGTTATTATTATATTCTCTTCTTCTTATTATTTTTCTTCCTGTCTTATATGTCAGGACGGCTATGGGGTCAGCGAGAGCTGCCAGTTGCAGACCTGTTATAACAGGCCACAAATATATATTTAATAATAAGAGATACATGTAGCGTACCCCTTTATTTACCTGGGGTGCGCAAGTAATTCGGACATAATTGACTAAATACCCCATAAGGGTATGTCACATGGATCTTATATTTTATGTATATATATATATATAATATTATTATATATTTAAGCTTAAATTTTGGTACGTTGGAGTTTGGGTGTTCTCTGCGGAGATAATAATTATCCGCACACAAAGAGAACAATCATGCGAGCTATTGTTTAGGATCATTTACTAAATAAAGTTACAGCACGCACCAAAATATTAAAATAAAACAAAACAAAAAAAGAAAAATAATTCTGGGTCAAAAATTGAAAACTAAAAGCATGCCTCCCCTCTCCTCTTTGGCACCTCTATGTGCTCTGTCTCTTGAATACGTGTCTATTGTGTCACTACTCCTCTCCGGCCACGCGCCTAGCCGGGAAGTCTATAATTCCTGCCTAGCATACATCTATGCGTCGATCTGCCATATGCGAATGTTTGCCATGGATGTCAAACTAGGAGGGGGTGGTGTAGTTCGGATTGACCGGGTGGGTACCAGCCGTACCAGCCAAGCTGGGTACGTGCCGCCCATCCTGGATTCATTCCCTGAACACCCCCCCCCCCCACCCCCTGGGTGGAGCCATAAGCATATATGAGCTTATGAGAGAGATCGCGTTGTAAAAACGTCTAAGTTCGTTAAAGCGCATAGTGCGCAAGCGCATGCTTAGATGCTATTTTTTGATGGAGCACGTAGTTTACGACCAAGATGGGATGACGCTTTTAGTGTACCGAGATGGTACCATGTAATCTTTCTTAATTACTTGTTCCCGCCGAATCTGGCATTAATTAAGACCAGCATTCGACGGGCATTTTAAATCTGTAAACCATTTCGAAATCGGTTAAGAAATGGCTGAGTTATCCACAGAAAACCCTTCTCGATTATCTTCAAAATGTTGCCGTGACGTCATAACCACGTGGACGCAGAGCTTCTAGAATGTTCTAGAACATTCGACTGCGCTATTATTAGCTACACGCTGATTGGCTGTTGCTCGGCCGATGATTGGTTGGAGCTTGCGTGGTATAAAGGGAGACGCAATCCAGAGATCGGGAGCATCCTCGGCCAGGGGCCGAATAGGTTAGACCTGTACCAGCTACTATCGATAAGGCACAGATCACTTCGCTTTCTGTCGGTTTTTCTCCCGTGGCTATAAGTATCCAACCCACCGCACTAAAGCAATTTTGTAACTCCTCTTAGTAGTGGGAGCAATTTGGAACTTTCTAATTGTTGTTCACGAGTATCAAGATCTACTTCGGAACACGAACTTGCGGTGTGGCCTTTACGGCCTGAATACGTGATTCTATAGATGTAGAGACAGCGATGTTCTTTGGTGGATGACTCGCTGGATCTGTCGGCCACGCCAAAAAGTGGTATTTCAACCGTCCCCGCACTAGTGTCTTGCAGGCTCTTCTAACTTTCGACCGCAGCAAGTAAACATTGCCCGGTGAATCTTCAGAGCTGGCTGACGTACCCAGCACCATTAAGCTTTGTTTTGTATCTTCATCTGCATCTAACAACCCCCGCTTGTGATCGGGTTGTTATTAATTTCCATCCGTACCATCGGTGTATGGGAACTTTCTTCACAGCAGTAATGCTATTGTATCTCTTATTGACTACTCCTTAGACATTCTATATTGTGCTTATAGTCCTGAGTTCGATCCGCTCCTGTCATAAGCAGCTTGCGGGAATCCTGTTTGTGGGAACCAACCTGCGTGAACTTTCCAGCTTATTTGCTGAACAATCCTCCCGCACCACAGTGCAAAACTGGGCAACTTGTATTTAAACCTAATGACAGGTTAAACGGTTAGTTCCATAGGACTCGGTGATGGGCGAGATGCGTATCCCCACCGAATTCCATAAAAATGTCTGGGCATGATATTTAGATCTGCCACACCCTCACAGGAAGGACATTTACAGTGGGTATTCGTCTCTCTTACCCCCACCATAACGATAGATCAGTTGCCTAAAATGCTTTTGTGGAAAGTAACCAGTGTCTTGTGACGTTTTATGTGGTTATGGAGCAAGATGTCTGGATTCTTATCCAGTTCGGTGATCTTACTAAGTAACATGTATGAGCGCTGTCTTCAGTATTGATGTCTTAGGGCATCCGTTCTCAATGACAGCCGTGTCTAACAGCTAGGTAGACACCCGCCATTTGCGGCCTAAAATAGTTCTTGTTTCTAAAAACTTAAAGCTAGTTAAGCAGAGCAGAAGGTCTGCATAAATAAAGCGGCAACTACTAATTCATCATCCTAAGAATCACATAAGACGGCGATGTGGGAATCCTTCGGGAATCGTTCATCCATCTTCACGTAAAACAACACGCAACCCTATCGTCATAATCTCACTAGGTATGGTCTTTTCTTTTCAAATATTTTGGTAAAATATTAGAGTGGGCCCATTTTTGCCTACTACTCTTCTCCCACTTTAAGCAGTGGCAACACCTTCCCATGATGGAGGCCCGCGCGAGGCACTTGCCTCTCGCAAGGATTCAGCGATGACGGTCCATGCGAGGATAACACTCCTCACCCAAACTAGCACTAGGAGTAGTGCCCACATGAGGCACATGATTTTTCATCCGAGATAATCTTCTTTCCTTTCAGCTTATAGGTATAATAACTTATATTAAGTTAATTGATTAAGTCTCGTGTACAGGAGCCTCCCTTGCGGGGATACCTCTGCGGACCTACGAGTCTGTGTGGTACCTCCGGGAGACCCATGTTTAAAAGTTCATCTACCTGTCTCTATGTCTCCTATTTTTATATGCTCTTACTGTAGTGTTATCTAGCATATTTATAATTGTTTAGGTAAACTCATTGTATAGACTTATATTTTTAGGTCACCAAATCAAATCTTGTAAGTCCATAGATCACGAAATTGCTATGGACAGGCATACTGGTGACACAAACTCTTGGGATGAGACAGTTGTCTTTTAATATTCGCGACGATGGTCGCACGGCCCCACCAGAATGATTGAGTTCTACCGGCCTTAGGTGCCGGTTTTTGTTACCCACAGGGCAGTCTCGTATGGGATCCGTCACCCCGAGACAGGATGCTAACCAGTGTCATCATTCGTTGTGCACTTGCGCATGGCGAGTCACCATAATACACCGGAATGGCCAGATACTACTCCGCGAGCTACAATATAGTGATATATTGGCCATCTGTGTTATGTCTTACCGAAGATACCTAACCTATCCATATATATCTGAAAGGTACCTCTGTAACGGAGGAGTCCCTAGCATGCATAATTAACTTAATATAAACTAATGCCTCACATGGGCGAATAAATTTGTTTTGCGAGAGGAAAGTGACTTGCGTGGGCCTCTGTCACAGGAAAATACCTACAATGCCGAAGCGGAGGAGGAGTTATGGCTGAAGCTATACTCTCATCTAGATCAATGCTAAAGTGTGCTAAGTCATATATGTATACAATTATTTAGGCGAGTGGTGCAAGCTCTATTATGTAGACGCGGGGTACCAGTTTCAACATAATCCGACACCGTTGTCTTTCAAGTTATTTGCAGGTTTAGTCAATGCTGCATTATTTTAGCAGTTCTTCCTGAGGAGCTTAGGCCAACCTTTAGTTGTTAAGTCCATGAGTTTATGCCTCAAATGGCTTATGCCTATTTAACTTTAGGGGAGGTTGCCCTCCTGGTGGACGAGCCTGGGTAGCCTTCCTTGCCACGTACCCATTGGACTAATCCCTCAGGCTGACGGCGCATACATATTACCAGTCGACGAGTTCAGAGCCAATGAGCGACTCCTAACCATGTGTCAGTGCAACCACGAGTAACAATACATGGACAGAAAACACACAAAAGCATTGAGCAAGCAACGTATCTAGTTGCGGCGAAGGCGGAATAAGCGGGTAGTGGATATTGGCGACCTTCCTAGAAGGCGTGGAGAGCTGATTGGCTTTTCCAAGTCACCATCGAGTTCATCTGCAAACCACGTATTCAGGCCGTGCCAAGCATGGCGAGACTGAACCATATGAGATTCGCTCCCTGGAGTTAACGGTTAGCTGCATATGGAGTTATGTAATTGCCCTGAGGTCCGCTGCTAGGTCGAACCTACTATATTTAACATTAGCGCAGTGAATCCTACTTTGGTTTAAAGACCAGCTAAAGGGACCAGTGAAGGAACTGGGGAAGTGTGTGTGAAGCGTCGCCGTTTTGACAGACAATTAGTTGGCCAGAGGCCACAGTGGTGTAGGAAGAGACAGCTGCTCCAGGAATTTAGAAGGCCGTAAAGTTGGTGGCTAATTATGGAAACGCCTGTCTGCTTATGTAACGGAGCAGCAGTACCGAAACAGAGGCTTTACATTAAACAGCACTCCATTATCCGAGCAGTCGTCCCTATCTACTCTATCCTAACAAAATATCTGCGGTTAATACTAGTGAGGAATAGTCGCCGTATCTCGAGTCGTATTGGCGAGGCATGAGAGACGAGTTTAGTGAAAAAGTGTTGCCGTATTTTAAGAAAGTAAGTGTTGTAATTAGTTAAGCTGTTTAGTATACATATATGTGTCTATACAATAGAATAAGTTCAGACTGACCTACGGCGCTTACTTATAATCAGCGCTACAGAAAATAATATAACGATACTGCATAAAATTGCGCATATTAGTCATCAGCGCAATGTTAATCCTACAGTACAAAGCAGTCTTGTTTGGTGCTTGTTAGTCATCAGCGTATTCTGGCCACTGCTGGCAAAGTGGTATGTGGCCGCATCAGCGTGTAGGTGAATTGGCGAATTGGCGAATCTCGATGTGGAGTCTGTTGGCAAAGCTCTTGGAATAAGCTCAGTAATAGAAATTGTTGGCGCTTAATAGTGACTGGCACCAACTAAACATAAGTTATTTTATAGTTTAATTTAAGGCTAGGTAAAAGCACACAAAACTTAGTGCTTGGTGAAGATGCCTCGATTTGCTGAAGAGGCTTGGTAATAGTTTTACGGCACAAGAAGATCATCAACCATTAAACTGTTACATAGAGGAACACACGCCAGCCAATCCTCAACAGCATGCAGAAAATCCTACCCAATGTTACTCTATGCCGCATCCGAGACAGGATTGGGGACTACTGCTTGCAGACACCAAGTTGAGAATATGGGCAAAGACAGTGAAGTCTGTTGAGTTTGAGTCATCAATCGGCTGCCCACATGGGGATGGCTTTTCACCCGCTCTCTATGAACGAAAAAAGATTTCTCTGCGGTAATGCTGACATCCCTGCACACTGCGTCATGTGGAACATAGCTTTCCTGTCCTTCGGGTAGCTATGGATACGTAGATCAAAGATGCCCTTGACAAGAAGAGTGCATTTAACCAACGCAGCATGCATATCATTGATGCTGTAAAGCTGTAGCAGCTTGGCAGGACCAAAGGTGGCTCTAGACCCACTTCATGCCTACAAGCGCAAACACCTAACCCACCATCACTGAACACCGACGGCCAGACAGCATAATTTCCAAATATCCACTATACAAGATGTGTAATATATCACTGCTGTCCGTGAAAGTCGCCCAGCAAAGATAGTCTGTGTTTTACCATGTGCTAAGGATGCTAGAAGATACTCCAGAACTGAGAGCCTTGGAATTCGCCATACCGGGAGCCAGCAAATATAAAGACAGGAGAGGACTCCATCGCGCAAATATCTTAAGGAAACTGTGAGGTGACCTCAAGAAAAGAGGATTCAGTGCTCCCAGATCAAGAATGGACCTGAGGAAGCTAAAGATGTTGGTTGAAGACAAGACACAGTGGACCAATGCGAAGGCCTGATTTCGGCTGTAGGATGTTTCTGCTAGTACATCCGCAGAATACAGCGACCATCATGATAGAGGAGCTGACGTGTATTGTATGGAGTTGTATTCCCGAAGGGTATTTAAGTAAGAGAAACCATTTAATTTGAGCGTTAGTCCCAAAAAGCATCTAAAGCCATATACACCCCAACTTTAATGATATCTATGTGTATCTTTGTGGAATTGGCATAGCCGTTCATCTATGTATGTAAAGTTAGATGAATGCCCCCCTCCCCCCTTAGTAAAGTTACTAAGGTATATTTCCATAGTCTGAATATTAATGGTGTTTATTCATTTGTTGCTTGACCTGATGAGCTAAATAGGCTAGCTGTTAGCAATCAGCAGATTGTCCTGCATACGCTCATTTCAATTCCCAGCTTTATTCAACCGAACCGTATCCCCTTGAACTGGTCAGCTCTTGATGTGTCAAGCCAAATATATGTGTCAGTTGACACTGTTTTTATTATTATTATTATTGGATTATGGTACTAGACTACATGTTGTCACGCGATCCTTGTGGAAATATGGGATGCTGAAACAAGCTATCCTTGTTTAAACGTTAAATAATGCAATTCAATGTGCGGAGGAAAAACACTGAATTCGAATAAATGCTTAAAATAACGTAGGATATTAATGGCGGATAAGATAAACGATTATTTCTAAGATAATTCTTATCTAAGAATCAATATTTGGTTCTTATAATTGGATCATTATATCAAGATGTGTGATGTTTTGTCTCTATATTATCACGTCTATGTATATGCAATCCAGTTTCAATTAACACTTTAATGTCTAAATTTGTTCAAGAAAATCAAAACATGTCCTTAATGACTGTTCATTTGCAGGCCCAGAGAAGAGTATTTTTGAAAACTTACCACTGGAATGGCTGGCTCGGTTACCGAGCCTGTCATTTCAGTGGTAGAATAAAAAGTCTTCTCTTGGCCTGCAAATGGACAATCCTCAAGAGCACTGTAGAGTTTCGTCATAAAAGACTTAAAGCATTACTGTACAATGCAGTTAATTGAGCTATCGTTTTGAGGGGCAGGAGCTAACTGTGCGGTGTAGGGCCTGTGATGGCATCGGGGTGGTAAATATTGTCCATCTCTGTCTGTAAAAAGAGACCCCATGTATGAGATACCAGAGTTAAGTTCTCATGTACTCTGGTAGCCATTTACCACCGGCAGTCAATCACTGGAACCCGAATGCGATTCTGAAAGGTTGCGGTCCATTACAGTGGTGGCCTTGGTACCATTTTGTAATTGTAGTGCAAAGTGGTGTTTCCTGAGTCGGTGTTCTGTATCAGATCTGGTGTGGTCCTGCAAGATGGTTACCCTTTACCGTGGTGGTCCTGCTCCACTCCCGATGTGGTTCTACCTCAATTATGTGATCACCTTCCTTTCGGGAAGGCTTTGGCGAGTCCTGCCTCGGCCACACGATCAAGTGCATTCCGGTAATGATTCTGATGGGTTGTACCTCAGCCATGTGCTCGCTTTCCTTTTGGTACCAGTTCTGACTAGATCCACTTCGATTATACAATCACCTGTCTTTGGATGCCAGTTCTGATGAGTTCTACCGCGTTCATGTAATCACCATCCTTTTACTTCGGATTTCTCTCTTCGATTGTAAGATCAAATATCTTTAAGGACAGTTTCTGATGAGTTCTACCTCAGCAATGCAATCACGTGTCTGTAAGAACCAGTTCTTCGCCACTCTCTTAGCGAATTTCCATTCGGCTGCCGTCTTTAACACGTGACTGTGACTGCTCTCTATCTATATGCGATCCCGCTGACGGCCTTCCGCATATATTTGACTGTCTTCTGTACATGTGTGTCACCTGTAGCCGCCTTCTGTGGTATGTAATGTCTGTGACTGTCTTCTGTGCGTTTGTGATGGCTCTATTACTGTTTTCTGAATCTATTTGACATCGATGACGTCAGAGAGAGAGAGAGAGACAGAGAGAGAGAGAGAGAGAGAGAGAGAGAGAGAGAGAGAGAGAGAGAGAGAGAGAGAGAGAGAGAGGGGGGGGGGGGGAGGGAGAGGGAGGGAGGGGGGGGGGAAGGGAAGAGAGTGGTGTGAGAAAGGGTGGAAGAGGGAGGAAGAAAGATAGAGAGGGAGAGAGAGGTCGGAAGGGAGATGTCGGGAGGGAGGAAGGGGGGGAGAAAGAGAGAGAGAGAGAGAGAGAGAGAGAGAGAGAGAGAGAGAGAGAGAGAGAGAGAGAGAGAGAGAGAAAGAGAGAGAGAGGGAGGGGGGGGGAAGGGAGAATGGAGGGATATAATCTGTAACTCAAGTAACGTGCCTGACATCTGAATTATATTTAACAATTTAATTAACATTCTGTTGAACGTTTTGAGTGTACTTTGACTTGGTCCTGTTGCAGCCATAGGTAACATCTCACAGTCAAATTACTTTCAAAATATTCAATGGCATACGTGTATAGTTACTTCGAAATCGAGATTCTTAGAATTTAGGGTTCTAAGTATTATGAGCGATTCAAACGCATGTACGAAGGGAGTGGAGGTTCGCTTGAAATGAATGGCCATAGCTAGAAATTGTAGTTATATTGGGCCGATATGTTGTTTAACGTGATTGGAAGTAACTGATCATTAAAGCTGCTATGTCACAGTATTTCATTATTGCAAATCAGTCTCTAGGCTATATACATCATCTCATTGTGTCAGAAGAAGTTCATATTTGCACAATGCCGTCAATAAGACGATGTAATTCCACCGTTACCGCGATCGTGAACTAGCGCATTTTACAGCCATTACTGATCTTATCCATCTAGTTTAAATTGTAGTCAGTGGGCATCTCATGAATATTCATACATGGAAATCTCTCTTATCACGTGATATATTTTTTGATTCGCTTTCAATTTCAACTTGTGTCAATCAGCTATTCTTATTAAATGGATGCAGCATCAGTAAAAACTATTACCGACAAAATTAAATGATAGGCTAGGCTAAAATACGCGAATTAGCTTTCAACGGACCAACAATACTGGTAACGCGCACCGCGTATAAACGAAGGTGGCTTGCGTTATCAGTTTTCTTAACGCGTTCACAATAGTTTGCAGACTATTGCAGTTATTACGAGAACATACAGCGCAACCCACGTTCATTCATAAGTGTGTCTTATCAGTATTGTGGTATTTTCGTTATGGAAACGCAATCATATCCTGACTTTTCGTGAACTCATCTCGGACTACCTTGAAATTACAAATAGATGCGGTATGGATATAGGAGGGGAACGAGTACGTTTTGACAATTTTCGACCAACCGCATGAGTGACAGATCTGATGACCGACCAACTGCATGAGTGACAGATCGGACGCCCGACTGCATGAGTGACGGACTGACAGACTGCATGAGTGACAGATCGGATAGCTGTATGAGTGACAGACTGATGGACATGCCGACTGATCGACCGACCGGCTGTATGAGTGACAGATCGGATGACCGACTAACTTCATGAGTGACAGAGCAGATAACCGACTGAATGCATGGGTGAGAGATCGGATGACAGACTGCATGAGTGGCAGATTGGTTAAATGATGGACTGATGGACATGACCGGCTGACTGACCGACCGACAGCATGAGTGACAGATCGGATGACTGACCGACTGCATGAGTGATAGATTGGATGACCGCCTGCATGAGTGGTGGACTGATAGAATGCATGAGTGACAGAGCAGTTGACTGCATGAGTGACGGACTGACGGACAGGCGGACAGACCGAACGACCGACTGCATGTGTGACCGATCGGATGACCAACTGCATCAGTGACGGACTGACAGACTACATGAGTGACAGCTGGGATAGCTGTATGAGTCATGGACTGACGGACGGGCCGACCGACCGACCGATCGACTACATGAGTCATAGATTGGATGAGCGACTCACTTATGAATAAAAGATAAGATGACCGACTGCATGAGTGACGGACTGACAGACTGCATGAGTGACAGATCTGATGATCGCATGAGTGACAGACTGATGGATAGGCTGACAGGCCATCAATCGACCGAATGAACAACCAACCGACTGATTGCCCGATTTATGAGTGACAGTGCGAATGACAGACTAACTGAATGAGTGACAGATCGGATGATCTACTGCATGAGTGATGGACTGCATGAGTGATAGATCGGTTGAATGACGGACATGACGAACGGCCGACTGATAGATCGACTGACTGACTCACTACGTGAGTGACAGATCGTATTATTGACCGATTGCATGAGTGACAGATCGGATGAGCGACTGCATGCGTGACAGACTAACGGACTGCATGTGTGACAGATCAGATGACTGCATAAGTGACAGAATGATGGAGATGCCGAATGACTGAGTGCATGAGTGACAGATTGGACTGACCGACCGAATGCATGAGTGACAGCTCGGCTGACTGCATGGATGACGGACTGACTGACCACATGAGCGACAGACCTATCGACTATATGGGTGACCGACTGCATGACTGACAAATTGGATGACTGCACGAGTGACAGATCGGAGAACTGCATGAGTGACGGACTGACAGACAGGTTGACAGACCAAACCACCCACCCACCGACTGACAAACCCACTGACGACCAACTGAGCGACCAATTGGCCGCGAACCAACTGCATGAGTGACTGGCTGCATGAGTGACAGATCGGATGGCTACACGTGTGACAGATCAGATGACTGCAAGAGTGCCAGATCGGATGACTGCATGAGTGACAGATAGGTTGACTGCATGAGTGACAGATTGATGGGATGCATGACTGACAGATATGATGACTGCATTAGTGACGGGCTGACGGAATACATGAGTGACATATCGGATGACTGCAAGAGTTACAGATAGGATGACTGCATGAGTGACAGACTGATGGACTGCATGACTGACATATCAGAGGAGTGCAAGAGTGACAAATTGGATGACTGCATGAGTGACAGATCGGAGGACTGCATGAGCTGATGACAGACCAAACCACGTACCCACATATTGACCAACACACTGAGCAACCAACCGACTGACCACATGAGTGACAGATCGGATGACTGCATGACTGATGGACTGGCGGGATGCATGAGTGACAGATCGGATAGCTGCATGAGTGATGTACTGCCGGATAGGCTGACAGACCAACCCCCCCCCCCCACCCACCGCCTGACCAACCCATTGGCTGACCGACCAACTGACAGCCCACCCAACTGGATCAGAGACAGATCGGTGATGACTGCATGAGGAATAGATTGGCAGCCCAGATTGCATGGGTGACAGACTGACAGAGACTGACTCAGAGGACTGTATGAGTGACAGACTGACGGACCGCATCAGCGACAGACTGATTCACTATATACAGAATGCATGAGTGACAGATCGGATGATTGCATTAGTGACAGATCGCATAACTGCATGTGTGACATATCGGATGACTGCATGAGTGACAGACTAGAGGAACGACCAACCACATGAGTGACAGATAAGATGACTGCATAAATGATGGACTGACGGACAGGCTGACAGACCAACCTACTCTTCAGTCGATTGCATGCGTGACGGACTTACCGACTACGTGAGCGACTGACCTACCAACTATATGAGTGACCAACTGCATGACTGACAAATTGGACGATTGCGTGAGTGGCGGACTGCATGAGTGACAGATCGGAGGACTGCATGAGTGACGGACTGCCAGACAGGCTAACAGACAGGCTGATAGACCAAACCACGCGCCCACCGACTGACAAACCCACTTACCGACCGACTGAGGGACCAATTGCATGAGTGACAGATCGGATGACTGCATGATGGACAGACTGACGGACTGCATGCGTGAGAGATCGGATGACTGCATGAGTGAGGGACTGACGGACAGGCTTACAGATCAAAACACCCACCCACCGACTGACAAACCCACTGACCGACCGACTGAGCGAACAACTGGCCGCGTGACCAACTACATGAGTGACAGATCGGATGACTGCATGAGTGAGGGACTGACGGGACAGGCTTACAGATCAAACCACCCACCCACCGACTGAAAAGCCCACTGACCGACCGACTGAGCGACCAACTGGCCGCCTGACCAACTGCATGAGTGACAGATCCGAAGACTGCATGAGTGACAGACTGCCAGACTGCACGAGTGACATATTGGCTGACTGCATGAGTGAGGGATCGGATGACTGCAAGAGTGGCAAATTGGATGACTGCATGAGTGACGGACTAATGGAATGCATGAGTGACAGATCGGAGGACTGGATGAGATGCTGACAGACAAAAACTCCCACCCACAGATTGACCAACCCTCTAAGCAACCGACTGACTGACTACTTGAGTGACAGATCGGGACTGCATGACTGATGGACTGCATGAGTGACAGATCGGATGACTGCATGAATATCAGACTGACAGACCGCATACGTGATTGACTGAATGACTGTATGTTTGACATATCGGATGACTGCATGAGTGACAGATATGGTGATTGCAAGAGTGACAAATTGGATGACAGCATGAGTGACGGACTAATGGAATGCATGAGTGACAGATCGGAGGACTGGATGAGATGCTGACAGACCAAAACTCCCACCCACAGATTGACCAACCCACTAAGCAACCGACCGACTGACCACTTGAGTGACAGATCGGGACTGCATGACTGATGGACTGCATGTGTGACAGATCGAATGGCTGCATGAGTAACAGACTGACAGACCGTATACGTGATAGACTGAATGACTGTATGTGTGACATATTGTATGGCTGCATGAGTGACAGATAGGGTGACTGCATGAGTGACAGATTGACGGACTGCACGAGCGACTGATCGGATGATTGCATGTTTGGCATATCGGATGACTGCATGAGTGACAGATAGGGTGACTGCAAGAGTGGCAAATTGGATGACTGCACGAGTGACGGACTAATGGAATGCATGAGTGACAGATCTGAGGACTGGATGAGATGCTGACAGACCAAAACTCCCACCCACAGATTGACCAACCCACTAAGCAACCAACCGACTGACCACTTGAGTGACAGATCGGAACTGCATGACTGATGGACTGCATGGGTGACAGATCGAATGGATGCATGAGTAACAGACTGACAGACCGTATAAGTGATAGACTGAATGACTGTATGTGTGACATCTCGGATGACTGCATGAGTGACAGATATGGTGACTGCAAGGGTGATAAATTGGATGACTGCATGAGTGACGGACTAATGGAATGCATGAGTGACAGATCGGAGGACTGGATGAGATGCTGACAGACAAAAACTCTCACCCACAGATTGACCAACCCTCTAAGCAACCGACTGACTGACTACTTGAGTGACAGATCGGGACTGCATGACTGATGGACTGCATGAGTGACAGATCGGATGACTGCATGAATATCAGACTGACAGACCGCATACGTGATTGACTGAATGACTGACTGACAGACCGTATAAGTGATAGACTGAATGACTGTATGTGTGACATCTCGGATGACTGCATGAGTGACAGATAGGGTGACTGCTTGAGTGACAGATTGACGAACTGCACGAGCGACTGATCGGATGATTGCATGAGTGACAGATCGGATGACTGCATGAGTGACAGATAGGATGACTGCTTGAGTGACAGATTGACGAACTGCACGAGCGACTGATCGGATGATTGCATGAGTGACAGATCGGATGACTGCAAGAGTGGCAAATTGGATGACTGCATGAGTGACGGACTAAAGGAATACATGAATGACAGACCAGAGGACTGGATGAGATGCTGACAACCCAAAGCTTCCACCCACAGATTGACCAACCCACTAAGCAACCGACTGACTGACCGCTTGAGTGACAGTTCGGGACTGCATGACTGATGGACTGACAGACTGCATGAGTGACAGATCGGATGACTGCATGTATAACAGACTGACTGACTGTATGACTGACAGATCGGATGACTGCATGAGCGACACATCAGATAATCGCCTGAGTGACAGATCGGTTGTCTGCATGAGTGTCAGATGGAACGACTGCATGAGTACCGGAATGGAGGACTGCATACGTGATGGAACAGATGACTGCATAAGTGATAGACTGGTGTATATGCTGACAGCCTAGGTTTTTTGCATTAAAATTTCCAATTTTCACCCATAATTTTGGACCTTGAAGGTGAATCCTCCTAAAGGCACCTCTACCATCATAAAGAAGCTACCTGCTAAGTTTCATTAAAGTGTTTAAAACGATTCTGTATGCTATGCTGTTTACGAGAACATTGATAAAATTCATGAGATTATGCATTAAAAGCCAACTTTCACCAGAAATCTTGGACGTATGGCGGTAAATCCTTCAAAAGAAACATCTACCCATCAGAAAGAAGCCACCTGCAAAGTTTCATTAAATTATTTTAAGTAATTCCGTGTGATATACCGTTTACGAGAATATTGACAAAAATCGTGAGTTTTTGCATTAAAAAAACAGTTTTCACCCAAGATCTTGGACCTATAAAGATGAATCCTTCAAAAGGCCCATCTGCGGATCATAACCAAGGCATTAGCCAAGTTTCCTTAAATTATTTTAAGCGATTCTATGTGATATGATGTTTATGAGAAAATTGACAACAATCTTGAATTTTTGCATTAAAAGCCCTTTTCACCCACAATCTTAGTCCGATAACGGAGAATTCTTCAAAAGGCACATCTACCCATTATAAAGAAGACACCTGCCAAGTTTCATTAAATTATCTTAAGCGATTCTGTTTGATATGGTGTTTACGAGGAAATTGACAAAAAGTGCATTTTTGCATTAAAAAGCCAATTTTTACCCCAAGTATTCGACTTATAAACGTGAATTTTTCAAAAGGCACATCTGCGTATCATAACTGAGGCATACACCAAGTTTCATTAAAATATCTGAAACGGTTCTGTATGATATGCAGTTTACGAGATATTGTAGATGGACAGACGGACCGATGAACAGATGGACGGATAGACGCGGCGATTACTATAGGGCTTCCGCACCTTTCGGTGCGGGGCCCTAATTATAAATTCACGAAAGACATAGGGCCTACAATGGAGGAATACAGTTTTGGCTATACCCCGCCCATCTCTTGCTAAGCTTCAGCCATGCTTTGCATGTGTTGGGATTGATCGAACTCCGAACTCCTTGAATCTCGTTTTCCAGAAAACTATTGAGCTAAGCTGTTGAATATTTTGAAACTAATTTGACTTGATGCTGTTGCTACCTATGGCAACAAGTCAAATTAGTTTCAAAATATTTAACAGAATGGTTATTAAATAGTAAAGACATACAATTCTTACAACTTGACGGACTATTAAGCATTTCTGACGGGCTATATCGCGTCATTCATGACGTAACTGATTATGACGTTGGCCTATATATGCCTTAGTTGATTATGACGTCATATGATTGACTGAGAAACTGGTTTTCTCAATTCAGACAATAACACCTTTCGAGTTGGATATATATGCCACTTGATTGTGACGTCAGCTAATGAGCAATGGGTTGATTATTACGTCAGATGCTTAAGTGACAGATCTGACCGCGTGATTATCAAATAAGACTGAACATGATACAATTAAAGCAGTTTCTGAAACCAATAAGGGTCAGAAGGGTTTTAGTAACGTGTAAGGAGTATGCCCTAAGTGACGTCATAAGTGCGTGAAAGATAATAAGAACACACAAAACAGCATGAGTGATTGATTTCTGTTATTAAAGTTTTTTCTCCCTGCTCAAGTTCAAGGGATGATGTGGTTATCAAATAGACATATATTGCCGATATATACTATGTCTATGGGCTATCATGAACCCGCAGTACTAGCGGAAACTGGTGACTTCACAGTAAATGTCTTATAAAATGCACTCACTAGTCACTACACTATAAGCAAATTGAAATGTGAGGGCGTTTTAAAAGTTAACTGTTTATGACACGTGGTACTCGAGTGGATAATCAATAAAACTTTGCCGACACCTATTGACGATGTGCAATTAAAGCTGTCATTAATAATACAGATGTTTATTTTAGCTAACACGTTCTTGTGGAATAAAGATTGGTGGCTGTGGATCCAGATCGAAATCGTAAGATTGTGGTATTTCGGCGCTATCCCCAGATGATCCTTCCATTGTCATCATCTCCTCCAGTACGTTGGTATCTGTACCGCGTAAGCAGACTCGACAACGCCCCACCTAGAAACAGCACAATGTAGGCACAACAGTTACAAGGTCATGCCACATTAAATAATAAACGACAATAATAAAGCATACTAGTACTTTATATAAACATAGATAAATCACTAAATGAAAATAGAATTTTTTTTTCAAAACTGAAGTAAAAATTCGAATACTCACATCACACATATGTATCTTTTTCAACAGCCCCATATAATATGGCTACCTCGTCCAGTACTGGACCAATAGCTAGCCAATTCAGTTTTCCAGTTCATCCATTAATCATATGACATCATAATCAACTACATGACGTGTAGGATGACATCATAATCAATGACGCCATGAATGACGTAGATAAGTTTGTCACGAATGCTTAATTGGTGGCGGACGAAGCGATGTTGTACGCATTGTGTCTTTACTATTTAACACACATCCTGTTGAATATTTCCGAAAAATACACTCACGACGGCCACACTCAAACAATTTCTACATCCCGGAGAGGTAACTAATTTTTCCTTATTATCCTGTTAAATATTTTGAAAATAATTTGACTTGGCGCTGTTGCTGTCATAGGCAGCAACAGCACCCAGTCAAATTAGTATCAAAATATTCAACAGCTTACCTGTACAGTTTTCTGGAAATTGATAGTCAGTGAGTTTAGGGAACGACCGATCCCATCACGGGCGAAGTGTGGTTGGAGCTTAGCTAGAGGTGGGCGGGGAATAGCTAAAACTGGATTCCTCCATTCGATGACCAGGTATTGGTCCAGTACTGGCCCATGATGACGTGTTATTAGAGTGCGTATGTGCGTGTGAGCGCACGGTCATGTAGGTGTGTTTAAATTTGTCGCTCACCCTATTTTTAGACTGGTCGCCCTTCATAGTCGATCCTGTAGTCATGGTCTCTGTCTGGCCCATCACTGCAACGAGCCAGTAACTGAGTTTGTCTGAGTAGAAGTGACAGTGACCTTTACTATTGCACTCAATGAAAGAATTCAGCGTAAATTTTCCCAAGCAGCTTCCAGGACTCTGCAATGCTTGACCACCACCCATACCACCAGCCGTGTGCTGCATCATAAATGAAGAAATTGTGTAAGTGTTCCACGTACTGCTCACCACAGTATGTATTATTGGCCATTTGGTTTACAAGTTAAATCATCATAGGACATTGTGACGAAGTGAGTGGCTTACACAACAAGAGGCCAAAGGGGCCTACAATGTTCACATTGCAACATCGGGATTTAATACTTTAACGCTCGGGTTTGTTCAAGAGAACTTCAATTTTCTCATATAGAATGTGCGTTTGAAGACCAAGAGATGACTATTTTTGAAAATGTACGACTGGAATGACTGGCTCGGTTATCGAGTCAGTCATTCAAGTAGTAAATTCTCGAAAATTGTTTTCTCTTGGTCTGCAAATGGATGTTTCTCAAGACCACTGCAGAAGCTGTTTTGGCTGATATGAGTGTTAAAGTGTAAAGTAGGGAGATGACATATATGAAGACGCTGGCTGGTAATACAATGATTTATATACGAAACATGGAAATCTAAGATTCAATGGTGACAGAAAACTTGACCATTTAGTTAGAAATGAACAAAATTATGTCTAAAATACACAACTTTCGTCCAAAACAAGATGAATATCTTTCACTGATTTGATCGATTAATCGCATTCAGACAGCCCGAAAACCTATATATTGTTATTTTGACTGTCAAAATCGATCAGCTAACACAACTGGGCCAGTACTGGTTCTTTTAGCTATTCACTTACTATGGATAGACATGGATGATCATTAGCCATTAATTATATTAGCCAAGCTTCGACACACTCCTTTCAGAGCTTCCAGAGAAGAAAACATTGTTTTTTGAAAACTAGGTAATCCAAGATGGCCACCAGGCAAATTACCTATCGTGTTCACTTGTACAAACTTGGATTACTTCTGGCCTTATACGATGCTTCTTTTGTTTCTTATTAATCGGTCAATCGGTTCTGGAGGGGAGAATGGCGAATTTTTTTTTTTAATAATAGCGCCCAATACAATATAGCCACCAATCAAAATTGAGCAATCAGCCTCGATCAACCTGATTCGAATGGGTCAAATTCGTAATTAACTTCCATCCAAATCTATATATGGCTATTTTCATTGTGAAAATCATTCAACTAAAACAAGTGCAATTTAGACTGGCCATGTCCGGTTATATTAACTGTCTTTGAAGACACTTAATTGACTCTCAGCTCCTAGCTATGCTTGCCAAATTTTGGGCCGATCCCCGTAGCGCTTCCGGAGAACTTATATTTGTAAGAACTAACTCATCCAAGATGGCCGTCAGACAAATTAACCAATCATGTTCGCTTGAGCAATTCTTGTTCAACCTTCTTCAACCTTTGCACGGGATGAAGATTAGTAAGCTTTCAAATTAGTTGAGCCACTGCTTTCGGAGAAGTTGTTTAAATGGGATTCTAAAGATAGCGCAAAATCCAAAATGGCTGATGTCAAGAACGACCAATTGGTTTCCTTTAAACGATCTTAGATCTCTAAGCTTATGCCCTAAGAATAGTTTCTGCCAAATTTAATTGAAATTTGTCCAGCAGTTCTTGAGGAGCCGTTTGAAGGAAGACGTTGACGATAACAGCCAGATAGACAGCACACAACAAGAGAGACAAACAACAACAGATAGAACGGTCGTCATGGCATAAGCTCACTTGGCCTTTCAGTATATACAATTTCAATATCTGATTATGTCAGTTCGCAAACGAGGAATACACATTTTATTACATACTCAGTATTTGCAACAGTTGCGAATTTTGGTAACAAATTATTGGTTGGTAGCTGTGATATGGGATGAGGTGACTGATTGGAACTAAGGATTATAGCTTCTAATGCCCTGACAAACGATCAGTAACATACGGCTTCTAATTCACAGTGAAATTAAGCCAAATCTGTGTCTGTAGCCATAGTCCTGTTGGTAAATAACATCTATTTGGGCACTTGAACCATTTGTCAATTGTGTACTGACGATTACCATATTGTTCAATGGTATTTTCCCCTTTGGGGTCCATTATGTCAAGGACACCAATACCCTTGCATTCGCCATTCAAATCTTTGTTTTTAATCATCGCGTCGTTGGTAAATGGCATCTATTTCATGTTATGCTTGCCGCAGTAATCAATGGTTCTTTCTTCGATAATATTAGGCATCTACATATTTTTCGTATTTCTCGAACAAAAAACGTTCATACTTCCGTCCAAATTGTTTTCCAGGGTCTCTTAACCCAGTGGTCATTGATATCAGTTACGCTTTCCTCATTGGCCATCGCTCCTTGTCCCATTGTCAACAGTATAAACGGCACTTGATTTATTCGTCATTAGTGTCAGGGGTGATTGCCTCATTGGTCAATAACGGCCCCTTGCCACATTGGTCCATGACAAAAAAAAAAAATAAAATAAAATAAATGTATTTACCATGGCATTGCCATCACAGGACCGTGTATGAGCTGGATGAATGACGGGCGGTGTCTATTAACTGTCTCGATTTTGCAAGCCACCAGACAATAATTTGAAAACAATTTGACTGAAAGCTGTTGGTGGCTAACAGTCAAATTGTTTTCACCTATTTAGCAGGTCCAGAGATATAACCCCTGGAATATGTCGTCTGCAAAAACTCAGTAGTCAGACAGCTAAAGCGTTCCCTGAAAACTGTTGTACCAGTTTACCTAGTATCACTTTTAAAATGAGCATCAACCAGTACACGAAATGGGCACAGGTAGTATATGACGGAAAGAGGTTATTCTCGTGGATAGTTTACTGCTTTGTTGGATGGATATATATATGGATGGATGCAAGGATATATTGGCTTAAGGAGAGCGAACGTAATGCTAAGCGTTGCTAACTGTATTTGGAGATAACTTTCACATAACGGCCTACCATTAAGAAACTGTAACCATCCCAGACAGTGTCCCATCCTGGAGGACATTCCGGTACAATGTTGGTTTGGCTATGCACTGCTATAACAGGGGCCGGTGCATCGCAGACTGAACAGCGACTGATGTGAGATAGTGCTCCAAGGCCGGTGACAGGGATCATGGGAATCGGTTTACCAGTTGAGAGCCAGTAGCTTACTGAACTGCGCGTAGCGTGATGACAAACAGATCGTATGTCGCAGAACATGAAGGGAATTGGTTCAAACTTAAGGAGGCACGATCCTGATTGACCTGAACAGAATAAAAGAATTGCTTATGTTAGATGAAGATGAAAATCTTCCCGATGTGACATCGAATCTGGTGTATGATGATGGTAGTTGCCGCGTTTAATACGCAGAGTTTGCTCAATATCATTATCCATGTCTACCGAATAAAACCCGAGGATGGAATATTTGCACCAATGCACTAAGTGAGATAACCATCCGTTTCCATGGACAGCCACATTCAATAATGACCATTACTGTCATTAATGGATTGTTCCGCTCTTATTCAAGTAGTGCATGTCATAATGAAATACGTGATAATCAAAATGTCGCAAGCCTGTCACGAAACTCGAACTATCCATCACGAAAATGTCCTAATTATATGTATCTGGTGAATATACAATTTAGTAAACATTCTGTTGAATATTTTAAAAGTAATTTGACTGCGAGCTGCCTGCTATTACCTTCAAAATACTCAACAACGTACATGTATAGTTACCTTGAAATTTAGATTCTAGAATGTCAGGTTTCAAAGTTTCAAAACACGTAAAAGTGGGCGGAGATTAGCTAGAAATTGGTGTGGCATAGAGTGAAATGGATCCATCCATCTTACCATTACTTTGTTACCTCTCACGATGGACATTACACATCTGTGGTAAATCTCGTGATTTGATTAAATGGCCTTAGTCATATGAAGACCTGTTAATGTAGGAATCCGGTTTTAGCCATGCCCCGCCAATCTCTAGCTAAGCTCCACCTACACTTCGCCCGTGTTTGGATCGATCGATCCCTGAACTCTCTTGACTATCAATTTCCAGAAGACTATACAGGTAAGGTGATGAATATTTCAAAACTAATTTGACTGGGTGCTGTTGCTGCCTATGGCAGCAACAGCGCCCAGTTAAATTAGTTTCAAAATATTCACCAGCATGGTTATTAAATAGTAAAGATATACAATTCGTACAACAACGCATAGTTCGTCATCAATTAAGCGTTACGACGAACTTAGCCACGTTATTCATGGCGTAATTGACAAGTCACTTAGTTGATTATGACGTCATATGATTGATGGATAAACTGGAATCCTCAATGGACACCTGTGTTATTGGTCAATAATTGGTAAACTCTATCATTTGTGCGACAACATCCAGCATTCCCAGGATCTAAATATTAATCATTAATAGATATCAGATGCAAATCTTATTCCAGGAAATATATTGTATGCAATCTACTAAGGATTTTGCTTTGGAAATGTATTACTCTACCAAAATCTAACAGTACAATAACAATTAATTGCTAGGCAACAGGCAGTCATTAGGCCTAATCATAATATAACAAACAGGACGGATTGTTATATCATATTTTAGAAACATATTGGTAGCATTATATTCTGTACACAACACGTTATGGAAAACATGAACCGTATACAGTAATATGCCTAAGTTATCACAGACTGGTGATACACTCCAGTTTGTTGTGCCCAGTACAGCATCACTTGGTTTTCCCTGTAGCGAACACGCCAGACTCGCCAGTCGTCATTACTTTTTCTTTTATGACATTCTTTCAACGTGTTTTGTGGAGTCTTTGTTTTATGATTGCTATTACCTCTTCATGAGAACCGTTGTTGTCTGCTTAAGGAAGTTTGCTGTCCATTTTGACCAATATACCAGCAGTTTTATTGTCGTTAATTTCATAGTGTGAGGGTATGAGTGAACTGGAACATTTTGCGGGTATCCATTACAGCGGGCTAAGGTCTGAATACCTGGATCCGTGAAGAAATTGAATGCCACATTCATTTCAGTTTCAGCCTTTACCATGTGTTGAATGTTAGAAGCAGCTGTTGTCCTGCCTGCTTCTGCTTCAGTTTGGTAATTGGTAGAGAAGATCATGTTGCTATGGATATATGTTTTTCTTCCATGTCTTTATATCTTATGAATAGAATCAGTGCCACCATTCTTGGTAACATCTGTGGTGGAACGATCCCTGAAGGTAAGCGTACATGTACAGTCGAAGCATCGCCCATTTCCATAGGATTTATTATTATTTGGTTCTAGCCTTGCTGGTTTGGCCACCTTTCTTCAGTATTCCCATATTCCTTCAATGAGTTCGAAGCCACGATCTTCCTTCCGTGGAGACATTGATGAGGCTCGTCAGATTAGTTGTCCAGCACATGTTCGTAATATTGTATCTGCTCTGGTCTTCGCCTGCTCATCATATTCATTCTCACATTCATTGGATGGTCTGTTTTGGGGTAACACGTCATAGTCTGTTGCATAAGCGTTCCTTCTTGTCCATCTTTTCTGTGTATGTAGCATGCTCACCCGACAGTAAGACATTTTCATATGCCTTCACTTCTCTGTAACATTTTTGTTGCAGTAGTGCATAGCACCGATGCTAATTAACTCACTGGTTCATGAAAATGTTGAAATGTGTCGACATTGTTGGACTGCAATGTTGTATAATAACTTGTAAATGCTTAATGCAAGCAGTATAGCGGTTTCAGTATTGACATTGGGCTGAAGTGTTTTGTTTAAGGGAACTTCTTGTAGCATTTGTTTCCCACATGGTACACAGACTCGGGGTAAAATTAGAGTTTTACGTTGTTCGTCTTTCGAGTGTATGTATATTCAGAAGGCTGATTAATTCATTAACCCTATAATGACCAAAAATTGTTCCCCCCCAAAATCGAAATATTTGCTTACAAAATGCCCATTTGCAGGCCAAGAGAAGACCATTTTTGAAAATTTACCAGTGGTAAATTAAAAAATAAATACTCATTCCAGAAGACCACTCCAGAGACCAGTTTTGGCCATCTTCGCCATGAAAGGGTTAATGTAAGATACGTTTTTGCCGATTACACTTAAGTTACATCGGACTACCTTCATATCTCATGCTCAGACTAACATAGTATTTATCAATGATGAATGGTGGACATAATTACACACACGTTAACGCCTATAAATAAAGGCATATGCAAGACAGGACTCACCCGCAAGGCTTTTTTCCAATTCCGGTCATAAAAACTAATGGAATTATTGTTTGTGAGGTACCATGGACAATTGTAATTATGGTAAAATCATATTTATCATATAAACAAGCCTTCTAGCCCGTTCGATATGAGCACACGTGCCATATTCAACGGAGTATTTTCATTGGCTGTTGGGTTAGGGTTAGAACACACTGCTAACCCATTTAAATCAACCAATTAAAACATCGATTGATGTGAGCGTGAGGCGTAGGGATTACTACGCGGTACTGTTTTACTACGATTTGTCATTCATGAAATGTCATCGCAAAAATGTCATCGTTTGACCAGTCGGCAGCGAAGTAGCGATTGATGGCCGTGCTCTGCGATAGTCTTAGAAGAAAAGTGTAGTTTACGGCTGACATTGCCAGATTTTGTGTTTGTCACTATATTTTGCTGCGCATTCAGTATCTGTTATCGAGTAGTGGTGCGTCACAGCGGCGGCATCGATTTCACGAAAACCAACAATGAGAAATCAGATAAAAGTCACATCAGCAACTATTGGCAAATATTTAAAAATTATTATTTATATGATAAATAAAATCTCAAACTCGGTCACTTCATATTACTATTATGAACCTCGTTTAAAATTATCAATTTTGCACTCGCTAAAGCTCGTGCAAATTGATAATTTTCAACTCGGTCCATAATAGTGATATGAAAAGTGACGTCGTTCCAGATTCTCTATATACATACCAAGATCCTGTACTTGCGCTCTCATACCATCCTTTGACTGGACAAAACTATAGCCAGTCCACAGTGGGGCATGGCCTCGTGGACACAATGGGACTTCTGTTGACTGGGAATGCCGGGTGTATATAAAGCTGGAGGATGCAAGATGCCCTGTAAAATTAAACCAAAACAATATATGATAAATGGAAGAATCCAGTTTTGGCTACGCCCTGCCCATCTCTAGCTAAGCTCCAACCACGGTTTCTCCGTGTTGAGATCAATCGATCCCTGCACTCTCTGAATCTCAATTTCCAGAAAACTATACAGGTAACCAGTTGAATATTTTGAAACTAATTTGACTGGGTGCTTATGCTTCCTATGGTAGCAACAGCGCCCAGTCAAATTAGTTTCAACGTATTCAACTGAATGTTTTATTAATAGTAAAGACATACAATTCGTATAGCTTGACAGACTACTAAGTGTTTATGACGGACTAACTCGCATTATTCATGACGTAGCAGATTATGATATCAGCCTACGCGTGACCTAGTTGAATATGACATCAGTTCTGAAGCTCATCGATGTGACAAGTATGAATCAAAGTCTAACAGTAAGCAAGTGTTAATCAGGAAATGCAATGGGGGTAAAACAATGGACCTTTCCGGTTTTCGCTATGCCCCGCCTATCTCTAGATAGGCTTCACCCACACCTCGCTCGTGTTGGGATCGATTGATCTCTCAACACCCGTACTATAAATTTTCAAAAAAACTACACAGGTAAGCTGTTGAATATTTTGAAACTTATTTGACTGGGTGCTGTTGCTGCCTCAGCATGTTTATTAAATAGCAAAGAATTACAAAGACATACAATTTCATACAACGTGTCGGACCATTTGAGATTTGCTGCTGGTCTATATGGAACTCTTTGTGACGTAATGATTATGACGTCATCATCCACGCGATGAGCTCATTATGACGTAATACGAGGTCTGATGACGGATGGATACTCTGGAAAGGTGAATTACTAAAGGTGGCGAGCGTTCCCCATTTAACCCTGCAAGGAAGTCGAAGATGTAGCGCATGATATTATAATATATTTAGAATTCAGCACATTTTATCAGATTAGGATGTGCTGGGTATAGAATACACCAGCCACACCTGACCAGTTGCATGCTAGGCCATCACTAACGCAAGGAATCAGTGACAAGGTGACTATTATTACATATATCAAACTGAAGAGTGCATTTGTTTATTTTAAATCTACCGATAATGAGACTGTTTGATGAGGAATCCATAACCTAGGGCTCTATATAGATAGGACCAGAAATCTTTTTTATAATAAACAACTAAAAGAAGATTACCTCTTGCGCCTTTCGGCCCCGTATATCCTGATCCACCCTTTACACCTGGCAGACCACGATAACCGGTTGCACCTTGTCGACCAGTATCACCTGGTTCGCCTGTAAAATGAGAGTACAACACATATGTTCGTGTCGGGACCCTACCTGTTTTATTTTATTTTATGTTAATGACTTTACACCTTCTCATATTAAAACCTGTCTATAGCGGACACTGTATGATCCATAAAAAAGAAATGCGACATGATGTGATGTGTTGACCAATTAATACAACTCATTTGCAATAATAAATACCTCTGGGCCAAATGATGACGCTTCCATACGATTGGCACTTATGACCATCCATCTAAAAGATATGTCCAGCCCAAAGCAGCTATTTGGAGCCAGAACAAGGGCTCATTATAGATAGTTTTGACAGCAAGTGCGTGTAACTACGTACACTCAAGCTCATAAATAAGGTAACATGTCGCCAAAACAAAGACAGAAACATCTTAGTACAATGGACCTTTCGATTATTAGCTATGCCTCGCCCATCAATAGCTAAGCTTCACCCACACCTCGCCGTGTTGGGATTGATCGATCCCCTAGCTATCAATTTCCTGAAAACTATACAGAGAAGCTGTTGAATATTTTGTAACTAATTTGACTGGGTGCTGTTGCTGCCTACACATTAATTGTACAGTATATCCTGTTAAACAACATAGCCAACTATTTAAATACTCATTTATTATCCAACGTAAGCAATGGTTTATGTAATGCGCAATAACAATATTTTAGTTATGTATGTGTTGCTATGTACGTGTTTCAAACCTTTCTCTCCAAGGTTTCCCACAATTCCGCGCTTTCCTGGCATACCAATACCGATACGTCCTTTCTGTCCTTCAATGCCTTGTAAACCCAGCCCTGGTGATCCTCTTTGCCCTTTGCTGCCAGTACCAATATGGCCTTTATCTCCCGGAGGACCAGGCTTCCCAGTTGAGCCTGGCTCGCCAGTTTCACCTTTCTCCCCTTCCAATTGTTCACCTTCATCACCTTTCTCTCCTGTAGTGTAAAGTATTAATAAATGTATCCATTTCTAGCCATGCCCCGCCCATTTATATATATGCCCCACCCACCCACTTTGAACGCGCAATTGAATAGATTTCAACATTTTGAACGCTGCATTCCCAGAATTCAAGGTAACTAGGCAAGTAAGCTGTTGAATATTTTGAAACTAATATTACATGGAGCTGAAGATGCATGCCAAATTAGTTTCAAAATAGTCAACATAGCCAACAGACTTGAATTGTAGATTTATCAAAGACATACAATTGACTCACTTACTGTCGGACCTCACCACCTTTCTAATAACGGATCTACAACACGTGATTGTGTCATCAGCTAACATGCGAAGCACTTTGATCATGACATCAGATACTTGCGTGAGAGATCTGATCCCTCCATTGAAGTTAGTTGCATTCTACGATTCGTTTCGATATCTTATTTGTTGCAGCACATTGACTATAGCTATGCACTACACGACGATCCGATAGCTTAGAAACTTGTTCACATATAATAGTAAACGATAACGCTACAAGCTTCACAGTTCATGAAAACATACCGGCTTTAGCAAAAATATTCTTGAAAACCAGCTTTCATGCTTCGAGGAGTGCATAGTGGCAGCTGAGAGATATAAGTAGTAATGCTCACCCTTGATGCCTGGGTATCCTGTCATAGCTTCACCTGGCGGACCATCTAATCCTTGAGGACCCCTCTGGCCTAGCTTTCCAGCTGGACCAATCTCTCCAGCCAATCCTTGATCTCCAACCAGACCTGGAGGTCCCGCTATGCTTTTACCTTTAAAACCTACCAAGACAAAATCAGTGCCAGGATAATTTTAGCATTGCTCTAGTTAAACAGACACTATGCCTCAAGTATGTCTCTATGCTGTTATATTAACCTATTAGAAGAGTTCAAGTTATTTTGTCACAAGCTTGGCCGATTTCTGCCCAACGCCGACTGACTCAAAGGACCTTTCCAGTTTATCCATCCACCATATGACGTCATAATATATTACGTGACGTGTAGGATGCCGTCATAATATATGACGTCATGAATGATGTGGATAAGTTCGTCGCGAATGATTGGTGACGGACTAAGCGTTCTTATATGAATTGTATGTCTACTTTTTAACAAAGATGCTGTTGAATATTTGGATACTAATTTGACTGGGCGCTGTTACTGGGGCGCTGTTATATGCAGCAACAGCACCCAGTCAAATTAGGTTCAAAGTATTCAATAGCCTACCTGTATAGTTTTCTGGGAATTGATCGATCGGTCCCACCACGGGCGAAGTGTGAGTGGAAAATAGCTAAAGATGGGCGGGACATAGCTAAAACAGGATTCATCCGAAAACAGGATTCATCCGTTGCACGGATCAACCCGCCGACACATGAGATGGGGGCTATATAGGGGTTAATTATAAGTAGTGTTATAGATCATGGTGGAACTGAGAAAACAAGTTTGGTTAATAAATTCTGCATACAGTACCAGTAGGTCGATAATACGGTATAAGAGGAGTACCAGGAGTCTGTTTCTGAAGATGTGTCTGGAAAAGTGGAACGATTATGTCACCACAGACGAGCCTATGATTTATCAATGTGGAACTTTGGAAGCTATAGAAAAGTGAGAGTCTGTTATGCTACGTCTAGGGAAGTTGACAGTTAATAAATCTGAACAGTCGAAATCATGCTCTTAAAAAGAATATACGGCACTTTTCATTGAAAACATGATCAATGAAACCATTTCTTCTTGGCCTACGAGCTGCAAGATGATATATTAAGTCCATGGGTCTACTATACAACTATTCTGTTGTAACATAGTGTTGACCAGATTTTATTTATCTGCGGGTATCAGCCCTACAGTTATCAACCTTGGAAGAAAGGTTACCAGTAGATTCCTGAAGATGTGTGGTAAATTTATTGTGAAAAAGCTCACGCCGACCAGATTAAAATGATTATTTTGAAAAATATATGACAGAAAGAACTAAATTGTCATAAACTCCTGTTTAGTTCTACTGGAAAGATCTTGACCAAACTGCGGTGAAAGGTTGCCCGTGGGGTTCCAGCTAGGCCAGTGTTGGCATCAAAAGATCAAATATCAAGGTCACAGTGACACCCGCAGCAACCGACATTCTATCGATCTTGATTTTTTAATTTGTGACTAGATTGATTGCAAATCCCTACGTTCACCGCTTTGAACTTTTGGCACACTCTACTCTACTCATCATTGGCTGGAAAATGGTATGCGACATGGCAACCGTTGGAAAATATTTATTTTTTACCCCCGATTTTCCACCCCAGGACCGTACCCCTGGGGTCATACAAAATTCCAAAAGTGTCATGCACATCTCTGGCCATATGTGCAATCACCCCCAAAGTTTCTATCTGAAATTGTCTAGGAGGAGTTGCATTACAATCGAATGGTGCCCACTTTTGACCCTTTGACCCCGCCCCTACCCTCAGTCTGATCCAAGATCAAAATCGTTCCTTGTACTGTAGACTATTAATCGTTGGCTAGAAAATGATATGCGACATGACAACCTTTGGACAAATTTTTGACCCCACATTTCCCATCCCAGGGCCTTTGCCCCTGGGAGTCATCCCAAAATTGCAAGTGCCATGCACATCCATGTCCATATATGCAATTATCCCCAAAGTTTCAAGTTTCTATCTGAAATGGTCTAGGAGGAGTTGCATTACAATCGATAATTACTGGCCAATTTTGACCTTTTGACCCCTGGGCCCAGTCAGGGGGTGGGGTGGGTGGGGGTGGGGAGGGGAGGTGGGGTTGTCAGAACAAACTTCCGAAAGTGTCACGCACATCCTTGCCCATTGGTATAATCATCCCCAAGGTTTCAAGTTTCTATCTTAAACGGTCTAGAAGGAGATGCGTTACAATCGATAAGTGCACAGATGGCCGCCACACACACGGGTCGCAACACATAATCCACACATTTTCTTGGAAAAGCGTGGGGATAATGACATCTCGCATGTCTGTAGTGCTATTCGGTGTCCTGGTGAATTCCATGTAAAATCGCATCACAAAAACTATAATCCGGCTTATGCTATTGTTTAAACACACACTTACCTTTGGAACCTGTGGATCCAGGTGTGCCAACACCCGGTTCTCCTGGTATGCCCATCTCCCCAGGTGAACCCGCCTCACCTGGTCTCCCACTTGGCCCAATCTCACCTATTTTCCCAGGAGGACCAATGACACCATTTATTCCTGTTGAGAGAAAATTTAGCCAAACAATAAAACACTGACCTGTATTCTATAATTATACCCTACCCAATCTCCACCTTCCACCCATATCCCCATCCACCCCGCCCGCACATATGCCTTAACCCTTTAACCATCAAATTTGTTCAAGGAAATTTCATAGAAAAAGGTCCATTGCAGATAAGGAGAAGATTATGTTTTAAAATTTACCAGTGAAATAAATGGCTCGATTACCGAGACAGTCATTCCAGTGGAAATTATTCAAAAATTAACATATCATCTTTCATATATCCCCTTTGGAGCTAATCACTATTGCCTCATTTATATTGATTACAAACAAGTCTATCGGGGTGGGGGGCGTGTTTCATACTAGAAATCGGGTATTTATCACTGATAATAATGATTTGTGCTGTCATTATGTCGGTGACCATTTAGCCAGTTGGTACAGACAGAATTCCACGACATTTAGTATTTTAAGCATATGTACCGCAATGCTGTTCTCTAAGGATGGGGCGACACGGTATCACTATATACCGATAGTAGTTTACATATCTGACCTAATTAATACTCGGCAGTTAATATCATTTATATACTTTAATCTTTGACTTACCAGAATCCCAATTGCAAGCTAGGCTATACAGGTAAGTTGTTGACTATTTTGAAACTAATTTCACCTGGGGTTGTTGCTGTGGAACAATGCTGTGGAAGCAACAGCATCTAGTCAAATTAGTTTCAAAATATTCAACAGAATTGTTATTAAATTGTAAATCCATCAAAGTCACCATGGCGGAGTCATAATACGTCATATTTGTGACATCAGCTGTCTTGTTGACGTATTGGACTAGTTTATCCATCAAGGATATGACGTCCTAACTAACTACGTGACGTGTAGGGTGACGTCATGATCAAATATGTCATGAATGCCGTAGATATGTTCGTCACGGACGCTTAATTGATGACGAACTAAGCGTTATTGTACGAATTGTATGTCATAGGCAGCAACAGCGCCCAGTCAAATTAGTTTTATAATATTCAACAGTTTACCTGTATAGTTTTCTGGAAGTGTGGGTGGAGCTTAGCTAGAGATGGGCGGGGCATAGCTAAAACTGGAATCCTCAATTGTTTATAACGTTAGATACTTAAGCGACAGATCGTTTCCGTCTATTGTCCTTGAGCTATACGTGAATGTCGCAGCACACTCATGCCGCATATATTGAAGCGCTGTGACCACAAAAACACAGAACTTAGCATCATCATGAAAATGAGTTCCCATATTTATCCTTGATGGAACCGCTCAAGAGATATTAGAGTTCATTCCAATGGATAAAATACTTTCACTCGAAGATCGAACAATGAACTTGATTAAAGTCATTTAAGCATGCAGTCCATACCAAAAGGGTCGGCACTTGAGAAAGCTTTCCACCAGGCTGGAATAACCATCTCGTAAGTTCAAGTTCACTTTATTACACTCAGGCATATGGGGCATTACAGTTGACAATATATTTCATGACGGTAGATGTTATATACATGATATGTACATACATGACATACATACATTATATGCATTATTCATTTATCACTAAAATGCAATTCGTACACGCGAAAGTAGCACAAGGAGAGAGGTCGACATATTCAACAGCTATTAGATTGTAACTCAAATCGTACACTTGAAAATGGCACAAAGAGATGGTAACTTAAGTATTTTTCAGCCAAATTAGGTTCAAATATTCGAAAGTCATTAAATCGCTCATTTATAAATGATATACAGTTCGTACACTTGAAAAAGGGACAACGAGAAACTGAATTAAACATATTCACAAGTCAAATTACTTTCAGAATATTCAACAGTTATTAAATTGCATGCATCCTCTTAATTTTCCCTTGTCCAAGTCCACCGTTATGGATTTCAGGATTTTAATTTTTAATGATCCCAACTTTTGAACTGTTCTTAAGTTTTGCGTTGTGTACTTGTCACCACGAACTCGCGTGTTTGGGTACATTCTACTCCGTGAAATGCTAGGCGTACGTTCTATTATTACGTTTAAAATTAGATCAAGAAAATAATGGACCTTTCCAGTTTATCCATCCATCATATGATGTCACAATTAACTATGTGATGTTTAGGATGACGTCATGAATGACGCAGGTAAGTACGGTACGAACGCATAATTGGTGACGGACTATGCGCTGTTGTACGAATTGTATGTCTTTTACTATTTAATAAATATGCCATAGGCAGCAACAGCACCCAATCAGATTAGTTTCAAAATATTCAACAGCTTACCTGCATAGCTTTCTGAAAATTGATAGTCAGGGAGTTCAGGGATCCATCGATCCCAACACAAGCGAGGTGTGGGTAGAGCTTAGCTAGAGATGGGCGGGACATAGCTAAAACTGGAAAGGTCAATTGAGTAGGCCGAACGCCCTCTGGCCACCAATCACGTGATTGCTAGTATTATTGATTACGAATGACACGATTGGCTATGAGATGGCGCCAGCTTGGTTATTTGTCCATGGAATAGTAATCCAGTCTGGAACCATCGACAATAACATGTGTAGCACATATTCGTTGCTGCGTAATCGGTACATCATACTAAAAATATGTTTGATCTTACCTGGTTGACCCTGTGACCCGGACTCTCCATGACTGCCTGTTTTTCCAGGTTCACCTGGGGTGCCCACTTCACCCAGAGTTCCATCTTGACCACGATCGCCAGCCTCACCTTTCCGACCTGTATCCCCAGTGTCGCCTTTGATACCTGGATCACCTTGAATCACCTTTGCTTCTTCATTAATAATAATAATAATAATAATAATAATAATAATAATAATAATAATAATAATAATAATAATAATAATATCAAATATTGCATACCTTGTATTTTTCGGATTTTTTAGATTTTCAAATGTTTTTCGAATTACCCGCAAAGTTGTGGAGTCCTATAGTGTACGGCCACACCCTTTTGTATGTTAAAATTTGCGCTGAAACGGACCGGTACTTTCCACGATACATCCAGAATTTGATCATATCTGGACCTGTGTTTATCTGGATCATGTTCTTTCACGGTAAGATCCATTTTGTGTTAAACTTTGCGCTAAAGCAGACCACTATTTCTGAGATATAGGCCCTATATAGATTCAGAAATTGAACTGAACCTATTATCCTGATCCGTGTAAATGCAATACCAACTTCTCCTTACGGGTAAATAATTCTCTTTACGGGTAAATATAAGACCTAAATAAGCAAACATTAGACGTTTAAGTTTTCTTATTACACTCAGGCCAGCCTTGCGATGCCATATGAGGGAAATCTTTTAATTAATATAATATGGCGGTAGTTAGTGCAGCAGCAGCAGCAGCAGCAGCAGCAGCCGCCGCCGCCGCCGCAGCAGCAGCAGCAGCAGCAGTAGTAGTAGTAGTAGTAGTAGTAGTGGTAGTAGTAGTGGTAGTAGTAGCAGTAGTAGTAGTACATTGGCTGGCATGAGGAGCTACCCTGCTGGCCCGGGTTACTGGGCCTGTACTGGCCAATACTGGGCTATTTTGGTCCGGTATTTGGCCCAGAACCGGCCGAGTAACTCTCGCCCGTATGGAAGTTCATGCATAGAGGACGTGTGTTCATTTGAAAACCAGTAGGGCCAACGAAATTATATCAACACTCTGAAAAAGACGACTATATAAAAACGAAACCGAATAAGATGTAGGCCTCTATATAGTCATAGTCATATAATTTACTCGCATACTCACCTTGTCCATTCTGCCCTTTATCACCCTTTCGTCCAGATAGACCAATACGTCCTGCTGAACCTTGACGTCCAAGACCCGGGCTACCTTTCGACCCAGAGTCACCTTTCACTCCCGGAAAGCCTAGCAACCCTGTTTCACCAGGAACGGCTATGCATGACAAATACATCATTTTAGCAAACAAATCACTAGCAACAGCAACATTAAGAACAACAATGTTAGCAACTACAACAACATTAGCAGCAGCAGCAGTAGCAGTAGCAGTAGCAGCAGCAGCAGCAGCAGCAGCAGCAGCAGCAGCAGCAGAAGCGACAACGACAGGAAAGAAGTAGTGGGTATAATCAGCAACATCAGCAACTGCAGCAATAGTCCTGCAGAAATGTGAAAGTATTGTGCACTTTGGGAGAAAAGTATGAAATTTGGTCTGTCTGTCTGTCTGTCTGTCTGTCTGTCTGCCTGCCTGCCTGCCTGCCTGTCATGCTGTCTGTCTGTCTGTCTGTTTACCTGCCTGCCCGCCTGTCTGTCTGTGGCAGCAACAGCGTCCAGTCAAATTAGTTTCAGAATATTCAATATGATATTTATTAAATAGTAAATACATACAATTCGTCCAACAATGCGTAGTCCATCTTCAACTATACGTTCGTAACGTGCTTATATACGCCATTCATGACGTCATTGATTGTGATGGCATTATGTGTGTCACGTAGTTGATTATGACGCAATACGATGGATGGATAAAGTGGAAAAGCTCATTGTCCCAAGATTTATCCGGCGCTATCAATGCCACTGATACCCAGACAACATTTACTGTCTCGTAACTGATAAGGCATAATGGCATTATTTGATGCTGTGAGGGATAAATTTCCAACAACCACAGCCTGAACTGTGAAACCCCACTGCCTATCTACATATAGCACCATCAGTGACTGGTTAGCTGAAAGCGGATGGTCAAAATACTTAGCAATGTCGGAAATATCTTCCGCAAGAATGGCTGACTCCTTTCTCAACGCATCCCACTTGGCGAAAAAAAGTGATGACCATTAGATTACAGTAAGAAGTTTTCACATCCTAATTTTCAAAGCATATGAAAAAATACACCAAGCGACTACTACCAGAGCCTACCATCAGATAAAATACCAGAAGAATTTGATGTCTGGCGTAAAAGACGCATAGAAGAAATCCCGCAATTTAACTATTGGTCTACAACGATGGAATTGAAAGGTGCATAGTCACACAAAAATGTTTGAAAAAAAATGGTTAAAATTGTATACTTTTAGAGGCTTAAATTGTGTACCTCAACGTAATGAAACGAAATACAGCTTAGCATACGATGATTTCATTCAATACGATTAATTAATATAATTTTTTATTGTGAAGTTGAATTAGGGACACGTGCCCCTAATTCAACTTCACAACTAAAATAATTATATTGATCTTTACGGAATGAAATCATCATATGTTAAGATGTATTTCGTTTCATTACATCTAGGCACACAATTTAAGTCTCTAAACGTATAAACATTTTACAATTTTATTTTCAAGCGTTTTAGTGTGAATATGCAGCTTTAAATATTGTGAGCTTTGTGAGATCACTTTGAGAGGCAACATCAAGCTCTACATGGAAGCAGCCCTTGATCAGTTTCTGCACTGGGTTCTGAACCACCCACCATTGAACCTTGAGACTACAATTAATTACGATTAAGTTTAGTTTATTCTAATGAGAACACTACAGTGTTATAGAGAAGCTATGTACAATATTTCTAATAAATAATTAAGAATATATTCTAAGTATCGTTATTAAAATTGCTATGATCATATTTCTCGTCATTGTACCCGTATTGTGATCACCAATATTAGCATTTAAAAAAAATTATAGTATTATTTCTAGACTGCTGGTAGTGTTGCTACAGGTTCATTTGATAGTAATCTTCTAGTGTTCTGGTTACGCAGCGTGGATAGCAGCAACACTCCTCCAGTCAAGCCAGTCGCTAATGGACACCATGTGGTCTATGAGAGGCAATCCCATAAACATCATAATTTTAGACTTACATCCTGACTGAGCCCATCCACGTCCCCCGTCCGATAGCCGCAGGCAATTCATGCTGAAAATCGCTTGCTTTTTGTATGGCATGCGCTACGCGCCAAAGGGCAAAAATCCCCAGCAAGAACCGTTAGCAACCGTCAAGCGAGAATGATGGATGTGTCCAGTCTGGATGTTCGAATTTTGTTGCCAGGGCTGGCGGTCCTACAAGGTGTACTCAGGGGTTTTCTGTCACTAGTCCTGGAGGACCTCCTACTCTCATCCAAGGCTGGATGCCATTACTATGGGGCCGGAATGCCTGATGTGGATGGTAGTAGTAGTAGTAGTAGTAGTAGTAGTAGTAGTAGTAGTAGTAGTAGTAGTAGTAGTAGTAGTAGTAGTAGTAGTAGTAGTAGTAGTATTTGTGGCTGCGGCTGCAGCCAGAGCTTCTGTGTGAACGAAGTGTTTCATCATGTTATCTTGTAACCACTTAATAACTAAATTGATCAGAAAGTCAAAATATTTGCTTATTGAACGGCCATTTGCAGGCCTAGAAAAGAGCACTTATGAAAACTCACCGCTGGAATGACTGGCTCGGTTATCAGATCAGACATTCCAGTATTTTCAGTGGTAAATCCCCATCAGTCCTCTCCCGACCTACAAACGGACATTCCTTAAGGCCAATGCATAGGCCGTTTTTGGTCGGATTCGTACATAAAGGGTTAAATAGTTCCTGGTTCGTGCCAGTTACCTTGGTATATACGAAGATGCATGCTTCATTGGTTGGACGTTTATGGTACACTTATGTTGTACCATGTCTACAGTCCAATACATTAAGTATTGAGGGCACTCGCTGTGCATGAGTCGGGGAGTTCTAAGAGGTAATGGGGGCTCGTATCGTAGGCTCTTTTCTCCTTGCAATGCAAGTTCTCGCAGGTGGTCACTCGTGCGTATACTTCACGTAGCATCACCCGTTGGTGTTCATAGGTTTTTTCTGAATCGCTGTATAATGGCGTCCACAAATTTACACAGTACACATCTGAAGTATTTGTCAAGGTAAAGTTTCCTCTCATTGCTTAAGGCCGGACATTCAAACAGGTAATGGAACTCATCACCCAGACTGTTTTTCCGGCATATTGTACAGGGTCGTGCATGCCTCGGCAAGATCCCGTCACTTCCTCCCTGTTCTATCCGTAATTTATGGTTAACTAGTTCTAAATTTACACAGTAGCTTCCACAATGTTACCGGGAGAGAGGTAAGATAATGTTCTAGTTTTAGATCATCTTTGAAAATTCTATATGAAATGCATATGCTACTTTCGGAAATCCCCCCCCCCCACCCCAGGTTTGAAGATACTGGTTACAAAGTCATTGCTTTACGGTAGCATTTAGCCATTCTATATTGCAAGCAGTTTGGCTTAGCCATAGGTTGGTTAAGCTAACGTCATCTAGGGTTTTCTAATATGTAGAATCCATAGCCATCTGAACTCATTTTCTTTATATAGGTGGAGAAGTAATTTGTATAACTTGACGGAGATTTTGGATGCTTTGCTGTTAACCAGTGTTCCCCAGAAGCAGACCATCTTTATTTTTAAGTGGAGTGACTATTGTCCAATCTCACCATAGATCATCGCTGAATGTTTTTTACCCCTATTATTATTTTACAGAATCGTTTATGTAATTTTTCTGCCATGACCACATTTTCGACTCCCCATGTTTCACCCATGACGAACTTCTTCAAATAGCTGCAAGCAAACTAAATATTGAGAATCTCTTTATGAATGAATCAACAACAGAGTTCACCCACATATACCTATCTACAAAGCATGAAACTTAAGAAAATGACGATCCACTCCATGGCGGCGAACCATGGAGGAAAAGTAAAATCCTGGGCTGACTGCTTTGCAGTACTGCTGACATTGCTACACGCTGTATCATGGGGGAACATAGCATTCCAGTCCTTCTGGAAGCTAAGGATTCGTAGATCAAAGATGCCCTTGGTAAAGAGACTATGTTTATACAATGCAACCGGCGTATCCTTGATGCTGTATAACTGTAACAGCTGGGCAGCTCCAAAGGCAGCTCTAGACAAACTTGACGCCTGCAAACACCTATGCACCATCACTGGACACTGATGGCCATAGAGCATAATTTCCAACGATGCACTAAACAAGATGTGTAATACGCCGCCGTTGTCTGTAAAGGTCGACCAGCAAAGATGGTCCATGTTAGGCCATGTGCTAAGGATGCCAGAAGAGACACCAGCACATACAGTCTTGGAATTCGCCCTACTCGGAGCCAGCAAATACAGAACCAGGAGAGGACGTCATTGCATAAATCTGCTAAGCATTCTACGAGGTGATCTCAAGAAAGCAGGATTAGGTACACTCAAGTCAAGAATGGACCTGGGGAAGCTAAGGATTTTGGCTGAGGACAAGACACACTGGGGAAAAGCGAAGGACTGGTTGCAGCTGTAGGATGTTTCTACTACTACAGCCGCAGAATACAGTAATCATACATACATATTTCACATCCATATAGTAGAATAAACGAAATCAAGGATTTCCTTTTTCACGAGAGGGTTGATACTTACCTCCCTAATACTTTTGATATTGCTAAATATCGGCGTTCACTCAATAAACACTCAGAATAAAAACAGTTAGGTGCCCCTACTGGGCAGGTAGACAGAGGGTAGTCCGGCGGATGCCAGCCCCACCACCGCGCATGCGCCGACTACTACTTCCTCTGACTAATTTATTGGCTGACCCACATGCAACTATTAAGAGCCTGAAGACCGAGCCTCTGTGGGGTGGAGAGGCCGGGTCCGTATCTAAGGAGGTAAGTATCAACTCTCTCGTGAAAAAAGAAATCCTTGATTTCGTTTATTTCACTTCAAGAGTATACTTACCTCCCTAATACTTTTGATATTGCCAGAATTCGACAGGGAATTCGGCGGGAGGGAGGCGAGGTCAAAAGACCAGCTCTTCCCTATACGCTTTTCCGCGTTTAAGGCACTTAAACGTCTGAAACTGTGTGAAACACAATCAGGATTTGAATAACATCGGCTAACACCAACCGATGGATGAGAGATGAGCGAATGTCATATGCGTTCTCCCCCCCCCCCCAGCCCCCTTTCCGGGAGGAAGACTTGAATGACCTCAATGTCCCATATGCTCTCTACATACCAGTGCCATGTACTATAGGACAGAGACGAAAAGGCTCCATTTTCGTATACTCTCACTGATGAACCACATCATCGACAAGGCGAGAGGATTCGAGGTGTCACGGAGATAATGGTCTGTAAAACTTGACTCACAGTGCCACTGAGCAACGGACATAATGTCATCCACAGGGACCCCATTAAATAGGGCAGTGGAAGTCACCACGCCGCGGACACTGTGAGCCTTGGCTATGTCAACCTGCTTACCAGTGGCGGATTTATGACAAAATTGGATACACTCTACAATCCACCTGGAAATGGTGTCCTTAGACGCCCTGCCATTGGGTTCAATATATGACAACCATAACGCTGACTGGTCGGTCCGCCACTCCGAAGTACGCTGTTTGTACCGAAGCACCGCCCGAACGGGACACCATGCTTTAGAATTAGGATCATATCTAGTTAAAGCAGGCAAAAAAATAGGTTGACCTGGATATTTCAAAGACTGATTCTTAGCTAAGAAATTAACCCTAGGTAGCAACTTAAGGCCTTCCCTGTAACCACAAAACGGTCCTCCTCTGCTGATAAAGCATGAATTTCACTCCTACGCCTAGCCGAGGCCGCAGCAATTAAAAATACAGTTTTAAGAGTTAACAGTTTCATAGAAATGGAACTAAGTGGTTCAAAAGGCTTATCACCTAGTACCTGAAGCACTAGTGATAAACTCCAAGACGGAATCACCGGGGGATTCCTTGGTCTCAGATTGCCCATGCATTTAATTAACACATTTAATGTACTTACTTCATCACTTCCCCTCTTAGCCAAGCAAGGCATAACAGTCATTAAAGCTGACTTATAATCAGCAATAGAGTTAGGCTTGAGGCTATAGGCATCATACAGGTGACAGAGGAAATCAGCTACTACCTGAATAGATGAATGCATTGGATCAATACATCTTTTTGAGCACCACTCTGCAAATCTGTTGATTTTATAATTATATGCTCTGGAGGTTGACCCCCTCCTGGCTTTGGCCATAAACATGGCTGCTTGCTCAGAAAAGCCCTCCTTAATTCTAGATTCCTTGACAACATCCACGCAGTCAATTGGAACATTGACGGATTGTTGTGAAGGGCCTTGCCCTGGAAGATAATGTCGTCCATCAGAGGCAGAGGAACCGGATTGCAGACCAGAAGGTCCAGCAGATCCGTATACCATGATCGGCTTGGCCAATCTGGGGCGATCAGAAGCACTTGGCACTCCTCATGTCTGATTTTCTGAAGAATTTTTGGAATCAGGATTGCCGGAGGGAATGCGTATGCATACATTCCCGCCCAGCTGATAGCTAACGCATCTGTTGCGAAAGCGCTTGGATCTGGAATCGGAGAGACGTACGTCGTCATCTTCGCATTCCTCTTTGTTGCGAACAAATCGATGTTGGGCTTCCCCCAATGGTCGAACAGACGATCCGCCACACATTGATTTAGTTGCCATTCCGTCGGTAAAACACTCATCCTTCGGCTCAATGAGTCTGCTAGCAGATTCAACCTTCCCGGAATATAAACTGCTTTCAAGGTAATCCTGTGATCCAGGCACCAGCAAAGCAGTTTCCATGTCATCATACAGAGACTGGGCGACTTCGTTCCGTCCTGGCGGTTTATGTAAGTCACTACTGTTGAGTTGTCTGAACGAATAAGAACAATCTTGCCCTGAACTTTCTGTAAGAAATTTTCCAGGCCCAGGACTACTGCTCTTAATTCCAGTAGATTTATATGTTCCTTCGACTGTTCCAGATCCCACAGCCCTGATATCGTGGATTCTTCCAGGCAAGCTCCCCACCCCTCCATCGAGGCATCTGTGTACACAGTTACCTGAGGGTGAGGAGGGGTCAGCATCACCCCCACCAGGAGATTCTCTGTCTCCAACCACCATTGCAGGTGGTGAATCAGAGGCGCCAACACTGACACATTCGAGTCCAGTGAACCTGTACTCTGGGTCCATTGAGTCATGAGAAATAACTGGATCGGCCGCCTGCGTAAGGCGGCCTGAGGAATGACTGGTTCCAACGAAACCATCAACCCCAGCATTCCCAAGTAAACCCGTGCCAGGACATGACGACTGTCGCACACTGACTGAATTACTGAGATGAGTCTCTGAACTCTCTCCTGAGTAGGATAAACATATCCTGTCTCCAGATCGAAGAACATCCCCAGGTAAACAAACTTCTGGGATGGAGTCAGCTATGATTTTTGAAAATTTATCATCCAGCCCAAATCCGTGAGAGTTTTCAAAACAACCTCCAGATTGGTCGATAAACTTTCCTGGGTGTGTGCCTTTAACAGCCAGTCGTCTATGTACGTGTGGACTGCTATGCTTCTCCTGCGGAGGTATGCTGTAATCGCAAGAACCACACGGGTGAAAACCCGAGGAGCGGTGGAAATTCCGAAGGGTAACACCCTGAATTCCCACTGTCTGCCCTGGAATGCAAATCTCAGGAAGTGACGGCAACTCCTCGCTATGGGAATGTGGAAATAAGCATCCTTCAAATCTATTGAAGCTGTCCACATTCCCCTCTCTAACCCCGCCAACACCGAGCGCACAGTCTCCATCTTGAAACTGGGCGTCTCTATGAACTTGTTCAACGGCTTGAGGTTGAGAATTGGTCTCCACCCTCCGGTGTTTTTTGTTACTAAGAACATGGTTGAAAAGAAGCCCGGACACTTCTGTGCCGGCTGAATAGCTCCTTTCAGTATGAGGGAATTTATCTCCTCCTCGATACACAACCTTTGATCTGGATCTCTCGGATTTGGAGTCCGGATTGGCACTAGAGACAGTCGCGATGGCGGGCCTGTCAACCAATCGGGATGATACCCGACTGAAAGTCATCGCAAGACTAAACGGTCCTGAGTCAACCGTTCCCACTCTTGCATGTGGTCGGCCAGCCGGCCTCCCACCAGTCCACCTAGGGAGAGAGGTGGACATAAGGAGCGCAAGTGTGGCACTGTCTCCTTCGCCAGAAACACCGGAGTGGTTCTCACCGTGGTAACAGGCCCATCAGGCACGATTACCATGACCAGGTCCTCGCGCGCCATGCCCAGCACCGCGCGCACCTCAGTGCGTGGGTGGCTGCCTGGCTGACTGTGCCCGAGGAGCCTGCGCCCCACCCCCCTCACTGCCGGCCGAATTGCACGCGGCCTAGGCCGACGCTGCGATGGTGGGTGGCCTCTGACCTGGCCACCTCCACCTCGAGCCTGCAGGGGACGATACGCAGGGGGTGCGGCGCGAACGCGCTCCCGATGGAGCACTTCAAACTGCTCGCGCAGCGCCCTCTGGTTATTGACCCGAGTAACCGTCTCCTGGAGGTGCCTACATCCCTCACCTCCAAAGAGACCAGGACCTGTCATAGGCGTACGCAGTAGCCTATTATACAGGTCCTGGGACGGGCACAGATTGTCCAAGGCAAACGGACACTCCTGGTCACTGCCCGAGTCATACAATCCAGAGCCAGGTTGATACCATCCTGGATGGCTCTCTGGACTGTGAACGGGCTCGGCTGGCACGATGCGGATGCCGTTACTACCCCCTGTAACAGCTGGGAGACGTGGGACAGAGCAGCAATCGGAGCTCTCCCACTCTCCTCCGCATCACGCAATGCGGCATTGGCCAAATGCAATGCGTTCGAACACAAGACTCCCGTGTCAGAACGGGAGCCTGGCCGCACATCTTCACCCAAAGCCGCGTGGTCATCCACGCTCGGCTTGGGTACCACACCGTACCACTGGTAATCCAGGGACACGATGCGGCAACGCCTGGCCACCTCACGAAGGGCCTTCGCGAGACGCCCATTCGCCTTGATGGACGTCTCCGCCGCCTCGAACATGTCAACGACATGCTCAGCCAGCGGCAGAGATGGCATTGCGTTAGCAGTAGCCTTACCAGCTAACCACAGCCTGTGATCACACTGGCTAGCCGACTGCTCCACGGGCAGATCTGGTCTAACACTTACCAGTCACTGGCAAGCATCCGACCAATCCTCTTCCGTGGCTAGCTGCGAGCGCTCTACAAGACGGGGAGGCCTTCGTCTTCCTCCTGAGTGCAAGCAGCAGTGCTTGATGGCGGATAAGCTGATACCCCTGGCAAGCCAGGGAAAGCATGCGGGCCCGAAAGAACAGGCATGCTAACCTGACTGGCTTGACCAGGAGCAGGCGCCGTGGTAGAGCGCGGGGCAGATACCGCCCCACCACGGCCCCGGCCAGCACCAGCGATACACTCGGCAAGCCGAGGTATGCGGTATAGCTGGCCATCAGCATCGGCCAGGGCCACCTTCTGGGCCGTGAACTCTACTCCTGCGTGAGTAGAGCCATGGAATATGTCACCTGTTTTCCCCGCGAGGGGTGCACAGACGTCATAATCCATGGTCACGTCCCCAGACGCCGACCCCAATAGGTAATCCTCTTCCTCCTGGCCAGAAAGATTAGACTCCGTGTCAGCAAAGAGAGCTAACCCGGACTGGCCAGGAAAGGTGCCATAGGAGGTACTGGCACCCGCGGCGTGCGGATACCCCTGGACTGATAAGCAGCCCGCGGGTTCCAGCGACAGCCATCCACGACCCCTCGGCGCGGAACCAAGCCTGCTGCCAGGGTCGTGGAATGCCCCCACTGATGGGGCCACCTCTGAATCTTCGAACAACGGAACCGGCCTACAGAAAGGTGATTCAGAGGTGGGGATTACCTGCTCTGAAGCAGACGCCGAGGACGACAAAGGATTTGGTCCAGGAAGCATGCCACGAAGCAACTCTGGAACCAAATCCTTTATCGTCCTCTTCATCTCTCCCAACATCTCACTCCGGAAGGCCTCCATGTCCACCGCGGACGAGGCCTTCCTCTTACCTTTCTTACCTACACCCTCTCTCTTCGACTTCCTCTTCTCCTCCACTACCTTGTCCTTCGCCTGCAAACACAGAAACTCAGACATTAACTCGCCCACCCCCCCCCCCCCTCCCCCATTGCTTGCATACCTCACAATTGAGCAATGGCCCACAGGGACTACAACTAAAGCACAGGTGAGGCACGAACCTATCCTTAAGGAAGCGTCCACAGGACGAACAACCAGGTCTCTGAAACAGGACAAAGGACGAGGACAATGAGTAATTTTGTTAAGGTTAGAAACACAAAACCAAACTAAAAGAGAGGGCAATGATCATAAAGATCAATAATCATCTGAAAACCAGCGTTGGATAAAACTTTAATTGTTAATAAAGAGGAAGGCTGATTATGATGTCATGATCCCATGACAGTAATTCAATCGATCCGAACCAACAACCAGGCGAGCGGACGAATTGTATACATAACCAGAACATCTCACGAATGGTTATCCAGACCACACAACCATCAGATACACAACGATAACAATGGCAATTACAGTTAATTTTGTTAAATAATTAACCTCACCTCATATCATTACTTAGATACCTGACACCTTGTATAGACAAACCATCCAACGTGATGAACTGGAGCACTCCACCAACTGTACACCTCTCAACTCTCTCTACCTCAGGGGAAGGAATTGGATCAAGAGGGCAAAGTGAGAAGACCTTTATACTAGGCCTCCGACTCACTGGACATAGAATTTTTGGTTAGATAACCTAACAGTATTAGTAGGAAATGGAACCTTGGTGGAGAGAAACAAACACTCAGATGCTGTGATGTCCATTACATATCCTAACAGATACCTGTGGACATAAACAGTCCCGGAAACACATTACACCGGTGAAAACTCGCTAGAATATATTAGAAATCACCTGATATAAGGATCCTGCGCCGTCCTCCGGCGAAGCCACTCTGTCCGACATGATCCAGGCGATAATCCCTCCAATATATAGGCTTAAAAAGCGGTCTTAGAATAATTTTTCAAGCGAAAGTGAAAAAACAACAAAAACATGTGTTCTCTCTGCCAATAAATTAGCAAAGAGGAAGTAGTAGTCGGCGCATGCGCGGTGGTGGGGCTGGCATCCGCCGGACTACCCTCTATCTGCCCAGTAGGGGCACCTAACTGTTTTTATTCTGAGTATTTATTGAGTGAACGCCAATATTTAGCAATATCAAAAGTATTAGGGAGGTAAGTATACTCTTGAAGTGAAATTGGCAGCACCATTGATTTGAAAAGATCTAATTGGACATCAATGGGTAGATGAAGTGATCTTGCTCTTGATAATAAGCCGATCATGGCTCTAATGGCTTTGGTATGCAGGTGTTTTATAGCTCTAGAGAATCGCCCGTTGCACGTAAATTTAATTCCTAAATAGCAATAGTCTTCCACAATCTCCACTTTTTTGTCACCTAGTTTAAAGATGGGCAGCTTTCTGACTTTGCCTCGAGAGAAGACTATGGCTTTTGTTTTGGATACATTTACGTATAATTCCCATGTTTGGCAGTACTCATTTAATGTGTTTAGTGCTTTTTGCATCTCTTGCGGGGACTCTGCCATTGTTATCGTATCGTCAGCGTATAAAAGAACAAATAGTTTTAAAAACAGTTGCAAGTTATCATCTAAAAGCACGTGTTCGGCGGCGTGTTTAATTTCAAACAGGCCGTCGTATGATGTCGAGATCGTTTGTTCAATGTCGTTTAGAAATGGTGCGAATAGTAAAGGGGATAAATTATCCCCCTGTCGGACGCCAATATTGCATTTGAAAAATTCAGAGACGGAGCCATTCGCTACACACTTAACGAAAGATTTGGTCTCTTTATATAAGTTAAAAATTAATAAAAAGATTTTGTCATTTATATTATTTAACAGTAATTTCGTCCACAGGTTCGTTCTATTTATCGAATCGAATGCTTTCTTGTAGACCACTAAAGTGCAGTGTAGTCTTTTATGCTTTGATAAGTATATATCTATTAAGGCTTTTAGGGCAAAAATGTAGTCGTGTGTGGAGTAGCCAACTGGGAAGCCCACTTGTTCCTCTCCAATCAGTTCTATACTTTCTGTATATTTTGTCAGTCTATTGTTGACCACAGTAGTAAAGAGCTTACAGAAGGAGCTGAATAATGTGATACCCCTATAATTATCAGGGTCGGCCTTTGACCCTTTGGTCTTATAAAATGGAAGTATGATGCCTTTGTCCCATTCTTTTGGTATGTGTCCAGACTCTAAGATTACGTTAAAAAGTTTGGTGTATGCCACTATTAGAGAATCGTTTGCATGTTTCAAAAACTCGTTAATTACTTGATCGGTGCCGAATGCTTTATTATTTTTTAGTTTGTTGATTGCAGCAATTACTTCATCCGCAGAAAAAGGGCAATTTAGAGCATCATTTGAGTAGCAGCATAACCAAAGCCATTGTGATCGATTGCCTCTGTGGCTTCGTTTAGCTTTCGGAAATGGTCTAAAAGACTCTCTTCTGGGATCTGTGGGCAATCTGTATCTGTTTCCTCTTTCCGTATATTTATCGCTTTCCAAAATGACTTAGGTTCACGGCCTTTCACATTTCATAATTTGTTTGTAAACCTTTTAATATACAATGTGTATTGATTGTGCAATTTTATTTATATGTTTTGCATGCAGTTTGCAATTGCTCTTTGTTATTATCGCGTGTATTATTTAAATATTGTCGTTTAAGTTTGTAGAATTCTTTTCTCTTTTTTACAGGCATCGTTGAACCAGGTTTTTTTTATGTTTACGTGGGCTTTCTTTTTTAATGCGCTCTTTTATGCACCCGGACAATCTCCCTGCATTTGTTAGTAGGGCGCTTATTTGTGCAGTAATATTATTTATTGTTTGTTCCGTTATGCATTTCGTTCTGTTAACTGCGGCGTGCTGATAACAATGTACATTAATTACGTCATATATACTTAGTTTCATTTCGGTTAAGCATATGATATTATATTGTGTGATGTGCTCTTCCAAATTGGGGGTTTTAAGTTTAGATAGTATGCCACAAACGTTTAGCAAGAGGCAGTTTAGGTCCATTTTGGTTTGGGAATTCCTATTTCCTGAAGTGGCAGTGTCGGTGGCATGCCGAATAATTGGTTCGGGCGCGTTCTTGGTTATAGGGGCAGTCCCAGAAGGGGAAATATTAGTCATGCAGTTAGAATTGAGATTAGATGATGGTACTGTGGCGTTTATGATGAAACATTCGTTTGTTCTTGCTGCAACTACAGATGTAGTAGTAGGAGCGACGGCCGAGGTATCAGCAGCAGTTGCTCCAGCGGTGGCAATAACCGCGGTAACAGCCAAGGTAGTAGCAGCAGGAGCAGCAGCAGCAGCAGCAGCAGTAATAGGAACAGAAGTGACAGTGGCTGTAGCAGTAGCTTCTGTAGCAGCAGCGGTAGTATTACTAGCAATAGTCGTAGTAGAGGTAGTAGTAGTAGTAGTAGTAGTAGTAGTAGTAGTAGTAGTAGTAGTAGTAGTAGTAGTAGTAGTAGTAGTAGTAGTAGGAGGAGGAGGAAGAGGAGGAGGAGGAGCGTATACAGCAGCATGTATAACAGTATCAGCAGAAGTAGCTACGGTGTCTTTTAATTGATTGATTCTTAGGTCAGGAATAGTTCATTGTTTCTTGGTGGAAAAGAGGGTAGTTTAGATAGTTTGGATAATAGTTTTGTTGAAATTGGAATGGATTTTGTGGTTGGTTTTGGTGGTATGATTGTGGTGGTGCTTGTTGCTGTTGGTGTTGATGTTGGGACTGCTATTGTTGTTGTTGTTGTTGTTGAGGTTGTGGTTGTTGGGGTTGCAGGAGTGGTGCTGTTGTTGTTGTTGCTGCTGCTGCTGTTGTTGTTGTTGTTGTTGTTGTTGTTGTTGCGGCGGTGGTGGTGGTGGTGGTGATGATGATCTTCAGATATCACATTGTTCCCTTCAACATGTTTCTCCCACCACGGTGGCTGCTGGTCAAAATGTTCTAGAGTTCGCATTCTCTGTTATTGTTGGTGTTGTTGTTGTTGTTGGTGGTGGTGGTGTTGGTGGTGGTGTTGTTGTCGTTGTTGTTGTTGATGATGTTGCTGTAACGGCACCGTGATGTTGGAGAACAGTTTGAGAGTGATAAATTTGTCATCAAGAAAACTCATCGGCCATTCTCAGCCATAGCTATACAACAAGGTCCTGAACAAAATAACTGCATAGTAATTGACAAGGGTGGAGTTATTGTACTTACTGAAAACGCCTCACACTTAATGAGTTGAATGTTTGCAGGACCAGAAGCGGCAACAGTACTAGGAGATTTAGGCTTTAATTAGGTGGTAAATCGGTGGCCATGTTGGATTTTTAACAATTTTGGATTAATTTTGCGTAGATCAATTAGCTTAAAGTCTGAAAGGATGATGTTAAGCTAAAAGGGCATAGTATGTAATCAATAGACCCAAATGAATAATAAAAATATATGTAAGAATACCGCGTTTTTCTTCAATGGCGGCCATTCTGAATTTTGGCGCCCATCTTTAGAGGGAATTGGCTTGACCCCTAGACCAGATATGTTCGGCATCATATAGCATAATTAGTGTAATGTCCAAAAGAATGACGTACATCTAAAATGGCAGAATATATAACAATAAACCCAAATGAATAATCTGAATATGTAAAAATACTGAGTTTTGCTTCAATTAGCGGCCATTTCGAAATTTTGATGAAATTAACATGGACCCAAACTAGCTTTATTCGGCACATCAAGAGCTACATGTATGCACATTTTCATGCTTTTCACCCAAAATACACAAGAGGTTTGATAATCTGCCCCATTCTGCGCATGACCTATAAGAATGGCAGCGTCAATGGAGGAATCCAGTTTTAGCTATGCCCCGCCCATCTCTGGCTAAACTCCACTCACGCGTTGCCCGTTTTGTAATCAATCTATCCATGCATTCTCTGAATCCAATTTGTAGAAAACTATACAGGTAGGACGTTTAATATTTTGAAACTAACTTGACTTATGGCAGCAACAGCGCCCAGTCTAATTAGTTTCAACATATTCCACATAATCTTTATTTAATAGTAAAGACACACAATTCGTACAACTGCGCCCAGTCTAATTAGTTTCAACATATTCCACATAATCGTTATTTAATAGTAAAGACACACAATTCGTACAACTTGTCGGACTATTAAGAGATAGTGACGGACTATATCGCGTCATTTATGACGTAATTGTTTATGACATCAGCCTACTTGTGACGTAGTTGATTATGATGCTATATGATTGACTGAGAAACTGGATTCCTCAATCTATTTTGAGGGTCTACGAAAATCGGTTATTTTTGTCCGCTAAGACGTAAAAAAAAGTTCATATAAGAAAAAGTTGGAAGGAAATGGATCTTTGGAACTTTAACCTACACAATAGAAGTGTAATTTCACCAAACCTATGTTAGTTAGTGAAATATTGCCACTTTTATATATGCATTTATTTGTGGCAAGCTTTGGTGTCCGCTGTTTTGAAGTTTACGCAAATTTCGTGGAACCGAGCTCGGGTGTTCGGTGCCTCGGTCTACTATAGATGACTAGCTAGCTAACTATTTCGTTTGTGTCTAGTTAACTATAGTTAATTATAGTTAGCCAACCCAACTTGGCCTTAGTGATACAAAAGTAGTAACGCTTGGCCGTGGGGCGGGGAGGGTCATCTGATAACAAACTAGTTCCAGACCACGTCTCTGAAAATGAATGTGTTTAATGTTTAACATACGCGTCCCTGGTTCTCCCCGGTATCCTCTCGCGCCAGTCTCTCCTTTCTTTCCATCGGCTCCATATGGTCCAGACTCGCCTTTGTGACCTGGTATAAGTCTACCTTTAGGACCTGGATCACCGCGTATGCCCTTTTCCCCCAACACACCCTGTTTTCCAACAAGTCCAGGCATTCCAGAATGTCCTATAGGACCCTGAGAATATAGCATAAGACACGTAATATCATGGATTTAGTCATGTCATAGCCCGTATTGAAAAACATGTATTGCATTTGCGTTGGTCCGTTCGTCCGTAGAACCATCCGCCAGCCCATACATATTTGTGTTGCCATCTTTTACACAACAAAAATCGTCCCTCATGTCGTATGTTTTGTGGGTCAATCTGTTTACCCGTCTGTCCCTATATCCGTCCACCCACCAAACAATCCTTTCATCAATTCACCCATCCATCTGCCCGTACGTAGTTCATTCGTTCGTTGGATTGTTTGTTAGTTCATTCGTCCCACCGTGCATATAGGGCTCTTTCTCAAATGTGTGATCCCTGACACTCACTTGCATACTCAGCATCGAATGCATGTCCTGGATAACGATTCAAGACGAGTTGTCGATAAATAATATAATATTAAATGTCACGTGAAATGTAGGTGAACGTTAAGCGCATTAAGACTAAATATTTGAACCAAGCTAATATACTGCAAGCTCTATATAACAAACACTTGCTGCTGGGCATGAAGCTGGTGGTTCCTTAAGATTCGTGGCCAACAGATCGATAAACTGGATTTCTCCATTATCTGCCATAGGGCCACAGCAGACTCAGATTACTTTTTTTTCTTTTTTTTTTAAAACATATTTTATTGTACTGATATTACAACGGGATTGGGCACAAGTTCTATCAACTTTGCTAGGCCCTCTCCCTACAAAATCATTAAGACGGCAACATGCGTAAAAAAGTTAAATACAAACGTATATACAGTAAAGAAATTATGATGAATATGAAAGTAGAGAGAGAGAGAGAGAGAGAGAGAGAGAGAGAGAGAGAGAGAGAGAGAGAGAAAGAGAGAGAGAGAGAGGAGCGAGAGAGGGTTAGGAGAGATATTTAATATCACTTATCACTTAGTACGTATATGTTAAAAGCGTTTGGTTTGTTTTATGTAATTCTGTACACTTTTTAGCAAAACATCGTTCATTTGTGGAGATAAATCCGGATTTCCATTCAGAATGAAGACTAGCAGCATATTGGGCATAAATCCTACTATGGCCCTAAATAAATCTCTTCTCTCCCTCTCCCATCTTCGACATTCTAAGAAATAATGATAAGATGTTTCTGGCGTTTGCCATTCCAGGCAGTTTCTTTCTTCGAGTAAATGGTGTCGAAATAAATCAGTATTCAGTTGGCTACAATTGTTTCTGAGCTTGCAAAGTAAGATATTTTCGCGCCTTCTACCTGAGGAATAGTATATGGAAATTTGTTCTGAAACATTTCGATCAGATTTTGTAAGATTGCTTTTGAAAATCGAAACAGACGGCGCTGACTTTATTGCTGTTTCTAGATTGTTCCACAATTGGATGGTACTAGGTAGAAAAGATTTTTTAAACACTTCAAGGTGATGCCTTGGTGGCACAAAATTCTCTACATTTCGAAGATTATATCTTGAAGCATTACCCACCCGTTCAGGAATCAAATCACGTATGTAGTCAGGCCACTCGTTGTGGATAATTTTATAGAACAAAATAAGTTTTTTGTGCTTTCGGCGCTCCCGTAGAGGTTTCACTATAAAGATTTGCCAAAGGTGTGTATTTTGGCAGACCAGTTATAATCCGCATAGCTTCATTCTGAATGATCTCAAGTTTATCAGCATCCTGGTCCGAACATCCGTCCCAAACTTCACACCCATATTCGAGTACTGGGCGGAGGTAAGCAACATAAATTTTGAATAATGTTTTTCTACTTAAAATATATTTCATCTGCCGCATGGTGGCCAATATTTTGGCAGTCTTTTTGGATATTTGGTCTATATGAGTTGTCCACTTTAAATCGTTCGAAATTGTTACGCCAAGATACTTACTAGACTGCACTGATGATATTTGTATGTTATTTAGAAAAATATTCGGAAATGAAAAGTTAAGTGTATTCGAAATAGTTAGATTTACAGTTTTTGTAGCATTAAACTTGACTAGCCATTGTTTCGACCAGTCAGAAATTGGTTTACATCTTTGTTTAGATTTCTTTCAATTTCAATTGACGTGGCACTAGAACAGCATAAAGCTGTGTCATCAGCATAAGAATGTAAGACACTATCGATGTTATGTGAAATGTCATTTATAAAAATTAGGAATAAGAGTGGACCGAGCACTTAACCTTGTGGAACTCCAGCTTCTATTTGTTTCAAAGAAGATTTGTCTTGGTTGATTAAGGCACACTGCTGTCGTGAAGATAAATAGTTACTAAACCAGATAAGAAATCTTCCTCCTAGTCCAAGCTCTTGTAACTTAAACATCAATCCCTTGTGCCATACTCTGTCAAATGCTTTCGAGATGTCACAAAGTACAACACATGTGGATTTGTGTTCATCGAGTGCATTTGAGAGAATATGACACAATTCAATTAACTGGAAGACAGTCGAATAGCCAGGCCGAAAACCGGACTGGTATTTGTAGAGGAGATTTTGGCTATGGAGGTGATTATATACGTGCTTGAATATTATTTTTTCCATAACTTTACCTACAGTACTTAAGAGTGAAATTGGTCGGTAGTTCTCAGGTAATTCCCGGTCACCTTTTTTAAACAAAGCAAACACAGTAGCCGTTTTCCAAGCATTTGGAAATATTCCGGTCTCAAATGATTTGTTGAAGAGCAATGCTAATGGAGATGCTATTGAATGTGATGTTGCCGTTAGCATTTTATGGCTTATTTCATCCTTTCCAGAGGCCTTATTTAGCGCAAGTACTTGTATTACGTCTATTACTTCTGATTCCTGAATAATAATATCAGACAGAATAAAATTAGTTTTGATTTCAAGTGTGGGTAGGTGGGGATACCTGTATCATCGACAATGGAAAAATATGAAAATAACTATTTAAGTATGTTGCCTTTTCTAAGTCAGTATTAGCATATTTTTCATATCCATTATCTTCAAATAGTAGTGGCGGGATAGTTGAGGTGGAGTTTCCGCTAATAAGCTGTTTCACTAATTTCCAGTATGGACGGGGATTCTGAGTAGACAGCTCCTCTAACATTATATCTGCAGATCCTATAAAATCCTGTTTTGCCTTCTTTTTCATAGTATTAACTTTGTTTCGTTGCCTTTTAAATTTGAGCCAGTCTGTTTGCAGTTGACTCCTCCTGGCCCCTTTCCTAAGTCTATCTCCTACCCTAATTTCACGCCTTAGTGCCCCGTCGAACCATGGTTTATCATCAGTCCTAATTGCTACCACTCTATTAGGGATACACTCATTTACCATATCCATAAAAGGTGTGTTGATTGTCTCACACATCTCATTTACATCATCACAGGTTAAAAATAGAGCTATTAAGAACTTCCCTGTTCAGCTTCACAAAATCCGCCTTCTTATATATCCACATTTTTCTTTTACATGTTTTCTTAATTTTTGTATGTATCTTTATAGCAGCATATGTAGCTGAGTGATCACTATATTCATTGTATTCCTGTAGCACACCGAACTCTACTACTTCTAGATTTCCATAAGTCAATATAGCATCAAGTAGTTTAGCACTCGTGGGCGTTACACGCGTTGGCTCGTTTATTATTTATTGTGCTCATATTATAAAAAGTAATAATATCTTTAAGACTATGTAAATTCATATCTAGTAAATCATCGTTAAAGTCGCCTAAGATTATTAAGGGTATAGGTGTGTCTACAGCCCTCCCAACTGCATTTGATAGGTTTAACCAAGATTGTCGTGGAGCATTAGGTGGTCGATAAAAAAGACCAATGATATATGTTGTGTTTCCGTATTTAATTTCTATAAAAATTTGTTCAATATCTTCAATTTCGAGATCATACCGCCTTTTATACTTTATCATATTTGAAACATATATTACAAGACCTCCACCAACGGCCTCGGGTGCTCGGTCCTTTCTAATTGGTTAATAAAAATTTTCAAGATTAAGGTCTTCGTTCGACACTGAGTTATTTAGTTTAGTTTCAGTAAAACAAATTACGTCATAATCGCAAATAAGGTCTTCAATTCGACAGAGTTTGTTTCTTAGACCATTTATATTTAAGTGAAATATACTTATGTCCGGACCAGGATTACTTTCAACATCTCCACATATTAACAGCCATATTTTACAGTAATTTGTATAAGCTAAGAAAATGTGTACTAAATATACAGCAATAACTAATACAGCTATATGCTTCAAATGTAGCTTAATCTTGTTGTTTTCAACATTAACTTCTATTTTGCAAATTATACAACATTGAGCGTAGGTTAATAATAAGAAAATTGTTGTACAGATAAAGCGCAATACTGATTTTAGCATTTTTGCGTGAACTAAATTCTGAGTAAAATGCATATGTGGAAAATATGATTTCATATAATATAAGCCTATGGCGACCCGGTGTTGTTCAAGGTTATTACCCATCAAGTACCAAATCGAATTAGATAACAATTATAAGAAGTCACCATGGCTTTATATATGATGAGCAGTAGCATTACACGTGTAAGTATTATACGAATAATGTCTCTCCAAGATCTCATAGTCATAATGGGTTGAAGAGTATCGTGGCAGAACCAGAATAGAAAGTTGAAGATATAGGCATTAGCATAGTAGCAGAGGCGAGTTAAAGAAAAGAGAGAAACAGGTTTAGGAGAGTATAAACATATATACAAAGAGCAAAAGTAACTTAGAAAAATATATATACATAATGAGCACCAGAACGCAGAAATTGATGCGTACTGTATTGTATGTGGACATCGAAATCCCTATATGTGTTAAACAAAGTGAATTTTTACACGGTCATAAGCCAACGTTTTCCGATATGCGAAAATACATTACAAATTAATGTAATATATGCCATGTTAGTTGCTTGTGGTCAGCTCATACAGATGCACGTATACATTTGGACACACTCACTCCAAAAACTCACTGGCACTCAGGCACGCACAGATTCTCGCACGCTTTTAACGCACTCACTCATACTCGCACATGAAGCCACATACTTGAGTACGGATCCCCTACAACCAAGCGCTAAACAGCTTCTCACTGCGAAAAGCGAAAGTATGAGGAGTTTGGTTTGCACTTGGTTACTAAACCAGACAGTAGAGTATGGTACCCGACTAAATGATGTTACTGTTTATCAACAAAACGGGGAATAACTCCTTACAGTTAAACATTGCCGTCTTAAATATGTTATCTCCCTTGACACATTAGGGCAAAAGTGTATTATCCATTAAAAAATTTAGTGGAAATTAAAAGCGGCAAGTTGACGTCAAAACCCACTGACGTAAGAAGTACGCATAAGATGCATAATCTTTAAATTTTTGATTATATTTTCATTTAACTTGAATTCTTTGGAAATCTGTTAATTTTTATATGATATCTAATTATATAAGAATAGTAAACCATTGTGTTATGCCGCGGTTTGTCTGCGGCTATATAAAGGACATTTGTAAATAGATACTTTTTGGAGCGTGTGTCCTGGTGACACCTCTGAACATTGATCGCTGACCTCGGCAGATCTGTCCAGAATCGTTGTCCCTAATAGAACACGTTTCGTATACATCGGGAGTTCCCGCTGCCGTTCGTCGCACGGTCGAGCTCCTCCGAAATTGGCCGAGTGTGGTCCTTCAATGAATCGCCTCGGCCGTAGGTATAATCGCCAGTCCTGGCTTCCATGTCTGAATTCAATTCCCCGGGAAGTTGGGGTTCGCTCTCGGCTCAACATTACGACGCTCCAATACGGCACTGCATGTGGCAGTCTGCCAGATCTTTTTTGTAGTTTTATATTTATCACGAATACAATTAGTCCCGGTTAAGAATATATATTATATTCTGAACCCAATTTCATCTGGTCCTACTTAGTAGGATAATAAATTTCTAGGTTGGCTATATATGCCTATCATAGTTCCTTGATTTCTTGCCAGGAAAACCAAATTTTGTAGGCTGATGGACAAATGTATGAATAAATTTACAATGATACAATGAAAGGACATCTGACAGCAAGCATCAGGCCTCTAACGTCAGGAATAACAGTTTCACATCAGTCAACTAGTATTGAAGCAGAATTGGAAATACATGTAGGTTTAGCTTCAAAGTTGAAGCGCATATAGGTTGACTTTCCCAAAGTTTGTCCAATCTATGTTTAAAAGAATTAATTGAAGGTGCGCTGATGACATATTTAGAGAGTTTATTCCAATGATCAGTGCACCGCAATGGGAAGGAGTACTTTCTTATGTCTAGTCTGGGTCTAACTTTCATGAGTTTTAAGCTATGGCCTCTTGTATTAGTATTTGTGTTTGAAGTTCAATGAAGTCTGATGTTCCTTGGTCATATTTGTTGTTGAGATGTTTATAAATCTCTATCATATCGCCACGTAATCTACGAAATGCCAAGGTCGGTAATTTCAAAGTTTGTAGGCGTTCACTGTATGATAGATGGCGTAGGCCAGGAACGAGCTTGGTGGCCAGTCTTTGAACATTTTCTACAGCATTTATGTGTTTTTTCAAATGTGGGGTCCAGACAACATTAGCATATTCAATATGTGGTCTAACGAGGGCCTTGAATAGGTGGGTAAAATTATATTTATCTATATAGCTAAACGTACGTCGGATTAATCCCATTATTTGGTTTGCTTTGTTTATCTTTTCATTTATGCGCTGATCAAAATTTAGCTTTTCATCGATTATTACACCAATATCTTTTTCAGCAGGGGAGTATGTTAAAGTATGGCTGCATAAGTTCATTGTATAGGAGTGTGGTTCTGTTTTTTTGGTAGAGATTCGCATATATTTGCATTTATCTGGGTGAAGTTTTAATAATGAATCATCCGTCCATGAACACATCGAATTTATGTCTTTTTGCAGTGAAATAGTCTGTTGGATTAAAAATTGATCTGAAGAGTTTTGTGTCGTCTGCAAACAGGAACATTTCAGAACCACAGTTAACTGCATCAGGAAGATCATTGATATATATTATGAAAAGAAGTGGCCCCAAAACAGAACTCTGTGGTATGCCACTAGTGACCTGTGTTGTTTTAGAAGGGACCAGTTAATTAATACCTGTTGCGTTCTACCGGTTAAAAATGCCTGTATCCAATCTAACAATTTACCTTCTATGCCATATATAGACAACTTTTTTATGAGACGTTTGTGAGGAACCTTGTCAAATGCCGTCATAAAGTCACAGTAGATAACATCAATCATCCCGCCTTTACCAAGTGTCTGCAGCCATTTTTCAAGTACATTTAGCAATTGCAGAACAGTAGATTGGCCACTGATAAAGCCATATTGTTTATCTGAAAGCATTTTATTTGTTCTTAGATGGTCCATTATTGCATTCTTAATTATTGATTCCATTATTTTACACACTACCGACGTTAGGCTGATTGGGCGACAATTTTCAGGTTTCTTTTTGTCCCCCTTTTTGAATATGGCTGATATATTGGCGTTAGTCCAACAGTCTGGTAATTTCCCAGATTCTAGTGATGTATTAAAAAGCAATGATAAAGGATTGCAGAATACCTGCCTAAGTTCATATATTAGCCTAGGATGTAATCTGTCAGCTCCAGGAGATTTAGAAATCTTGAGTTTGGATAATTTTTCTTTCACAATGTCTGGAGTGATATTAATAATTAGTGGAGACTGCATAATTATATGTCTAGTTGAAATTGCCGGTGCCTCTTCATCCGGTTCAACTGTGAAAACAGAATTAAAGTAGTCAGCTAAAACATCTGCCTTTTCCTTATCATTTGTAGTTAAAACACCATTATTATTGGGTATTTCCAAATCAGGGATATCAATTGTTGTTTTTGTCAGGAATTGAACATATTTCCAAAATTTCTTTGGATTTTGTTTAACACATTTCGAGGTATTATGTTCATGCATTCTCATAGCTTTTCTTGTAGCTGTCCTGACTTGATTTCTTATTTTACAGTATTCAATATATATGTCTTCACTCAGTTCCTATATACTTTCTCCAGAGACGTTTCTTTTTATTAATCTTACTTCTGGTTGTTTTATCCAGTGGGTATTTGTTTCGCTTACTTTTAATTTTTAAAATAGGAGTGAATTTCTCTTCAACTTCGTGATATTTTGAAAGTATTGTTTGCCAAAGATCATTAACATCATAGAACCTTCCCATAAGGTTGCTCCAGTCTATGTTCAAATATGCAATCATAGCTTTATAATCTGCTTTATCATAGCAATATCGCAATTTTGTGGTTGTACTGCTGACCAGGTCGAGATGGATTGTAACTTGTATTATAGAATGATCACTCTTACCGAGTGGGGCATTAACAACTATGTCATCCACTATTTCAGGATAATTTGTAAATAGTAGATCTAGTAATGAGGGCTTAGCCGAGCCCCGTCCTCTAGTGGGTGTTGTTATCAATTGCTGTAGGAAGCAATCTCTTATTGTCTCAATAAAGTGATAAGTAAAATCTAAATTAGTAGCGCTGGTATATGTAGCTAGTGACCAATTGATATGCGGCATGTTAAAGTCACCCAGTATAAGTGTGCGTCTGTTATCAGAACATAATGTATGTAGTCCATGGCAAAGTTGTATGTTGTTCAAACTATCTGAATGTGGGCTTCTATAAAATATACCGATCCTTAGAGTTTCCTTTTCCACAGTATATCACAGACGAGACATTCTACAAATGCATCGTTGGTGGTTATCAGGTTATAGGATATAGATTTCCTTATGAATAAAAGAATGCCTCTCCCGTGTTTGTCAGCAATATTAGATTCTTCAATGTTGTATCCTTCTATGTTGTAATCAGCTAGTGTTCGATGAACGTTATAGTTCTATGGTTTTACCTCAGTGATGGCTATGATATGTTTGAAATTGGCATGAGTTGGTTGGGCGTTTTCTTTGATGATATATTTGGTCTACATTTGTCACTTAAGGGCATGTTATGGTTTTTAGTTTTGTTCTTTACGTTTATAAGATGTGCACCTGTAACTAAACTAGTTTTTACAATCTTTTTCTTAGAGGAATGATTAGTAGTACTTAATAGTACTGGCTTGGTGATTTGGGCTGGGCTAGACCTTTTCTTTGATGATATATTTAGTCTACATTTGTCATTTAAGGGCATGTTACGGTTTTTAGTTTTGTTCTTTACATTTATAAGAGGTGCTTCTGTAACTAAACTAGGTTTTACAATCATTTTCTTAGAGGAATTATTAGTAGTACTTAATAGTACTGGTTTGGTGGAGTGCGTGTGTTGTAGTGTGTAAGGCGTTGATTGGGCATGTTGCTGATTCGTGTATGATGTGTAGTATATGCTGGTGGATTCCTCCCATGGATCCTTCCATTGTGAAAATGTGGATTGTAAGCTGATTTCTCAGCTGGGTAAGTCTTTCGAACAGCGGAAGCATAGGTGTTGTAAGAATTGTTGATAGGGGTACTGTTGAGGTAGTTTATAATATTTTCTGATAGGATACGAGTCCCCTGCACATTTGGATGTATGTGATCATAAAATAATTCCTTATACACCTCACCACTGGGATTGAAGAAAAGTGGTGAGTTATCTATAAATGTTGTATGTTGCGTTTCAGACAGGCTTAGTAGGATACAATTGAACTCAAGTGTTAGATTATGGCAATACTCATGTTGTGGTCGTGGCAGCAAGGATGATACAAAGACCTGAATGTGAGGGCATATAGAGCGAATGGGATCAATTAAGGCAGAGTAATCTTGAGTCATACTTTGTTGGTTTCGTTTGCCAATGTCGTTGCTACCTACATGTATGACAATAGCATCATGACTATTTACTTGAAGGTATTTGTCTAATTGGTCTGTTAAATCATTAATCCGTGCCCCACGTAGAGTTCGGATATTAATATTGAGTTCATTGGTAGACATGTATCTTCCACTTAACTTTCTAAGTGTGGAGCTACAGATAATGAAGACCTTTTTTCGTTGGTCAGTCCAATTATCATTCGCGTTTGTGGAAGTGGGTTTGGTATTGGAAAATCCTGTTAATCTGCTCTTAGATATGTAGTCATTATCCTGATTTTTAGTGTGGTAATGACTGCCATTATCAGTCTGAGTTAGCGATGGTGGTATTTCATGTTGAATCGGTACTCTGGTTCGGGGGTATCCTGATGTCAAGTGCTGGACATATGAGTTTGGTGTCTGATTTGGATGTGTCCCTCGATTGTTCACTACAGGAATTGACCTAACGTTAACACTTTGAGTGTTTTCTCTGACCTTCAAAATTGGCGTTGTTTTGCCAGTATGCAGGTTAGACAGACTTCGTGAAACAACCTGGTTGCCAGTTGCGAGAATATCTCTATAAGATGAATGTTGTGGTGTACCGGTATCATTAGTTTGTGTTCTATGTTGAAGATCATTGACATGTTTTATCAATGCATCAAAGTTATTCTGCATATCATTAACCTGCTTTACCAACTTATGAAGAACATCCATATTATTGGTTGTTTCTGTTCCTACAGAAGTAGATGGTTTGGAATTGGTAGGTGGAGGTACTTCTGTCAGTTGTGTGTTTATTGGATAATCAGCAATACTGGCTGCCTTTTGAGTACAATTTATTGCAGGATTTGGTGTTTCAGACACAGGTTCAGTAGTATCATGATCAGAACTGGTTATTTCAACGACTTCATGTGCTGTTTGCTTATCAGCGTTACTGTCTCCCATTTCAGTACTATGTGTGTCATGGGTTCAGTACTATCATGATCAGCAATGGTTGTTACAAGGACTTCGTGTGCTGATCCATTCCACTCGAGGTATTCTCGAATATGTTTGGTTATCACTGTACAAGCACTACAAGTGTACTTTCGACGGGATTTAGATGTAAGTGCCGAGAGCACGTAAGGTGGAAGCTTAGTACATGCATAATGTTCCCAATTTTTACAATTAGAGCACATCACCATGTAATTGTCGTTTGGCTTACCACAGGAACAGAAAATGTGGAGACTGGATATATCTCCATTAAGGTTGTTGTTATCGTGTGGTATGTCGTGTATTTGTAGAATTGGGGTTACACCATTTTGCATATCGTCATCTTGTGACTGTTGCAAATCAGATAATATAGGTAGTGTTGCATGTGCTGATGTTCCAACTTGCAATATGTGGGTTGGTGTGGGTGATGGTTCGTGGATTATCGTATTTCCTTGAGTTATGTGATTTGGGGATGTACTGATGGTTGTGGTGGTAACAGCGGGTATAGATGTAGTGGGAATGGAGAAAGCTGGCGGCGCAGACGTGTCGTTGTTTGCTGCACATTTAGTAAAATGCTCTCTCCGTTCTGTAACTCTTGTGAGGTTGCACGCCTTACATAGCCATAGTTCTGATATTCTAAATTCAATATCTTTACCAGGCTTCTTGCAGTCTTCACAATGCATAATGGAATGGAATTAAGCCTACACTTGTGAATCAAATGGTTATGCATAAATAACAATAGAAAATATCAATAGACAATGGTTGAGCCAAGCAGGAAAGTTACACGACTGTGAATAATATTTTATTGCACTTGGTGGTAAAAATCTTGTTATTTAGGTTATTTAGCTCAATAAACCTTTTTTTCTTTCTTTTTTTTCCCTTTAAAAATGTATATATCGTGCCAGCTCAGGTTTAAAGGATTTGTTTCAAAATCCCATAAATGTCAATCATAATCGGAAATATTAGCAATAATGACATAAGAAACAATATTCTGAGGCCAAAAATAAATATTTAAAACGTTTCTTTGCTTTAACATACTGTTTTCGAAACCGCTGACTCGTATGCATATTTCTCGGCAATTGTCGGTAAATTTCGGCTGTGACGTCAGAGTAGCGAGACGCCGGAAAGAAGCCCTGCGGCTACTTGTCTTTGTGTAGTGAAGCGAATTATCGATCTGCCTTGTTAACGCTATAATGCCTTATTGTGCAGCTTTTAACTGTGGTAACTCGTCATCTAAAGATTCTGGAAAAGGTTTTTTCGGGTTTCCGAAGGACGAAGCGATCCGAAATAAATGGGTATATCGTGTAAGAAGAAAGAATTTTGTGCCGTCGAAGTACAGCAAACTCTGCTCCGACCATTTCACCAAGTCGGCCTATGAACGGCCTAAGATCAACATTGGTATATTTTAACCCCTTAATGCCCAAGTTTGGCCAAGAAAAACTAGATTCATCATTAGGATGAGAAGACTTTTTTGTGATGGAATCAGTCATTCAACTGGTAAATTTTCAAAAATAGTCTCAGCATACATACATATATATATGATCCTTCCTCAAGACCAGTGTAAAAGGCATTTTTGGTTGGCTTCTCCGTTAATATTTAAAACAATTAGGCTAAAAATTGTTGGTCAACATTCAGCAGATCTTATTTTTAGTTCATTTGACTTAATTATAGCTTAATGCCGAATTTTTTTCTGATGAATAGGGCTAAAGGTTAATGCCATGTCTAATTATTATAGATATACATGTAAACCTTGCTATATAAGTATTTGCGTTAAAAAGCATTAGAATACAATGTATACAGTACAGTACTGAGTGAGAGTACTGAGCACGTGTATGTAGAGTTTGAATAACACCTCTGGTCCTGGTGTCTGTGTTTTAAAAGATGAGACATTTCACAGAGGGGTTTGTTCAATGATTTCTTTGTTATGTAGGAGGGTATAATTCCAGGGTAATTATCGTGTAATGTACTGCTTTCTTCACCTATTTCATACCATGCAGATGATAGTTATTACTTTGCTGAACACTGTTGCTAGCGTAAATAATAACTGTAACTTTCATAATAATTGTAAGTTACTACTACTACTACTACTACTACTACTACTACTACTACTACTACTACTACTACTACTACTACTACTACTACTACTGTTGCTACTGCTGCTACTACTACTACTACTACTACTACTACTACTACTACTACTACTACTACTACTACTACTACTACTACTACTACTACTACTACTACTACTACTACTACTACTACTACTACTACTACCGAAAGCACAAACAGTGGTTATATAACTAGATAAATACCAAAATATGTAATTATGAATTGATATATAATGTCTGATCGCCGTAACATTTATAATTTCTGTAAATTCATATTCCCCATATGCCATTATGTGGCCTGGGTGTAAATAAAAAATCTGAATCTGAAATCTGCTAACATTTTGATGAATAATTTTAACACAATTTGATTATCTTGGTTATCTTGGTTCTAGCTTATATATTTGCAATCATTTTAACTAATTTGTATGATTTTAAAGACGGCATGATTTCATAGAGATGAAACCCTGTTTCCGGGGAAGGCAGAATGAAATAAGTTCAATGGCTTTGATTGAATAAAGGCGGTACAAAGCTCACATAGGATAAAAGGCTTAATTGGTCACTGGTCAGGGAGAATTGAGTTAATTCAATAATCTATTAAAGTTCATAGCATTTATCAGATCTTTATTTTGTCAATTCCGAGTGCGAGATTATTTTAGAAAATTTACCACGGGAATTACTGGCTCAGTTATCCAGCTAGCCACTCCAGTGGTAAATTTTCAAAAGTAGTCTTCCGTTGGCGTGCCAATAAACATTTGTCAAACTCATTGCAGAATGTGTTTTGGTCGGCTTAGCTGTTAAAGGGTTAAGAACTAACTTGCTCATCACTGAATTATCAGTATCTCAAATTCTAAGTCTTCAAACCATTACATATAACTAAGTTGTTAAAATTAATTTTAATAGAAACTGTTGCAGCCATAGGAGACAAAAGTATTCAGTCAAATAGATTGTAAAATATTCAATAAAACATCTAATCACAGCTGACATAATAAATGTCATCAACCTGTATATAGAATGAAATGTGGTAAATGGTATCATATAGATCATTTAGGATGAAATGCATTAAGGGCATATAAGGAACAGTGTAATACAGATATTACATGTACATTTTTAGCCAACAATGTTCAGTAAATCTATGACAAATATGACTGGAATTAAGTGGGAATTTATCAATTCCGGTCAATTCAAATTATCAATTCCAATTCCGGTGTGTTAAAATTTATCAATTCCAATTCCGGGGACCTCAGATCTATCAAGTCCAATTCCGGAATTGAATTGGAATTGACTGATCAATTCCAATTCCAATCGGAATTGACCCCAACCCTGGCGTAGCTGTGCAAATTGTATGTATACTATTTAATAAACATGCTGTTGAATATTTTGAAACTAATTTGACTCGGAGATTACCCGGATTGATCAATTCCAACAGCACGAAGTGTGGGTGGGGCTTGGCTAAAGATGGTGGGGCATAGCTAAAACTGGATTTCTCCATTGTCCCTTGAATTACCCTATGTCACTGTAAATAAACTTGAACTTAAAGGTGAACATTCACACCATGATACACAAAAATAAAATTATTTTAAATTGTGTACTTTTAGAGGCTTAAATTGTGTATCTCTATGTAATAAAATGAAATCAATCTTAACATATGGTGATTTCATTGAATTCATTCCATATAATAAATACACATTTTTTAGTTGTGAAGTTGAATTAGGGACTCATGTCGCTAATTCAATTTTCACAACGAAATTTTTTTAGTAATAAATGTGCAATGAACTCATGCTTTTGTAACATTCATTTCGTTTCATTGCATATAGGCACATAATTTAAGCCTATAAAAGTACACAATTTTAACAATTTTATGTTCAAGCAGTTGGGTTTGAATGTGTACCTTTAATATTAAAACATGAACCGTAACTTTGAAAAGGTTTCTCAACCTTAACATTGAAAAGGTTTGTTTCAAGGTCGCAGTGACCGTGACATAATGACATCATTATCAGCACGCGACATCTTTTCAGTATAGGCAATCATTGCAGTTTAGTTCTGGTTAAATTTTGAGATTTACAGTTAAATTCAGAATTGTAATTAAACACAATGCAGCTCATAAATAACTCATACACATTGTCAGAACAAAATAAAATGTACTGTTAAATATTTTGAACATAATTGGATTGGAAGACAGCAATGTCTTCCAATCCAATTATGTTCAAATTATTAACAGAGCATTTGCTGACTAACATGTTTTGCTATGGAAATATTTTACCTTATTTATCAGCTCTAATGTAATATACAAAGTCTCTATGCTAAATAATAAATATGAAACTAAAATTTATTGTATTTAACATGCATTGAAGTACAGTAGGAAATCTGGAGATCTTATTAGCAGGACTTATCACACAGTGTCAAAGACTATAATAATAACTACCTGAACAGTAAACATGTAACTCTTGTACATCTTCTTCTTCTTTTCGTTCGCTGATCATACCGCCAGTCCTGTAAGTGACTATCGACATGATCATAAGCGTTAAGTGCGTGGATCCATGGTTTATTAGAGTGCGCCATGCTGCCTGGAACCTCCGTCTTCAGCATTCGAGGTTTCTGTCAGGGTTACCTCACCCTTACCCCCTTTAGTCGCCTCTTACGATACGCAGAGGATACGGAAGGTGTATTCTAAGCCCCACCTACAGGGCAAACTCTTGTACATAATAACCTTTATTTCCTATAGAACACTGAAGTTTTCAGTGTGGCAAAGCATATTTGAATCCTGTGTAAATATCTGATGGGAATGCAGTTCTTATAGCATGTACTGCACAGGAAGGCAAGATTTTCCTGTTCAACTTGCCGAGAATGTGCCATATCCATCGTGTGAACCTGCGATACGCAATATAGCGATATGTCCTGAAAGAAATAAAAGAATATGCAACTACATAGATGTTTGTTGTACACATAAGTGTGTAAGTGTATACATGCCAATTGTGTGTTCAGCGAGATAACTTAAGCTGTACTGAATGAATCTTGACGAGACCTTGAGGGAAGGTTGCTCTTGGCGTCCCGAATGTGGGGCAAAAGATCAAATTATTGACCAACCTTGGGTGAAAGATTGTCTGAGGTTCAGAAAAACTGTACAGATTTTGGAGTCAAATGATGAGTGCTCTGATTAATAAAATTCTGTCTGACACGATAGCTCAAATTCTACTGCTGAATGAATATAAGGTGTGAGTGAAGTGTGCGCGAATGTGTGTATGTGGTGTGTGTGCGCGAAAAACTTCGTTGATTTTTTGGTACGATGGTTGCGGTCACGAGGTCACGGTGGCTTGTTTAATAAAATAAAGACACCATAATTTAGTTTAAATATTGAAGGGATCGTTAGGTTGGCCTATGGTGGCAAAAGACGAGGCTTGATTTTCCCTATGTATCCTATAACCAACTTATTCTCATACTTGAGTCAGATAGCAAAGGACACTTTCAGGTATAATTTCTGAGTACCCGACTATTTCCTACTTATTCATATAACCTAGAGGTCACACCTATAAAATTACAGAAAATCGTATTTCCAAGCAGCTGTACAGGAAAGCTGATGAACATTTTGAAAATAATGTGACGAGCCTTTTGCTGTCTAAGGCAATGATGTCAGTCTGTCGGTTGGGGTAGGCACTTCTGTACAGAAAATTTTCAAATCTAGATGCTTATCAAAGTCTGAACCTGCGGCAACTTCCCCCAACCCATCCCCATATCACTGTCACAGAGCCTATGTTAATGTCTCACAAAGGCTGCAATAGCACATAAAACATTTGTATTAACATTTTGGCACGCGAGCCGGCCCAAAATGATTTCTGCAGTGGACTTGAAATGCCTGTTTGCAGACCAAGAGATTATTTTTGAAATTTTACCACTGGAATGACTGGCTCGATAACTGAGCTAGTCATTCCAGTGGTAAATTTAAAAAAAATTAATTTCTTGTTCCTTCAATGGACATTTTCTATGAGAAAACTGAAATGTTTTGGAAAAGATTTGAGCATTAAATGCTAGGTCTTACATATCATTGAGAGAAGTGTAAACAAAGAATGTTATGAGGGTCATTTAGTATGAGTCAACACAGCTAAGCCATGAAATATGGAAGAAATAACTGGCAGTGAGGCGTGCTTGGCCACACACCGCTTTCCCATTTTAGTGGGTATCATAGTATATAGTTCAGTCCAGGGCTTGAGAGGTAATATGCCTATGCTTTTGACTGAACAAGCGCGACAACATAATTTATGCCTGGCCAAATTCTCGATGCAATAACATTCTAGCGGGAATAGCTTAGCTGCTTATATCGCGTTAATTATAATGTTGAATTCTATATGCCACGAAATTACGTATGAGATATTTCGTTATCGGTTTGGGGTTTAATTAATAGGTTTTTTAATTTATGACACGGCGGAAATATTGCATAGAGATTTCTGCCAGAATACATCTATATGAGTGACTACGGCTAATCACGATACGCAGTAATTCTGGAGGCTACTCACCAGTCTGCGTTTCCTATTCTGTCGATGTTTACATCAGGAATGCCAGGCTCATCATCATCATCGTCGTCTCCATCGCCGTAATCCGATCCAGACACAATTTCTTCGTCGCTATCACTTTCTACTGGCTCAAATTGATACGGACGCACAACAATATCAAATTCTACTTCATCTATTCTCTCATCGACCTCAACAAATTCCATTTCAAAACATAAAACAGTGACGTTTCTACGGCTTTTGTTTTTCCCGGAAAAAATGACTCGCTACTCTGACGTCACTGGGTCACGTGACTGGAATCTTATTAAAAGTCGGAAATACGACTTCGTTTTTCTAAGAAGCAATTTCACGGCGATAAAAATACAAAATTAAATAATATTAGATGAATATTTTCGGCGGGGAATATATTTGCCTAATATGCGAAGTGAAAACTATATAAAATATAACACAATAAGGTTTTCAAAAAACAAATCCTTTAAGTGAGAATAGACATGGCGCTATTACAAGGCGTATGGGAAGTACTATTATAATTTATACATTAGGTTCATATATGAGTTCGCTTATGGAGTCTTAACATTTCTATAATGTGTGATAAACATGCGGTTAGAAATTTGATTGTTAGCTACCCTAGCAACATGTAAACAACATCCCCGAAAATAGGTTACACGGCTATAAACAATCACTTTTTCCTAGAATCATACGGTAGATTTTATACACATATTCATTTATGGCTGAATACGTGTAAAACACATCGAGAATTAACAACAAGCTAACAAGGATTAAACTAGAAAGCTAGAAAACGCAAAATCGAGTCTAAACACGACACGTTCAGTCAATCATCACCATCATCATCATCTCCCTGTTTAAACCCTGTTTTACATTCATTTCCTAATAAAAAAAATTATGCCTACTTACCGTAGTCCCTTTCTTGCCAGGAAAACCAAATCCTGGCATACCATACTTTCCTGGTGAAAAACAACATAGACACAATCACAAACTCATACATTGTGTATGTATGTTGATAAATGCCCTGATAACGCAGCTTACTGGGCCGATGCTGGGCCGATACCGGGCCGACACTTAAAGTAGCGTCCCGGTATCGGCCCAATAAGCTGCGTTATCTGAGTGGTATGTACCCTATAGGCCCTAAATATATAATTATATAATTGCCACACTTCGGCAAAAACACATAAAACCTTTGAATGTGGTCAATTTAAAGTGCAAAATAATGTAAACAGCAACAACTTTTCAAAGCTAATAGAGGAATCCAGTTTATCGATCAATCATATGACGTCATAATCAAATACGTACGTCGTATGTAGGCTGATGCCATACTCAATTACGTCAGGAATGACGAATAAATGACGTCATTCATGACCGCTTAATAGTCCGTCAAATTGTACGAATTGTATATGTCTTTAATTACTATTAATAAACATTAATTTCTGTTGAATATTTTGAAACTAATTCGACTGGGTGCCGTTGCAGCAACATGACCCATTCAAATTAGTTTTAAAAATATTCATTTAACAGCTTACCTATATAGATTTCTGGAAATTGCGATTCAGAGAATGCAGGGATCGATTGATCCCAACATGTGCGACGTGTGGGTGGAGTTTAGCAAGAGATGGGTTAAAACTAGATTCACCCATTAAAATGTGTGGAAGCCCTGGTAGTCTGTAAATAGAGGGATCTCTTTCCAGTTATGACCCTCCCAGTTCAATCTATGCACCGCCCACTTTGTATCCGTATTTGAATGGATTTTATCACTTTGAACTCTGAATTCCCACAATCATAATTTCAAGGTAACTATACAGGAAAGATATTATATTTTGATACTAATTTGGCTGGGAATTATAAACATACATTTCATACGTTTTCGTGACGGGCCATTGTCACTTTCTTGACGGGGGTGGGGTGGGGGGTGGGGTGGGGGGTATCTGATCATGCCATCAGGTAGGCCTACGCACGGCGACATATTCGATCACTGGTTAAAATGACTTAAAAGAGTAACGTTATTGACTTTGACTAACTTTTACATATAGATTAGGCGTATCGAGATAGCATACACTCAGTGACCTGAGGATGAACTAGGCTGGGTCACAGAGGATATTCTGTTCTTATAGACAGTGGTTATCAGTGGTCCTCCCACCTACTGTACATATTAAGAAATTGTGATGCGCTAAGAAACCATTCCCTGCGTCCTGTGTGATATAGGCCTACAGCATTCTTTACGCGCTTCCCAACTTTGCCTATAATCACTTGAGAGAAAACCTTACTTATTTGCAACGCCGCACCCCCTTCACGGTTAAGACGTGCGGATGGGGCGCCACGGTGGAGTAATGGAGGGACCTTCGACCTCCGTTCCCCCATAATTCATACGCCTAAGGTATGTACGAATAAAACATGTTAGAGCCACCCATATTTTGAAACTAATTTGACTGGGTGATGCTGATGCATAGGAAGGCCTCGTATATGAAAAAAAGATCACGTTCACCTCAATTGACAAATGTAGGCATATATGGCATCGGCAGTGTTTTTAAATGCTTACACATTTCACATATATGTAAGCGGCTGCGTATTATTATGTTCAGGTAACATGTCTTGCCCATGTATTGGAATAATTCATGAATAATAAGGGATTAATTATATTCTCTTACCTCGTTCACCTTTCTGCCCCTGGAGAAAGAATAATAAAACATGAAATGCTTATTTGCGACATGAAGTAACATAAACATCCAACTCACGCGCCATCATAATCAGCAAAGCGGCATGTAGGATGACGTCATAATACTTGCGTCATAAATGATTCTATATGGCCCGTCTTTAACTCTTAATAGTCAGGTTGCACGAATTGTATGACTCTACTATTTAATAAACATGCTGTTGAATATTTAGACACTAATTTGACTGGGCGCTGTTGCTGCCTTATTTCAAAATATTCAACAGATTACCTGTATAGTTTTCTGGAAAATGATTGTCAGGGAGTTCAGAGATCGATCGGTCAATAATGATAAATAATAATAATAGTAATAATAATAATAATAATAATAATAATAATAATAATTAAAAAAAAAATTAATAAAAAAAGATAAAATTATTATTATTATTATTATTATTATTATTATTATTATTATTATTATTATTATTATCATTATTATTATTATTATTATTATTATTATTACTAAAACATATCCAAACATTTAGGTGAACACAATTTCGTACCTTAAAGCCCTTCTCACCGGGCACCAACATACTCTGTCTACTGCTCCTGAGTTCCGCTGCTAAATATCCATTATTTTGTTTAAAATTACCAGCGGGAGGTCCAGGTTCACCCTATGATGAAAACACGCATAATTATTCTCTTCATACATTCATTTATCCTACATGGGAAATATGTTCTCACAAGCAACGACCTCAACATTCGATCCATAGTTACAAAGCATAGTGTATCAAACTTGTAATAAAGTCAACCATATATATAGTGGACACTTGATTTGCGAGGCACTATGTCTACTCTGGGGGAGAAAGATGACATCTTCATGCCGGTCTCCTCCGTAAGTGCCAACTTTGTTGGGAAACTAAGTCATCAAGAATTGCGGGCTGACATCCGCATACAGAGGCAACTCTGATTATGTCTACCCCTCTTCAAACTAAGAAACTGTGCTCGACATCCTCGGACGACGCAATCTTCCCAGGAGCTTACCATAGCTACATGGAATGTACGTGGTCTGAGTGCAACATCAAAGAGGCAAACCTTAGGCGACACTGCCACTCAAATGTCATACAAAAAGCCCTCGGGGAGCAGATAACTAACATCGATATCAGCTCCGATCCAAACGAAGCCATAACCAAAATACTGAAATCTATGGAATCATCCGCTACCAGCACCATAGGTGTTCTTAAAAAACAACCAAACCAGGTATACTGACGACCCTCTAGTAGTAAAACTGTCAGCAGAGCAGATTGGGTTATAGCTGTGCATCTATCAAAGTGGCCAAAGTGAAGACCGCACCAAACTACGCCAGGAGCGCAATATCATTCTGCGCCACATTAGTGAATGCTTAAAAGATCTTGCTATTCAACAGGCAGACTCCCTAGCGGATGGAATCACTGCCACGGATGACTGTCACAAAATGTTTCGGGCAGTTCGAGCCCTGCAAGTTACTGACTACACACCATCACTCACTGCATGTACACAACTCTGAAGGACACTTTATCGGGACTGACCAGGGAAAAGCCGAGGCGATCCGAGAATGGTTCAAGGAACAGTTCACTGACAACGATGATGAGCCCTTGCACCCGTTCTCAGGAGACCGCAGGCCATTATAGTCCAGGAGCTAAAGCTAGGTCAGAATCGTGACGTAGCACACCCAGTATTCGGAAGGTCTGACACTTGCTGTGGCTTGGGGGACATGTCCCACACATTTTAAGCCCTGGTGTACAAACAAATTGTGGTAGCACTAATTAGTCATCCTGATTTCTTTGCATAGGGGGTCTAGGCTTTGGCTGTATCCACAGTGCACAACGATATAAGCATGATCGTGTCATAACTCAAAGTAATATCGTATTAGATTCACCATATATGATATTTAGATGGATATCGACGTAACATATATCCAACATACATTTTGCATGCATATACCAAAGGCGAGGGTGAAATGTGAAGGTTATATTTTATGTATGTATACTAACTCTATCATAGAATCTGTATATCCAGCTGTACCACTGTTGACAAAGCACCCAGGCAATGGTGGTTGGAATGAGACAATAAAATTGTTTGCGGTAGATCTTGTACCCATGATGACCACAGAAACACAAACAGTCCCTAGTTGGAGTGGATTTAATGCACTTGTATCATGTGCTAACGCACCTTTTACACAAATCGGTTACTGTCCAATGATTTCCGGATCACCAACTGAATTCAATACGGTGTATACGGTCATGAAACAAGTTCAAAGAATGATGCCAACACTAGGACAGAATGACTCGGTCATTACATTCGACTTGGCCATATATGTCAAGGCAAAGGAGATACAGTGGCGATATAAAGAAGAGTTTAGTGACACTGTGATCAGACTGGGGGGATTCCACATTGCGCTAAACTACTTAGCTGTTATTGGAAATATGTTTGATGACTCTGACTTAGAAGATCTCCTCATAGAGGCCAACACATATGGTAGCAGCACGGCTGCTGCTTTACTTAAAGGGAAGTCATATAATCGAGGAGTGAGGGCTCACAAATTGGTTATGGAAGCGCTGCTGCGATTACAATGGCAGTCTTTTTCCAAATGGGTTCAACAAAATGGACAACATGAAGACCACATTACTCCAACAGAATTGGAGAGTCTGGATGAGAAAATTAAGATGTGCCGAAGCAGCATTGACGACTTAGACGCACTGCAAGAAAATTTCAAAGAGGTGTGTATGTACGTGAATAAATTGCAACAGCTGTTCAAATCCTTTAAAGTTGAGTCAAGCTCGAAATCACACCTGTTCGCATTTTGGAACTCATATATTCATATGGTAGAGCTGCTGCTTGGATTCATAAGAGCTGAGAGAACTGGAGATTGGCAGGCACACCTATCTGCTACTGCTGCTATGGCGCCATATTTCTACAGCATGGACAGAACCAATTATGCAAGATGGCTGCCAATATATCTTGTGGACATGAAGATGCTTCCAAGTACACATCCCCATGTACATGAACAATTCTTGAATGGAAATCATTCCGTAAGTCGCTCAGACCATCCATTCAATCAAGTGTGGACAGATATGGCCTTAGAGCAATCGCTTAATTTGGATTCCAAAAAGCGAGGTGGTATTATTGGAATAACACAAAAGCCAGGAGCTCTGGAGAGGTGGTTTTTAACTAGCCACGAGAGGGCAGCCATAACAACGGTCACAAAGCAAATGTGTGGGTTACAGGATAGTCACATGTTTGGAGTACATAAGGAAATGGGGACTAATCGAATGAACAGAGATGAAACCGATGTGCAGAAGATACTTTCGATGTTCTCATCAGATATAATGACCAATCCCTTTAATATTGCGGAAAACGACGACAGCGAGTGTCTTCCGCTTGTAAACATTGCAACTGGCGTGGTATTGCCTAGTGAAATCGCCAAGAGACATGTTTCCGCCTGTGACATTGGTAAGGAGATTATGGAAAATTTTGTTCAGGAGCGGCTGGACACTAACACGATAAGCTTTTGGGACACGTTGCCACACTTAAAACTTAAAACATTTACCAGCCTAGCACAGAAGAAAAAACTCAAAACAAATGATGAAAAAATTCACAATGTGAGATCTGACCGCGAACTATTTGGTCAATTAATTATTGCCGCAAGGTCCAGAGATGTTGATTTAAAACTAGTGATGACGTATGAACTGTCTGCTGTTCCACTATCATTGTCACATACGGATGGGACTCTAAGAAAGAATGAGAAAAGTGTTTTGTTAAGTGAACTAGAAAAGGAAGTAAATGTTGATGGACGGCTTCCATCTGTTGACATGACAGGCGCAACAGCTTATGTAGTAGATGGCATGGCAATTGTGCAAATGGTTAAAACTGGAGGTACGTCTACATTTGGAGAATTGGCTGATAAATACTGGCACATCTTTACAGTTCCACTGAATCAAGAAGACTGCAACAGAGTAGATATAGTTTTTGACAGATATGATAGACTAGAATCTCTCAAAGCGGAAGAGTGGCTAAAACGTGGGTCATCAACAGCATTGGAAGTAAAGATTGCTGGAGAAAATACTCCCGTTCCAAAGCAATGGGCCAAGTACATCAGCAATCCAAGCAACAAAAGTAACCTGGTTTCATTTCTCAGCAAGCGGTGGCGTGATACTGGTCCAAATATGCTATCTGCCGACAATTGCGTCATTCTTGCTGGTGGCTTTAACGATGGAATGGATGTTGTTGTCATTTCAGCGAACAATTCGTCGTATTTGGAAGAACTTCGATCAGATCACGAGGAAGCAGATACGCGTATGATGTTGCACGCGCTACATGCTTCAAAAGACCACATGCGTGTTGTTATACAGTCTCCTGATACAGACGTGGCAGAACTTAGTATATATACGTATCGTTCGCTTCACTGTTCTGAACTATGGTTCCGTACGGGCACAAAGGACAAATTGCGATACATACCAATACATACAGTTGCTCAAGTACTGGGCCCAGCTATCTGTCTGTCTTTGCCTGCGTTTCATTCTCTTACAGGTTGTGATAGCACTAGTGCATTATTTGGAGTCGCTAAGAGAAAAGCATTCAATCTCTTAAAGTCATCTGAATGTCATCAGCTTAGCTTAGCCCAACTCGGCGAACATGTTGACTTATCACCAAATACTGCAATTCTATGTGAGAAATTTGTCTGTGAGTTGTATACCACCAGGGATGTGGGAAAGACAGCTGATGAAACCCGTTATTGGCTCTTTTGTCAAAAGAGACAAAGAAATGAAAATCTTCCACCTACATCGAATAGTCTAAAGCATCACACCGAAAGGGCCAATTTTCAAGCTCTTATTTGGAGACGTTCATTGCAAGCTGTTCAGAATCTTCCATCTCCAAATGGACATGGCTGGAATATAGTGGATGGTCTACTCAAGCCTGTTGTAATGTCAAAGGATCCTGCTCCATTTGGATTAATTGAACTCACAACATGTAGTTGTCAAAAGTCTGCCTGCAAAAGAACAGATCTCTGTCAATGCAAGGCTAACAATCTACTCTGCACTGAAGCATGCCTTTGTATGGGAGGTGAAATGTGTGACAATGTTCAGCATACAATTGTCGAAGATGACTCTGACACGGATGAGTAACATTCTCTCATTTGCTCACGTGATAAATATGTCATGCCAGCTTGTGTAGACATGCACTGCATGTCAGTTAAAAGTTTAATTATGAAAAATGTAGAAAACATGGGCATTGTTGTAGCTAAGGTATTGCTAGTCACAAGAAGACCTAAGTGCCCCAATATGTACAAAGCAACATACGGGTGTCTTAAACGAGGTTGATTATGTATAAATCTGCGATATACGATCACTCCTTTCCAATTTGGTTAAGATTGTATTGTTATAACATGCGCTTAAGTTTGTGAAAAATTTACCATTGTGAAAATTGTTTGAGAGCTACATTCAACACCTATTGTAAATGGTCTTCTCACGGGTTAGTGATACCACAATTTTCTTGTACAACACGGCTCAGAATATACCCAAGACATCGGTCTAGCATAATATAGAGACAAACCTTCTGAATACTGGGTGTGCTACGAAACCATTCTTCTAGACCCCTTTTGAAAATTGCCTCCCGGACTATTACTAACACCAATTAAAACAGCAGAAGTTGAGAAGGCACTTAAAGCCCTGCAAAATGGACGTGCATCTGGACCTGATGGCATGCCTAATGAACTATTCAAATATGCAAGTGACATTATCTCAAAACCGATCACGCACCTAATCAATTCAGCTTTTATGCACTACCTTCCCATCGACGCTGTAGGCCAAGGCACCCTTATCACACCACCCAAGCCCAAGAAGCCACCTGGGCCCCCAGCCAATCAGCGGCCCATTGTGCTCATCAACAGCATAGGAAAACCCTATCCAATGTTACTCTATGCCGCATCTGAAACAAGATCGATTACTTCACCGGATCATGTGGGTTCAAACATGGGCGCAGCTGCGCAGACATTGTATGGGCTCAATGCATGCTTGTGTTGCTAGCCATGCCCAAACACTGGAACTTCCACAAAAGGGGCATTGACATGTCACGAGCCTTCGACACAATTAAACACATGTACTACGCCAGGCCAGTTGCAATGAAGATTTGAGCTGAGAGTACGAGTCAAGCCAGTGACGTCTGTAGAGTTTGAGACATCAATCGGCTCTCGACAGGTGTTTTCCACCTGCTACCTTGCTGCCGCATTGAAATCTGTGAGGGAATGTTCCATAAGACCAAACCCCCAGTGTCAATACTGGGCATGCCGCGAGAGATGGAGCATGCCGACGATGTGGACTTCATAGAGGAGGAAAAAAAACCCTTGACGAACTTCTCCCAATTGCTGCAAGCAAACTAAAAATTTAGAATCTCTTTATGAATGAATCCAAAACAGAGTTCACCCACATATACCTATCGACAAAGCATGACACTATGGAAAAAAGGACGACCCACTTCGTGGCGCCGAACCATGGAGGAAAAGTAAAATCCTGGGCTCACTGGTTTGCAGTACTGCTGACATTCCAGCACGCTGCGTCATGGGGAACATAGCTTTCCAGTCCTTCTGGAAGTTATGGATTCGTGGATCAAAGATGCCCTTGATAAAGAGGCTACGTTTATACAATGCAACCTGCGTATCCTTGATGCTGTATAACCGTAACAGCTGGGCAGCTCCAAAGGCAGCTCTAGACAAACTCGAGGCTTGCCACCGCAAACACCTACGCACCATCACTGGACACCGATGGCCAGACAGCATAATTTCCAACGATGCTCTATACAAGATGTGTAATACGTCGCCGCTGTCTGTAAAAGTATCCCAGCAAAGATGGTCCATGTTTGGCCATGTGCTAAGGATGGCAGAAGTGACACCAGCACAGAGAGCCTTGGAATTCGCCCTACTCAGAGCCAGCAAATACAAAGCCAGGAGAGGACGTCATTGCATAAATCTGCTAAGCGTGCTACAAGGTGACATCAAGAAAGCAGGACTCGGTACACTCAAGTCATGAATGGACTTGAGGAAGCTAAGGATTTCGGCTGAGGACAAGACGCAGTGGGCAAAAGCGAAGAAGGACTGATTGCAGCAGTAGGATGTTTCTACTACTACAGCCGCAGAATACAGTAATCATCATATAGTGATTCGTTAATCCTCAAATTTTTTCAAAAAATTTCAATTTTCTCACAGAAAATGTCAATTTGCAGACCACGAGAAGACTATTTTTGAAAATTTACCATTGGAATGACTGGCTCGATAACCGAGCCAGTCATTCCAATGGTAAATTGTCAAAAATAGTTTTCTCTTGGTCCGCAAATGGACATTTCTCCAGACCACTGCAGAAGCCGTTTTGGCTGTGTTAAAGGGTTAAGATGGTTGATCGTAAGCCTTAAATAATTGAGGGAGCCATTTCTATCTATACCCCGCCCATTTTTAGCTAAGCGCCAATCACGTTTTGCGCGTGTTGAGATAGATTTATACCGTATACATTGAACCCTGAATTCCGAGAATACAGGTAAGCTGTTGAGTAGTTTAAAATAAATCTGACTGAGTGCTGTTGCTGCCTATCGGCGCTCAGTCAAATTATGTTCAAGCTATTCAACCGAATGTTTATTAAAGAGTAAAGACAGACACAATTCGTACCCGTCATGTACGTTTCAATGTTCACGCCCGAGCTACATACGTCACTATGTATTGTGACGTCAGGCTAAACGTGACGTCATTGAGTATGACGTCATATACGTGTGTGGTATTTCGGATCCCTCCATTGTAGGGGGGGGGGGGGGACTAACGCTATTAATAGACAAGGCTTACCAAAACAGGTATATGTGTGTTCAGAACATTTTTTGGATGACAAACCATCCGAGAGAAACCAATATCCGAAATTAAAATTAGGTTACGATAAATGTGTCACACCAGGTTGACGTAAGGTGGTAAGGAAAAACATTAAATGTCTAAAGAAACTCAGCATTTCAGACTGTTCCGTGGCCACTAATAGCAGCGATGAAATAAACTGTGATGATATAACTGATTTGTCAGAGACGGACTCTATCATGGTGTTATAGATACTAATAAGGCCGACACATAAAAGAAACAATGAATCCATCCAGTATGTTGACATATGTACACAATGTCAGGAATCTGACTTTTGTACAAATGACCATGTCTATGGAAAACCATGGGCAGATTGTAAAAGTACATCTAGCTTCCCAGGGAAGCAATTAGAGCATGTTGTCCTGAACCATTTCGAGAGAACTATCTAAGCACAACCTGTATTATTGATTGTGCAGAAACATTCATTCAGAGACCGACAAACTTAAGAAACAGAAGTCAGACATTCGGCAATTATAAAGCCACACAATACACCAGAGTATCTTGTGGGGATCTCACCCCACCTGGAAAACAGCTGATTTCAAGCTTAACATACCAGCTTTCATTAAAGATAAACTCCAGCTTAGTAGAGAAGATGTCACTACAACTCGATGAATAGCATGAATTCACGTCTCTCTCTCTCTCTCTCTCTCTCTCTCTCTCTCTCTCTCTCTCTCTCTCTCTCTCTCTCTCTCTCTCTCTCTCTCTCTCTCTCTCTCTCTCTCTCTCTCTCTCGAGAGAGAGAGAGAGAGAGAGAGAGAGAGAGAGAGAGAGAGAGAGAGAGAGAGAGGGGGGGGGGAGGGATGGAGGGAGAGAGGGGAGGGGGGGGGGGTTGAGGGATGGAGAGAGAGAGGAGGGGAGATGGAGGGAGAGAGGGAGCGAGGGAGGGAGGGATGGAGAGAGCGAGAGGGAGAGAGAGGGCGGGAGAGAGAGGGAGGGTGCGAGAGAGGGAGGGATGGGGAGAGAGAGAGAGAAGGGAGAGAGAGAGAGAGAGAGGGTGTGTGGGGGGGGGGAGAGGGAGGCAGGGAGTTGAGGTGGGAGAGGGAGGGAGGGAGGGGCTTGGGGTGTGAGGGAGGGAGGGAGGGAGGGAAAGCAAGTAGGAAATTGGATGTGTTTAAAGTACTGAGTAGCACGGCACCAGTCACATCACTGACACATTTTGATGACATTCTCATCGTGTGCTCGGCACTTATAAATCTTAAGGCTGATCTAATACGTGATGTGCTTGCTGATTGACTATAGATACGGATAAAATAACTATGGGCGGGTGTACGAATCATGTATGAAACTACGCCCCCTCCACCCACCTCAACCCCCACCCCCACCACACACCCACCTCTCCCACACTGGCTGACCTGGCGTTATATATATATATATATATATATATATATATATATATATATATATATATATATATATATATATATATATTCAGCAACATTGATGTTGTAACAGTCTCTACGCGCCCCATACAGTGAAGGCTAGTGGTGGCTACTGTATACAACGCGACGTGAGGCGCGATGCTACGCTTTGCTTCGTTTTCACGCGTATAATGGCGGCGTGGCTATAACTGACACCTAACGGTGGGAAGCGAAACTAAGAGGGATAACTGAAAAAACGTGTGTATACTTTGACACAAAGCAACTGTACAGAGAAAAGCCGATGCGTAGTTTGAAACCAGTCCGACCAGCGACTATTGCTACCTATGGCATCAACATCGATATAGACCTACTCAGATGCCTACCCGCACCCGCCCTGAACGGTTTTGCGACGCTGAAAGTATCGGCACGGTATCGGCCCTGTAAGCTGCATTATCTGGGCATGGAAGCGCCACACTCGCTTAAATATCCAACCATCAATGTATATATTTCTTTCTCAGGAAACAGGAACTTGTAACTGAACATGTTTCATATAATTTACACTAACCTTGATACCTTTACCGGGGGATCCTGGCAAGCCCTGAAAATAATGATAAATAGCATTTGATATACCGAGATCTTCACCATCATCGCCACAAACAACAACAAAATATAACAAAAGCAATAACAATCATATTTTTATAGTTATTCAATCAATGAAAACATCACATTTATTTGTCTATTTCGGACATCTGAGTAAAACATGTATCAGTTGTCAAACTGTCTGCTGCTGAGGGATCCGATCTGCAACTCACATATCTGATAGCATAATTAATTAGGTCACTAGTGAGCTGACGTCACAATCATTATCAAAATCGTTCTGAATTAAAGTTAAAGTTATCAACATCATTTAGTAAAATTATAGTGAATACTAAATAGTTATAATCTAACTTTTGTTACCCTCACCCGGTATGTGGAAAATGGTATTGCGATCGTGCGTGGGTACATGTGCGTGGGTACATGTGCGTGCGTGCGTGCATGCGCACGCGTTCGTGCGTGCCGGCGTGCGTGGGTGGGTGGGTGGGTGGGTGGGTGGGTGGGTGGGTGTGTGAGTGATTGAGTGAGTGTGTGAGTGAGTGCGTGCGTGTGAATTTCATTTTCGGTTTTCTTTATTCTCTCAGGCCGTTTTTATAACAGCATATGAGGTAGTTTTGATAATTTACAATGCGACGGTAGAGATATAGAGTAATTATGTGACGTTTGTTATCTAACAAATTATTATTATTATTATTATTATTATTATTATTATTATTATTATTATTATATTAGTATTACATCTTAACAAGCTCGTACAAAGCCATGGATTTTCTTTGATTGAGTTAGAAATTTTGACGATCTGGTAAGTAGTGGCTTATTGCATATTGCAAACAATCCTCTGGTTTTCTCGATATTGTTATTTTGTACAAAGTATGCAGGTATGTATTTCTGTCTTAGATTATTATATTTCGCGCAGGTAAAAAGGAAATGAACTCATCATCTAGACAGTTACAGAGGGTGCATAGTCGTTCAGAGCGGTCAATGACAAGCCATCACTTTGATTCTATGTACAATTTGTGGTTTAATGTCCTAAAGTGCCATATACTCAATGCCTGCCTGCCTGCCTGCATTTCTGTCTGCTTTCCCACCTATGTGTCTGCCTGATTACGTGCGTAAGCGCGTGCGTGCTAGTCGATTTGTCTAAAATTTTAACACATGAAATTTTGTGAACATAAACTAGAATTGTACAAATTTGGGCGTGATCCGAACAAATCTTGGCAATCTGGAAAAATCTGGATAATCTGAACAAAATCATGAAAATCCGGAAGCCTTTTACAATGTGACAAAGATGGCAGGGCGGGGGGTCTGCAATCTCTGATTGTTCTTGTCTTTATTTGGCAGAGAGGCTAACATACTTGAGCATACCATGCAGCTGCGGGCCGCAGCTAAAATCTAAAGCTTCGTCAAACTGAAATCTACTAAAGTCTGATAATAATGTTGATGGTCAGTTGGAGTGGTATGAGATGCGCTATATACTTACCCGTAATCCTCGCATTCCAATTGGTCCAGGAAAACCTTGAGTTCCCTAAAATATACATATATTACTGTTTTATACATGGTCCATTAGTACATCCTCAAGCTTTCACCGGCATCAGCAAATATCTATTTAGCCTATGTTAAATGATATGAGGATTCATTTAGTGGATTAGTGTTATGCTGTATCAGAAGTCCATATGGACATTTGACTGTATATATTGTTAATTAGAAAATACTAAAAAAATTAGTAAACTGTTGTAAATTCCAACTTTATTCTTGTCAAACATTTCTAATGTTGACCATAACAAATATTAAATTAATAACCTGAAAGTTTAAAATAAACGATATGACAACGTATAAATGCTGAGAGCAAAAGGATAATGATTTTACATGTGGAATTGTGACACATTGGTGGCTCAATTCTGTAAAAGAAGATAGTGCTATGAATGGAGGAATTTAGCTATGCACCGCACATCTTTAGTTAAGCTCCACCCACACTTCGCCCGCGCTGGGATCGATAGATCCCTGAACTTACTGACTATTAGTTTCTTAAAGGACCCAGACCCAGTGACTCTACAGGTAAGCTGTTGAATATTTTGAAACTAATTTGACTTGGCGCTATAGCAGCAACATTGCCCAGTCAAATTAATTTCAAAATATTCAAGAGCGTGTTTATTCAATAATAAAGACATACAATTCGTACAACAACGCATAGTCCGTCATTAATTAAGCGATCGTGGCGTACTTATCTACGTCATTCATGACATCGTTGATTATACAAAAAGCAGCATAGGCCTACTGTTGAATATTTTAACTTAATCTAATTGGAAGCCATTGATATTCAACAGAGTATTTCTTAAATTGTGTTCAAAATTGTACTAATTAACATGATTCTGCTTTTGTGTTGGAAACAAGTTAACGTAATTTATTACAGCATAGTACAAAGGAACATATGCCAAAATTGACTGAGCCATGCTGTTGTAGGCTATTTTCAGGCTGATGATGGGACCGAATAGACAAAAATCTAAGGGATTCAAAGTCTTGTTCCAATTTTCAAAGAATATAATATAGCTAATATGTCATTACATCAAACAATGAACGATACAGAATACACCTACGTGTGTAGTATTTCTTATAGTGTCTTAAAGATAAAGTAGATGGATGTGTACATAATAGATAGCTTACTTTAGGGCCATCACAACCAGATAATCCAGGATTGCCTATTGCACCAGGTACTCCAACCTCACCCTGAAAACGAAATATGTTTCTTTTTATCAATTTAACACTGACTGAATACGACATTTCTCCCTATAAGATGATTATTCGTACCTAAAAAACCGAATTTGCCCACAGCTATGCAGTATATCTTTGTGGTGGTGGGGGGGGGGGGTGGCGAAAATCCCATAATTCCATAAAATAGCTCCTATGTGAATAAGGCCACCCAAAAAAACTGACCAATCAAAATTCTGAATAGAAATTGTAGTCTACCTTGATAGGGTCACTCTAGCCAAATTTGGTTGAAATATGTCAAGTTTTGACAATTTCTGGTAAATTTTTCATAAAATCATGATTTTCACCAAACAAATTGTTCAATTAGCGGCAGAAATTAGGTTGGTTATTGCACGCGTCTAACAGTTCAAGGGAGAGAACTCTAGACACCGCGCAAATATGAGAGCAATGCCATTTTAGTGTTGTCATGATTGGGTAGCTTGGCACCAGCCGTTGTAGTCACGGAAGTTTAAAACGGGAAATGTTGTAAAAATTGTGTGCATTAAGGAATTTAATGTTATTAATATAATAAAATAATGGGAATTTTGACAGAAAACGTGCAACTCTGATGGATACCCATTGAACCCTGAATTCTCAGTCTCAATTTCAAGGTCGCTATGCAGGTACTCATTCTGTTGACTATTTTGAAACTAATTTGATAGGAACCCACCCGTTGCTGTAACAGTTTCCAGTCAAATTAATTTCAAAATACTCAACTTATTAAATCGTATCAGATTTTCGTGTTTTGGCCTTTCGGTTTCATAGGGCTCTTCAATACGTGTAGAATGATACCGCGAATAACATACATCGCTTAGCTCCTAAAGGATTTATGTATCAACAATGATGGATCCGGATAAATTACACACGTTCCACAATTCCAGACTGAAACCTACCGGCCGGCCATTCCACCCTGGTATACCAGCTTGACCCTTCGTGCCCTGAAATAAGAAACAGAATTGCCACATAAAATCCAACCGTATGTAATTCCCTAGTTACAAAATAATTGTAATATGAAAGATCCCCCATACGTCATAATATGATGACCCGGGCGTAAATAAACTTGAACTTGAATTATTAGGCTCTGGCCAATCTCGCAATATATTATTAAAACGTAAGATATTATCGTGAGTGGAAGTTATTTAACATCAACATATAGGCGTAATATCTCATATGCTGACGTAGGTTACGCAGATTAAATGCGGATATGCCGAAATTGGTCTAATTAGAAAATACTATGCTTTCTCCTAATTATCATCAGTGTCTTATTAAAGTCACTAAGGTAAAATTATGTCAGATTTAAGAATCAACATATAATCTGTGAATGCTTGGATTTCAAAGTCTGGATGATTTATAATCAAACCCAAGCCCCTTTGTAGTGATCGTGAGGAATGCGCATTTGTAGGCTAAGAGATCACTCGTTTTGAAAATTTACCACTGGAATGACTGGCTCTATAACAGAGCCAGTCAATTCTGTGCTAAATTTAAAAAAATTGTCTCTTGGCCTGCAAATGGACAGTCAATGAGCATAGGGCCTATATTTTTATTTTCTTGACCAAACTTAGACATTAAAGGGTTAAATAAACAATGAATGTCTTCCTAGCTCATGTAATGGGATTACCACTTTGATGTCAAAATTTTCAAATTAAATTGAAAGATGAACTGGTGCTAATTTTTCAACAAATTTGGTGGAAGATGTTGCTGTCGTAGACAGCAACATCGTCCACTAAAATTTGTTGAAAATTGTACATCAGTTTCTTTGCCATTCACACAGTAAAAAAAATGAATATTGACATCAGACTGGTAACGGTTAACAAATGTGACGTCTACAAGCACAACTACAGTACATCTCAGAAATAATGTGACATGTTTCCAAAAACAAAATAAAACGTACTGTTGAATAGTTTGAACACAATTGGATTGGAAGACATTGTAGTATAAGGCAGCAATGTCTTCCAGTCCGATCATGTTCAAAATATTCAAGAGAAAATTTCTTACTGATATGTTTCTGGGTTTTTTGGGGAAATATATTATGTTATTTCTGAGATACACTGTAGTATGCTGCTAATTGGTTTGTGTGTCGTTTGTCTTTCAGATTTTGAACATTTATGACACAGCTGCGTGTCACAATTAGCATAGAGCGCCACGCTTGCTTAAAAGTACACATGCGCTTGAATAGTAGGTCTGATTACAACTGCGTTACAACAACAACAACAACAACAACAACAACAACAACAACAACAACAACAACAACAACAACAACGACAGCAACGGCAACAACAACAACAACAAAAACAACAACAACTATCTGTCCATCACCGCGTCAGTCCATCCGTCCGAGCGTCCATTCATCTGGGGCTATATAGACACACCTTTTCATTGGCCCTTCCAAGTCACGTGGTTTTGAGGGGTGCATCTTAATTGCCCATATATGGAGTGCCAAAAAGGAGCATGTTCTGGTGAGCGTCCTTGTACAAATACACCCATCAGAACATGACCTTTTTTCGTGCTTTATATATGGGCAATTAAGCCACACACCCTTGAAACCGTATGACCGGGGAGGGCCAATGAATAAGTGTACCTATCGTACACAATGGGTACTGACATTAATGATCAAGTCATGCCAGAAAGTCTTTTATGGTAAAACTGTAAAACAGACATTTCTAATCGTTTTAAAATGGCAACCAGGATCTTATACTACTTTTTTCTAAGATATTAGAAAATACTCTAAAAGTAACGGGCTATAGCGATAGACACACAATGTAATTGGATGATTTATAGACACACAATTATCGATTATGGGCTATAGCTGTTAGACACATTTAAAGGAAAATCCCAGCTGCCACACAATAGTGATTATGGTCTATAGTGATAAATGCCCAATGCGATTGGCTGAAACAATAGATGTACATAAATTAATACCACCTGCCATACCCAATATAGATATATGCACACTCATTAATACAGGCTATAGCGATAAACTTGCATAAATAATAGCCAGCTGTTGCCAATATTGGTAATTGCCACATGTGATACTTGCAATTTTTGACATCTGCAGTGTTAATTATCGTAACAGGCAAACGTAACATACACATAGATTGACTAGCTGAACCAATACACAATCAATTATTGAATATTGGTGCAAAGTGACAGTGCCACTTTTTGTCATCCATCCTCTCAATTATTGATTACTGGAACGGACAAAATCGTGGTAAAGGGCTATTATTACATTAGCTAGTTTGTGGGAGAAAATGTATTTATAATGATATTACTAATTAATCAACACATACATATGTCTGCCAATTTCTTTTAACTATTACAATAATTAACACAGCAGATGGCCAAACATACAACTATCACGTGTGGCAATAATCAATATCTGCAACAGCTGGCTATAATTTATGCTCACCTATTGTTATTGGTAATAATCAATATCTGCAACAGCTGGCTATAATTTATGCTCACCTATTGTTATTGGTAATAATCAATATCTGCAACAGCTGGCTATAATTTATGCTCACCTATTGTTATTGGTAATAATCAATATCTGCAACAGCTGGCTATAATTTATGGTCACCTATTGTTATTGGTAATAATCAATATCTGCAACAGCTGGCTATAATTTATGCTCACCTATTGTTATTGGCAATAATCAATATCTGCAACAGCTGGCTATAATTTATGGTCACCTATTGTTATTGGTAATAATCAATATCTGCAACAGCTGGCTATAATTTATGCTCACCTATTGTTATTGGTAATAATCAATATCTGCAACAGCTGGCTATAATTTATGCTCACCTATTGTTATTGGTAATAATCAATATCTGCAACAGCTGGCTATAATTTATGGTCACCTATTGTTATTGGTAATAATCAATATCTGCAACAGCTGGCTATAATTTATGCTCACCTATTGTTATTGGTAATAATCAATATCTGCAACAGCTGGCTATAATTTATGGTCACCTATTGTTATTGGTAATAATCAATATTGGCAACAGCTGGCTATAATTTATGCTCACCTATTGTTATTGGTAATAATCAATATCTGCAACAGCTGGCTATAATTTATGCTCACCTATTGTTATTGGTAATAATCAATATTGGCAACAGCTGGCTATAATTTATGCTCACCTATTGTTATTGGTAATAATCAATATCTGCAACAGCTGGCTATAATTTATGCTCACCTTGTTATTGGTAATAATCAATATCTGCAACAGCTGGCTATAATTTATGCTCACCTATTGTTATTGGTAATAATCAATATCTGCAACAGCTGGCTATAATTTATGCTCACCTATTGTTATTGGTAATAATCAATATCTGCAACAGCTGGCTATAATTTATGCTCACCTATTGTTATTGGTAATAATCAATATCGGCAACAGCTGGCTATAATTTATGCTCACCTATTGTTATTGGTAATAATCAATATCTGCAACAGCTGGCTATAATTTATGCTCACCTATTGTTATTGGTAATAATCAATATCTGCAACAGCTGGCTATAATTTATGCTCACCTATTGTTATTGGTAATAATCAATATTGGCAACAGCTGGCTATAATTTATGCTCACCTATTGTTATTGGTAATAATCAATATCTGCAACAGCTGGCTATAATTTATGCTCACCTATCGTTATTGGTAATAATCAATATCTGCAACAGCTGGCTATAATTTATGCTCACCTATTGTTATTGGTAATAATCAATATCTGCAACAGCTGGCTATAATTTATGCTCACCTATTGTTATTGGCAATAATCAATATCTGCAACAGCTGGCTATAATTTATGGTCACCTATTGTTATTGGTAATAATCAATATTGGCAACAGCTGGCTATAATTTATGCACATCTACCACTTCAGCCAAGCAGATTGCATGTCTATTACTACAGACCATAATCACTATTCTTGTAATACGTGGCTATAATTTATTTGCATCTATAATTCAGCCAACCAGACTACTCATCTATCGCATTAGCCCATAATCGATATTCTTGTAACATTTGGCTATAATTTAGGTGTGTATATTATTCAGCCAATCAGATTGTGTCTCTATCACTATAGCCCATAGTCGGGATTTGGCTGGCAGGTGGCTATTAAATTTATGCATCTAGGATTCAGATGATTAGATTTCACATCAATTGCTATAGCCCATAATCGATATTGGGCTGGCAGGTGTCTGTAACTTATGTGCCTCTATAATTCAGCAAATCAATTTGTGCGTATATCGCTTTATTCCATGATCAATATCGATTGACAGCTGGTTTTCAAAATTATGCATGTCTATCACTATAACCATAATCGATAATTGTGTGTCTATAAATCAGCCAATCACATTGCACACTTATCACTATAACCCATAATCGATAATAGCTTTTTTTATTGACAGGTGAGGCTGATATAAATACCAGACTGGTCATTCTGACAAAGAGCGAGCTAGAGTGAACATCTATCTGTGCTAGTAGTAATGGATGTTTTCATTATATTTATAGTATTGCTAGAACTTTTATGCCTACTAGTAGTAAAGGCGTATAAAGTCAAAGTTGGCAGAATTCAAGAAAATTTGGTATGTTAGTTACCAATATCATTGAGGATTGCGGGACAATCTTTGCATTCTTCTTCTTCTTCTTCTTCTTTTTCTTCTTCTTCTTCTTCTTCTTATTATTATTACTACCTTAATAGACCTGATATGTCTTGGAGTCTGTCATATGCCTTAAATTTAGCACAGATTGCAAATATTGTTATTAACACTCACCCCCTCTGATGTCACTATTATATCAGGTCTATACAACCAAGTGAAAGACACAAACCACCCCAGTCCCGATACACTTCTGTGAACTGAGCAAAGAAGAGAAAGCGCAAGGCCTGGATCAAATCTAGAACCACCAGATTATCTGCTGATTACATCCTGCACAGTGAAGATGCACATCACATGAAAGAGGCATCATGCAAAGTTCAAGATGATTATGAATAATCACTCATCAAAGGAATGCAGAATGTCCCAAACCCATTTATTAACTATTATAGAAATTTCACAAGATTATCTTCAACTATCGATACTCTAGAGGCAAATTGGCCAAAGGATAACAGATGGCCATGAAAAAGCAAATCATCTTTAGAAATGGCTACAATTCATCTTAGAACTCGCCCTTGAATCAGACGAATCGAGTGGCCTCCCTTCAATAACAAGCCACATCAGTAGCAACGTATCCAAGTTTGAAATCTCTACAGACAAAATGAGACATACTCTCAGTAAACTAAATAACTATTGCAACAGGAACGGACACTATTCGTGTTAATGTGCTCAGGAAAGCATGAGAGCTCTTCATTCCTCTTACATTCATTTTTAATTTATCACTCTAAACCGGAACCGTTCCCCCAAGATTGGAGAGATGCAAATATCACACCCCACTCTAAGAAATGATCCCGTCTCTCACCCAACAACTATCGTCCAATGACCCTGACTAGCCAAGTGTGTAAATTAATGGAGTGGGTAAGTTTGGATGACGTCTGTAGCCACATAGATGACAATAAATTGATATCCTGCAACAGGCGCAGTTTTCTGAACAAATGCTCCTTCGTAACTCAACTAATCGATTACAACTTTGACTGGATTCCTGCTTATGATACGACTGAACAAACAGATGCTATCTCCCATGATTTCAGTGACCCCTTTGATACTTTGGCAACAGTGCCTGTTCCGCACTCGCATCTTATCCACAAAGTGCAGCATCTAGACATTAAAGGCTTCACTTTGCAATTCACCTTTCCAGAGTATCCATCTATCATCTGACATATATGATGTCATAATCAGCTAAGCGGTTTCATAATCATTACATCATAAATGATTCTATTTGGCCGGTCTTTAACTCGTAAGAGTCTGACACGTTGCATGAATTGTATGTCTTTACTGTTTAATAAACATACTGTTGAATATTTTGAAACTGATTTGACTGGACACTGTTGCTGCAACAATGCCAAGTCAAAGGCGTTCCAAATATTCAATAGTTTACCTGTATAGTTTTCTGGAAATTGATAGTTAGGGAGTTCAGAGGTCGATCGATCCCAACATGAGCAAGGTAGGGGTGGAGCTTAGCTAGAGATGGGTGGGGCATGGCTAAAATGGAAAGGTCCATTGATAAAGTTTTCCTGGCTCTCAGGAGATAAACAGCCATTCTCAGAAATGGTCACTGAGATTGGAAGGAAATAACAAGCTGCTTTCTCCAAGGATCTATGTTAGGCCCAGTATTATTCCTTCTGTTCGTAAACGACCAGCCAGATGGCATATGCTCGACAACCAAACTGTTTGATGATGACACAAAACTGTACAGGACTATATCAGATTGCTACATTCTTCAACACGATTTGAATTCCCTCTCTGCATTGTCCAACATATGGCTAATGAGATTCAATGCCAAGAAGTATCACTAAGTCATCCTCAGACTATTTATATTCCTTAAACTGCCACTATCTAAGCGAGGAAGAAGACCAGAGAGATCTTGGAATCACTGGTTCCATCTCACTCAAGCCCTTTCCTCACATCACAAATTTTTACTAACAAATCCAAATAAAAGATCGACATGATAGACGGTGCTTGAAAAACAGATCACCAACCCTTCTATAAATATGTTAACTCTGTCATTAGAGCAACACTATAATACTGACCAATCACTTGGAACCGACACCTTATTGAAGACAAACAATAGAGAGAAAGGAGCAAACTCTGTGCTACAAACTTCGCCACAAAACTCAAGCCTCTACGTTAGAGGACAGGAAGAGACATACGGATCTCGTAGAGACATACAAATACCTGCATGGATACCATAACATAGATCCCTCTTCAAGTGATCTCACAGAATGCTCAGTGGACATCCCTTCAAATTGTACAAACACAGATGTAACACAGGGCTGGCTAAATAGTCCTTCCCAACCAGAGTAATCATGATTGGAATAAGTTGTCAGAAAAAAGTGTCACTGTACCTTCAGTGGAATCCTTCAAGAGAAGACCGAGAGCTGTGCCATTCGGCGTAGACAGCTAGACCACCAAGTATAACATGTAAGTATAAGCAAGCACGTATCATTTACTTGGTCAATAGAAAAGAAACCGCAACATCTTCCACCAAGTTGGTTGAAAAATTAACACCAGTTCACGTTTTAATTTAGTATGAAAATTAAAAACTTTGAGAGCAGACTGGTAAGGGTATAGCTATAACCATATCTGTTCATACGGAATAACACTTAACAGTAATGTTTATTGGCAATGGTAATGAACAAGTTTGCACTTACTTGGTATCCTGGTCGCCCGTCAAGTCCTGCTTTACCTAGATCTCCCTTCGTGCCTTTATCACCAGGATATCCCATGGGTCCTACGGAGCCTGGAATACCCTGCGGTCCTAGTCCGCCAATACTGCCCTGGAAAAAGCCCAGAAAGTTATTTTAATACTAATAACATAATTCAATTTGGATTTGTCGTCTTTCATTAGTAATGGACTTGACACGTTTATTGCCACCATCTTCATTGTGTTATCGCAATTAGATATTATAATCAGGAGTAGCAGCATCGGCAGCAACAGTACCACCACCACCACCCCCAAAACTAACACAGCGGTCTCCACCATCACCATCGCATCCACCGCAGCTGCCACCGCCGCCACTGTTGCTTCTACTTCCGCGTTTGTTGCTGCACTGCTTCTGCCACCGCCGCAAAAGCAAAAACTTAAACGGAAACAATAACGTATTACACCATGGTCCTGGTGGCCTTGAACTTTGACCTCAATATAATTGTGTTCCATCCGTTTGATATATTTAACTATGTGTCCAAGTTTCGTTTTAATATGCTGAAGCCCAGGCGAGATAAAAGACGCTATGTTGAGCTAAATGCAAAACTTAACCGTAACAATAGAGTTATATACCAAGTTCACGGTGACCTTGAACTTTGACATCATGACCTCAATATCATTGTGCTCCACCCCAATTCACATAAGAAAGCATGTATTCTAAGTTTGGTCCCAATAGGGTGAAACCCTGTCGAGATATAAGAGGATATGTTGAGCTAAGTACAAAACTTAATCGTTAAAAGTCGAGTTTCATACCAAGGGCACAGTGACCTTGAACCCTGACCGCATGACGCCATTAGGATTGTGCTCCATACTTTTAATATAAGGAAGCAGGTGTCCAAGTTTAGTCCTAATTGGGTGAACGCCTGCCGAGAGATAAAGGTAACCATGAGTTGACTCCGACAATCAGACAGACAGACAGACAGACAGACAGACAGACAGATTTTAGCCAATAACAAACAGAAATCATACATACGGGTATACCACGAGCGCCTGCCACGCCAGATGGCCCAGGAAAGCCCTAAAATAGAAATAGATTACAGGTAAATAGTCAAGGGGAAAGACTGTCCTATGCAAAATTACACATGCGAGTGCAAACGACCCGGCCATCACGTTGTCACAAAGGTTTGCGCGTGAAGGGTGGATGTGCACGTATACATTTTAAACTGCGGGTACCGGCTCAATAAACGGTTAAATCTAAGTTAGTCAGTCAGCCAGCCCCCAGCCAGTCACATAAGCTTATTTGTCAATAGCTCTGGTTCTACTAGAAATATATTGACCAGACTGGGCTAGAAGGTTGCCCGTAGGGTCCCGAAGAAGTCTGATAAATTTTGGGTTAAAAGGTTAAAGGTCAAGTTCACTGCAACCAGATTAATATAAATATCATTGTTTTAAAAACTAATCTGTCGATAACTTTGGTTGTATTGAAAATATCAGACTTCGGTGAAAGATTGTGGGTTGGGTCCAGAAGAAATGTGATTAATTTGAGATCAAGGGATCAAAGATCAAGGTCACAGTAACCTAATTAACAAGAGCTCAGCAAACGGCACATAATACCGTTAATACCCCGTCATGATAACAAACCAATGAATGAGAGCTATCAGAAAATAACAATTTCTTCCTCAGACTTAGACCAGGCATCCGGTGAAGTTTAAGAGCGACCTGCTAAACGGTCATGGAGCTATCGTCTGGAAATCAGATTCAAGATGGCTACCAGTGGATCGTGGCCAGATGGGATTTGGGATCATCGTTGATTTCTATAGATTTCGCCCTCAGACCTAGTCCAGTCATCCCATGAAGTTTCAAAGCGACCCGCTCACCGGAAATGAAGTTATCGTTCAGAATCCATTTTCAAGATGGCCGCTGGTGACAGGCGGCTATTGGGGATTTAGAATCGTCGTCGATTTGGATAGGTTTCTTCTCCAAACCTAGTTCAGCCACACTGAAGTTTCAAAGAAATCCGATCACGGTATTGGAGGCAAATGGCCGCCCTTGGCTGGCAGCCACCTTGGATTTGAGATTATTGTCGATTTCGATAGGTTTCTTTTCCAAACCTAGTCCAACCACCCTATGAAGTTTCAAAGCAAGTTGATAAATGGCAACAGCTATTATCCGGAAACCAATTTTCAAGATGGCTACCAGCCATTGGCAGCCATTTTGAAAATTGGTTTCTGGATGATAACTCCATTACCGTTTATCGGATTGCTGTGCGAAACTTCATAGTGTGGTCAGACTAGGTTTGAATTTCTGATCATCATTAATTTCTACAGGTTCCTTCCCCAGACCTATTTCAACCAGCTGATGCAATATCAAAGCGATCCAATAAACTGTAATAGAGTTATCATCCGGAAACCACTTTTCAAGGGTGGGCGATGTGTGAGGTGGGGGTGTTGGGTGGGGTGGGGTGGGGGGTGGGGGTGGTGTGTGGTGTGTATGTGTGTGTGTGTGTGGGGGTGTGTGTGGGTGGGTGGGGTGGGTGCGTGGTGGGGTGGTGTGGGGGGGGGGGGGGCTAGGGGTGGAGGAAATAAGATGGAGACAGTACTGATTGAGCCCATTCATCAACATAAACACAGTCAGCTTCCAATAAAAGTTCAAAAGAAGCATTTTTCAAAAGATATGCTTTGCGTTTTCGATCATTCCTCTGAGAATAGGATCGTATTTGCAACTGCAATCTCTCAATTATTTTTATGCAGAGACCTGAGACCTTAGACCTATTCCAATTCATGAATCCATTTCCTCACTCAATCATATGACGTCATAATCAACTACGCGATGTTTAGGATGACGTCATAATCATGACGTTATGAATGATTCAAAATACTCCGTCTTTAACGCTTAATAGTCCGACACGTTATTCGAATTATATGTCTATGCTATTTAATAAACCTTCTGTTTAATATTTTGAAACTAATTTGACTGGGCGCTGTTGCTGTCATGGACAGCAACAGCACCCAGTCGAATTAGTTTCAAAATATTCAACAGCTTACCTGCGCAGATTTCTGGAAATTGATAGTCCAGGGAATCTAAAGATCGATCGATCCCAATACGGGCGTGGCGTTGGAGATTAGAGAGAGATGGGCTAAAATGGAAAGGTCTGTTGCATCAGTACTATAAACGCGCACTCAACAATTGCAGCCACTTCCAAGCCACTGTAGAATCAGCAGCACATTAAATTGACATGGACAGTGGACAACAAAGTACATGTTGTCTATAATGCATTTAATACACGTAATTACAACAATAATCAAGTCTAATCAATAAACTGATCTCTAAATGTCATCGAGGTTTTGGTTAGTATTATTAAATGAATTTAGTGACCCTCCTTTGCAGAAGAAGTGTCGGAATTAAAATGATATCACCTCCCTCAACTGGCCGCCGTTCGGCGATCCGTGGCCCCCACCGCCCTCTCAATCCCTGGGCATAGGGTTGCATGTGGTTGGTGTAGGCCTCTAGATGGAGGCCCAGGGTTGCAGGTGGTTGGGGTATGCCTCAAGATGGAGGCCCCAGGGATTAAGAGGGCGGTGGGGGCCACGAATCGCCGAACGGCGGCCAGTTGAGGGAGGCTGTATCATTTTAATCCTGACACTACTACTAATGATACCACCACCCGGCCGCACAGCCTGCTGGAGCCGTGGCCCCCACCGCCCTCTCAGGCAGCCGGGACCACGGGGTACCACCTCCCTGGCCGCCGGATCTGTGGCACCCACCGCCCTCTCAATCAGCGGAGACCTCGGTGGTCTCCGTTGCATAGGGTGCGGGCGCCCCCATGTGCCCAGACAGGCAACCTCAGGGATATACACGACCCACAGTTACTGATCGCCACACATAATAGAGTTTGAACACCCATTTAGAGACAGGCATCCACAGGGATATACACCACCCACAGGTACTGATTGCCGGCACCACACATAATAGGCCTGAACGCCCAGACAGGGGATATACACCACCCACTGTTACTGATCACCACACATAATAGGGTTTGAACACCCATTTAGAGACAGGCATCCACAGGGATATACACCACCCACAGGTAATGACCTCCAGCACCACACATAATAGGTCTGAACGCTGGTCGCCACACATAATAGGGTCTGAAGGCCCATTTAGAGACATGCATCCACAGGGATATACACCACCCACAGGGACTGATCGCCAGCACCACACATAATAGGTCTGAACGCCCAGACAGGGGATATACACCACCCACTGGTACTGATCGCCACACATAATAGGGTCTGAATGCCCATTTAGAGACAGGCATCCACAGTGATAAACACTACCCACAGGTACTGATCGCCAGCACCACAGTCTGAACGCCCAGACAGGGGATATACACCACCCACAGGTACTGATCGCCACACATAATATGGTCTGAGCGCCCATTTAGAGACAGGCATCCACACGGATATACACCATGTGTACTGTTGCACAGATTCGCGCTATTGCAAAGTAATTCGGCCTTAGAGGCTACTCTAAGGCCAAGAAAGCCGACCTGCTCCAGTTGATCGACCAGGTCCGGACCGAGGAGTGACAGAAGTGACTCTCCCGAGCGATGAATATGGGAAGGTTTCGAGCACTTACCAAGGATTCTTGGAATCCCCACAAGAAAGCGCAGTGGATACGTGAGCATCGTCAGTTGGCCGAGGAGGTGACTGCTAGCTTGCGAGCCAAGGCTGTAGCGAGGCGGATGGAGGCCCATTCACTAGAGCACTTAACTCTCAAACGCAGGATCGTTAAGCAATGCCGAAGTCTGAGCCCAGCCTGGAGCATAAGGGGGCCGAGGTCTGAACTCTTAGCCCGGAGCATAAGGCGAGAAGGCGAACACATTCTCGACCAGCGTCTCGGCGAAAGGGACACAGAGGATAGAGGATGCCGGTCAGTATGCTGGGCATTCTTCAGAGGTCTAGAAGGAGACCTCACAGGCTGGATCATGCAAAAGATCCAACAGACTGTCCAGAACGCCTTCTAACTCCGCTACACCCACACCTATCGCATCCGTCAAATCGAAGACGGTAGGGTGATGCTCTTCCACAAGAATGCTCCAGGGAGCCCGTGGCTGAACACGATAGGAGCAGCTCAGGACTGGGTGGCAGCAAGCTCGCAAGCTCGCCTCGACACAGACAATATCGATCGACCCAACACCAAGTGGGCTTTCGTTCGATCAATCAACGTTGAGGTCAGGGCTGTCATGGACTGCCAACCTCTGCTTGGGACAGGCCTCCTCCCAGACTGGCTATGAGAGAAGAAGAGTATGACTGCCCTCGACACCTACAGGGACAACGTGTGTCTCTCTGGAGATGTCTAGCAGTCCACCGAGGAGCGAGAGCTGATAGAAGTACACCTCCTGCACGAGAGCTTGCCACACAGTGCTATGGCAAGACAGTACTTGATGCCCGCAAGAGCTCGCTGGATCAGCTGGACAAGATAGAGGTATTCGCCAAGATTGGGATTCGCGTGTATGAACCAACTGAAGAGGGCACCTGCCACTTGATCAAGCAAGCGGCTCACTACCGTGACACCATGACCATCGGAGTGTGGGACCACCACGCCTTCTACATCAAGAACATCTCCAAGCTGGCACATACACTAGTCTAAGGTCACTGTCAGCAGAGGTTTACACAGGCATGCCATCTTCAACGCCATGCAAAACAAAAATCGTGTGTCCTGGCGAGAAGGTTGAGGCACCACAGTCTGCGTATGAGAACGCCTTCTAACCGCCCCAACCATCCAGTTCAGTGGCTACTAGTTGGATCAAGTATGAGTCGAGAAACAGAGGTGTACACATACACCATGTGAAGTGAGGGCACGGTGGCAAGCATTGGATTGAGGGCGCTCCCGTAGATGGTTATGATCCGACCACCAACACCGTTTACCAGTTCCATGACTGTCACTGGCATATGGGTGTCCACAACACCAGCGAGGTGAGGATGCCGAACAAAGATACCGCAAGACAGTCCTGAGAGAGGAGAAGCTGAGAGCCTCTGGATGCATGCTTGTGGTACAGTGGGAGTGCTGTATAAAACGCTGCCCAAGCGTCCCTAAACGAGTTCGGACAGTCCCATACCCACACTTCATAGTTTATGACTTCGAAGCACTCCTAGATGGTAACAAGACTCATCCTACAGAGACTCTCACGATCGAGAGTACTCACATACCTATCTCTGTGTCAGTTGGATGCTCCTTAGAGGGCGCCACGTGTGAGCCCACTCACCTTTACAATCCTGACCCCAAAGAATTGGTCAAATAGTTTATGCTGGAGACCCAACGGCCAGCCTCTCTAATCTGGACAAGGGTTAGGGCACAGTACATACCGATAGACCTGGACAAGCTACCAAATCAACAGCAGCGACTGATCAACGAGTTGTGTGACTAAGTGCCCGTACTGGGGTTCAACTCTGGGCGGTATGACCTGAACCTCATCAAGAAGGACTTTGTCGATGAGCTGACTGACAGTACAGGTACAGTGAAAGTCGCCAAGAAGGCTAGTCAGAACATGTTCCTCATAACACCCGAGCTACGGTTTCTCGATGTGATGAACTACCTTGACCCAGGAGTCTCGTACGAGGTATGGGTCAAAGCTTACCGGTGTGCACAGCAGAAGAGCTGGCTCCAGTATGAATGGTTTGACAAACATGAGAAACTCAACTATCCAGGGCTTCCTGACTACTCAGCATGGACATCAAAGCTCAAGGGTGGCTACCTCTTGATGCGAACAAAGGGAGAACAGTGTAACCAGACATTCAGCGAGCATGGAGTGCGGACATTCGCCAACTGGCTGTGATACTACAACAACCTGGACATCAGTCCATTCATCGAAGCCCTAGAGCGGATGTAGGAGTTCTACACAGAATAAGAAATGGACATCCACAAAGACGCGGTGTCTCTCCCAGATGTCTCACTGCTGTACCTTCTACCTGGAACTTCTCAGCACATGCCTGATGTTAGCCTCTATTCACCCGACAAGGAAGCCTACAAGATGCTAAAGGGTGCTGTTGTTGGCGGTCCCAGCATTGTGTTCACCAGATACCACGAGGCCGGTGTGACTCAAATCCGCCAGAGTGAGCGTGTCTGCCAACGCCTACTCGGCTACGACGCAAATGCTCTGTACCTGTTAATGATGGCCACAGAGATGCCATGTGGTAAGAGGAAAGTGTGCCATTGGTCTAGTGTCAGTGGGGTAGCTAGCTTTAAGGAGGCTCTCCTAGCAGACAGCTGGTTTGGGTTTACTGAGGTGGATATAGAGGTCCCCAAGGCTCTGTGGGCAAAGTTCGAGGAAATGCCTCCTCTCTTCGTCTGAGATGCTGGCATATCTGGGGCGAACCCGGAGGAAGTGGCCCACCACTCAGAAGATGGCTGGTGCCCTCTCTGGCAAGAAGTGGCTGCTGTACGCCCTGACCCTCAAGTGGTATATAACCCATGGCCTGGAGATCACTGCTCTATACCGCACCATAGACTATGAGGCCAAGCGCCCATTCGAGTGGTTCATGGAGAATGTTATGGAGGCCCGCCGCTTGGGAGATGTAGATAAGAGCAAAGCACTCTTGGCAGATCTCTTCAAACTCCTCAGCAACAGTGCCTATGGGAAGCTCATCGAGGCCCTAGAACGCCATAGCAACACCAGCTTCACGAAGGAAGAACGCGTGGTAGACAAGGCCCTGAATAGTGCATGGTTCGATGATCTCGAGGAGATCGGTGAGTCATATGAGCTCCGGTGTTACAGCCGAGAATCACTATTCGAAGGCCCTTCCAGGTGGAGATAGCCGTTTATGAGCTTGCGCAGCTGCGAATGATGGAGTTCTACTATGACTTCCTCGATCACTACATAGCTCGTGACAGCTTTGAGTACCTGCAGATGGACACTGACTCCGCATATATCACTATAGCAGGCTCCAACCTCGACGACGTCAATTGCCCTGAGATGCGAGCAGAGTACCAGGCCCATAAGCGGGACTGGCTAGCTTGGGATAGTACATAATGGTCTGGACGGACTCCGGGACTGTTCAAGCTCGAGTTCGAAGGCTCTCGTGGTATCGCTCTCTGCTCCAAATGCTACTACGTGGAGAGCACAGCTGCAAGTAAGTGCTTGGCTAAGGGAATGTCAACGTGGCAGAATGCGGTCTCTTGGCAGAGGTTCTACAGCACACTACATGGCGGGGTGGACAGAGCTCAAATACGAGGCCTACGCATGTGCAACCAGGGTATGCTGATGTATGGGCAGGAAAAACTCGGACTCTCCGCTTACTATGATAAGAGCCATGTGCTGCCAGATGGTGTCCATACCAAGCCCATCGAGTGACATATCCCTCATGAATAGACAGCAGCGGTCTTGAGCACTCCGGATGCTGGCAGCTGTGTATCTGTAGGGACTAGCCGAAGCTCCTCTCGCACAAACGGTCGCCTGGGACCGCTAGCCAGGTAGTACAATGTAAGTTGCCCATCTGCCTCCACATACCTGTCAAGCCTGTGAACATCTATCGACCAGTTAGGGTCTGCTGCACGCCGTCGAACCCCTTCCAGCTCACCAGACTCATACAGGAAGTGAACCAGAGCATTAGGTGGTAGGCACTCCTCTCCCTTGTTCACTCTTGCGGATGGTGGGGCAACAGAGGATCGTTGGATAGCCTCTACTGGCTTCTTACCAGTTAACTGAGTAACCTCAGTATTGGGTCTCTCTACCACCGTGGGAAAACCTTTCACCCACACCCAGGAGCGATCACCAGGACCCGCCATCTCCTGAGCATACTGATGTGGGAACAGTCTTTCTGCCAGAAACTGGTTCCAGCACTCGACGATTGCCTGGGAATGGTGGTGACCAACTTCACCTCGTCTTATCGCCACACCGTGTTTCCGCATGAGGGATGCTGTCTTGCCCCTGAACCCCTTACCCTCATCCACCTGTAACAATTCTGGCCACTGGAGGGGTTTTCCGGATCATCATAGACACTGCTGAATGCTTGGACCACCTGCTCTGCGGACTTATCTGTAAGCTGTACAGCAGCCTTTTACCTACTGGCGACATCGACGAGGGCGTACTTGTAGGTCTTACATGTTCCCACATGCCAGACTCTGTCATGTGAAAGGAATAGAACATCTGCCTGGTGAACTCTGTTCAGAACAGGTTCCTCAAAATGTGCACGCCTGATGTGGCGTGGACGGGGTCTGTATATCTGCCACATCGCCTGGCAGCTGGGCCACTGGCTAACCACCTCCAATGTGAACTTGTGGCCCTTGCGACGTGCGAACTTGAGTAACTTGTGAGGCTCATGATAATATCCACCAGGCTGGTAGTAGAGCTCCTCAAGAGAGGCGGTTGATGAACTTCCGGATTTCATCACTGACGTCGACTCCTGTTCTATTACATATGTCTAATCAGCCCTGGTGCCGTCACTGAAGGGTAGCTTATCGACCAAGGCTTGCCAGTTAAGGGACTCTGAAGAACGTACCTACTCCTGAGCCGATGGCTGGTATGTGTTCAGACATTTTCTCCACCCCATGGAAAGCATTGTTGGCGATCTTGCGGACTGTCTCGCCAGCCTTCGTTGTGAACAGAGTGATCAGGACCCCATCTGCTGCCAGTGGCCCGATAGAAACTTTTACATAAGTGCGATAGATTCCTTTCACTCTGTGTACTAGCTTGCGGGATTCAGGCGCAGTCTCCGCATCATACTCACCCACAGTCTCCACTACATCGTAGTCGTCTGCATCCTCCTCATAGTCCTCGTCATCTGTATCCTCGACTGGATCAGCCTCTGGTTCATACATCGCGTCGCCGTGGTCCCCACTGTAGCTATATAGTAGCTTTAAACTGTAGTCTATAGCTTGGCATCCGCAATCTTGAATGCGGGCGTGTTTGCCTTAGCGAACTGGGGACTCAGCTTCGCCAGCAAGAAGGCAGCAGAGGTCGAGCATGAGCTTCATAAACAGGCGATGGAGAAGCTGCCTAAGGGGAAGTTTGAGTAGAGCAAAGCCCTCGAGCATATGTGCCAGAGGGAGGCATGCCAACCAGAGCCTCAAAGAGTCAGATGAGAGTCTCAATGAGTACTACGAGGCTGTATCTGAGCCAATGCTGGACTATGAAACATCGACAGGTCAGAAGACAGCAGAGCTTATAGTAGTGATGGCAGCTGTAGTGGAGACCATGGCAGGAGTTGTGCTCTACACACGCACAAGCTGAATACCTGATGTGTTCGACACGTAAACCTAACATAGCCAAAGTAAAGTACCGTCACACCTAATGAGCGAGTCCCAGCTATGAGGTTTCCGATGTTGAAGCTGAGCTAGTTGCCATGATTAGGTGGGATGTCCCTGCCCCCGAGGTGGTGACGGCCCTCGAGTGCCGACTCGAGGTCGTTGCTTCCACTGGATAGGCGCAGAAGTGCATATGACTTAGTTTTCTGTCTGTAGAGTTGGCAATCAGCCAGCTCGCGTACCTCACCAAGAGCATTGGTCCCAGCAACCACAAGCTTGAAGTCGTCTAGCTTATCCACCTGCTGGATAGCTCCTCCCTTCTGAACCAGGACCGCAACAGTGACTCAGTCTGATGCACCACGATGCAATGTCAGCTCTACCCGCTTGGACCTGCTGGTGTTCTCGCTCCACATGCATGATCCACTATTTGGCACCCGTTTGCTTCAGCTCCTGGTCATTCTCGTCATGCCAGACATGAAGTCTTGGAGCATTCATCGTCACATCTGCGAGCTGCTCAGTGTACACCCGGAGGAACAGCCTATCCTGCATGGCAGCCGGATTCACGTGTGTGTTCTCGAGGAGGGTTAAGAGTGGAACTGCCACAGGCTTCTCAACACCTGCCCATAGTTCGAATTCAGTGAACCCCTCATTGCACCCCACAGCATAGTACACCTTTCCCTTCGCATAGAAGGTTGGGCCACGCGCCAGCGGACCTAGGATGCGGTACTCATCGTTCATATAGGTGGTGTCCACGGTGCTGTTGCTCTGCACGATCTCACACCTGTTCAGAACCTGCGGGAGCTCCACCGTCTGTTCTATTGTGCTCTGAATCTTGAACTCGAGTGTCATGCTCTTGATCTTGTGGATCTGTGCCGAGATTGCGAAGGCAATGTACTTCCCAGCAGCGGACAACGGGTTCTCATCATGTATACTGGGTCGAATGACCATCAGGCAGTCCTTCCGAGGATCAGTGTGGTGCGATGTCGTGGGTTCTAAGGCCCCATCTAGATGTTGCACATACTGCAGCATGTTTAAGGTCTGGGTATATAGAGGTTTTAAATGGCTGCCATGTTTGGTAAAGTTCTCCAGCAGATTGTCTATAGGCAGCAGAACAAGTCGGCATGACAGTCACGGTGTGCACTGTCCCACTGTGGCAGAGTCCGAGTACTGCTTCATGACATCAACATTATCCACGAGCGAGCCAAGGTCACCCCTCCATCTGATGCGGAGATACTGGCCTCCATAGAGGAAGGAGTGCCAGCTCATAGTACAAAAGAACTCCTGACTCAGATACTCTACCGGAAGTTTGACAGCGCCCAGGGCGAGACACTCGGCCTACCACCTGTGTCCCACACCAACAGTCCTGTTATTCTAGCTCTCCAAAGGGTGAGGGTCGACCACAAAGATCTACTAATCGTCGGGAAGTGGGCTGCCATATTTATCCTCCATAGCCAGGAAGAGCGAGAGATGCTGGATAGAATCCAGTCTGAAGAAAATAACTACTTCAGGGATGAGGTCAGTGCCGCTGTAGCAGAGAGCCACGCCACTGGTCATGCAGAAGGTACTCAGGAGGTGGTCACTGTTGGCCACAAGGAGGCTGTTGAGCACATCTTCAACGAAAGAGGGCACAGGAGATTGGCCAGTAATCTGGCAGCATTTCTGAAATTCTCACATAACTACCAGGACTACCTCATCAAACCCACTCGGAAGTACAATGCCCGGCTCACATGGGAAAAGAAGGTCTTCCATGAGAAATACGAGAGGAAGAGAGTCCCAGACATGGACCCTCAGTGGTTAGAGTTTAAGTGATAGTACTGACTTCAAGAAACTGCCGGAGTAGCAGAGGAGACCGCGGATGAACGTCCTCAAGCAGCGGAGACTGTGGACGAAGTATCAGAGACCACAGACGAAGTAGCAGAGATCGCGCAGCCTTCTGATGAATGAAAAAAAGTTGCAGCGGAGACCGCCACGGTCTCCGCTCATTCTATCAGCGATGACGCACAGAGCAGGCTAGTTTCCTGGGTGGATTCAGCTTGTAGGTGAAGGTCTGCGCCTTTTCCAGAGATGGCTTGAAGTGTGACAGCTCACCTGTCTCCTTGTTGCTGAAGATGAAGTGGTACAGCTCAGCTGCCCTCTGTACTCCTGCGATAAAGTCCCCTTTGGTCTCCTTGCGGGTTAGGCTGTCGTATATGGTCTCGAGCAGGGCACGTCCACACTTGGAGCTGAAGTATAGCAACCGGGCATTGTGGCAGAAGTCCGGAGAGATCTCGCGGGTATACTTCTGAAAGAGGGTGAAGAGAGTTATCGTTGTGTGCCGGATGCACCTGGTGATGTTGCTGAGGTAGGTGACTGTCTTCTGCTCCATTGCAGGGTCATCGATAACTAGAACAAGTGTTTCTGTCAGTTGGGCCGCTAGCAGCTTCTCTATCAGTGCTTGCAGGTTCTGCATCTTGGTGATTGGGCCATTGTACCATTGATCATTACTGTCAACCGCCTCAGCAGCGGAGTCAGACACCATAAGGATGTATTGAAAGTGTAGATGTTCGGCCAGTAGAGCCCGCAGCAAGATGTTTTTCCCATGTCCTGACGGGGCTATGATCAGCACCACCTGGCCAGCATCGGCTGGCCTACTGTCGAATGGTACAGATATGCGTGCGGAGGATGGTTAGCACTTGGTCGGCGGTAGCCTCGTCTATATCTACACACCGCCCTCTGGCACACCATGCCTGATATGCTGCAGGGGTCTCATGATCGATCTCTCACTAATCAGAGGTTTTAAACGTAGGCGACGATGATCTCAGCCATTGTACTCGTTGCTAGTCCTAGAACCGCGGCCTCCATTAGTGTAACACGTTCGCCCATGATCTTGGCGGCAGCAGTGTTGGAGGCCCCACTGAGGGCAATCTTTGGGATGGGGTGAGTTAGTCCGAGACAGTGCCCGGCCACCCCACTCACCACAGTAGCGAGGACAGCCACAGTGGTGGCAGGAAGAACCTAATTTCCCCCTGTCATCTTCACCATGGCCACATTCGCTGCCACGTTACTGGCGACATAGACTGCCAGAGGTTTTGCTTTGGTCAGTAACTTCTGTGTTTGGTTCACAGTAGGTTCGCCACCTTCTGAAGACTCGCCTGGCTCTCAGGCAGTTGCTTCACGATCTGTACCGTTGACATCATTGTTTAAGCACTGAGTATACAACGCGGTTAAACGTCTGCATCCCCTGTTGAGAGAGCTAATAAGATCTTCCCAGTCTGTGTCTGCCAGGTAGCCAGGTTGGTACTCAGGAATATTCATCTCTCTATTGAGACATCTTAAACATGTCCGGGCTCACGCTATGCGAGAAGTCCTATGATGTCTTCTGGAGGGAGTTGAAGGACTACAAGAAGAATACACCAGATGAGCTCGCTCAGCTGTGAAGCTCTATCTAGGATTTGGCAAGGGACAGATCTGCTTCCTCGGATACCTTATCATTGGCGGGAGTATCGTCGAGCAGCTCCTGTGAGCTAACGGTTTCTACAAGGATCGGGAGTATCTGTCAGATGTGTTCCAGCAGTTTCAGACCGCCATGGCCTCACCGGACTCAGAGCTGAACAAGGCTCTGTGATACTACAAGCTGGAAAAAGGATGCGCTGCCGAACCCTCCAGCCTTTGGATGTGCATGTTGTCAGCGGGTATAGGGGCTGTATGGCCTGCCAATCTGGTTCAGTGTCTCACCGTGGTCCCCACTGCTACTGTAGATAGTCAGGATAGTCTTATAGCTGATTTGCTAGTGGCGGAGTAGGCTGATCCCGAGCGCCACGAGAGCTAGGCCTGACACCACACATAGAGCTACCACGGAAGTCATGTCGTGTCGACTGGGTGCAGTATTGGGGCGCCTGGAGCTGCCGTGTCGACTGGCTGCAGTGCCAGGGTCGGAACGACTGTATGGCCCATACTACGCATAGGTGCGTTGATGTCAGTGTTGAAGCCGAAGTGGACTATCATGTTGTTATAGCCCCTGGCTTGGAGGTCCTCGATGTTCACGATCAGGTTTCTCGGAATCAACCGTAGGTGTGGCGAAATAGCAAAGTCAAGTTTGTGATGGGCCTACTGCAACCCCTGCTGGAACTTAGCAATAAGGCCACTGGGATCTGCCACGATGACCATATCCTCAACGCGACTGATGAACATGGCCTGGACCTCTGCTCCGCTGATACCATCTATGGAATGCTGCAGCGGGGTCTGTGCCATAAGGAGGCAGTAGCACAGTGCTTGCAGGGACTGGTTGATCCGAGCGATCCCTGCTGGTGTGAGGCCTGAGGTGGTGTGTGGGACAAAGTACTTCCACACATCTGGATATTACTGCCGCAAGCCAGTGATGTGCATATTTTGCATCAGCGCTCCAGGGTTGGAGTCTGAATCGAACGAGAATATCGCTGTCTTCCGATGGCCTACTCGTCGGGGGGGGGGGGGGGGGAGGGTTCAATAGGGGAATCCTGAGTAGTCACGTCTCTCGGGTCACCATACATAAACCCTAGACTGCTGTTGTCACCACCATGCCACTGATAGTTTGCGTGAGCGTCGAACTCTCTCTGTAGTCTGCTGGCCGCTGAGACGCCATGACTGTTGAGCTGTGGGTCGAAGGCATTTGTATCAGGGAGGCTTGCATCCAGCTCATTGAGGATTCCTTGCACCATAAACTACACGTGGAATCTGAGACAGCTGGCGATGAGCACAGCTTCAAGAGTACCAGAATAGGAGTGAAGCAGGGTGGAACTTACTCCACATCCTGCCGTGGCAAACCACATGGCAAAGTTCAGCTGCTGATTCCAGTATGCGAGGCTTGGAGCAGCCATCCAAGTATGAGTTTGCTTCGCATCCGCATCCTTGATGGTGATGGGGCAGTTGGTCAGCACTTGTGGGTTGATGGAGAAGCTGGTTCGGGACTGTCCATCTACTGTGATGGAGAACGGTGTTAGCTCTGGTATATCATCCAGTAGACCTCTCAGGCCAGTCAAGGGTGTACTCAGGAGGGACGGTTGGCTCCGGATGACTGTCTTGAGGGTCAGTGGGAAGGCCATCTATACTGGTATTCTTAAAGCTACCGTACAAGCAGCACACTACTTGTAGTCGTCTCGACTCCAGCGACCAGCGAAGCGACCTCGCCGTAACATCTCGTTTTTTAACTCCTCCATAGCAACCCGCCTGCTGGAGCCTTTGAGGTATTGCTGTCGCACTTTAGGTTTATCTGTGCGGTACAGGGCTTGGACCTTCAATATATGGTGGTACTCTTCATCGGTGACCTGGCCATCCATGAGATCTTTGCTGACAGACTCGTCGATAGCCCATAGCATACTCTGTGCCAGTGCTACGTACTTAGCATGCTTCTCCAGCCACCTAGTGATCCGCCGCTGCCCCACCCCCAAGCCTGTGGCCAAGACAGTGGCGGCTAGTGTCACGCACCCCCAGCCGGATGGCGACGATGGCCCCACCCATGTAGCGAGAGTGGCCACAGCTGCCACCCCAGCACTGGCTTCAATCTCACCCACAGCAGTGGTTGTATGCGCGAGGACGTTGTAGGCTGTCTTATATCGCCTGTGCGTTCTGCTGTACCTTTCTGCCTCATGGACGAGATTCTGTCTGATGGCATCTATCTCCTGGAGTCGCCAGCCGTGGATGGTACCACCCTCGCCAGCCGTCAAGGAGGGGTATAGTTCTGGTTGCTTCCACCACTCTGATTTTCCATAGTATACCTGGAGGTTTAAACGGCATCACCTGCAGAATCTGCTCATGAGTCATAGAAGGGTTCATTTTGGAGAGCCTGGCGAACCGTGCCAGCTTGCTGGTGTCGAGACAGACGTCTGTTAGACAGGGGTCATCCAGCACTATGTCGGGTGCCAGTAGCTATCTGAGACGTGACATCTGGAACATCACCTTATGACCAAGATGGTAGGTCCACCGTTAGATGGCTTTCTTGGTCTTACACTTCTGCATCATCTCCTCTTCCCACTGTATGGCATCTGGCTCATCCCCGTCCGTGGTCTCCGCTGCATCGTCCACAGTCTCCACTACATCTGGCTCATCATTGTATGTGAAGACATCGTCCCGCTTACTCTCCTCCAGGAGGGCCTGCCAGTATCGGGAACCTTCACTGTTCCTTCGCCTCCTTGCAATGCTCGCTTTCTGTTGATACCAGCTCTCCCGCTGTAGTCGCTCTCCTTCTTGTTGCCAGATCTGTTGCTGTGCGAGCATCTGTGCAGGGGTCATGAAGGTGCAACCCTGTAGCAGGCTCTTCATCATCTCGGCAAAGGTCAGATATTCCTGGTGCGATATCATGTCAGGTCAATGTGTAATAAGAGGGTAGACTCTAAATGGGCATCCGATACCCCATCCGTGCTGGCATATAGGTTGTTGTTGGCACCTGGGAGATACTCTATCACGTCCCGGCCGACTTCTACCAGTGAGCTGCTGTGTGCACTGCACAGAGGTTGATGTAGCACATCGGCGTGTATGTATGTTGTGCCCCGCTGGGCCACCTCGAAGAGGACCCATTCTACACGGTACTGTACTACCCGTCTCCCCTCTAGAGAGGGTGAGATTACCGTCTCACCACTCGAGAGCAGCAGTCAGACAATCGGCATGGTTATATGTCCTATGGAACCCATATTTGCTCACTCGACTGGTCTTGCTGACCTGGCAGATGTGTACGCAGTTGATGCTGCCAAGGTAGAAGAGAGCGATGGCAAGTCATTCGCCCTACAGTACGAATCAACTCAAAGGCATTCTCCCTCCACCCCATTGGTGGTGATGGGGTGGAGCTGCTCACGGACCTCAAGGATGTGTCGAAGGAGTGCCTGGGTCACAACATAGATGGCCACAAGATCATGTTTTGGTACGATTTCCCGAAGAGGAAGTACATCCTCGATCTCTTGATTGAGCGATCCGATACAGAGGTGGCAGACATCAACACCCTAAATAACGACCTCAGCGTTCATCTGGTCAAACCCTATTCGAGCGTTGTCCCGCCGATGACCCATAATGGCCTGCTATTGACACTGGCAAAAAACCTGCAGTTCATATTTGAGAAGAATGAAGTGTGGTACCGCGCTGGACCTGGGGGTGACTGGCAAGCATGAGTGCCCCTATTTAGGCATCCTGCAGTCATTGACATAGAGGTTACTCCCCTCTCCACTGTTGTGAAAAAGGATGGGACAGTTCGAAAGCTCTACAATCTGGGATCATCCTTCCTCACCTACATATGTGAAGGTGTCTCCCTGACGAGGGTGGGTCCCCAGATCGGGGTTACAGGTGGAAAGCTCCTGCTGCGTCGTCCATTCGATGGACCAGAAGAAGCTGTTAACCTCCAGGAGGGCACCCTACTGGTACATGGTGTGTTACATGTCTCCAGAATCAAGGGTGCTGTTAAACTGCTTCAGCGAGTCGGACTCACTAGCCCGCAAATGACTCATATAGTCCTAGAGCTACGTTTCTTAGCCAGCGGCAGAGTGGAGCAGCTAGCCCCTGCCGCTGAGGAGATGAAGATCACTATCGATCCGGATGGAATAGGGCTAGATCTGGCACAGATATTTCTCGAGGGGTTCACTCTGTTCAGTTTAACTCTTTATATATATCCATGATTCTCATCATACTGCTCGTGCTGGCGTCTACATCAGTGGCACAAGGCACTGAGACTGCCATGATATTGGATGCCAAGTGGGCCCACTTCCGGGACGACCCCCAGTACAATCCTTGGGTCGACCCCTTGCGGAGAAACATTTACGACTACTTTCACCCACGTAAAGAGATCGAGTCTGTCTGCCACCTTTATGGGGTGGAGAGGGTAGGCCGTGGTTGCCTTCTGGTGACCCCTGCTAAGCACCAGATTCTCTGTGTAACATGTCAACATGCCAGAGTCTGCCGTGGTTCACATGCTAATCAATTTAGCCTCCTCCAAGGTGAGCGTTGTCAAGGTAGATTGAAGCCCCTATCGGTGGTCCCATCATGCCGATGCGACTCTGGCAGAGACTACGTGTTTGTCTGAGCCTACACAGAATAGAGAGAGAGAGAGAGAGAGAGAGAGAGAGAGAGAGAGAGAGAGGCCGTCCCTGTGGTTGATGGCGATCAGTGGTGTATATCACTGTGGAGGCTTGTCTCTAAATGGGCGTTCAGTCCCTGGTAGTAGTACTGTGATACTACCTCCCTGGCAGCCGTTCGGCGATCCGTGGTGGTCCCCGCAACCTATGCCCCAGGGATTGAGAGGGCGGTGGCATCATTAGTAGTAGTGTGCCTGGATTAAAATGATACAACCTCCTTCAACTGGCCGCCGTTCGGCGATCCGTGGCCCCCACCGCCCTCTCAATCTCAGCGGCCTCCATCTTGAGGCCTACCCCAACCACCTGCAACCCTGGGCCTCCATCTAGAGGCCTACACCAACCACATACAACACTATGCCCAGGGATTGAGAGGGCGGTGGGGGCCACGGATCGCCGAACAGCGGCCAGTTGAGGGAGGTGGTATCATTTTAATCCCGACACTACTACTTATGCATGTCATATATGAACTGACTTCTGCTTAATTAATATCTAATTAGCAAATTCACCGTAACCCCTCTTGTTTCAGCGTAATCTTATAATGGTTAAACCTGCAAAATGGCACCTGCAGTGCTCTTGAGTGATGTATGTTTGCAGGCCAAGAGAAGGCAATTTTTGAAAATTGATCACTAGAATGACTGGCTCGGTAACCGAGCCAGTCATTGCAGTGCCATAATTTAAAACATGATCTTCTATTGGCCTGCACATGTACACTTTCAAAGCAAAAAGTTGGATTTTCCATTCAGCCATTTATTGATCAAGGTGAACCAAACGTTTGAAAACAGAATGTTATTATTGAAGATTTCTGTGGCAAATTCACACACATTGTATTCTCTAAATGAACATTCACTGAGTGAAAATTGCAATTCTCTTTGATTGACACAAGAGCGGTGAAACAGATAGCGAGGCTCCGCCTCTGGGAAAATTACTTCTCCGCTGCAGCAATACTTCAAGATGTCTCCTAGTCCCAAGATGTTTCCAAATTGTTCTCGCATCAGGCAAAAATTTGCTAAGATTTCAAATTTCGGGAGAAAATTATGGAAGGATCAGTGTTGCTTCCTATTCTTAAATAATCGGTGGACTCACTATCGATGTTTGCGTTTTCTCTTGGTCTTTCTTGTCACATGCACTCTCTAGGCTGTCAAAAGGATTATGATCATTTCTTTATCACCAAGGATAGTCCGAGTTCTCTGACTCCACCCTATGCCGATTCTGATACGTCGAGTGAGACTTACCTTGCGTATCAGAATCGGCATTGGGTGGAGTCAGAGAGCTCTGACTACATCAAGGAGAGACTGCTGATGCTTTGACCAAATCGGTGTAAAACCGTCGCTTGTTGCTCCGGCGTACGCGCTTATAGAATCTTAGGTTTAGAATGGTGTTCGACTGGTCACTTGGAGATCAAACATGGTGTAGGCACGCATTGGAAACTGAGCGTATGTAGCGTAACAAAAGAATGTCAATGTGACCTACTTCTCATGCTTCACCCGCAGCTACCGAGATTCAATCGACATTGTCATTCCAGCATTAAAGGTACACATTCACACCAAAAATGCTTGAAAATAAAATGGTTAAAATTCTATACTTTTAGAGGCTTACATTGTGTAGGCCTACGTTAATGTATTGAAATGAAATACGTATTTAATATGGGATCACACACGCACGCACACACATGCGCCACCCTTACACCTACGCGCACACACGCGCCCACGCACGCACGTGCGTGCGCATACACGCACGCACGTATGCACTCACTCAATCACGCACACACGCACACGTATACACGCGCGTACACGTGTATACGCCCATACGAATGAAAGTAGACATAGGCCTACGCACGATACTCACCGGTAGGCCTTTTCCACCAGGTGATCCTGTCTGGCCAGAATTTCCAGGTACTCCTGGTCGTCCCGGAGAGCCATCATTTCCAAGCAATCCCTGATGCCCTGGGCCACCCGTCTCACCCTTAAAGCCCAAATCACCCTGAATGGAACAATATGATTATTATACTACATAGGCATATACAGTAAAACATGTCTACAATGCATGGCTACGGCGGATAACAGTTTAATCTGCAACACAGTAAAATTCAGGTACGCATTGCAGCTATGATTTCAACGGAGGGATCCCATTGTTACTTAAGTATCTGAGCTCATAGTCAAATGCACCACATGTTACCTGACGTCACAATAAAAATAACGTAGCTCAGTCACGAATATCGAAAACTCCGTTACGAACGCGCACGACTTGCATTCCTTTGGTAAATTTACAATTTAATAAAGATTTTGTTGACTATTTTGAAACTAATTTGCTGTCGGAGGGAAACGGTTTCATGAGTAAAACTGATGACTTATTCAACTGTGTCACCAAATCAGTTGCACCAAAAGAAATTGCAGAAGATTTCTGCAAACAAAGTAGAATCGCAACATTTGCATCGTTTGTTGTAGAACGTATCCAAAACGGAGATATGAATCAGTGGTCACCAATGAAGAAGCAAAAACCTGGCCACGTGGAAGAGTATGGCAAAAAAAGTTGCACTAACAGTCAAGGAGAACGTTGTTGAACTCAGTGAAGATCAGTAACTGTTTGTATGATTGTTAGTAACGTTCAAATAAAGGCCGGAAATTAATCCAGCGGATGCTATTAGCAAACATGAATTCTCGGCGGTGCCTAGATCAATGTTTTCTGCAGAAAGACGCATTATTCGACGAAGTGTAGCTTGGTGAGTATATTAGATAAACTACCTATAACTAAGGATCCTTACGTCCCTGAAACACAACAGAAGATCCATGACATGGGCAGCCAATAGAGAGAGAGAGAGAGAAGAGTTTTCATAGAAGAGGAATGACAAATCCGCTCAGTGACTGGATCAATGGATGTGGCGGTGATTGACCCAATGGCGGTGAAGGGACATTTCCCGTTTATTCACCCATCATCTGACGCCATATGACATCATAATCAACTAAGTAACGTGTAGGATAACGTCACAATTAATTATGGCATGAATGGCTCGATTTATCCCGTCTTTAACGCTTAATAATCCAACATGTTGTACGAATTGTATGTCTTTACCATTTAATAAACATTCTGTTGAATATTTTGAAACTAATGTAACCATGAGAACGACCACATCGAAATATAGCCTTTAAAAAATTCTTATGCGTATTTGGCGGACAATTTGCAACATGGCCATCATGTTAAATATAACAAATTGCCACAGTGCCAAATTTGAGGTTAAAATAGTAATTCTTGAAATTTGTTTGTTAATGGACCTTTCCAGTTTTTGCTAAGCCCCGCCCACCTCTATCTAAGCTACAGCCACGTCTCGCTCGTGTTGGGATCAATGGATCTCTGAACAGGGACACTATCAATTTCCAGAAAACTGTACAAATAAGCTGTTAAATATTTTGTAACTAATTTGACTGGGTGCTATTGCTGCCTATGACGGAATATTTATTAATGAGTAACTACATACAATTCGTACAACGACGCATAGCCCGTCTTCAATTATGCGTTCGTGAGGTACATATCTACGTCATTCATTATGTCATTGATTATGATATCATTCTACACGTCACGTAGTTAATTATGACGTCATATGAAGGATGGATAAAGTGGAAAGGTCTATTATTCCATCAACGGAGCTGTGATTTAGTGAAAAATAACGTAATCTTATAGAAGCTGACTAACCTACCGTATATAGTCTACGTATATGTAGGCCAACCCTAAGTTATACTTTGTATATTGGTTCGTAATGGTATAAATGTTGAAAGAATTGAGGATTCCAGTTTATCCATCAATCATATGACACCATTATCAACTACGTGATGTGTAGGATGACGTCATAGTCAAATACCTAATGAATGACGTAGATAAGTTCGTCACCAACGCTTAATTGATGACGGACAAAGTGTTATTGTACGAATGGTATGTCTTTCCTATTTAGCGAACATTCTATTGAAGCACCCGGTAAAGTTAGTTTCAAAATAGTCAACAGCTTATCTGTATAGTTTTCTGGAAACTGATAGTCATGGAGTTCAGGAATCGATCAATCCCAACACTGGTGAAGTGTAGGTGGAGCTTAGCTAAAGATGGGCGGGGCATTTTCTGGAATTGAATTACTCCATTTGGTCACAAACTTTGTGCCACGGGGATGAGGCCGTGATTTTGAATTCAAAATGGTGGTTATTGCTACTGAAAAATCTATTTAGATTAGATAAAATGGATTACACATCCGACATGTATCGCGTTAGGGTGTTACCTTTTTGCCATCTTATATCACGATGGTTATACCAATAAAGTAGGCAGACTCTTATTCGAGATATTGAAGTCAATTCACCTTTCCAGAGTAGCCATCTATTATATGACGTCATATGACGTCATAATCAGCTAAGCGGCGTGTATGATGACGTCATAATCATTATGTCATAGATGATTTTATTTGGCCTGTCTTTAACTCTTAATAGTTCGACACGTTGTACAAATTGCATGTCTCTACTATTTAATAAACATGCTGTTGAATATTTTGAAACTAATTCGACTGGACGCTGTTGCTACCATGGTGTAGTTCGGATCGACCGGTCGGATACCGGCCGTACAAGCTAAGCTGGGTACGCGCCGCCCGTCCTGGATGCGTTTCCTGAACACGCCCCTCTGGGTAGAACCATAAGCGTATATAGGCCTATGGGAGAGATAGCATGTCGAAAAACGACTAAGTTCGTTAAAACGCATGATGCGCATGCGCGCGCCAGGACGCTGTTTATATGGAGCACGTAGTTACGACCTAGATAAGATGGCGCTTTTAGTGTACCGAGATGGTACCCTGTAATCCTTATTGATTGCCTGTTCCCGTTAAATCTGGCAAAAATCAAAACCAGAATTCAACGGGCATTCTAAATCTGTGAACCATTTCAAAATCGGTTGAGAGGTGGCTGAGTTGTCCAGGGAAAACTCTTGATTATCTTCAAAATATTGCCGTGACGTCATAACCATGTGGACGCAAAACTTCTAGAATGTTCATAAACTCTAAAGTCTTCAGAGCTGGTTGACATACACCGCATCGTGAAGCTATGTTTTGTATCTTCGTTTGCCTCTGACAACCCCCGCTTGTGACGGGTTGGTTACACTTTCCATCCGTGCCATCGGTGTACGGGAACTTTCTTCACCACATAGTACTATCGTATCTTTTACTGACTGCTCGTTAGACATTCTATTAGGCCTACAGCACTAAGTGATGCACTCCCACCATGAGTGTTCTTGCGGAAGTCTTGTTTGCAGAAAACAGCTTCCAGGAACCCACCTGCGGGAACTTTCCAGCTTCCGGAGAGCGCATCATTTCACGTTGACTATGGATCAACGTATCAATTTCAGTAACACGGTAGCCTAACTTAGGAATGACTACCAAGTATTCAAATATACTTCACAGTTTAATTATTTCTCTATATAGGTTTTGTTAATTATATTGTATCCGCAAAAACGGTCCTGATGACTAAAAGGAACCATAACGGTCTTAGGACCGATAGTTATAATTTCTGTATTTGTTGATACCTATTATCATTTTCCTCAAAGGTTTCGTTAAATCTTAATCATTTGACACCATATTGTTTGTTCTGGTTAGATTATGTATATATATATATGGCCAGTGGCCATCCGTTCATATGTTTTGCTTATTTATAGAAAATATAGGACTGCATGCAGTGCACGTAGGAAACACTATACAGCAACACTTATATATGCAGCACTTTCTCCCGCCACCAACAATTTTTCACTGAGGTCGCTGTCCGTGCTATAACTCTGTTTAGCCCGGCATGCTACCGACCAACGTTTTCTATTCAGCTGGATAGGATAGGTTCAAAACGATTAGAGACACTGTCTTCATTACATACTGTGTAATATATTCTGCTTCTCTTCCGGTAGTGCGATAATCTAGCTCCGCACTCCGGTAAGACTCATAAGTAAGATTTTGTCTCTCTTTGTGCTCCACTCAGCCTTGTGGCTTCTTAATTGTTTGGATGTCCCTATCCGCACCATCGGCTGATCCGACTCTGGGAAACTATTGGGGTTTCCGAGCGGTGATGGCCAGGGTGTGGTGTCACATACACCTTCCCGTGTATCTTTGGATACTTAGTAGTTAGCACTTTAAGCCAATGTAGGAAAGCCCTGCGAAAACATATGTATTTATTATTTTATTTACTGAACAATCCTCCCGCACCGCAGTGCAAAACTGGGCAACTTGTATATAAACCTAATGAGAGGCAAAATGGTTAGTCCCATAGGACCCGCTGACGGGCGAGATACGTACCCCCGCCGAATTCCGTTAAAATGTCTGGGCATGATATTTAGATCTGTCATGCCCTTGCGGGAAGGACATTTACGGTGGGTATTCGTCTCTCTTACCCCCCACCATAACGATAGAACAATGGTCTAATAATGCTTTCGTGAAATGTAACCCATGTTTTGTAATGTTCTATGTGGTTGCGGGGTGTGATATCCGGATTCTTATCCAGTTAGGAGATCTTGCTACGTAACATGTATGAGCGCTGTCTTTAGTATTGATGTCTTAGGGCATCTGTTCTCCGTGATAGCCGTGTCTAATAGCTAGGTAGATATCAGCCCGTTGCGGCCTAAAATAATTCTTGTTCTGAAAACAACTAATAGGAATCAAGCAAAGCAGAAGGCCCGCATAAATAAGGCGGCAACTACTAATTCAGCATACCAAGAATCACATAAGACGGTAACGAGGGAATCCATCGGGAATTCCGCGTCCCGTCTTCACGTAAAACAGTACGCACCCCTATAGTCATAATCTCACTAGGTATGGTCTTTTCTCTCTAAAAAGCATTTTTGATTGAAATATTAGAATAGGCCCATTTTTGCCTACTATTCTTCTCACGCTTTAAGCAGTGGCAACACCTTCCCGAGACGGAGGCCCGCGCGAGGCACTTGCCTCTCGCAAGGATTCAATGACGATGGTCCACGCCAGGATAATACTCCTTACCCAAACTAGCACTAGGAGTAGTGCCCGCGTGAGGCACATCACTTTTCGTCTAATATAACCTTCTTCCTTTCAGCTTAGAGGTATAATAACTTATATTAAGTTAAATAGTTAAGTCTCGTGTACGGGAGCCTCCCTTGCGGGGATACCTCTGCGGACCTACGAGTCTGTGTGGTACCTCCGGGAGCCCCATGTTTAAAAGTTCATCTACCTGTCTCTATGTCTCGTACTTTGGTATGCTCTTATTGTAGTTTTATCTAGCATAATTTTAATTGTTTGGGTAAACTCATTGCATAGACTTATATTTTTGCGTCACCAAGTCAAATATTGTAAGTCCATAGGACACGAAATTGCTATGGACAGGCATACTGGTGACACAAACTCGTGGGATGAGACAATTGTGTTTACTGTTCGCGACGATGGTCGAACGGCCCCACCAGAACGATTGAGTTCCACCGGCCTTAGGAGCCGGTTTTTGTTTCACGGAGGGCAGTCTCGTACAAGGTCCGTCACCCAGAGACCAGCTGCTAACCAGCGTCATCACTCGTCATGCACTTGCGGCACGGCGAGTCAACATGATACACCGGAACGGCCCGACACTACCCGGCGAGCTACAATAGGCAGCAGCGGTGCCCAGTCAAATTAGTTACAAAATATTCAATAGCTTACCTGTATGGTATTCTGGAAATTGACAGTCAGGGAGTTCAGAGATCGATCGATCCCATCACGAGCGAGGTGTGGGTGGAGCTTAGCTAGAGATGGGCGAGGCATAGCTAAAATGGAAAGGTCGATTCGGAACGATATTACTTCGGTTGTAATATGCATACTCTACCATCCATTTAAGAAATAAACCAGTCTGAACGAGTTTATGGTCAATTTGAGTTAAAGGTAAATTTCTCCATTGGACCAATAATCAAATATTTAGCATGTTCATTTTGTAGTATTTTAAGATACTTACAAAAATCCAGCCAGAATTTTCCTATAACTACCTAATATCAGCTTCGTGCAAAGAGAGATTATTCAATGTACAACATAAGGGTTATGTCTCTTGGGCCTTGTCTAATTCAATCGAGCACATGTTGAAGGGTAATACTTTGGTGGCACGTGCCCTAGTAGTTAGTGTTGTTGACGTATGGCTTTGAGCTGCCATCTTTTATACATATACTACGAATCATATAAGATGCAGGTGAAACGAATGGCCAGATTCGTCATGTCGCTATTCAAGTGATGGTAGCACAGGTGTGTGTGTGTGTGTGTGTGTGTGTGTGTGTGTGTGTGTGCGTGTGCGTGTGCGTGTGCGTGTGCGTGTGCGTGTGCGTGTGCGTGTGCGTGTGCGTGTGCGTGTGCGTGTGCGTGTGGGTGTGTGTGTGTGTGGGTGGGTGGGTGGGTGGGTGGGTGGGTGGGTGGGTGGGTGGGGGGTGGGGGGTGGGGTGGGTGGGTGGGTGGGTGGGGGGGGGGGGTGGGTGGGTGGGTGGGTGGGGTGGGTGGGTAGTGTTGGGCTGTTAGACAGGGATCTGCCAGTACGAATCTCACTACGCATAGAGAATCACCGTATTATTTTGCTGCAATATGTCAAAGACCTTTGATCATTTGTTGTTATCAAATGACTGTGACATCTCAGTGCCCATTTTGTGCATACATCAGCTTTATGCTCTACGACAGCAAGCCATTAACAGATATATACTCTAACCCAAAATATGCCAATGCCAAACTAAATGTGTTGAGATTACATCAATATCAAGGGCGTAAACAAGTTTCGGAGCTTGGGACATAATGCCAAAAGGTGGGTCCGGCATCCGTTCCCCGAGAAAATATGAATCTAGACGCTTTCAGAATCCATCTGCAGCAATTTCACAATTTTGATCCCCAAAGCGACCCCCGCAATTGTCCACGCGTTTGAATGCTAATCTGTTTAATGTTAATCTTATCTTGTCACAATATAGTCAACGAACCTGCTCCCCCTTTAAATCTTCACATTTACATCCGCGATTGCAGAGGCCCTGGATAAAAAAACACAGAAATGCAGTCATGTATATTATGTATATCTTATCGTCAAACGTTAACTCTCCTCATACCTATTACGCATATGTAAACTTTCCACGAATAGGAGAGAATTTCCAATCTATTAATTAACAGTCAACGAATTACATTCATTAAACCACCAGCATGCAGCCGAATGACCATATACGTTATTTACAGTGTAAGAAACGATCTGTTGAATATTATGGATCCCATGTGTTCCTGTTAATTTGGTTTCAAAATAGTAAATAGCTCACTTGTACGCTTTTCTTGAATTTGAGATTCAAGGCCACCGGCTTACGTTAGATAACCTGTGATACTGTATTTTGCGTCATCAGAGGAGGGGTGTTAAAGATTATGTATTTGAGAAAGAAAAATGATTCAGTTTTATTCTGTGATAACGGAAAAGTAACCTAAATTACAACTTACAGTAGACCTGGCATAGCCGATTCGCCTTTCCAGAGTAGCCATCCATGATCTGACGTCATATGACGTCATTCTCAGGTAAGCGGCGTGTAGAATTACGTCATAATCATTACGTCATAAATGATTCTATTGAGCCCGTCTTTAACTCTTAATAGTCCGACACGTTGGACGAAATGTATGTCTCTACTATTTAATATAAATGCTGTTGAATATTTTGAAAGTAATTTGACTGGGTGCTGTTGCTGCCATAGGCAGCAACAGCAACCAGTCAAATTGGTTTCAATATATTCAACAGCTTACCTGTATAGTTTTCTGGAAATTGATAGTCAGGGAGCACAGAGCTCGACCGATCCCATCACGAGTGAGGTGTGGGTGGAGCTTAGCTAGAGATGGGCGGGGCATAGCTGAAAATGGAAAGGGCCATTGTGGCGGTCAAACCCGCCCCACTTAATAATCATATATTATTCTAGAGATAATACCTACATCGCTTAGAAAATTGTTATTTGTTATTCAGGTTGCGCTCCAACACGACATTCATAAGACCGTAGAATGCTGCGTTGCAAGAGATCTAATTAGAGTGAGCATTCTCTGATTGAAGGTGTGGGATGAGGAAATTTGAGACGTTGGAATACAAGCTTCCATTAGCGGAGACCCTCCAAATAAAAATAGAAAAAATAGCTGAAGGTAGTGGGTGGTGTTGGTGTTTGGGGTGTGGGGTGTGTGTGTGTGTGGGGGGGGGGGGGGTGGGGGGGTGGTGGGGGGGATGGGTGCGGTGAGGGAGGAGGAGCGACATGCAACAGAAATGTGCCATAGCAAAGCACATACATTCTAAAAGATATAGGGACTCATTTCATGTCAGTATTTGCAACAAACCCTGGTTATGTTGTGTTGTAGGCGAGATATTACCTTGCCTTGTCGGTTTTGCCTGTCTGACGAGGAGTCCGAGTTGTCCGCCTCACATTCTAGGAAAATAAGGAGTATATTTCAAGTATAATGAACACTACCATGGAGTGAATAAAATATAACATCGTAGATGTACATGCATTGATTATGATGTCATATGATTGACTAAGAAACTGGATTCATAAATTTTGCAAACGCAGTAAATTCTAACCACTATCGGAATTAATTTTCACAGTAGGCGCATTAGTAAGTTAAATAGTTAACATGCTTTGGCCTGTGTGATGTTCACATTAAAGATATCCCAATGGTGACGCAAATTTAGCATTATAATAATAAATTGTGACAAGCCTCATTCGATATAAACGACTTTAGGACAGTTTCCACAGGTCCATGTCGACCTAATTTCAAAATATTCAACAAAATATTTGCTACATTGTAAATAATTTTGCCGTTGATCCCATATCAGGATTCTACGAAACGGCGTGTTATTGGCCCCACGCATCAATATCCGTATTTGCAGTGTCGGAAATAGGAGACAAGGTACCCACGACACGGTTTCAGAAATCCTTACCTATGACCCTCAGAGTTGACAAATCCTGATGGCAAAATATCTCTATGACATGCCGTTTCCCACGTTTTTATCTATGGAAAATCTGTGTGAGAAATTCCACGAGACCTCAATAATATCGTTCGTTACTGCAGCAGAGTCACGATGGTCAGTTACAAATCTGTGATGCTCTTTGCGCCTTCTAGAGACTCGCAGGTAAAGCTCGACTCCTTTCAAGTGTATGATGCGTTGACAAACTGTAGATGATGGCATCTTTGGCTGATATACTACTTGTGAGTTTTTTGAAGAGTCCAGAAAATCCTCCAGTCATATATTGATATGATTGTTACTGGCATACCGATTAGTTGCACCCACCGGCTCTGGTACATTGCAGCTTCTTTACACGACAACTACATCTATTAGATTCAGCTTTTACAGCTACACCGAATGAGTTCAAGATACTTATTTGGTACAGGATTACTCATCCATGGCTGTGGATGACAACCATGGTCAATTGGTGATTCCATAACAGGTTGCGATATGGTTGACGGATACCAAACATGACTTTGATGACGAGAACGTGTAATGTGTTGGTGCACTAAATCAAGATCGAAACAAAGCACCCGATGTTCCTCATTGAGATTTGCTTCAGGTTCTAATTTTGCAAAAGGGATGACAACTGATGTGACGTATTCATCTATCGAAAATCTTGGTGTCAGAAATTCCACGTTTGTCGTTCGTTATTGCAGCAGCGTTACGATGGTCAGTTACAAATGTGTGATGCTCTTTACTCCTTCTAGGGGCCCGTCGTTGAAGCTTAACTCCTTTCAAATGTGTCATGTCTTCGTTATCATTTTCATCAGATTCATCTCATTCCATCTGACTTCTCAGAGAACTGAGTCGGCCGCCTTCGCTCACCTGGCCCTGTTTGTGTAGTTCAATATTTTTCTTAATCGAAGCCCTTATGTCAGCCACACGTTTATTTGGCAAAGTTGATGAAAATAGTACTGGGATTACTGTATGACTGTTGGTTCATGGATGCCGTGGATATTTTCGCATTGCGTACACGCCAGATAAGCTAAGTTAAATGTGTGGTTGACTGCGTGTTGACTTACCTCCTACCTGGACTGTTTCTAACACCAACCAAACCACTATCAACAAGTACACATTTGCCTGAAACATCACTCACATAATGTCGAATGCACGAGAGCATTCCATATCACATTTAACTTTATGTTCAAGCACCAATATCTAGGCTTACATCCATGTACTTGTTATTTGAGCACATCTCGATGCGGACAACGTTTCATGTCTGATTCCGATACGATGGTGGTGCAAGCTGTGTTGCTATAGTATGTTAAAACAGAGTATTTACAAAACGAAATGAAATGCTGCTGAGTTTGAAGATGGTATTCGATTTGTATATAACGGACACTTTATGGACCGACTAAGACGGCTGCCTGACGAACTGACTTTTGAGGTCTTAGGATTGTGGTAATTTAAGACAGGTGGTCTTACGACCACCCGTCTTAAAGAACCCGCATCCTATGGCCCCAAAGGCAGATGCCAGTTATATACAGGTTTGCTTGGATTTATTTCGTATTGGCGTTGCGAAAAACGCTTATTATCTGTCGTAGAAAGCAACCACTTGTAGAACTACTGCGCTCAGAATGAGCACCGGCTAATTCGCGGAATTAAAAACCCGAAATGCAGACGTAAAGCCAGAAACAGGTGTGTAAGCCTAAATTAATGTGCTTCCTCGCCCTAATTCTCAAAGCCGGGATGTTTTGCTAGTCTCATTTCGTTAAATGATGTTGGTCTAGTAATGTTGTCTGAAATACATACTAAATTATAGCAAATTGGCCGTATCTTAGATTTTGAGATGATATACGCATACAACTGTTTATCATTCCATGTTATCTAAACAGGATCGGATTCCGACGCTCAACTAACATGATTACTGATTTCTGTGTGTAGCTGGAACGAATATGGTGCGCGCGTGCGTGCATGTGTGCTTTCTTAAATGTTTCATCAGTGCAATTCCAGTATATGTCGACAACTGGACTGCCAATCCGCGAAGTTGCTTAAATTATCCTCAACATATTATTTTCAAAATCCGGTTTGTAATCGTAATTGAGCTATACAGATCGTATCTGATTTGTAAAGATGAAAGGGTCAAATAATAAAATGAAATATTTCACTTTTTCTCACGAAGGTATGCCGGCGATGTGCCGACACGTTCAGGGCCGACCTTAAGGCAATGCAACAAGTAAATTTGCACAGGCACCCCCCCCCCCCCCCCCCCAAAATGTCGGGGCCCCAGAAGTGATGCACAAATTATTTTTCTTAATATTGGGTCCCCTGTTTAACTTCAAGTTACACGCATAAACACCTATAGTAAGTTCATAAATAAGTCAATGTGTTTCCAAGAGATAACGATTTTGAACACGATGCAAAAAATGTTCTGTTGGATATTTTGAACATAATTGGATTGAAAGATATTTTGTGGTTGAAACATGTAGGCCCTGCTGTATAAGACAGGTGTGGCCAAATCCCAGAGCCCTCTGATCCTAGGGACCCCCAGCAACATTATGTTTGAAACTGGACCCTCGCTTTCTGTCTATTTTCAACGGTAGTTTCGAGTGGCCCGGATACGATTTTCAGAAGCTTTGCACAGGACCACCTGAGTCCTTAAGTTTGGGCGTGTATACGTTGAGCGGACTTGATTATATGTAATGCAGTCAAGCCTTCAATAGCGGGCACTGCCCTTTAGGGCCACATAATGGTGGTTCTTTAAGACAGGTGTTCCTAAGTCTTATATAGCCACCATTTTGGGGCCCCGAAAGATTTTCATATTATTGATTTAGCGGCGACTGTTCCGCCAGCGTTCAGCCAATCATATTGTACTACCCTGTGGCTAAAACAATCAAATTCTCTCAAGATTCTTGAGGCCAGTGCCGTACATACAAGTACAGCACTCGTCACCGGTTATAGAATGTGAATGGTATATAATTATTTTGGATCAAATGCACGCGCCTTAGAATCTATTTTCTAAGAAAGTGGCACATTATTCATCTCGGAAAATTCTGCTATTTTTATATAGAATAAGGACTCATCTGGAGAAATATGTGATTTAAACATAGACAATTTTGAATTTCAGCTAGCGGCTACCCATGAACAGTATAAGACCATATATTAAAGTATCAAAGTGAAAGCGTAGACTAGAGAATAGTGGTAACTAGAGCTGCGCGATATACTAATTTCGTAAACCGGTTCAAAATTGTGACGATTTGCAAACCCTGGCAATCATGCTCAAAACTAAAAAACCGAGTTTAATTAAATTTCCAGTTTATCTATTACTGATTAATCTTTTTTAATTACAAATATTGCTGCTAAGTCAGCCTCTGTAGTGGGCTTGAGAACTGTCAATTTGCTGACGTAACGAAGTGTATTTTTGAAAATTTACCACTGCAATGACTGGTTCGATAACGAAACCAGACACTCTAGGTAAATTCTCAAAAATAATTTTCCTTTGTCTGCAAATTCCACGAGAAAATTATAAATACATATTGACCAAATTTGTGGATTAAAGGGTTAATAATAATAATAATAATAATAATAATAATAATAATAATAATCTTTATTTAAGGAGGGTATACATCGTCAGTAAACTGATCTTCACGAGGCCCTCACACACACACACACGCGCATGCGCCCGTCCACGCGCACGCGCACACGCACACGCACACACACACATACACACACACATATACACACACACGCACGCACATATAAATACATACATACATATATACGCGCATGGTCGTACACGGTCATTCACGCACGCACGCACGCACGCACGCACGCACGCACGCACGCACGCACGCACGCACGCACGCACGCACGCACGCACGCACGCACGCACGCACGCACGCACGCACGCACGCACGCACGCACGCACGCACGCACGCACGCACGCACGCACGCACGCACGCACGCACGCACGCACGCACGCACGCACGCACGCACGCACGCACGCACGCACGCACGCACGCACGCACGCACGCACGCACGCACGCACGCACGCACGCACGCACGCACGCACGCACGCACGCACGCACGCACGCACGCACGCACGCACGCACGCACGCACGCACGCACGCTCACATACGCATATATATATATATATATATATATATATATATATATATATATATATATATATATATATATATATATATATATATATATATATATATAACTATTTACAAATATACAAAATTTACAATATTATCACACAAGTAAAATGACTGTTAAATTAGATAATTAACATATTTGTTCATTTTCGATAGATATTACTAAAACAGTATTGGACAATAATTACCTCGTCGAATGTCGATGTTCGAATCAGCGTTCACGCATACATACGCGCAATGTCGTACACATTCATTCACACATACACACATATATAGCTATTTAGAAATAAACAAAATATGCAATATTAGAACACAAGTAAAAAGGTGAAATCACATTGCCCATATATCACTATAATTTAGTAATATATTCATGTATATTTGATTTGAATGTCAGCAGAGTAGAAGACTGAGTACTCGTTTCAGGCAGAGAATTCCACAGTTGCGCTGCAGTGTATTTGAAGCTTTTTCTGCCATATTCCGTTTTAATCCTCGGAAGTTGTAGGTGATTGCGTGTTTTGGAACGTAAATTTCTAGTGTGCACCACCCCAACGGAAGTGAACATGTCTTTCATGTAACCAGGGGCCAGACCATTTCTAGGTTTATATGTCATAATACCCATTTTAATTTGCATTCTTTTAGTTAAATTTGTCCAGTTTAATGTTTCATATAGTTGTGCAGATGGTGTCCTGTAAGGCATGTCTAAGATCACCCTAGCAGCCCGGTTTTGTAGTTTTTCTAAACTTTCCAATAATGTAGGTGAAGACGGGCAAAATACAAGACTACAATAATCAATGTGTGAAAGGATATACAACTTATAGAAAAGATTTCGTTGCTCAATGCTAAGATAATGTTTATTTTTCCGTAGAATATAAATCAAGGACGAAATCTTTTTACAAAGTTTGCCTATATGTTCTTTCCATGCAAGCGTATTGTCTATGTATACTCCTAAAAGTTTGTCAGATTCCACAACATTTAAGCTTCCACGATTTGTAGGGATTATAACATTATTATTTACTTGTTTCAATTTATGCTTAGTTCCTAACATCATAAACTTAGTTTTCTCCGTATTTAACAACATTTTATTATTTACACACCGTTCTTCTACCGACTTCATCCCGTTAATTAGATTTTCTTGAATTTCAGCGACATTTGCGCTAGCAGCATGCATAGTTGTATCATCAGCATACATATCCATAAGATTGTTGACACACATGGGTAAATCATTAACATATAAAATGAACAGAAGTGGCCCTAAAACTGAGCCTTGTGGTACTCCTATATCTATGGGCAGTGGTTTAGAATTCTTTCAAGAAATTGAAACGTATTGTTGTCTGCCATTTAAATATGAAGAAAACCACTTTAATGTACTAGAGCTGAATTTGTAAATACTTAATTTTTGTAATAGGATGTCATGATTGACAAGATCAAAGGCCTTTTTAAAGTCAATCATAATAAAACCAATAAGGTCGCCATTATCTATCGAAAAGCGCCATCTTTCTACTAGATTTAACAAAGCAGTTTCACATGAATTGTTAGGTCTGAAGCCTGATTGCGACTCCACTAATAAATTATACTTGGTTATAAATTTATAAATATGATCATGTATGTGTCGTTCAATAACCTTAGAGATAATGGGTAATATAGAGATAGGCCTATAATTGCTAACATTGGTTTTTGAATCAGATTTATGTAGAGGCTTTACTTTTGCACATTTCCACATTTTGTGGGAATTCTCCCGTAGCTATGCTTTTGTTTATAATAAGTGTAATTGAGGGTGCAATTATTGATGCTGCTGCTCTGAGGAAGTGTGCGTTCAATTCATCATAACCAGATGACTTATTTGTTTTTAAGTTGCTAAGTTCTCTGGACACATATTCAACGGTTATATATGGAATTCGAAACTCTGTATTTTCTGGAACTTTATTAAAAACATGATCTGATAGCTTATCAAATGCCATTGGCCTTTGTTTTATCATGGAGTGTGTCAGTTTTGACGCGATTGTACTGAAATATATATTAAAATGTTCAGATTGCATTTGTGGGTTTTGAATTTCACTTCCATTATCATCACAGATTATTGAAGGTAATTTGTTTGCATTGGGATTTGTCTTTTAGAATTTTCCATATATTAGTCGGATTATTTTTGCCTGCTTCTAATTTATTTGCAAAATAATCTCGTTTAGATGCTTTAATCAAATACGCAACTCTTTGCTTTAACATTTTAAAATTCAACATGTTTCCTACGTGTTTATGATAATCCCTTTCTTTCATTGTTTTTAAAATTTCTCTGTTCATCCATCCCGGTTGACATACACGTTTAACTCTGCGTTTAAAGCACAGACCCAGTTGAACATACAAAAATCGACATTTCCATTATTTTCTATTCCCACTAAATTGCTTATGATGAATTGCACTCTGCCTGTAAACCGTACAATATTTTGAAACTAATGTGACTGCAAGATGATGTAGTTGTCTGTAGCACCAAATCTCAGTCAGATTACCTTCGAAATATTTAACGTACATGATAATATTTATAAAATTGTAAATGACAGACTTTCTAGTGGTCTTTCGTATTCAGTGTTAACACAATCTAATTGAGTGTAAAATTACTTCTCTCCTTAATTCTTGTGTGCATGACTGACGCGTGTGCGGTGGGTAGTGGATGAGTCTCGTGCTGTGTGAATAATTAATTATCACAATTCCGTTAAGATCACACGATTACCTATATCTAAAACTAATTGTTCAAATCCACTAATCTAAACAGGTAATCTACATCACGAGTTCCGATGGATTTATTAAATTGTCGCAATTCAGATGCAAAATAAACACGTTTATAGACGCTGTATTTCTTAGAGACAGAGTTATCTAAACATCTAAGCATCGGGTGGGTTACTTAGCTTTGTTGTGATAAGTCTGTGAAACTAACATTACAAGTTAACGGCCACCTTGACCAGTGGTGTCAGTTTGTGTTATATACCGGTAATAGTCTTAATTCAATAGGCGTATGCTCTAATTATATCCCACCTTTTGTAACAGTACAAACTCATTATTACCGGGATGCCTAACCAGTGTAGAAAATATGACTCGATGGCCGCTTGTCATCAGAATATTAACATGAGAGTAATTCTTTGAGAGTTTATGCTGTCTGTGCCCAGCAGAGAGTCTAAAAATAATAACACATTCTTTAAGTGATTAACAAAAATTAACGCGAGTATCCCGTTGATCAACGCGTGATGATTAAAATTTCGCACATTAGAATTAATCGATTGTAAATGGAACACAAATTATTGTTAGTTGGTAAGAAGCTAGATTTTAACAATTACTGGCGAAATCAGAAATGAATGATATATACCTTATTCCTGATACTTATAAAGCAAGTATGTCGTGGGCGTGTATTTTGGGTCAAAGGGTATAGACATCACACGCAGAGTAAAACTTACTACATGCGTCTCGGAAAAAATATTGCATACAATAATTGTACCCACTCATCCTTGGGCCCACCCCACCCCATAAAACCGATATACGGTTCAAACCGGTTTGAAAATTGACATCGTCACCGGTTTGACATTGTGCCATACCGCGCAGCCTTAGAGGTAACGCCATACACGCCTAAATGATAAGAAATGGACACTTCATACTTTACTGACAATCTAAAATCTACTCGTAGAGCCTTGGCTTCATGCTGAAAATAAGCCTCTAACATCATGACTGGCCATTTTGTCACGTCGTGATAACGACTAGACTGTTACACAGACTCAACCTCGGAGACCAGACAGGTCGGGACCCAGCTTATCACTGTAGTGAATGTTAACGCACTACTGTTGATCGAATTGATTTTGATATCATCTTAAATTATGGTGATTTGGAAGGGCCATAGAGACATCGCCTTGCAAATATATACGATGTTGCGATGTCACGATGCGATGGGCGATGTTACGATGGGATGCACGTTGCGATGCACGATCACATGATGCGATGTACGATGGGACGATGGGATGTACTATGCGATGTACGATAGTTCCATGTGATGTGAAACGTGATACACGATGGTGTGATGCGATGGTCGATGGTGCGATGCACAATCGTACGATGCGATGGTATGATGCGATGCACGATGGTACGGGGCGATGCACGATAGTACAACATGATGCACAATACGATGCACAATGGTACGATCAGATGGTACGAGGCGATGCACGAGAGTACGATGCGATGCACAATGCGATGCAAAATGGTACAATGCGATGGTATGATGCGATGCACGATGTTACGAGGCGATGTACGATAGTGCAATGCGATGCACAACGCAATACACAATGGTACGATGTGATGGTACGATGCGATGCACGAGGGTACTATGTGATGGTACGACGATGGTATGATGCGATGCACGATGGCACGATGTGATTCCCGATGCGATGCACGATGGCACGATGCAATGCACGATGGCACAATGCGATGCACGATGTTACGAGGCGATGTACGATAGTGCAATGCGATGCACAACGCAATACACAATGGTACGATGTGATGGTACGATGCGATGCACGAGGGTACTATGTGATGGTACGACGATGGTATGATGCGATGCACGATGGCACGATGTGATTCCCGATGCGATGCACGGTGGTACTACTACTGGACAATCGTCAGGAGGCTGTACGTATCTGCGTGCGGTAGATCGACCGTGATACCGTAGTGTAGCTTGAGCTGATTTGTAGTAGATGTCATACATGAGGCGCTTCGAAGGATCCAAAATGAACACACCCACATAAACTGGTCGGTTCAGCACCAGGCTGGTCGTGTACATATGATTAGAGGCTAGGTCATCATCAAACTGCTTTGCTCGGGAGTAGTTGGGCTTGGATATTAGGCTCCTGAACTTGTTCACCTCAGTTGACCGGACCAGCTTGGCATCCACCCATTAAAGCAGGTTCTTAATCATCTTACCGAAAACAGCATTGTTCATCACCAGAAGCCCCTGGTTGCCTGTTTTCAGAGCTCTGTGTTGAGTCTGATATAGGGCTTTTCACGTGGAGCCAGAATGGTCCACTTAGCCTCTTTGCATGGAGCTGGTTTAGACTTCTCACTACTGGGAGTCGGGGCTTGCTGTCTACGTAGAGTCAGAACGGAGCCGTGGTGCCAGTTAGCATTCTGCATGGAGCCGGAGTCAGCTTCCATGCGGGAGCCAAAACAGACTGCCCACAGCAGGAATCCAGGGCCGCGGGTGGCTTTCCACATGGATCCGAAGTGGGTTTCCCGGCCGATGTCCCAGGTGGTTTGGCAGGTGGCACTGAGTGAAGAGCTGTCAATACGTCAGCATATATGGCCGGGCTGATGTGCCCTTGCTGTAATAGTTTGGTAAATTCTTGGACTGCCTTTTCAATTTGGGCATGAAATACTCAGATATCCATCTCTCTAAATGGGAGCCCTGAATCGGCCACTATATACATAGTAGACTATTCATTTGCTTGTTTTGTTATATAGAATTTGATATAATTATTAACATTGTCAATATGGTTCGTTGATCAAATTTAAACTACGCATACGCTGGTGATACTTCATAGTGTGCTTATTGCTAAAAGAAGAAGAGAATGACGTCATTATCTGAGAAAGCCCTTTTCAGCCTGACCAATCTGCTGGCAGATATTTGTGATTGTCATAAGTTCCTTATCTACGCCATGGAGAGGGACATGCATTTGAGTCTAACAGGTCTTTTACTGGTGTGAGCGCTACAAAAACAAACACCAGCACCGCTGCAGCTGTCTCAGTGCTGAACTCTATAAATAATCATGTAGTGTATGTTTATGGATTTTATTTGATTAAGCTTTGCTGGCCCCTTTCCTATGACCTAATACAGCATGTCTACGACCACACAGAACAATACAATCAAACTTTAGATGGCATAACAATGAAATCAGATTTGAAATATGACAGTGTTTAAAGTGCGTTTAAATACCTTAATAAACGTTGTTCGACATCCTCAGGCGACGCGGTCTTACCAGGAGATTACCATAGCTACGTGGAATGTACGTGGTCTCACTGAAACATCAAAGAGGTAAACCTTAGGTGCAGATTATGAACACTATAACATCGATATTACATACATTCAAGAGACTAAAGTAGCTATCCACTCAGAGTAGCAAATTCAGACAGGCCATAAGCTGGTACTCATGGAGCATCAGGCCACATACCGGAGTTTAGTCTTCGTAATTGGACCAAGGCTTTTGGACCACGCCATTAGTTTTGGATAAGTCAGTAATCGCATTGCATTCGTCGTCATGGCTATACAAACTCGAAAACACACCACTACTAATTGTTGCATAGTGAATGTATATGGCACAAATATTGAAAAAAGCCAAAGAGAATCCATCAATATTAGACTTCTATGCAGAACTGAGCTCCGCCATTACAATCCCATCCAAACGACAAGGGCTCATCTGCGAAGATTTCAACTCCTATCTGAATAAACTCGGCAATGCAGACACAAATTCAGGACTTGGCTTATGTATGGGGTCGTACCTCAGCTCCGATCATAACGAAGCATTAACTAAAATACTGAAATGTATGGAATCATCAGCTGCCAGCACCATAGGCGTTGTAAAAAACAACTGAACTAGGTATACTGATGACCGTATAGTAGTAAAACTATCCGCAGAGCAGAAAGCAGTATGGCTGCCCATCTATCAAAGTGGCCAAAGTGAAACCCACACCAAGCTACTCAGGGAACGCAATAACATTCTGCGCCAGATCAGTCAATGCTAAAAAGATCTTGTCATTCAACAAACAGACTCCATGGAAAATGGAATTACTGCCACGGATGACCGTCACCAAATGTTTCGGACAGCTCGAGCCCTGAGAATTACTGACTACACCCACCACTCACTGTAACCAACTCTGAAGGATCCTTTATCTGTAGTGACCAAGGCAAAGCCGATGCAATTCGAGAATGGTTCAAGGAACAGTTCACTGACCACGATGGTGAGCCCCTGCACCCGTTCTCAGGGGACCTTCGGCCATTACTAACACCAATTAAAACAGCAGACGTTGAGAAGGCTCTCAAAGCACTGAAAACTGGATATGCATCCGGTCGTGATGGCATGAGAGATGATCTATTCAAATACATAAGTGACATTATCTCAAAACCGATCATGCACCTACTCAATTCAGCTTTTATGCACCACCTTCCCATCGATGCTTTAGGCCAAGGAATCCTTTGCTCGGCACCTAAGCCCAAGAAGCCATCTGGACCCCAGCCAACATGTGGCCCTTTGTGCTCCTCAACAACATGCGGAAAGTCCTATCCAAATTTTTCTATACAGCATCCGAGACAAGATCGAAAATTCCACAAGATGTTTGTATGTATGTATGTATGTATGTATGCATTTATATAGCGCCAATTCCAGAATTAACTGCCCAAAGGCGCTTTACAAAAGTTAAAGCTAATTTAAAATAGTGAAATATGCTTTTTGGAACAAATGGGTTTTTAGAAGAGTTTTGAAATGTTTCTAAGATCAGACGCCCCAGTGTCCATACTGGGTATGCCACTAGAGATGGAATATACCGCCGACGTGGACTTCATAAACGACGAAAAGAGCCTTGGAATTTGCCATACTGTGAGCCAGCAAATATAAAGAAGGGAGAGGACGTCATTGCATAAATCTGTTAAGCATAAAGTGGACACAGTGGCCAAATGCAAATGAGGACTGATTGCCGCTGTATGATGTTTCTATTACTACAGCTGCAGAATACAGTCATCATCACCATCATCATCATACTCTCCTTTCACCTGAAGGTAATGTACTGGGAGTGATATGCAGCCAAACATGGTCGGGTGGATACCTCAATATAATGTACACTTGTCGACTGACGACCTTGCAATCTAGAGTGCAGCAGAGCATGCCTTCGAAGCAGGATATTTACTACAGGAGGGAGTGAATAACCTACTACAATGGACAGAACCTTGGTGTCTAGAACTCAATGGAGTCAAAGACTATATTCAGCGTCCTCTCACTCATACTTGGGGAGAGTACCTTGCCACAGAACGGCACAGTTGCGTTTTCGACATCTAGTCTAGTCTTCCACCTAGAATGGAACCCACATATTGAGGAGATGGAGGCGAGGGCCATCAGAAAGCTTGATGTCATGCTGAAGCTCTCGGGGACCACATGATGATCAAAGTCCAAGATCATGGGAACCGTCTATAGAGGTACAGTACAGTCCGTGTTGGAGTATGTTTCAAACATTTGGAACACTGCATCCAAAATGAACAAATCAAAACGAGACAATATGCAAATCCTTGGACTCAGAAGCATCCTTGGTGCAATGAAAATACCCGCCAACATCCAACCACTCGAAGCCGGACGGGAGAAAAAACTTCTGATACAGGGTGAAAAATGCAAGCGACTCAAGGACCCCACTCTCCACATGAACTTGCAGGAGCCAACAAAGAGATGACTGAAACAACAGAGCCACAACCACCAGCTGAAGACATGCCACAAGGAAATGTAGGTGCTGTCTAGACAGTCCAGATCGTTGTGAGATTCTGACACACCATGGATGGTCGCCAGGACCAACACCCCTGCACTCGCCGCAAAACAAGAACAGAGTGATACCACACACAAAGCACTGGCATTGAAAAAACCAACTACCATGGTGTTCCAGCCTACATTGATGGCTCTGCTGAAGAGGCTGAAGAGGCCATAAGCAATAAAAACAGCGGAGTCTTCATCCAACACACAGGAATACGTTTTGAAATCATCTCTGAAGCCAATGGTTTTCTCTGTTCCAACATAAAAGCGGAAGTAATTGCTCTCCACGCAGCAACTGAACACCTAAATCCCATACTTCAAGCGTGCCATCTCATCATCTCATGGCCTGATCAGATGCGGCCAAATGGCACTGCTTTGCAGGAAGACCTCTGGGCGTATTACTCAGGACCTGCGCTGAAAGTTCCAGTTTACAACAGCTGTGGGCATCAGACCATGACACATCAATGACAAGAATTGGCAACCTATCAACTTTCAGTGCTCAGAAGTGGTAGCAAATCATGTTTTGGAGCAGAACTATCATGTTTCAGCACTAAGAATTGGTAGATTATTTTCTTACAGGCCTTACAATTTGTGAAATACCATTTTTCAATGATCAAGATTGGCAATATATCGTATTTCATTGTTCAGAAGTGAACACAAATCATGTTTCCGGGGTGAAATACCATGTTTCAGCATAAAAAGTTGGTACATTATATTCGCTCAGGCCTTAGAATTGACAACACACAAGCTTTCATCATTCACTGCCGGTAAATCCTTCACGTGTTAGGTTTGGTACCAGGTAATCTTCCAGGGCTTAGAATTTATGAAATATCATGTTTCAATAATCAGGATTGGCAACATATTATCGGCCGGTGTTCAGAATTGTTAACAAATCATGTTTCAGGCCTAAAATATCATATTTCAGGAGTAAGAATTGAGAAGGAAAACAAAACAAAGATTATTTAAAAAAAATCGGTTGAAATTTGGCAGAGAGGAATACATTTCAAAAATGACTCACCATCCAGAACACATAGGGTCAGCTACTTTGTTCCTTTAATCCAGGGATTCATATTATATAGACGTGTCCTTTATATGAATGTATCTGCACACCTACGCTTGACTGTGTACCACTCCATATGATACATTGGTTTTAAGTGAACGCAGTGTATTAAGCCCTTTAAACTCGCATTAAACACTAGCATGATTATCCCCACACATTTGGAAAGAACCGGAAGGGGGTGGGAGGGGTGGGGGGGGGAGTGGGGGGGGGGTTGTTCTGCAGGATAGTGCAATCGAGTCCGTTGAGCTACCCATATGTTTGGGGACGACAAGACAGCATTTACATTAGGCTCCACCCACATGATGGGTGGGTGGCCAGCTTGGAGTTAAAGGGGGCGGGGCAGAAAGTCAAATTTGGAGGAATTCAAGCAAATTTCTAATGCTAGCTACCAATAGGGGTGGGTGGGTGGGTGGTGGTTGGTGGGTGGGGTGGGGTGGGTGGGAGGGGAGGTGCGTAGCTGGGTAGTTAGGGGTGGTGGCTGGGGTATGGGGTGGGGATGGCAGGACGATGGAGAATTCAGCCAAATTTGGTATGTGAATTACTGAAGATTAATGATTATTGATTGAGAGACGATGTTTACTTGAGGTTCTGTCCGCAGGGTGCAAATGGGGGTGGATTGGGGATTTAGATTGTCAGGTGGAATGGGGTGCTGGTGGGGAAACGACAAAGGGGGCTAGATGGTGTGCCATCATCCGAATTCTAGCTAAAATTTTATATTGTTGATATGCCATCTAAAGTTTGATTGTGTTGCTCTGTGTGGTCCTAGATGTGCTGCATTAATTCATAGGAAGGAATCCATCTCTGCTTAATTGAATAAGTCCTATGAACATGCAGTACACTAGTTTATGTAGAGTTCAGCGCTGAAACTCAGCTAAACACATGTGAGCTATAGATATAATCTTTATATATATATGCTTAAAATGCGATAATTGGAAAATACATTTAACGCATGCACACATACACTGTAAGTTCCCGACTTTTACTTTGAAAACGTGTATGTTTGGGTATATGTAAATTGCATTGCCGTCAGACCAAAAGAGGGTTGGGTATGTATTAATGATTAATATATGAAAACTTTGCATGGATTATCACAAGTTAAGTTTACTCCATCATAGATTGCGATATTATATTCTGTGAAAAACCTAATTTAATAACGTGAAAACGGTGCTACTACTAACGGTGGGATATACGGAAAAGAAACATCGACGCTGAATTCGAAATCCGATGACACGGCAAATATTTTAATAACTACCGTTCAAATGAACTGTCATACAGGATAGATTTAACCTAGCATAATATTAAACAAGCGTGACCTAGATATAGGTAGGAGTAAAGGAAAATTAAGCCATTTAAATTCTGAAGTGACCAGAGCAAGGGAAATGTACGCGCTCATAAAATCAGCAATAAGGAAAAGAGTGTGGGTTATAACAAATAAAGTTATAGATTTAGGATTGACTGAATTTCTTTTGGTGATATGACATTGCTTCTTCGCTATAAATCTACTGACAAAAATTCTGTTGTAATTTTGCCATGGTGCACATACATTTTTCTGAGATTGACTGGACTATAACAGTTTTCATATGGGTATGGTCATTAGTATCTTATACATATGTTTGTCCTTTGATTGTTTTAAATGGGGTACTCAACCGTATTCTTAAACTATCTCATAATAGCTAATATTTGCTCCATTTACTAACTAAAAAGGCGGTAATTAAATTTTTTTAACTAAACAACAGAAAAATGCGATAAAACAGCGATATGCGCTTGTAAAACAATAACGATGACCTTTGACCCGTGACGTGTACGAGGGAACTTAGTTTGAATCACGGGCCAGACCATAATTCTGATGACATCACATGCAAGAACATAATTCAGTTTTTTATCACGATCCAGACCCTAATTCGGATGACGTCACATGCTAGAACATACGCCTCTTTGAATCATGGTCAAAACGGTAATTTGGATGACATCACATGCTAGAACATAATTCAGATTGAATCCAGACGGTAATTTGGATGACATGACATGTTAAAACATAATTCAGTTTGAATCACGGTCCGGACTGTAATTCGGATGACTGACATCATAGGCTAGAACGTAATTCAGTTTAAATCACGGTCCAGACGACGATTCCGATGAGGTCACATGCTAGAACATGATTCAGTTTCAATCACGGTCCAGACCGTAATTTGGATGACATCGCATGCAAGAATATAATTCATTTTGAATCACGGTCCAGACGGTAATTTGGATGACATCACATGCTAGAACATAATTCAGTTTGAATCACGGTACATGTGTGTCTAGTAGAAATTGACGAGGGCTAGTAATAATACGCCAACCGATTCAAACGAGTATTTAAATTAACTAATATCTTGCTAGTTTAAAATTATTAATAGCTCAATCACATCGATCAATCTCGACTTCTAGGCAACACTAAAGTAATTAAATCGAGAACACAGGTTACGGGGCCAAAACCATACCAATCCGGCCTGGTATCAGCCCAGTAACCTACAGTATCAGGGTATCTAGGCCTTTCCGCATGAGGTGAAAGTTCACAGAATGTCAGTTCGTTTTCTTAAATTCGTTCATCCACTGCTGTTTTGCCGAAATTACAAGTTTTCAGAATTACATATGGTGCATAGTAACCAATAGTGGCTTCGCGAATACGGGCCCAGGGCCCATGTTCCCGAAGCTATTGTTAGCTAGCGATATCGTTACACCCATTGCTTTAGTATGGTGTAACGATATCGCTAACACAACGAGAGTTTCTTGAACATGGGCCCTACATAACAACAAATAGAGAAAGGTATGGCACGTCAGAATCTAGTCGAGGACCGGAAATTGCCATGGGTTGTGACGTGCATTCTGATTGGTCCAAAATCAGATCGCTACATATTGGACAAATAAGAATGTGTCTTACATCCCAAGGCCACTTCCGTTCATCGACTGGATTCTGAAGTGTCATACCTATCTTTATTTGTTGCTATGTAGAAGGGTAGAGAAGGGAGAGAGAGAGAGAGAGAGAGAGAGAGAGAGAGAGAGAGAGAGAGAGAGAGAGAGAGAGAGAGAGAGAGAGAGAGAGACGGTGATTCGTGTACACGTGACCTACTACGTCACTTCACAAATCTATACATATCGTAATACATAGTTATTTGTGTATACGTCACAGTATTCTAGCATGCTGATTGCCTAGTACAGAGATCTCTGATTGGGCGAAACAGCCAGTTCTGACGTCCCAACAAGTATAAAAGGGGGTGAAATTCGAAGATTGGGAGAATCGTCGGCGTGGAGGCCGAGGGTCGAGAACTGACTGGAGGCGTGGACTAGATGAGTGGACTGGAATACCTGCGGATAAGAAACATACCCAGCATCTACCGCGGTTCCACATGGCTTTGAGATCACCCACGCGTAAAAGCAGTTCTCGGCTAACCCGCATGTAAGCAATTTTGGATGATCCTGGACGGCCATCTGTCAAAGTTAAGCACCAGCAAAAACAGTAGAACGTAGAAACATGATGGTACAACTAGGCTGCCATACTTTTTGTCCCCGCGTTAGCTGACATAATTCCAAGTACGAAATGCACATGCATGCATGACTTCACGCCGCTTGATGTCCGTGCGTGGCGGGAAACAGCACACGTGTTCAGTTATGTAAAAGTCCAGTTTGAGGTGTAGGACATTACATGACCGTGGTTTATTTGTACAGAGAGAATTAGTTCTTGATTGTGAACCGCTATGGCAAGACGAAGGTTAAGTGATCGTGTGAAATGGCAAATCATAGGCATGCATACCACTGGTATGTCATGCAGAGAGATTGGCAGACAGCTGAACATTAACCATACTGTAATCAGTCGTTTGATTGCAAAACATTTTGTAAATCATGCACCTGGAACCCACCCTATATTCATTGATGACAACGCCCGACCACATCGTGCTAGAGCTGTGCATGAATACCTCCGCCAGAATGCCATCGAAACCCTACCATGGCCAGCAAGGAGCCCTGACATGAACCCTATTGAGCATATCTGGGACATTCTGGGAAACATGGTGAGAAGGAGGGATCCTCCTGTGCAGAACCTACAGGAATTAACAGACGCACTCCATCTTGAATATGATTTGGGATATCATTTTCCGTGTCTTTTAGTAGGTGGTCTGTGAATTCATTAATGCGTGACGTGGGGCCATCGCAGTTGGATACAATCGGGCGTCCGGGTGGTGGTATTTTGCCTTTGTGTATCTTAGGGTTAATGTATATGCGTGGAGTTCTGACTTTGAATTCGGTGAGATATCTGTGTGTCTGTCCTGTGATGGCTCCGGTGATTAGAAGTTCGTTAATGTATGCATCTATGGTGTCTTTATATTCTAAAGTGGGATTTTCACTGAGTTTGGTGTAGTATGCGACATCTGTAAGTTGTCTGTGTACTTCTGCAATGTAGTCTGTTTTGTTGAGAATGACTATTGCGGAGCCTTTGTCTGCTGGTCTGATGACTATGTTTGTGTTATTAGCTAATGTTTTGAGGGCTGTTTTCTCCTGGTGTGTGATGTTGGATCGTGGTGATTTGTCGGGTGGTTTGGTGATAAGCTTGGTGAGTGATGACCGGAGTTTGTTGATGGCATTGGGTGTTGTGCTTGGTCTCCATTCTGAGGGTAGTTTGAATTTGGATGATGCTGTGGGTTTTTCAAGGTTGTTGCTGTAAAAGTAGTATTTGCATTCTAACTTCCTGATGAATTGATCTATGCAATGTATTTGTGTGTCTGGTGATATGTGGTGTGGTGTGGGTACAAATGAAAGGCCTTTGTTTAGAATGGAATTTTCTGTTTTGGTAAGTTTGTGGTTGGACAGGTTAACGACAATATCTGGTGTTGCTTTTTGTTTGTTGATGATGCGTTGTTTTCTGCGTTTTTGTAGTTGTGTACCTGATGTTAAACGTCTAATTGGCCGATTATTTCTAAAGGTAGTTTTTCACATTTTCGTTTTTGGATTGTTTTATGGCTTCGGCATATGATTTGGTTTGTGGTGTGCTTGTACTTGTCTGTGATGTTGTTTGGATGGGTTGGGTTCTGGGTTGGTGTGTTGAGTGTGTGATAGGTTGTGTTCTGGGAAGGTACATCTGCTCCCTTGGTGGTGATGGATGTGCGTGGTGGATGGGAGGTGGTTGTCTTGAGTAGGGTATTATAAAGTGTCGGTTGTTTGTGTAGTGGCGGTTGGTTTGTGATGTTTGTTTTGGTCCACTTGCCCTGGTTTGAAGGTGGTTTGTGGTGAATGTGGTTTGTTCTGTATGTGTGGTGCTCCACCGTTTTTTGGCAGGGGAAGTGGGTTACTCCTCGGTTGTCTCTCTGTGTTGATCTGTGGTTGCTGTTTGAGCTGTGTAGGTCTAAACCATTGAGTTGTGGTTTGGTTGTTCTGTGGTGTTTGTGGTCTTGTGTATGTATGTGGGATTTGCTTTGTGTGTTGTCTTTGTGCTGGTTGAGGTGTTGGCAACAGCGGTGGTCTGTGGCGTCTCTCTGTTGGTGCGTGTTGTGCTGGGCGTGCTTGCTTCTGCGTGTGGTTTATTTGATGTTGTAGATCCATCAAAGGCGGGATGTTTGCCTTTCGCATGACTGGGTTTTGTGTGCTTTGTTTGTGTGTGTCATTATGTGTCCTGTTTGTGTTTGTTTTGTGTGTCTTTATGCTGGTTGTGGCGAACTTAGCAGCTATCCTGTGTGCCTTAGCAACAGCTCTGTCCGCTTCGTATGTGTGTGAGTCTAACAGATTCCCTTCAATTATGTGTGCTTGCTGTTTGTGGTAGTGTAGTTTTTTGTAGTAATGTTCTAGGATTGCGTGTTGGATGCTGTTAGCCGCGGCTTTTAAGATCGAGTCGATCTCTGCAGTGGTTTCTGTGTTGGGGTCTACGATGGCTAGTGCTATGTCTGGCTTAACGATATGTGTGTTGTTCTTGATGGCATGTTCTATGTTCTGTATGTGGTGCTGCAGTTGTTCTGTTTTGTATAGGGATTTGTATAGTTGCTGAAATGTGTTTTCGTGCTGTTGGTTGACAGGGTGCTCTAAATCGGCTTTGCTGAAGATTGGTGGTAGGCGTGTCTGTGTTTCTGCATCCGTGTGTGCTTTTGTTGTTAATGTGGTGGTGTTAGTAGTGGCTGCAGAGGTGGCCGATTGTTGTGGTGGTGGTGGTGACGGCGGGGTGGTTGCTGTTGGGTTGTGCGTTGTAGTTGTGTGTTCTTCTGTAGGGTTGACTGATTGTGTGGTTTGTATTGGTGTGGGTGTGGACTTTGGGTGTAACTCTGTCTGGCTCCTGGTCTGTGGCCTGTTATCCTCTGGATTCATAGTGGACAGGTTCGTGCGCGCGCGTGTGTGTGTGTGCGCGCGCGTGTGTGTGTGTGTGCGTGTGTGCGCGTGTGCGTGTGTGTGGTTAAAAAACAAGATTGGAAGATATGGTGTCTGTTTACGAAGATATATTATATTGAAAGCAAAACAAAAACATTATTACAGTATATATATTACAATAAAAACTTACGTTTGTTGATTTCTGTTGGAGGCCATATTTCCTAGATTATTTGCACTAAAACACTAAAGTGGCTAAGCTATTATGTAACACTAATCTGGCAAAACTGTTATAAAACACTAATCTGGCTTAAACTTTTGTCAAAACTTATAATAAGGTGGTCCTAAAGTGGCTAAGCTATTATAAAACACTAATCTGGCAAAACTATTATAAAAACACTAATCTGGCTAAACTATTATCAAAACTTATGATAAGGTTTAGAGACAGGCATCCACATGGATATACACCACCCACAGGTACTGATCGCCACACATAATAGGGTCTGAACGCCCATTTAGAGACAGGCATCCACAGGGATATACACAACCTACAGGTTCTGATCGCCATACGTAATAGGGTCTGAACGCCCATTTAGAGACAGGAATCCACAGGGTTATACACCACCCACAGGTACTGATCGCCACACATAATAGGGTCTGAACGCCCATTTAGAGACAGGCATCCACAGGGATATACACAACCTACAGGTTCTGATCGCCATACGTAATAGGGTCTGAACGCCCATTTAGAGACAGGAATCCACAGGGTTATACACCACCTACAGTACTGATTGCCACACATAATAGAGTCTGAACACCCATTTGGAGACAGGCATCCACAGGGATATACACCACCCACAGGTACTGATCGCCAGCACCACACACAATAGGGTTTGAATGCCCAGACATGCATCCGCAGGGATATACACCACCCACAGGTACTGATCGCCACACGTAATGGGGTCCTAACGCCCATTTCGAGACAGGCATCCACAGGGATATACACCATGAGTACTGTTGCACAGCTTCGCACTATTGCAAAGCAATTCGGCCTTAGAGGCTACTCTAAGGCCAAGAAAGCTGACCTGCTCCAGGTGATCGGGCAGGTCCGTGCCGAGGAGGGGCGACCATCCACAGGGATATACACCATGAGTTATATTGCACAGCTTCGCGCTATTGAAAAGCAATTCGGCCTTAGAGGCTACTCTAAGGCCAAGAAAGCCGACCTGCTCCAGATGATTGGACAGGTCCGTGCTGAGGAGAGGCAGAAGTGACACTCCCGAGCAATGCAGATGGGAAGGTTTCCAGCGCTTACAAAATATGATCCTTGAATCCCCACAAGAAAGCTCAGCGGATCCATGAGCATCCTCAGTTGGACGAGGAGGTGACTGCGAGGTTGTGAGCCAAGACTGTAGTGAGGCAGATGGTGGACCATCCACTGGAGCGCTTACCTCCACTATGCAGGATCGCTAAGCTACTGATGAGGGGGCCGAGGTCTGAACCCTTAGCATAAGGCGAGAAGGCAAACAAACTCTCGACCAGTGTCTCGGCGAAAGGGAGACAGAGGATAGAGGATGCCGGTCAGTATGCTGGACATTCCTCAGAGGTCTAGAAGGAGACCTCACAGGCCAGATCATGCAAAAGATCCAGCGGACTGTCCGGAATGCCTTCCACCTCTGCTACACCCATACCTATCGCATCCGTCACATCGAAGATGGTAGGGTGATGCTCTTCCACAAGAATGCTCCAGGGAGCCCATGGCTGAACACGATGTGAGCAGCTCAGGACTGGGTGGCAGCAAAAGAGAAAGCCCGCCTCGACACAGACAATATCGATTGACCCAACACCAAGGGGGCTTTCACTCGATCAATCAACGGTGAGGTCAGGGCTGTCATCGACTGCCGACCTCTGCTTGGGACAGGCCCCCTTCTGGACTCGCTACGGCAGAAGAAGGGTATGACTGCCCTCGACACCTACAGGAACAACATGTGTCTCCGGCGATGTCTAGCAGTCCACCGAGGAGTGAGAGCTGATAGAAGTACAGCTCCTGCACGAGGGCTTGCCACACAGTTCTACGGCAAGACAGTACCTGATGTCCGGAAGACCTTGCTGGATCAGCTGGACAAGGTAGAGTTCTTCGCCAAGATCGGGGTTCACATGTATGAACCAACTGAAGAGGGAACCTGGCACTTGATCAGGCAAGTGGCTCACTACCGTGACACCATGACCATCGGAGTGTGGGACCACCATGCCTTCTACATCAAGAACATCTCCAAGCTGGCACATACGCTAGTCTGCAGTCACTGTCAGCAGAAGTTTACACAGGCATGCAGTCTTCAACGCCATGCTGATCACTGTACAGGCGGCAAAACAAGGATCGTGTGTCCTCGCGAGAAGCTTGAGGCGCCACAGTCTGTGTATGAGAAAGCCTTCTATCCACCCCGACCATCCAGTTCAGCGGCTACTCGTTGGATCGAGTATGAGTCGAGAAACAGAGGCATACACATACACCATGTAGAGTGTGGGCACAGTGGCGAGTGTTGGATCGAGGGCGCTCCCGTAGATGGTTATGATCTGACCACCAACACCGTTTACCAGTTCCATGGCTGTCACTGGCACTGGTGTCCACAACACCAGCGAGGTGAAGATGCTGAACAAAGATACCGCAAGACAGTCCTGAGAGAGGAGCAGCTGAGAGCTCTGGATGTACGCTTGTGGTACAGTGGGAGTGCTGTATAAAACGCTCCCCAAGCGTCCATAAACGAGTTCGGACTGTCCCATACCCACACTTCATAGTTTACGACTTCGAAGCACTCCTAGATGGTATCAAGACTCATCCTACGGAGACTCTTACGATCGAGAGTACTCATATACCTATCTCTGTGTCAGTTGGCTGCTCCTTACCGGGCGCCACGAGTGAGCCCACTAACCTCTGCAATCCTGACCCCAAAGAACTAATCAGAGAGTTCATGCTGGTGATCCAACGGCTAGCATCTCTAATCCGGACAAGGGTTAGGGCACAGTACATACCAACAGACCTGGACAAGCTCCCAAAGCAACAGCAGCGACTGATCAATGAGTGGTGTGACCAAGTGCCTGTACTGGGGTTCAACTCTGGGCAGTATGACCTGAACCTCATCAAGAAGTACTTTATCGATGAGATGACTGACAGTACAGGTACAGTGAAAGCCACCAAAAAGGCTAGTCAGACCATGTTCCTCATAACACTTGAGCTACGGTTTCTCGATGTGCCGAACTACCTAAGCCAAGGAGTCTCTTACGAGGTATGGGTCAAAGCTTATGGATGTACACAGCAGAAGAGCTGGCTCCCATATGAATGGTTTGACACGCATGAGAAGCTCAACTATCCAGGGCTTCCTGCATACTCAGCATGGACATCTAAGTTCAATGGTGGCTAGCTCTTGACATGAACAGAGTGGAAACAGTGTAACCAGACATTCAGCGAGCAAGGAATGTGGACATTCCCCGACTGGCTGCGATACTACAACAACCTGGACGTCAGTCCATTCATCGAAGCCCTGGATCGGAGGTGGGAGTTCTACACAGAACGAGAAATAGGCATCCTCAAAGACGTGGTGTCTCTCCCAGGTGGGTCACTGCATGACCTCCTACGTGGAACCGCTCAGCACATGCCGGATGTTAGCCTCTATTCACCAGACAAGGACGCCTACGAGATGTTGAAGGGTGCTGTTGTTGGCGGTCCCAGCATCGTGTTCACCAGATACCACAAGGCCGGTGTGACTCAAATACGACAGAGTGAGCGTGTGTGCCAACGTCTACTCGGCTACGACGCAAATGCTCTGTACATGTCAACGATGGCCAAGAATATGCCATGTGGTAAGGAGACAGTGCGCCATTATTCCGCTGCCAGTGGGGGTAGCTAGCTTTATGTAGGCTCTCCTAGCAGACACCTGGTTTGGGTTTGCTGAGGTGGATATGTAGGTCCCCAAGACTCTGTGGGCAAAGTTCGAGGAAATGCCTCCTCTCTTCTATAACCGCGAGATCCTGGTAGAGGCAATCTCGTCTGAGATGCTGGCATATCTAGGGCGAACAGCGAGGAAGCGGCCCACGACCCAGAGGCTGGTCGGTGCCCTCTCTGGCAAGAAGTGGCTGCTGTATGCCCCGACCCTCAAGTGGTATATAACCCGTGGTCTGGAGATCACTGCTGTATACCGCACCATAGACTATGAGGCCAAGCGCCCATGCCAATGGTTCGTGGAGAATGTTACAGAGGCCCGCCGCTCGGGAGATGTAGATAAGAGCAAAGTGCTCTTGGCAGATCTCTTCAAACTCCTCAGCAACAGTGCCTATAGGAAGCTCGTTGAGGCCCTAGAGCGCTATAGCAACACCCGCTTCACGACGGATAAACGTGTGGTAGACAAGGCCCTGCGTAGTGCATGGTTCGAAGATCTCGAGGAGATCGGTGAGTCATACGAGCTTCAGAGTCACAAGCTGAGAATCACTATTCGAAGGCCCTTCCAGGTGGGGATAGCCATTTCTGAGCTCGCGAAGCTGCGAATGCTGGAGTTCTACTACGACTTCCTCAATACTACATAGCTTGTGACAGCTTTGAGTACCGGCAGATGGACACTGACTCCATGGATATCACTATAGCAGGCTCCAACCTCGACGACGTCATTCGCCCTGAGATGCGAGCAGAGTACCAGACTCATAAGCGGGACTGGCTAGCTTGGGACAAAAGGTCTGGATGGACTCCGGAACTGTTCAAGCTCGAGTTCGAATGCTACTACGTGGAGAGCACAGCTGCAAGTAAGTGCTCGGTTAAGGGAATGTCAAAGCGGCAGAATTCGGTCTCTAGGCAGAGGTTCTACAGCGCCTACATGGCGGGGTGGACAGAGCTAAAAACCGAGGCCTACACATGCGCAACCAGGGTATGGTGACGCATGCGCAGGAAAAACTAGGACTCTCCACTTGCTATGATAAGCGCCATGTGCTGCCAGATGGTGTCCATACTGAGCCCATCGAGCGCCATAACCCTCATGAATAGACAGCAGCGGGCTTGAACACTCCGGATGGTGGCAGCTGTGTATCTGTAGGGACTAGCCGAAGCTCTTCTCGCACAAACGGTGGCCTGGGACCGCTAGCCAGGTAGTACAATGTAGGCTGCCCATCCGCCTGCACATGCCTGTCAAGCCTGTGAACAACTGTCGACCAGTTAGGGTCTATTGCCCGCCGTCGACCACATTCCAGTTCACCAGGCTCATACAGGTACCGAACGAGAGCATCAGGTGGTAGGCACTCCTCTCCATTGTTCGCTCCTGCGGATGGTGGGGCAACAGAGGATCGTTGGATAGCCTCTACTGACTTCTTACCAGTTAACCGAGTAACCTCAGTATTGAATCTCTCTACCACCGTGGGCAACTCTTTCACCCACTCGCTGGAGTGATCACCAGGACACGCCATCTCCTGAGCATAGTGATGTGAGAACAGTCTTTCTTCCAGAGTCCAGTTCCAGCGCTCGACGATTGCCTGAGCATCGTGGTGACCAACTCCACCTCGTCTTATCGCCACACCGTATTTCCGCATGAGGACTGCTGTCTCGCCCCTGATTGCCTTACCCTCATTACCTGTAACAATTCTGGCCAGTGGAGTGGTTTTCCGGATCATCATAGACGCGGCTGAATGCTTGGGCCAGCTGCCCTGCGGACTTATCTCTAAGTGGTACAGCAGCCTTATACCTACTGGCGACATTGATGATGGTGAGGGGCGTACTTATAGGTCTTACATGTTCCCTTGCCGGAATGGCTGGAATAGACTCTTTCATGTGGAAGGAATAGAACATCTGCCTGGTGAACTCTGTTCGGGACAGGTTCATCGAAATGTGCATGCCTGATGTGCTGTTGATGGGGTCTGTATATCTGCCACATCGCCTGGTGGCAGAGCCACTGGCTAACCACCTCCAATGTGACCTTATGGCCCTTGCGATGTGCGAACTCGAGTAACTGGTGGGGCTCATGATAATATCCACCAGGGGGGTAGTAGAGCTCCTCAAGAGAGGCGGTAGATGAACTCCCAGATTTCATCACTGACGTCGACTCCTGTTCTATTGCGTATGGCCTGGACAAACGCCAGACAGGTGAACAGACGACCGTCATTCATCCAGCCATCGATGAACACCTCTTCGAATACCTGTGAACACTGCTATCTAATCTCTGCAGCGCTGGTCCCTTCACTGAAGGGTCGCTTATCGACAAAGGCTTGCCAGTTAAGGGACTTGACCAGGTCATACAGAGATGCCATCCTTATATAGTACGGCTTAAATGTTCGGCGGCCCAGATGGCCGTGAGTGCTATGGCAACGTCGGTAGCCAAGGGCCTGTGACTCAGAAGAACGTACCTACTCCTGAGGCGATGGCTGGTATGGCTTCAGAAATCTTCTCCACCCAATGGAGAGCATTGTTGGTGATCTTGCGGACCGTCTTGCCAACCTTCGTTATGAACAGAGCGATCAGAGTCCCAACTGCTGCTAGCGGACCGATAGAACCTTTTATGTAGGTGTGATAGATTCCTTTCGCTCTGTGTACTAGCTTGCTGGATTCAGGCGCGGTCTCCGTTACATCGTCATACTCACCCGTGGTCTCCGCTACGTGGTAGTCGTCTGCATCATAATCCTCCTCATCATGGTCCTCCTCATAGTCCTCGTCATCTATATCCTCGACTGGATCAGCCTCTGGTTCATACATCGCGTCGCTGGGACAGCTATATAGTAGCTTTAAACTGTAGTCTATAGCATGGCATCCGCAATCTTGAATGCGGGCATGTTTGCCTTAGCGAACTGGGAACTCAGCTTCGCCGACAAGAAGGCACCAGAGGTTGAGTGTGAGTGTCATAAACAGGCAATGGAGAAGCTCTCTAAGGAGAAGTTTGAGTACAGCACAGCACTCGAGCATATGTGCCAGAGGGAGGCACGCCGACGACAACTCCAAGCTCAGGCCACCCAGAGCATTAGAGGGGCAGATGAGAGTCTCGATGAGGACTACGAGGCTGTAAAGATATCTGAGCCAACGCTCGACTACGAAGCATCGACAGGTCAGAAGACAGCAGAGCGTATAGTAGTGGTGGCAGTTGCAGCTGTGACGACAGGAGGCATGCTCTACACACGCTCAAGCTGAATACCTGATGTGATCGACATGCATACCTTAGCATAGCCAAAGTAAAGTACCGTCACACCTAATGAGCGAGTCCCAGCTATGATGTTTCCGATGTTGAAGCTGAGCCAGTTGCCCTGATTAGGTGGGATGTCCCTACCCCCGAGGTAGTGACAGCCCTCGAGTGCCGAGTCGAGGTCGTTGCTTCTACTGATTAGGCACAGAAGTGCATATGACTTAGTTTTCTGTCTGTAGAGTTGACAATCAGCCAGCTCGCATACCTCACCAAGAACATTGGTCCCAGCAACGACAAGCTTGAAGTCGTCTAGCTTATCCACCTGCTGGAAGGCTCCTCCCTTCTGAACCAGGACTGCAACGGCGACACAGTCCAATGCACCACGATGCAATGTCAGCTCTACCCGTTGGTTAGCTGTGGCTTGGACCTGCTGGTGTTCTCGCTCCACATGCACAATCCGCTGTTTGGAACCTGTTTGAATCAGCTCCTGGTCATTCTCGTCATGCCAGACATGAAGTCTTGGAGCATTCATCGTCGCATCTGCGAGCTGCTCCGTGTACACCCGGAGGAACAGCCTATCCTGCATGGCAGCCATATTCACATGTGTGTTCTCGAGGAGGGTAAAGTGTGGAACTGCCACAGCCTTCTCGACACCTGCCCGTAGTTCGAATTCCGTGAACCCCTCATTGCACTCACAGCGGTGTACCCCTTTCCCTTCGCATAGAAGGTTGGTCCACGAGCGAGCGGTACTCGGTACTCATCGTTCACTTAGGTGGTGTCCATGGTGCTGTTGCTCTGCACGATCTCCCACCTGTTCGGAACATGCGGGAGCTCTACCGCATGTTCTATTGTGCTCTGAAGCTTGAACTCGAGTGTCAGCTCTTGATCTTGTGGATCTGTGCCGAGATTGCAACGTCAATGTACTTCCCAGCAGCAGACAACGGGTTCTCATCGTGTATACTGGGTCGAATGACCATCAGGCAGTCCTTCCGAGGATCAGTGCGGTGCGATGTCACGAGTTCAATGGCCCCATCTGGATGCTGCACATACTGCAGTATGTTTAAGGTCTGGGTATATAGATGTTTTAAACGGCTGCCATGTTTGGTAAAGTTCTCCAACAGATTGTCTATAGGCAGCAGGACAATTCGGCATGACAGTCAGCATGACAGCCACGGCGTGCACTTTTCCACTTTGACAGGGTCCGAGGACTGCTTCGTGACATCAACATTATCCACGAGCGAGCCAACGTCACACCTCCATCTTATGCGGACATACTGGCCACCATGGAGGAAGGAGCGCCAGATCGTAGTACAAAAGAACTCCTGACTCGGATACTCTACCGGAAGTTTGACAGCCCCGGAGCGAGGTATTATCCGACCTACTTATGGCCCCAACCAACAGTCCTGTTATTCTAGCTCTCAAAAGGGCGAGGGTCGCCCCCAAAGATCTACTGACGATCGGGAAGTGGGCTGACGTATTTAGCCTTCATATCCAGGAAGAGCGAGTGAGGCTGGATAGACTCCAGTCTAAAGTACATAAAGCCCTCGGGTTCAGGGTGGCTTTTGAGCACATCTTCACCCCAAAAGGGCTCAAGGCATTTGACAGAGATCTTAGGCATTTCTGATATTCCCAGAAAAGAAATATCAGAAATACCTCGTCAAAACTACTCGCAAGTACGATGCTAGGATCACATGGGGGGAAGAAGGTCTTCCGTGAGAAGTACCAGAGGCAGAGAGTGCCAGAAGAGGACCCTCACTGGAAAGAGTTTCAGCGAAAGTATAATCTTACTCCGCCTGACGAAGTAGCTTCTGACGAAGTAGCCTCTAACGAAGGTCCTCAAGCAGCGGAGACCACGGACGAAGTAGCAGAGCCCGCAGACGAAGTTCCTCAGCCTCATTCATTCGACTTTACTTTTGGGAGTTGAACCACAGCGTAGTACCCCTTCACATAGAAGGTTGGTCCACGAGCCAGTGGACCTGTTCCTCAGCCTTCTGATTAATGAAAAAAAGTTGCAGCGGAGACCATAGACACAGTCTATCAGTGATGATGCGTAGAGCATGCTAGTTTCCTGGCTGGATTCAGCTTGTAGGTGAAGGTCTGCGTCTTTTCCAGAGATGGCTTGAAGTGTGACAGCTCACCTGTCTCCTTGTTGCTGAAGATGAAGCGGAACAGCTCAGCTGCCCTCTGTACACCTGCGATAAAGTCCGCTTTAGTCTCCTTGCGGGTTAGGCTGTCGTATATGGTCTCGAGCAGGGCACGTCCACACTTGGAGCTGAAGTATAGCAACCGGGAATTTTGGCGGATGTCCGGTGAGATCTCGCAGGTGTACTTCTGAAAGAGGATGAAGACTGTTATCTTTGTGTGCCAGATGCACCTGGAGATGTTGCTGAGGTAGGTGACTGTCTTCTGGTCCATTGCAGGGTCATCGATAACTAGAACAAGTGGTTCTGTCAGTCGGGCTGCCAGCAGCTTCTCCATCAGTGCTTGCAGGTTCTGCGTCTTGGTGATGGGGCCATTGATCATTACTGTCAACCGCCTCAGCGGCTGAGTCAGACACCAGAAGGATGTATTAAAACTGTAGATGTTCGGCCAGGAGAGCCCACAGCAAGATGTTTTTCCAGTGTCCTGACGGAGCAATGATCAGCACCACCTGGCCAGCATCAGCCGACCTACTGTCGAATGGTACAGACATGCGTGCGGAGGATGGTTAGCACTTGGTCGGCGGTAGCCTCATCTATATCTTGGGGACAAAACGGCAGTACTTCATGCACAAGCTCTTTCGCCTGCAGAGTGGGGAATCCTGCACCTCCGGCGGATATGAAGGATGCAATGGAGGCGTCAAGCATGAAATTCCAGCAGCAGCTGAGAAGATAGCGTAGAGGGCCAGTGTCAGCACCCGGTGTCTAGTACATCCAGTATCTGTATGATACATGCACGGGAAGCCATGCCTATCCTGTGGTCATAAACGGCAAACTGAAGAACCCTGACATGTTCACCTCTGGTAGCTGGAGGCTGGCGGTAGCACCTTTTCTGCCATCGACAGTGATACTGCTCAGGCAGAGGCTGCCTATCTTGAGATTCTCTCCATCCTGTTGGAATGAGCTCCGTGGTTTCAGGAGATCCTTAACCAGGTCCTGTGCATAGGACTCAGCCATAACCTTGATGGCGCCAGCCTCATCGACTCCGAGGATACCTCGCATCGTCGCCATCTCCTTGATGCCCATCCCCTTGTATACAGTCTTAGCCTTGTTAATGGCCGATTGTCCTACCATATCAGTGTTCCCGATGAGATCTTGGGCTAGGATGCTACCTCAGATCTCCCGTGGGTCTCCATTCTCATCGAAGTCTAGGAAGGAGATAGGGGCAACAATGTCCTTTGAACCAAGGCATGCCTCACCCAAGTGAGCAAGATCGCCTAGCTCTTTGCTTTCTAGGTCTGTGAGTGACAGAGTCATAGTGCTATATACAGACGGCTGAAACCTACTAGTCATACCCCAGTGAAATAGTTGGGCATAGGAGGACCACACAGTCGGCCAAGGGAATAGGTAGCAGTGCTCAGGGTACTTGCCCTCTCTGCAGGGGCACGTCTTCTGGGCGGTCCACCATTCCTGGGCATTGGCAATCCTCAGTCCGCATGCTCAACTATGGGCTACACACCACCCTCTGGCACACCATGCCTCATATCTGCAGGGGTTTCGTGATCCATCTCTCACTATTCAGATGTTTTAAACGTAGGCGACGATGATCTCAGCCATTGCACTTGTTGCTAGCCCTAGAACCACGGTCTCCATTAGTGTAAAACGTTCGCCCATGATCTTGGTGGCAACAGTGTAGGAGGCACCACTGAGGGCGATCTTTGGGATGGAGTGAGTTATTCCTAGACTGTGCCCGCCCACCCCACTCACCACTGTAGCGAGGACAGCCGCAGTGGTGGCAGGAAGAACCTCATTTCCCCCTGTCATCTTCACCACGGCCACATTCGCCGCCACGTTACTGGCGACAGGGATTGCCAGAGGTTTTACTTTGGTAGGTAACTTCCATGTCTTGGTTCGCAGCAGGTTCTACACCTTCTGAAGACTTGCCTGGCTCTCGGGCAGTTGCTTCACGATCTGTACCGTTGACGTCATTGTTTAAGCACTGAGTATACAACGCGGTTATACATCAGCGTCCCCTGTTGAGAGAGCTAATAAGATCTTCCCAGTCTGCATCTGCCAGGTGGCCGGGTTGGTACTCAGGAATATTCATCTCTATTGAGACATCATAAACATGTCCGGGCTCACGCTATGCGAGAAGTACTATGATGTCTTCCAGAGGGAGTTGAAGGACTACAAGAAGAAGACACCAGATGAGCTCGCTCTGCTCTCCGGTGCTGAGCTGACAGAGCTGTGAAGCTCTATCTAGGATTTGGTACGGGACAGATCTGCTTCCTCGAATACCTTATCATGGGCGCGAGTATCATCGAGCAGCTCCTGCGAGCTAAAGGTTTCTACAAGGATCAGGAGTATCTGTCAGATGTGTTCCAGCAGTTGCAGACCGCCATGGCCTCACCGGACTCAGAGCTAAACAAGGCTCTGCGATAATACAAGCTGGAAAAAGGATGCACTGCTGAATCCTCCAGCCCTTGGCATGTGCATGTTGGCAGCGGGTATAGGGGCTGTAGGGCATGCCATGCTTGTTCAGTGTCTCACCGTGGTCCCAGCCGAGACCGTGGTCCCCACTGCTACTTTAGAGAGTCAGGATAGTCTTATTGCTGATTTGCTAGCGGCGGAGTAGGCTGATCCCGAGCGCCATGATAGCTAGGCCTGACAACACTCGTAGAGCTACTATTGGAAGTGGTGTCATGTCGACTGGCTGCAGTGTCAGGGTCTGAATGACTGTATGGCCCGTACTACACGTAGGGGCGTTGATGTCAGTGTTGAAGCCGAAGTGGACACTGGGGCAACTCCCCTCGACTATCATGTTGTTATAACCCCTGACTTGGAGGTCCTCGATGTTCACGATCATGTTGCTCGGAATCAACCGTAGGTGTGGTGAAACAGCAAAGTCAAGTTTGTGACGGGCCTTCTGCAAGCCCTGCTGGAACTTAGCAATAAGACTACTGGGGTCTGCCACGATGATCATATCCTCAACGAGACTGATGAACATGGCCTGGACCTCTGCTCCGCTGACCTCATCTATGGAATGCCGCAGCTGGGTCTGGGCTGTAAGGAGGCAGTAGCACAGTGCTTCCAGTGACTGGTTGGTCCGAACGATCCCTGCTGGTGTGAGGCCTGATGTGGTGTGTGGGACAAAGTACTTCCACACATCTGGATAGTCCTGCTGCAAGCCAGTGATGTGTATATTTTACACCAGTACCCCAGGGTCGGAGTCTGGATCGAACGAGAATGTTACTATCTTCTGACGGCATACTCGTCGAGGTGTTTGATAGGGGAATCCTGAGTAGTCACGTCTCTGGTCACCGTACATAACCTCTAGATGGCTGTTGCCACCACCATGCCACCGATAGTCTGGGTGAGTGCTGAACTCTCTCTCTCTCTCTCTCTCTCTCTCTCTGTAGTCTGCTGGCCGCTGAGACGCTATGACTTTTGAGCTGTGGGTCGAAGGCGTTTGTATCAGGGAGGCTTGCACCCAGCTCATGGAGGATTCGTCGCACCGTGAAGTACACATGGAATCTGAGACAGCTGGCGATGAGCACAACTTCAGGAGTACCAGAATGGGAGTGAAGCAGGGTGGACCTTACTCCACTTCCTGCTGTGGCACACCACACAGCAAAGTTCAGCTGCTGATTCCAGTATGAGAGGCTTGGACCAGCCATCCAAGTATGAGCTTGCTTCGCATCCTTGATGGTGATGGGGTGGTTGGTCAACGGTCGTGGGTTGACGGAGAAGCTGGGTCGGGACCGTCCATCCACTTTGATGGAGAACGGTGTTAGCTCTGGTATATCATCCAATAGACCTCTCAGGCCAGTCATGGGTGTACCCAGGAGGGGTGGATGGCTCCGGATGACTGTCGTGAGGTTCAGTGGGAAGGCCATCTATACTGGTGTTCTTAAAGCTACCGTACAGCACACTATTTGTAGTCGTTTCGACTCCAGAGATCAGCGAGGCGACCTTGCCGTAACATCTCGTTTTTTAACTCCTCCATATCAATCCGCCCGCTGGAGCCTTTGAGGTATTGTTGTCACACTTTAGGTTTCTCCGTGTGGTACACGGCTTGGACCTTCAGTATATGGTGGTACTCCTCATCAGTGACCTGGCCATCCTCGAGAGCTTTACTGACAGACTCGTCGATAGTCCGTAGCATACTCTGTGCCAGTGCCACATACTTAGCATGCTTCTCCAGAATCCTTGTGAACTGCCACTGCCCCACCCCCAAGCCTGTTGCCAAGAGAGTGGTGGCTAGTGTCACGCCACCCAGCGGGATGGTGACGATGGCACCCACCACTGTAGCGAGAGTGGCCACAGCTGCCACCCCAGCACTGGCTCCAATCACACCCGCAGCGAGGACGTTGTAGGCTGTCTTATATTGCCTGCACGTTCTGCTGTACTTTTCGGCCTCGTGGACGAGATTCTGTCTGATGGTATCTATCTACTGGAGTCGCCAGCCGTGGATGGTACTGCCCTCATCACCTGTCAGGGAGGAGTATAGTTCTGGTTGCTTCCGCCACTCTGATTTTGCCATGGTATATCTGGAGATTAAACCTGCATCACCTGCAGAATCTGCTCATGAGTCATAGAACGGATCATTTTGGAGAGCCTGGCTAACCGTACCAGCTTGCTGGTGTCGAGACAAATGTCTCTTAGATAGTGGCCATCAAGCACTATATCAGGTGCCAGTAGATTTCTGAGACATGACATCTGGAACTTCACCGTATGACCAAGATAGTAGGTCCGCTGCTGGATGGCTCTCTTAGTCTTACACTTCTGTGCCATCTCCTCTTCCCACTGTATGGAATCTGGCTCATCCTCGTCTGTGGCATCGTCCATGGTCTCTGCTACATATGGCTCATCGGCGTCTGCCAAGACTCCTGCGTCCTGCTTACTCTCCTCCAGGAGGGCCTGCCAGTATCGGGAACCTTCACTGTTCCATCACCTCCTTGCAATGCTCTCGTTCTGTTGATGCCAGCTCTCCCACTGTAGGCACTCTTCTTCTTGTTGCAGGCCCCAGGCCGCGAGCCTCTGAGCCTTTATTTATGCAGGGGTCATGAAGGAGCAACCCTGTAGTGGGCTCTTCATCATCTCGGCAAAGGTCAGATATTCCTGGTGTGATATCATGTCAGGTCAGTGAGTAATAAATAATGTGTACGCAGTTGATGCTGCCAAGGTAAAAGAGAGCGATGGCAAGTCATTCGCCCTACAGTACGAGGCAAACTCAAAGGCATTCTCCCTCCACCACATTGGTGATGATGGGGTGGATCTGCTCACAGACCTCAAGGATGCGCCTGGGTCGCAACATAGATGGCAACAAGATCGTGTTTTGTTACGATTTCCCTAAGAGGAAGTACATCCTCGGGCCATTGATTGAGCTCTCGGATACAGATGTGGCAGACATCAACACCCTAAATAACGATCAATCCCTATTCACGTGGTGCCCCGCCGATGGCCCATGATGGACTGCTATTGACCCTGGCAAAAAACCTGCAGTTCATATTTGAGAAGATTGAAGTGTGGTACCGCGCTGGACATGGGGGTGACTGGCAAACATGGTTGCCCCTATATATGTCTCCTGCAGTCATTGGCATAGAGGTTACTCCCCTCTCCATGGTTGTGAAAAAGGATGGGACAGTTCGAAAGCTCTACAGTCAGGGATCATCCTTCCTCACCTACATAGGTGAACGTATCTCCATGACGAGGGTGGGTCACCGAATCGGGGTTACAGATGGAAAGCTCCTGCTGCGTCGTCCATTCGATGGCCCAGAAGAAGCAGTTACCCTCCAGGAGGGCATCCTATGGGTAGATGGTGTGTCACATGTCTCCAAAGTCAAGAGTGCTGTTAAACTGCTTCAGCAAGTCGGCCTCACTAGCTCGCAAACGACTCATAAAGTCCTAGAGCTACGTTTCTGAGCTGGTGGCAGAGTGAAGCAGCTAGCCCCTGCCCCTGAAGGGATGAAGATCACTATCGATCCGGATGGAACAGGGCTCGATCTGGCAAAGATATTTCTCGAGGTGTTCACTCTGTTCAGTTTAACTCTTCATATATAGCCATGATCCTCATCATATTGCTCGTTCTGGCGTTTACAGCGGTGGCACAGGGCACAGAGACTGCCATGATATTGGATGCCAAGTGGGCCCACTTCCGGGATGACCCCCAGTACAATCCTTGGGTCGATCCCTTGTGGAGAAACATTTACGACCGCTTTCACCCATGTGAAGAGATCAAGTCTGTCTGGCACTTCTATGGGGTGGAGAGGGTAGGCCGTGGTTGTCTGCTGGAGACCCCTGTCTCAGCATGAGATTCTCTGCGTAACATGTGAATATGCCAGACTCTGCCGTGGTTCACATGCTAATCACTTTAGCCTCCTCCCAGGTGAGCATTGTCAAGGTAGATGAAAGCCCATATGGGTGGTCCCATCATGCCGATGCGACTCTGGCAGAGACTACGTGTTTGTCTGAGCCTACCCAGAATAGAGAGAGAGAGAGAGAGAGGGAGAGAGGTCGGCCCTGTGGTTGATGGCGATCAGTGGTGTATATCACTGTGGAGGCTTGTCTCTAAATGGGCGTTCAGACCTATTATGTGTGGTAGTGGTAGTGTCAGAATTAAAATGATAATACCTCCCTCAACTGGCAGCCATTCGGCGCTCCGTGGCCCCCACCGCCCTCTCAATCCCTGGGGACTCCAGCTAGAGGCATACCAACCACATGTCTCACCAACCTATGCCCGGTGGGGGCCACGGATCGCCGAATGGCGACCAGTTGAGGGAGGTGGTATCATTTTAATTCCGACACTACTACTCCATCAGCCATGAAAAACATTCATTATGTCTGGACTGAGGAGCAGCAGAGGTGGTCATCTTCCACCCAATCTCGATGGGTAGCTTTGCGACAGAGAAGAAATGCATTCTTTCTTTGTCTAGTCGAACGTTATCGCACCAAAGTTGATTTACCTTCTGATGACATTAACCCGCAAAGAGAATACATCTATTCAGATGAAGTTCTGGTTTGATGCTCGAAAACAGTAATCGCTGGAAAGGGGATGATCCAAATGTGCGGGAATGTATAAAAAACAATAGTCGTATTGTTGATACAGGCGGAGACCCACAGACTGGCACTTCCTCTTGCCTGACAAGATTGTCCAGCCATAACCCGCATGCCTCTCCTGAAATATCACAAGACACTTTACCTCTTCATATATATGATCATTGAACAGTTTCTTCAAAGCCATGATCACAAACGTTTCTGAGAATGGTTGGTACCTCTGGAAAGCCTGATGACTCAGCTCCCTCGCGTTGCCTTCACTGGGTATTCTTAGCAGTAAGGACGTTCACCCTTTTCACCACCCTTTTGCGCCGGCGATGCCCTACACGTTTTAATGCAGAAATATTCTCTGCAATTCTTCTTCTTGTTTAGTGCCACACGCAGCCTAGCTACAACTTCTCACGGTTAGTCCCGTCGTGTCTCTGGAATCCTTTACAAGTTAGTCACAGCTTCTTAGCACCCGAACTCAGTGGAGGTTCTGCTAAATGCTCTCCTTTTTAGCTATACGGGTCTGTTGTGCATCTGCAACCACCCCTTTTTACGTGACTCAAGGCAGTCTAATAGTGCTGAGCCAAGGATTCACCAGACCCAGCAAGGGAAGAGGCGCTCCAATAACCTAACAGATCACGTCATCCTGTGGCCGCTCGAGGCCTTAACCTGGAAAATATTCTAGTTAGTCTAAACCACTGCCTCGCACGGGATTCCCTCTAAAAGCATTAGAGTTAGACACACACAGAAGGCCCGCCTCTGGACGCCTGCTGAAAACTTCGGATCAACTAGGTGGCAATGACTGAAAACTACTTGCCCACCACATGTTGTTTAGGACACTAAGGTAGACCCCTCCTCCCGTCCCGCTTAAGCGGACTCTTAGGAAATAGCTAGCACTTAGCACCAAACGACTTTCGTGACCAACTAAGTTTAGATATATGTATGCTTAGACTGACGAGATGGATAGCAATCACTAGCGAATGACCGACTACCTGGAATAGATAGAAAACTCCCACTGTCTCTTCTCCTATCCTGCTCCTCCCGCTAAGGCCCCTACTCCAGAGAGACAGCCATTTCCCCCCATCGCCTCGCAGGCCCTCCTGTCTCAGCAGGGACATTAGCTCAGATAGGCTCATCTGATGATTCCCCTACACACTAGCACCAGAGAGAGAGAGAGAGAGGGAGAGAGAGAGAGAGAGAGCGAGAGAGAGAGAGAGAGAGAGAGAGGGGAGGGGGAGGGGAAGGAGGGCGGGGAGCGGGAGGGAGGGAAATGCCTAAAAGCAGCTTGGCTCGAATGGAGGCGACCTGATGCCCTTTTTTCCGCCACACCTACACCCACTTACATCCACACGCACCTCCGATTTCCCGCAGGATTAACCTGGATGGATCCCTCTTCTCGGAGGTGACCTACCCGATTTAATGCATATGCCATATATTAGTCCAGTAAAACTACAAATTAACCTAGAACAAATTGCAACAGAATTTATTTCTTTTCTGCGGCATTCATGGGACTGCCAGGGGTCACATATAAAGTCCTCCAAAATCCCTCGATGGGAAAGTGGGTAAATTCGCATATTTAGCTACCGCCATTATCCGAATAATGAAACTTCCCTTACCTGCTTCATTCCGCAAATAAACGAAGTAGAAATGTTGTCTAAGCTCTGAATTTCATGGTCACGGAAGACAGTAAGCAATTGGCAATATTGCCTTGAACCACTTGTACAAATTCTCCAAACCACAGATTAAATATGGTTGTATGCACAGGGCCGGGGTAATTTAAAAAATTTCTATTTAAAGTAAGTTTAATTTTGTTTTTCGCTTTTAAAATTTTATCTAAAATAAATTGCATTTTAATTTTCACTTTTATCTCACAATTTGAATAAATTTCTATACAATTCAATCAGAATATGGACATGGATTTAGATACATGCGTTATTTGTAACCAGAGCCTAGAAAATGGCTCACAAACTGTTAAGCTTCGAGTTAAAGGCTGTGACGGTATTAACAATGCTAGCAGAGCCCGTGAAAGCGATGTCATAGCTGAAGTAGGACAGAGGGTTCATGTAAAATGTCGACGGGAGTTCATTGATCCCAAGCGGATTACCCGTGATGCAGAGAAAATTGAACAATCTCCGCCACCCATGCGAACACTCCATTCAGAAAGTCCAACATTCAATTTTAGTGAACATTGTTTGCTATGCGGATACCCTGCAAAAATTCAAGATGGAAAGAAACGTGGCTATGATATTTATCCAGTAAGTACTCATGACTTTCAATGTAGTATCGCCGAGGCCTGTGAGCAGAGAAAAGACGAATGGGGCAAACTTGTAGCTGGGCGGCTTGCCTTCACGCCGGATTTATGCATTGTCAATGCAGTATACCTACCATCAAAGCTGCAGCATAAATTTTCGAACCATGAAAAATATCCCTCAGCTGCACTCATCTTGCTCATCCCAAAAACATGGAAGGCCAGAAGACTTGGACAGAGTAAGAGCATTTAGTGCGACAATGGCATTTCTTGAAAATAATGATGATGAGCAGCTGACCCTGCACGACCTCGTTAATAAAATGCAAGAGTATCTCGATGATAAAGAGAATAAAGCATACAGTACAACATACATGCAGGATAAAATAAAAGATAATTATGGCGATGAAATATTTATTAGCACTGTGAATGGTAAGCCAAACGTTGTTACCTTTCGTTCTAAAGCATCTACTATTTTGACTGACTTCTATAAGGAACAGAAGAGAAAGGATTCCAAATCAGAGAGCATGCTAATCATCCAGACAGCTGCCAAACTGCTTAGACACGATACTAAGTTAATTGATTCATGCACATCATCTGAAAGCTATCCATCAAGGGAGCAAATGAGCGACCCAGTAAAGGCATTGAATTATTTACCAGAGACACTGCGGGAATTATCGCGGATTTTGTTTACTGGAAAAGACACAGAAATGAAACAGGCATCAGTTGGACAGGCTATTATGCAAGGAACTCGTCCTAGAGTTATTTTGGCACTTTTGCAGTTCGGGCTGTCATGTGAGATGCACCAAAAATTTGGATCTAGATTTATTGTTGACACCTTGTACAAGCACGGATTTGGATGTTCATACGCGGAGATACAGAGCTTTGAGCGCAGTGCATCACTTCATGGTGGAGATCTACCACAGCCATTATCAGGCGAGTTCATTCAGTTTGTTGCCGACAATGTGGATCACAATATTTGCACAATAGATGGGCATAATACATTTCATGGAATGGGAATCATTGCATCTGTTACACCAGGAAACCTTTCGTGCAAACTTATTCCAAGGATAAATGTAACATCTGAAGATATCAAGCAAGTTGGCAAGATCTGTATCAGGAACTTTGAGTCTCAGCATACCAGGAACTTCCCATTGACCTTTAAGGAGTTAACTGCGATGGAACAAACAGACCCAACAGCTGACATTGACATCCTCTGGGATTTCTCTTTGTTTCTGCGTTCAAGGAGACAGTCATGGTCTGGCATGATGCAAACTGTTCACCAAGGAGTTTATCCAGGTAAATCGTCTGTTATTTTCCTTCCGATGATAGATCTAGAGCCAAGTAACATGACCTGCATCTTTTCCACTTTGACTTATGTTTGTGACCAGGCAAACCGATACCATGTTGCACCCGTGATTACATTTGATCAGCCCTTATTTTGGAAAGCTATGACTATCATAGAGATTGAGCCGAGCTGGAGTCCATTAAAGCAAATTATTCTAAGACTCGGAGGTCTTCATATGGAGATGAGCTTCCTTGGCTGCATTGGTCACTTAATGGCAGGAAGCGGTCTTGCGCCTATTCTAGAGGTAGTCTACGCTGAGAATGCTGTCAAACACATTCTTAGTGGAAAGGCAATTTCTCGAGCAGTTCGAGGACACCTCATGGTTTTTGCTTCTCTCAGTACAATCTTGATTGCAAATGCATACAACCTACCACTACCTACAATTGCAGATGCTGAAGTTGACACAGTAGAATATTCCGCTGCAATGCATTCAAAAGAATTGTTTGACAATGATGATAATGTTGCAGGACATGAAACGATTGAAAGTTCCCTAAATAAAAGTCTGGTTAAAGTTGGAGAGCTCTATGATGACATTATCAAAAATCCGTATGTAGCTACAAGATTGTCCTCGGAAAATGCATTACAAGATGTCAAGGACAAACTAGACTCAGAGAAGGTGGTCATGAAAGATAAGAGGACTGCACGACTCTGGCTTTTGTATATGGAGTTGGTTGACATTCTGCGCAAATTCATTAAGGCAGAACGAACTGGTGATTGGAACATGCACCTTCAGACCGTTCGTGAGATGCTTCCATATTTTGCAGCCGCTGGGCATAATCTGTATGCCAAGTCTGCATATGTATATTTACAAAGGATGTTAGAAATACCTGAAAGTCATCCAGATATACACACTTCCTCAATGGTCATCATGTCATTCATCGAAGTGATAGGTATTGGGCAGGGTTATCTACTGATCTAGTTATTGAGCCGGTCCTTATGAGAAGTGTAAAGTCAAGTGGTGGTCTAACACGAGGTCGTGGAATGACAGAACTTCAGTGTCTTGTTTGGTTGTTGTCTATGCCCGCATGTGCAGATGTGTGTAATGCAATGCAAGAGCTCTCTGGGGTAAACTGTGATTCAAGTGAACAACACAAAGATTCCACACAATCTCGAATAAAGCGTGATATGGATGATACTTACAAAATTCTCAAAATCCTTAGTGAACTGAATCCATTTGGACCAGACCCTTCTCTTAGAGGACTTGTTAGTGGATTGTCTGCACATGAATCAGTCAATGTTGACGATGCTAAAGATATTGGAGAATCAATTATTAATTCGATGTGTGGCCAATGTGTGTCAAGCATTTCGTTCCAGAGAAAGAGACAAGCTATTACCTTAGCATCCAAAACATCTCTCAAGATTGATGATGAATGTGTACAAATTGATCCACAACCCCTATTTCAAAGACTCAGTTTAATTGCTACAAATGGATCAAAAGGGAATCCAGCATCTTATTTTGAGTATGAGTTGTGCACTCATCCGCCCGCACTCTTTGATAATTCATCTCTTCCATGGGAAGCAAATAAGCCGGTACTTGCTGATGCATTGTGGAAATTAATTCAAAATGAAGATGCAGTCCTTCCAGATTCTGTCCACAATGTGCTTGATGGAGGAGCTCTATTTTACCATGTTCCATGGCAGCGTGGAGAGACATTTGCAAATGTTTGTCAAAGATATGTAAAATATTGCATAAGCAAATATGGAAAGGCTACAGTAGTTGTTGATGGTTATGACCAAGGCCCAGACATAAAAGATGTAACACATAAGAGGCGAACTCGTGGATCAGGCGCAACTGTTGTACTGACTCCGCAAACAGTTGTAACTCTGAGTAAGCCTGATTTTCTTAGTAACAAGCAGAACAAACATCGGTTCATATCAATCTTAAGTTCATCTCTCGAACAGGCTGGATGCTTAACGATAAAGGCAAGCGGTGATGCTGATGTCTTAATTACGCAAACGGCTATCTTGGCTTCAAAGTCAACACATACTCCTATTGTTGGAGACGATACCGACCTACTGGTGTTTCTTCTATACCATACTGATATGAATGGCTGTCAGCTATTTTTCAGACCAGAGCCAAAGCAAAATGCAAAGAAACCCCGACTGTGGAATATCAAAATGGCAAAGGAAAAACTCGGGTTCTGTTTGTGCTCACAGCTGTTATTTATCCATGCTATCCTTGGCTGTGACTCAACATCTAGGCTTTATGGAATTGGAAAATCTGCATCCCTTAGCAAAATCCAGTGCTGCAAAGAACTCTCTCAAATTGCTGAAGTGTTTACAATGAGTAATGCAAATAAAGATGACGTGATAAAAGCAGGTGAGAAGGCAATGCTTATTCTATACAATGGCACTTCAATGGATAGTCTAGTTGCTTTGCGGTACAAGCGATTCAGGGAGAAGGTTGCAAAAAGTTCCAAGTATGTTGAAGCACGAGATTTACCACCAACACCCGCATCCGCAAAGTTTCACAGTCTTCGCGTGTACTACCAAATTCAAGTTTGGAGAGGAGATGCTGGAGATATGGATCCAACAGAATGGGGCTGGAAAGTTCTCAACCACCAAATGCTGCCTGTTAAGACTGACATGCTGGCAGCACCTGACGATTTACTGTATTCATTTAGATGCAGCTGCAAAACTGGCTGTGAATCAAAGAGATGCACCTGTAGAAAACATGGGCTCAGCTGCATATCCGCCTGCGAAGACTGTAAGGGTCTCAGTTGCTCGAATTCAATAACGCTCATTGAGGAAGATGACTTGGATAATTGATGCAAGATGAAATTAGTAGAAACCAGGTACCAATGCCATACTATTTCATCTTAGCTTAGCTTAGAAACACACAATACCGTGACATAATAAAATATAATATGTATTGTATCAATATCAATGATGGTATTAGGTAAATTCATGCAAGTGGCATAACACAATACATTTAATTTGTGGAGAATATGTCAATCGTATTCATTTATTACTAAAAAAGTCCAAAAATACCCAGTCACACATATATTACATACCGGTTTTAAAGAAATAAAGAAAAATGGATTTTTCAGGTGAAATGGCCCAAATCTGGTAATAATTATGCAAATTTTACCCTTTCCCCTATTGGAATTTTGGAGGACTTTTGATATGTTGTACATGATGGCCCCCTATACACTGGGCGAGGTAAAAAAATTCTGTTGCAATTTGTTCCGGGTTAAAATATTTTTGGCCTAGATTGACTGGACTATATACATGTACGCTTTCTTTTGTTTACATGCACTATTGCCATTACACTGTTCCAATTTATCCGTCTATTATATGACGTCATATTCAACTATGTGACGTGTAGATTAACATCATAATGAATGACGTTATTATGACGTCATGATTGACGTAGGTAATTAGGTCACGGGCGCATATTTGAAGACTGACTGGGCGTTGCTGTACGAATTGTATGTCTTTACTATTTAATAAATATTCTGTTGCAACTAATTTGATTGGTCGGTTTTGCTACCAGCTTACCTGTGTTGTTTTCAGGACATTGATAGTTAGGGGACCCGGGGATCGACCAACACAGCGAACTGTGGGTGGATCCTAGCTAGAGGTGGGCGGCGCATAACTAAAACTGGAAAGGTCCATTTTAAGCTTTCCGATCTACCTGTAAATGAGTACCTACTCATTCATGTTATGGTTCACTGCACCAGTAGTCTAACAGTTTCTTATTCCACAATCAAATTATATTTATGTGGTATCAGATTGTATTGCTTACATCACAATGTACCTCACCAAGCGACGTACTAATTGCGTCGACGTAAGGCCATTCTAGCTGGTGTTACGAGGAACCAACACAAAGTTTCCCAGGTCAGGTGCCCGATAACTTTCAACATTATCAAACGAGCATGTATATTGTTAAGGGGTGTGGTATTTCCCCAATTAACAGACTTAATGATGGAAACGCCTTGTACTATGGCCTTCTTTTGTTTCCTCAGATGTGCTGAATTTACTGCAAATTGTTCTTTTGACCCTGCATCTAATCTGTGTATCGGTGATATTTTAATAACTCAGGAAGAAGTATGTTTGACCTTTAAAAACATCTAAATCTGACCCTTTTAGGGAAGGAGTGGCCATTTACTTTTTCAAAACTGGCAACCATATGTCCATTCAGTATCTGTCGTAAATAGCCTACTTGAGAATGCGTTGCTCATCCAGGGCTCCACCTACTGACCCACTGTTTATCATGTCCAATGACAAGGCAATGACACACACGCCCATTGCTTATTTCACATGTCAAACACATATGGGAATGTCTAAATATTGATTTTGTCCAGGTGGGATTATGTCCGGTGGGATTATGTCCAGTGGGAGTTTGTCTGATGGAAATAGGTCTGGTGAGATTTTGTCCGGTGGGATCTTGTCCGAGCACCCAGCTGAAGATATGACAAGGAAGGTAATCTGATACAGCCAGCCATGAAGCATGAAGCTGTCACAATACCGCCCTTAACATATGGTGAATGCTGGGTGGAAAGCGCTGACCTTATATATTATTGGGACATTATCACAATTCCACACACACACCAGTGGCTGTTAATTCATAGCCTCCATGAATCTTGTTGTAGACTAATGTACGGTCCCAAACTGCTATGTAATTACTTGATTACTTATTATTAGTTAGTATTCCTAAAGGACATTTCTAGTAATAGATACTTATCATCATATGCATATCATGGTCCTGCTTTTAAATTGATGTAGGACCATACTGTGCATTATCCTATATTAAAGTTAGTTTATAGTCGTCATATGGCATACAATAATCAATCATTTATCATGCCCGGATATTCTCCTCTTCTAGGATGTCCGAGACTTATGACATGGGATATAACCCATTACTACCTCTGGAAGCATAAGACTATTAGAGTTATCTCCCTTAGCATGCTAATCATGTAGTGAAATTCTCACTTCCCGAATGGCGGAAAGATTTGTGCAACTGATTCGGGTTATTGTTACATAATGGTGTCTAGATGACACGGCTTCCAGTCTTAGGTGTATAAGTACATATAATGGATTAGTCCAGTTTTAGCTATGCCCCGCCAGCACTAGCTAAGCTCCACTCACACCTCGTACACGTTGGCATCATCGATCGATACCTGAACGCCCTGACCATCAATTTCTAGAAAACTATACAGGTAAGCTGTTAAATATTTTGGAACGAATTTGACTTGGCTCTGTTGCTAGCCCAATCAAATTACTTTCAAAATATTCAACAGAATGTTTATTAAATGGTAAAGTTATACAATTCGTACAAGGTGTCGGACTGTTAAGCGCTAAAGACGGACTATTTCGACTCATTCATGGCGTCATGATTATGACGTCATCCTACACGTCACGTAGTTGATTATGACGTCATATCATGGATGGATATAAACTTAGAAACGTTCATTGCTTGATCAGCCATAAATACTCATATACAAAATTTGTCATGGATGATACGTAAATGAAACTTCTAGCTATGAGTGCTTGTATTCGAGGTATCTAGATCATGACGTCACATATCCTCAAGACCAGCTGCTTACAATTGCTACATTATATATTACTAAGATACTATAAACGCATGTATCTGTATTGATAGCGTTTTATTTTTTTGTTTATTGGTAGATTGTAGACTCATTTGTCACAATCTTTTCATTGTCATATATATTCACATTCAGTTATAAATATATGTGCAAACATCATTTGTCACAGCAGTGTTCTACCTTGAATTTAGGGAGGAGCTCTTCTTACGCCTGCCCTGACAATATCTTTGGTTAGATGTGGATAGACCTTCAGCATAAAGCAAAATCACCTGATCTACACGCACACACACCCACCGTCCACGCCCCCACCCACCGACCCACGCCCCACAACCCAGCTCGCCGGTTGGTGTTTGGGCTAGAACACTGTACATAGCGCAATAAGTTGAAATACTCACTCACACGCACGCACGCATGCACGCACCCATGCTCACAGTCTAGTTAACAACATATGTATTAACGTAACATACTGATAGCTACAGTAATCCATTTCTTTTTAGATTACTAGATGGTTACATTGTCTCTTGTAGTTAGTTGTCGTGAATCTCCATCACATAGTTTAAATACATTGTTACATAATCATGTACTAAGGAACAGCATGCCCATATAGAGGGGATTACATTAGATATATGATTACAAATAGCAAATCCAGCAATACAAATACAGCAACTGTTAGTCAGATAGTTGATCACAATGGCAGCCCGCCTCTTGGACTTGTTGGCATGGCATTCAGGAGACAACACACGTTTCTAAATTAAAGAACATATTATAGGATAATAATTGAGACAATGGTAGACAAATCATAACGACCTTATTATGGGATATAGATTACCTCCTTTGCTGAAAGCAACAATATGCTCTTACAAACACCTCATGTACAGCACTGGAGGGCACCCTTTCGATTGGTTATATTGTAACTATTCCGCCAAGATAAATTGTCTAGACGCCCTTATAATGTATTGGCTCGCTGCTAGATCTTGTAACCTACAACTTAGGTATAATACGCTCTCTTTCTGGGGCACTCAAGGCACTTTGATTTAATTTAGGCTTGAATTGCCCCAAATATCGCTCACTTTGTCGACTAATTACTCATCATCCGGATCTTGAAACATATAAATCAAACATCTAGCACAAGACTCCTAATCACACACTTTACGCCGAGTTGATGAGTACCACACGCCCAACCATGGGACACGAACAAAACTACAATGCCATTACAATCCGCCACACTGGGACACACCTTGGAATGAATACCACGTGTACACATCAGCCGGATCTTGTAGCACAAATTCGACATGCATGATGTCACATTGCACCGAGGTGATGAGTTTTTAGTCCGACTCCCGCTTATCTTGATTTGTCGCATTGGCATGTTCCACCAAATCCACTGCTCGGGCCAAAGCTAGGACTCTGACTACATATAGGTTTAGCTGAATCTGTCCCTTATCGGCAAAGGAAATATTATAGTTAGTTTAGACATGATTGAAATAAACTGACAGTCTTCTGTGTTTGTTTATCATATACTGAGTTATGTTTTCTTCAGACAGGGTGCATGGGATAGTTATTTACAGAGAAAGTTTTTGGCACGTAGAACTGGTCATGTTGTCGATTTCCTGCACCATGGTATCGACTTCCTGCACCATCCCACGCGGGCTGATTAGACATTTCATCTTCAAGCGCGCCGTTCTCATATTACGGTGTCTGAATATAAAAAAGTTGCTTCGGCAACGGTATGTGCACATTTTAATGATGTTTTGATAGTGAGGGACAGTTAGGTCGTAGCATTTGAGCCTAAAGAACTTTAGCCCATCTCGAGACAATGGTTTCCACATTCGCCTGCCTTCAGTATGGACATTATGGCATCCAAAAAATTAATTATAAGTAGCAGAGTGCTAGACGGTATAAATATAGTTTAAGGGGAACGTTTTCCCAAGTATTTGAAGCATCTCTTGTCATCGTCCACGACAGCCAGCCTGATGGCATCTGAAGAAATTCAGTGGCATTGTTTATTCGTATCGGTGAGCCAAACCAGCCATTGAACAGTGTTTCATTAGAAATAGAAAGTCGTACAAGTGAGTTCTCCGTGAACATCTTTTATCAGAGAGAACATTTTTCTGCAGTGAAACAGGGCTTTCTGAATTACCGTCTGGTCGTTCGCGTTTAGTTAGTCTAACAATACAGTACTGAAATACAGTGACTAAATTAGAATTGATTCATCCTCATTCACAACTGACATTTACTCAACCTCATCATGCCATGGCCACAGCGGAACCCAAGCAAAACTGTCTTGTTTATCTCCTGTTAATTCCTGCATATGATCGACAGCCATTTCAGATATATTATCCATCAAGATTAACCCCCTTCTTCAGCTCGTGAAGATATTGGAAGATTGACCAGTGCTACTAGTATGTGCTTCAGGCCCCTCGCCCTCCTCCACCTCCGAGTCCCCTCTAAGAGTCGGCTGATTATCAGTTTTACCTCATCACGCTGGATGAGTGTGGGATTTTCTCTCGAGCTGAATGGGCATATGTTTGCCTATGTAATGGATGCTACATATCACACTCCAGTGTTTGGCCTGTAGACGACATTGCTTGATCTGTTCTGCATTGCCTCTACTGACGAGAAATTAGATGCTCCACTAGCACTCAGCACAGATGTATTCTCCGCGTCAGTTTGAAGTTGTTGGCATTTGTCCGGAATCGGTGTATGCTCGCTGGGGTGGATCTCCCTCTCTCTCTCCCTCACTCCCTCCCTCTCTCCATTTCCCTCTCTCACTACATTCCTCCCTCTCTCCCTCCCTCCGTTTCTCCCTCCCCTCCTCTTCCCCTCCCCTACCCCTATCCCACTTCTCCCCTCCCCCTCCCCACCTAACCCCTCCCTCCCTCACTCCCTTTCTCCATCCCTCCCTCGCCCCCTCCCTCGCTCCCTCCCTCCCTCTCCACCCCGGCCTCCCGATCTCCCTCTCTCCCTCCATCTGCCTCATCCCTCTCTCTCTCTCCCTCTCTCTCTCCCCTATCTCCCTCTCTGTCTCGCTCTCTCTCCCTCCCTCCCCCACTCCACATCACCCTCCCTCCTTGCCTCCATCCCTCCCTCCCTGCCTGCATCCCTCTCTCTCTCTCTCTCCCACACTCTTTCTCCCTCCACCTCCCTCCCTCCCCCTCCCTCCATCCCTCCGCCCATCCCTCTCCCTCCCCGCCCCGCCCCCCCCCCCCGCTCTCTCTCTCCCTCCCTCCCCCTCCCTCCGTCGCTCCCTCCTTCTCTCTCTCTCCCTCTCTCTCCCTCCCTCCCTCCCTCCCTCCCTCCCTCCATCCCTCCCTCCCTCCCTCCCTCCCTCCCTCCTTCCCTCCCTCCCTCCCTCCCTCCCGCCCTCCCTCCCTCCCTCCCTGGCCTCGATCTGGCCCGTCTTTAACTCTTAATAGTCCGACACGTTGTACGAATTGTATGTCTCTACTATATAATAATCATGCTGTTGAATATTTTGAAACTAATTTGATTGGGCGCTGTTTCTGCCATAGGCAGCAACAGCACACAGCCAAATTAGTTTCAAAATATTCAACAGCTTACCTCCATAATTTTCTGGAAATTGATAGTCAACGAGTTCAGAGATCGATCGATCCCAACACGAGCGAGGTGTCGGTGGAGCTTAGCTAGAGATGGGCGGGGCATAGCTAACATGGAAATGTTCATTTTAACTTACAGCTAGCAAACCCTTTTTCTCGTTATTCTGACAAATATCTAAGTAAAGTGAAGGTGTCTCACTGTTTTATTTATAATACAAGTTTAGGTGCAAAACTAATAACGGGTCTCTTAACACATTTGGCTGTTTCGTTATTTGATTAAGAGGACTGATGTCAAAAGTGCAACTAACACTTCAGCCAATATTCGATTATTGACTGTTTATTGTTTTATCCGGTCATTTCGAAATTGCCCGTTACAATAATTGATTGAGAGCAGTGATAGTCAAATGGTTTCGGAGGAATTGCATTATAATCAATATTTTGACCGCTTGACCGCCACCCCCACCCACCCCTGGGTGCAGGACCAACAGTAAATGTGCTCCTGTACTCCACATTAATATGGGTAACTCACATACCGAATGTTGTTGAAATCTGCCAAACGGTTTCAGAGACGATGTGTTACAATCAATTTCAGCAGGTTAAAATTTGACATTTTAACCCCTCCCCCCACCCCACCCCTCCCCCGAATCAACCAGACGGCAGGGCCAAATGCAAATGGCCTCATGCATTCCACAATAATAGGGTTAACACACATATCAAATTTAGTCGAGCTCCATCTAATGCAGAGGAGTTGTGTTACATGTGAATTGGCCTTCTAACCCTTGACCTTCCCCCATGCGGCCGGAGCCAAATGTAAATATCGTCTTGCATATCGGAATCATATGGGTTGCCCACATACCAAATTTGCTTAAATTACACCCAACTGTCTGAGAGGAGATAGCGTGACGGACGGACGGACAGACAGACGGACATATGGACGGGGTCGGGGGGGGGGCGGCGGGGGTCATCCCCCGGAAAATTTTGAAATCTAGATGCTCTCAGCGTTATCTATCTGGGTAGGCCTGTGGGGTCGCGGGGGTGGGGTCTTTCGCAACCAACGCCCTCCTCCCCTGTCGACGCCTATGCACACACACGCACGCACGCGCGCACGCACGCACGCACGCACGCACGCACGCACGCACGCACGCACGCACGCACGCACGCACGCACGCACGCACACACGCACGCACTCACTCACGCACGCACACATATACATACATACTGTATGTAAGGCTATTTACAAACACACATAAATCTGTTTACAAATACACAAAATATACAATATTCTAACACAAGTAAAATGACTATTAAATTAGATAATTAACATATTTGTTCATATTTAATAGTAAAGCTTAAGAGGGCGCTAGCCACCATCTTTAGTTGCTTGATTCTAAATGAATTTCCTAAGATTTTATTGTTTTGCCATTACTGTCAGGTCTTCTCAATCAATATCGCAGAAATCAGGGAGAGAGATGGGCTTTTTATGGGTCCTCTCAAATTACGGGGTTTCAAGTGGGCGTGATCTAATTGACCATATATAGAGTGCCCAAAAAGGCATGTTCTGGTGGGATGGGTTTGCACACCGCCTCTCACGAGAACACGCTTCTCTCTCCCAAAACCTGGGCTTATTCTAGTATCAGTTTACTTTGTCCAATTCAGCATCAACGCACTTTGCAAAAGGGTCACCATTGTTTCGACATGCCTTAAATTATACAGCCACATTCAATCACTGTACAACTGTCTCGGTGACTGGGATGCGTTCAACTATCTCCCACAGGGAATGGATGACACCATACTTGTTTTACAAGACAACGTGCTTCAGGTTTAGGTTCATGAACAGGAAATTGATGCAGCTGAATTTGTAATCAGGTCATGCTCTGGAAATTATCATCAACACAAATAACATGTCTGCAGTTGATTTAAGCCGAAACTCTGTTTTGATTCTCTTCATTTTGACTTTTTTGCATACCGCATTCCAGTTTAAGGACATGAGGTGTTTCATGCCATCCAACAGGTTTACCTCATCACACATTCTGTGCCCACCTCACGCTCTAGGTTAGAAATACCTAAATGCACCTCTACCCATATCACGTGCTTCGTCATGAAATTGAAGAGCTGCTTTGCTTGCTGATAAAAGAAGATGTATGTTTGAATGCCATACAGCAGTTCTACCATCTAACAATTGGTGGTGGTCACAGGCATGGAGAGAATGATGTCTGAACACAGCTCGAGTTGCTCGTCAAATCACATGTGTAGGACCAACTTGATTCAGCAGTCTAGCGAACCTGTTCCTTTGAGTTCTACAATTGAACATAACATATGAATTGCACATGCGTTTATCAATGTTTTTGTGGAACAAAGGAATAGTGGTAATTCTTGGTTTATGTGCACTTTAGCCAACTTGCAATATGTGTAGATGCTACTTTAGTTAAATCTATTGGTGCTGCATTCCAGACCTGTGATGTCTAGCAGTTTCCTGTCCAATGTTTCCTACGATAATTCAAGTTAGTGAAAGTGCACATAAACCAACGTATATATCATTTCAATATCAAATTGCTGAATTCCTATTGTTAATGAGAAGAATAAATAATAACAAAAGCACCATTCATTGTTAGGAAAACAGTTATTAAATATGCATAGATATATTTACATTCGTATTAGACATTCTATTGCTTATTTGAGCAATACTGCATTCATTTCATTTCAATTTGTCTGTAAGACCCATACTCTGCATGTCAGATAATTACACATATGTGCAGCTCATTGCGTTCAATTGAAGACATTTGGATATGGCGAGATTATGCAGAAGCAATGTCACAATGACTTATAGTCATTATATAAATGGCCTTTTATGTCGAAGTTAGACGTCAATACAACGGAATTCACCAATCCTGTGATATAGTCATCAACCATTCCCTTACAACAATCCCAAAGAGTAATAACTCTCAGATTTGGCGGCTTATCGATTGTATAGGTATCGTACAAATATCATAGGTGAGTGCCAACGTGTTTGTCAGATTCTGTGTATATCGGCCGTACATATGCGTATTACAGAACACTGAAACATGTCTATAGAGGCAGTTTCTTTATGGGCCATAAGACATTGGTTCGTTGAGACTGGTGGTCTTCAGCCCGCCAGTCTTAAATAACCACCAGTCTAGGCCCACAAACCCATGTCTTACATGGAACTGACTTGTACTAAGAGATGACAGATCTGTTATTTGTGATCACCTTTATAAGCTACGAGGTTTCCAAAATAGACAAGTTTGACATACTTCCCCCCTAACTGAAATAAATTAACAGTTTCCTAAAATCTTCCACATTAGAATGGACCACTCAAAATGATCCAAGCTGCAGCCTGTTTTTAACATGCATATCCCGTGGAATTACATAGCGCACTCACACTCACCCACCTCTAACCTCCTGGCCTATGCCCATGTAACAAAAAGTCGGCTGGAAATAATAGAACAGCGTCCCTAATTGTATCCAACATTTATATCCAACCCATTGATGCAATGGGTTGGCCTGCGAGATTCGATTTTACCAAGCTGTATCAGTCTTTGATATGAATTTGAAATCATTTAAGCTTGTTTGAAGAAAGCTATGACTCCCGGCTGAACCGAATGATGCTAAAAGCTGTTAAAATGTTCAACAAGTGATATTCCTAGCTTAGATCTTTGTTTGATGCTGGCACGCGTATTCCCAACAATGCCCATTGTCATCGATGTTGAATCAAGTAATTATAGGGAAATAGGCATTCATTTCCAGAATATCAACTGACTTTGCTTCTCTCCCATATTCTGTTACCTACCTTTCCTATAAATGTCACCAACATAGAAAGCGGTGGTGACTGAACTTTGGCAAATATGCATGCGGACTAGTAGAAAGATGGTTCAAGAGTAAAGAATAGTAACTCAGGCACATACTTCAGGGCATCATTAATTCGAATCAAGAATGTTGCAGACATGCTCACATCATAGCAAGTAGGTATGAGCGAATCACAGATACAGGCGTAAGCTTGAAAGATGTCAGCAGCTGTCATAGTAGGCAATCCAATCAAACAATCTGCACTGTTCAAATTAAACCGCAATTTGCCTATCAACGACTGGCCAACAATACTTTCCAACAGGAAGAGTCAATACTGGCTTATTAGATTGCCATTTGAGACATGGAAGAGCACGGGACCTTATTGATACACGATCACGTAACTCTGTATCTGACTGGAGATGCTGTTAACCGATTTAAGCACACTGCCTTAATAACAACATTTACTGCTGAAATTCCTGTATTGAGCAGCGGCCAAGAAGAAGGACACACACGATTGTTCCTTCATGCAATGTACACGCACTAAAATGGAGCATAAGCAGGTAACAACAAAAGCTAATGACACACATTGTTGTCATCAAGATATTTTTCCTTTAGCAAACTTGTCAATTTGGTATTAAAAGAGCTGAACATAAACTTCGTACTATGCCAAACAGAAACAACGCTCCAACTTCGGTATGCTTGCTCCTATTGAGGTGCATGCCTTGTTTCTGGCCGAAAGCCAATAGATACACGCCTTCAGATGATCTATCTCCATCTAATGTACAAACGCCATATCAGGCAAGAGGGTAGACTCACCTACAACATACTCAAGCTCGTCAGCAGTACTGACACTCAAATGTCATACAAATGTGCTGTTGTGGAGCAGATAGCTAACCTCAGCGTCATCTCCAATCCAAACGAGCCACTAACTAAAACGTGTATGGAAGCATCAGCTACCAACACCATATATCTCAAAGGCATCAACCGAACTTTGTATACTGATGACCCTAAAGCAGTAAGAATCTCAGAAGAGCAGGCAACATTACGGCTGCGCATCTATCAAAGTAGCAACAGTGAAGATGAGAGAGCTAAATGACACCAGACGTCATTCTCTTCTGTAAGTTACAACATTGTCGGGAGACCAGCTTTGTTTGGAAACTAAGTCATCAAATCATGGGGCTGACATCCAGATTCAGGGGTAACCCTGATCATGTCTAACCGTATTCGAATTAGAAACCGTGTTCGACACACTCGGACAATGCAATCTTGTCAGGAGCTTAGCATTGCTACGTGGAGTGTACATGGTCTGACTGCAACATCAAAGAGGCAAACCACTAAATATAACATCGATATGACATACATTCAAGAGACTAAAGTAGCTACTCACTTAAACCGGCAACTTCTGACAGGTCACAAGTTAGTACTCCTTGAGCAAAAAAGGTCAGATATCGGGGTTTGGGCCTCGTAATCGAACCATGTCATGCCATTTCTGGACAATGTCATTACTTTTAGATACCGGTGATCACTTGACCTTCATCGACCTGGCTATGCTAACGCGAAAACGCACTGCCACCACGTGTTGCATAGTCAACGCGTATGGCCCAACTGCTGAAAAAGCCAAAGAGAATCCATCTATAGTTGTTTCATTCTATGCAGAATTGAGCTCCCCCATTACTATTCCAGCCAGATGGCAACTGCCCATGTGTGGAGATTTCAACTCAATCCTCAATAAAATGGACTTCATACTATGTAAAAAAGAAGCGAAGGCCCTACTTCGGGATGCCCATTCCTATGAAGCCCACATACCACAATTCGGCCACAAAACAGTCGCTGCACGTTTTCAGATGAACTATGTCTGCCTCATGTACACACACCATTTTAGGCGAGAGGGTAGAGTCACCTACAACCTACCCAAGCTCATTAGCGACACTGACACACAAATGGCACACAAATAGGCCCATGACGAGCAGATAGCTGACATCAGCATCAGCCCGATCGTAGCGAAGCCATAACAAAACTACTCAAATGTATGGAATCATCAGCCACCAGTACCATCAGAGTTCTAAAAAACAACCACCGAACTAGGCATACTGATGACACTGTATTTGTAGCACTATCAGCAGAGTGATAAATGTTATGGCTCCACATCTATCAAAGTGGCCAACATGAAGGCTGCACCAAACTACGCAGGGAACGCAATAACATTCTGCATCACATCAGTGAACACGTAAAAGATCTTGCTATTCAACAAGCAGATTCCCTAGCAGATCAAATCACTGCCACTGATAATTGTCACGAAATGTTTCGGGCAGCCCGAGCACTGAGAATTCCGAACTACACACCAACACTCACTGTACACAACTCGGAAGGGCACTTTAGTGGGACTGACCAAGGCAAAGTGGATGTAATTCGAGAATGGTCATAGGACCAGTTCAGAGATCACGATGATGAGCCCTTGCACCCGTTTTCATGTGACCCCAGACACATACGAACAGCAATTAAAACAGCAGAAGTTGAGAAAGCACTGAAAGTGCTGAAAAGTGGGCGTGCATCCGTACCTGAAGGCATGAGCAATGAACGATTCAAATACGCAAGTAACATTATCTCAAACCCGATCACGCACCTAATCAATTCAGCACTTATGCACCACTTTCCCATCGATGCTGTAGACCAAATCACCGGTATTGTAGGGCGGATCGACCTGTCAGGTATGAACCGTACCAGTTCATCTGAGTATGGGATGGTCAGGCCTGATACGTTCCAAGCGTGCACCCCTGGGTAGGACGATAAACATACATATAGCCATATAAGAGAGGCTCAAAATAACAGAATCCATGAGATCACCTGGTGCGCATGCGCGGGCGTCAGAGATTGCCTACCAACATGCTTTAGCGTGTGGAGAGAATGGAATCTTATGCTTACTCCTGGTCTGTATTCGTAATTCCTTTAAAATAGACCCTGCTCATCGTTCTTGGTATTTGATCTATTACCAGAATGAAACGAGGATTCTGAATTTTTTTAGGATCTAAACTCTGGCAAGAAATGGCTGAGTTATCCACGCTACCCCCGGATAAAATAGTTTCAAATTAACCAACGTCATAAGTGCGTGTGTACTTGGTAATAGTTTAAGGCCAGCAAGATACGTGACCTATAACCAAACCCTGTCATGACGCGCTCGCTGATTGGCTAAGATGCACAATTATGACATCACCAGTTAGTATAAAAGGGACAGTGAAATCAAGAATCATCAGATGAGAGAGATCCCGTTGTGGAGTGTCTGCCAGAGGAGACCAAGTTGTAGGGCAACCGTTTACTGTAAGATTCCTGGTTGAACAACCCAAACAGTGCCTCGTCTCTGGAGAGCACCACCGCATCCGCAACAAAAAGTGTTTGGAAACTCCAGGAAGATATCATCGGCGGCAATAACTAGATTAAAAGAAGTTTTCCCCCACTACCAGCACTTTAGAGGGACCTTCGGTGGGGATGGGCATTTTGGCCTTTGTGTACCACCATATGATCAGTATGTAAGACAGTGGTGTTTATGGATAACTCACCAGATCTGCCAAGCCAAGTTGAAAAGTGCTAAAGCAAACATCGCACATGTATCATACAACATTAACATTTTGACCGCAGTCTCGATTGGGATATTGCTTGGTGCACTGCAAGAGCTATGCAGTGCATCCCGTCTTGTGATCTGCGAAGATGCTCTTGCATCATTATACCTTTTCACCACAGCCCTTAATATAACTTTAGACATCTCCAAATCCGCAAGTACAGAGCTTCCTTCACATCCGCAAATTCTTCGTATCTGTTCGTACATGACTATCTAATAGCCATCCACATAAGCTCTTCTTCATCTTTCCTGAGCATGAGCAGCATCAGATAGCTTGTCTGTGGATATTCACCTAGCAGCAACTTCAGAATCGTGCCATCTCGCGCCTCGGATTTGTAACACATCAACTACTGTGACGTAGAACCTTTTTCGTACCGATGACTAATAGGTACTCTGTAACCATTATTTAGTAATATATTTTATTAGGTACTGATGACGAACAGGTACCGCAAGGTCGTATTTTTTTATTGTACATATGCATTTTCTTTTCTGTGCCGATGACTAATAGGCACCGCAAGGTTGTGCGATCTCATATTTTTTACTGTTCTGTTTAGTTAGTAATGTGGCAGTATCCATCCAAGTTATATTGTTTTGTTTATTTGTATGAAACACTTGGACCGCAGTACGCTAAGCTGCACTATACAGCAACAACAATCACACCACCTTGTTCCCCTTCAGCATCAATTTTTCACTGAGGTCGCTGTTAATGTTATCAATATGCAAACGTGACATGCGGCCGACTAAACCTGGCTATTTTAGCTCGATAGGATAGGTTTATAAGTAGTTAGAGACGACTACTCCGTTGGGGATGGTTAAGTAAAGTATCCTTTCCGGGAGCTGCAGATTCATTATTACACTGCGCATCGGCAAGTTTATATAGACTGGCCAATAACAATAGGGCCTCCTAAATTATATGAATACATGATTAGTTGTCGCCTTCTACGATCCTCCGGCCTCAGGGCCTAATATTAGTCTGGACTCCCTCCACCGTGTTGGTTAGAACTGAGTTTGGAAGCTATTGGGGTTTTTGAGTGGTTAGAATCAAAGTGTCGATGACCACATGCACACCCCACCCCACCCTGTATCTTTGCTTACTCAGTAGATTAGAAAACCATGCCAAGGTAGGATTCACTGCAAAAACAGAAATATTATAAACTGGCCAACAGTGCATTCTTTGGGAAATCTTACATAACCCTAAAGACAGGTCAAATGTTGGCTCCAGGGTGCGGATCCCACATAATCCGCTTCTGACACGTTTGTTGCAGGACAAGACACAGATCTCCATCTAACTCTGTGGTGAATGGTGGCGGTCTTAGAAACCACCACACCTTCACAGGAAGTCTCCATAGTTGGATATATGTCTCTTTCTCCCCACCATAAATGAATATGTGCTTCCCAAATATGCTTCTGTATTGTGACTTGTCCGTGTGTTGGTATATGTCGTGCTGCGGTATGTAAGATCGTTATTTGATTACAATACTACCACCAGGCAATATGTCCGCACGCTGTCGCTCTGAGGGGGATGCTCCGTGGTGGTGACCATAGTGGACACCGAGCATTTTCGCCAGTCTGACCTCTATGTTAAAAGATAGGAAAGTTATGTAGCCACTTGCGGCCTAAACTTGATATTCATAGGCCTAAAACCTAATTGATAAAGAACGATCTAGCAAGAAGGACCGCATAAATAAAGCGGCAACTACTAATTCAGCATCTTTTAACTCACATAATGTGATGGTATTGCATTCTGCGGAAATCATCCACCTCATCTTCACGTAATACAGCGTGCATCACAATAACTTATAATTTCACTAGGTTGACTCTGTTTACACACATGGCATGGTTTGAATAGTAGAGTGGCCCTTTTTCCCATCTCTCCTCCTCCGCTTCGGCATTGTCGGCATTTTCCTGTGACTGAGGCCTGTGCCAGGCACTTCCTCTCACAAACAAATAATATTTAAGCCTGGGGTAATAATAGTTTATATTAAACCTGCCAAAGTAGCCACGCTAGGACCCTCCTGTGCACAGATACCTCACTGATTATACCGATTATAACGGTGACGTACCTCTGGCGAAGAGCATTATACACAAACACCATTTTAATCCTATATGCTTCCTCCCATCGTATAGCAGCATACGCGTCCCATTGTTTGTTCCGATAATAAATTTTATTTTCGTTATTTTCCAACTTTAATTTAGTAATGGACCGACATATCGGTGACACGAACAGCCAGGATGATACAGTATGGTATAACTTCCACGACAGTGGTCGCACAGCCCCACTGGAACGTGAACGTTCCACCGACTCCAGAGGTCGGTCTATGTATGAACCAGAGAACGCGATTCCCGATCCGTTGCCCCAAGACTAGCTAACCAGCGTCCTCGCTCCAGCGCACCATGCACATCTGGTGCCATGGAATATGCAGGATGTGTGGAGCAACGTGTACCCCCGGAGGCTACAGTATCACGCTACCTACGCCCAAGAAGCCACCTGATGCCCAGCCAATCTGCCGCCCATTATGCTCCTCAACAGCATCCGGAAAACCTATCCCAATGTTACTTTATGCCTTCGACTCAATTAAACGTTTGAAAGATCCTAGATGTACTATACCAGGCCAGTTGCAATGAAGATGAGCTGCGACTAGTGAGGCTACTGCTTTGCATCGCCAAGCTAAGAGTATGAGACAAGACACTGAAGTCTGCAGCGTTTGAGACATCAAATAGCTCCCCACCAGGAGATGGACTATCCCTCGTGCTATTCACCTGCTACCTAACAGCTGCATTGAATTATGTGCGGGAAAATTCCTCAAGACCTAAACCCCCAGTGTTCATACTAGGTATGCCTTTAGAGATTGAGAGATGCCGACGACGTGGAATTTATAGATGAGGAAAAGAAACCCATTGACTAACTAGTCCCTATCGCTGCAGGCAAAATAAAACACGAGAATCTCTTTACTAATGAATCGAAAACAGATTTCATCCACATATACCTATCGACAAATCATGAAACTAAAGAAAATAACAATCCACTTCATGGTGGGAATGCTTTGAAGAAAAGTATAATTGTGGGCTTACTACTGTGCAGTACTGCCGATATCGCTCCACGCTGCATCATGGGGAACATAGCTCTCCAGTCCTTCTGGAAGCTATGGATTCGTAGATCAAAGATGCCCTTGACAAAAAGACTACGTTGTATACCTGCATATCCTGATGTTGTATAACTGTAATAGCTGTGCAGCTCTAGATAACCTTGATGCCTGCCACACCAAACACATCCGCGCCGTCACTGTACAGCGATGGCCGGACAGAATAATTTCCAACGATGCACTTTGTATGATGTGTAATACATCTCCACTGTCCGTAAAAGTCACCTAGCAAAGATGGTCCATGTTTGGCGAAGTGCTACGGAGCTCAGAAGACACACCAGCACATAGAGCCTTGGAATACTCAGTACTGAGAGACAGCGAATATAAAGGCAGATGAGGACGCCATTGCATAACTTGGTTAGGCCTGCTGCGAGGTGACCTCAAGAAAGCAGAACTGATCAAGAATGGCTCTGAGGAAGCTACAAATTTGAGGACAAGACAGAATGGCCAAAAGTGAAGAAGGAATGAGTGCAGTCGTAAGCTGTTTCAACTACTACTACTACTACTACTACTACTACTACTACTACTACTACTACTACTACTACTACTACTACTACTACTACTACTACTACTACTACTACAGCCATATAATACAGTAATCAGGCATACATACATAGAGATAGCATTGCATCCAAATCCACAGTTTGTCCACAACATTGGGATAGAAAGAAACCTGAATGCTTTCTCTACTGCATTAAATGAGAGGGTGCGATACAACTCGTTTCTGTTAACATCAAGGGGAAAAGACAGCTTTCCGAATGCAGGTAATTTCTGGAAGCCAAATTGGCCTCTCTATTTCGGAACATTATGAGTGAAATATAAGGCACGCCATGGAGGTATCCAATGATATGCTCCTTGTGGTGTATAGAACGTATCCAGGCGATTATCCTTCTGCAAACTAGCTTCAAGCAGACGTTTATGGAGGCTCTGTGGATCGCCGTTGCTCGCTGCCTACAGATGATGCATACAGACATTGTATCTTGAGAGCTTTATTCTAGATAGCGGTGTGGGTAAGAACTGCCCATGCAAAGGCACTGTGCCCAGCATATATGAATACGGCTGGAAATGTCGAAATAAAGCTGTAATACATGTTCTTATGACAAAGCCCTCAGCACCTTCAGAGCATGCTGTATCAACATATTGCCACTGCCCGTGAATAAAGCGTTGTAGTGTTATTACATACTTGGTGAGGTCCCCTGGTAAAGATATTTATTTAGTGCTCGATAGATATTACCATCGATTAAAAAATGTTGAGACGGTAAAACGCGGTGCAGAGGATAGTGAAAACTAAAAACTAAAAACATCATTAGTGAGTCTGGTCAGGAGCAAAGAAATGAAAGGCACAATGTTCCTATGTGTCCTATGTTCAGGGTAGCTGTTCACACTTTTAAAGATTTTATGTCAGCGTTTTGTCGTGTTGACTATGCAAACATGACTGTTAACACATCTATTGTTTCAGTCCAGGAATCATTTCCCTAAGAGGCCAAATAAGAAAAGTCGTACAACACCCCATACAGAAAATGTTTGACGTGACAGAGGATTAGTATAGACCTTCTAGAGCACTGCTAGGTAATATGTGGTTTCAAAGTGTGGTATCATTAAGCTTATATGGTCCACTATACATAGTGAATGTCCACCCCTACAGCCCACGAACATGTATGGGGTAGAGGTGCAGTAAGTGTCAATATCTTTGTCCAGACACAACCAATTTTAATCATAGAGATATCACCATTGGTCTCGTATTATAATACCCAGAAAGACTATGTCTTATTGGGAAAGTGATGTACGCAACGGAATCAAGCAAGTTAAAATATCACACAACTCGAATCCTTCTAACGTTCCTAATTGGTCCGTCGTCATATTGAGATTAATTTTTTTTTTGCCATTGTTATAAACATTTTGGATAGCAATGAGATAAGAAAATATTATCCTTCGCACATATTGAAATTGGACAGTTGAATGTTGCATAGGGATCTCCTCTCGACATTCACTGCGATACTGCCCGTTGACAAGTATGCTGGAAGAAAGAAAATCATAACTGCGTTCGCATATGACTAGTGATAACGATGCTGATGCACATTTGTGGATTATAATAGGTCTCATGATTACTCGGGGTGGGGTGTATGCCAATACTGATGCACATTTACCGGTGCATATTGTGTATGGACGTGTATATGTCAGGACTGATGCACATTGGTCACTGTGGGTTGTAATAGTTATAATGTTAACCGCCGAGGTGTATATGTCAACACTGATGCCAAATTTGTCACTGGATTATAACAGTTCCAATGTCTAACGCCAACGTGTATATATCAAAACTGATGCACATTGATCACTGTGGATTGTATGTGCTCTAATGTTTAACGCCGAGGTATATATGTCAAATCTGATTCACATTCGTCAGAGTGGATTGTACCAGTTCTCATTTTAACACACGATAGTAGATGCTGAAAATTGTGCACATTCATCAGCAGCAATTGTAATAGTTCCCATATTTACCACGGGACTTAGTGATATAAAATATTGATTAATATTGGGATGAATGAATTGCAATACTTCGCATGTGTAATGCCGTGAGCTTTGTATGCGACACTAAGTAGATTCGTCAGTGCAAATTCTGCTCGCTTCATGTTCAATGCTTGGAGTTATGTATGCCTCCATGGATGCACATTTAGTCCACAATGTCTTCGTCATCAGGGGACTCACGGACTTTCCTTGGATTCTCACACGTTTCTTTGGCCATGCATGCGCATGCTTCTGTGCAAGGCATGTTGTTGGTTCTACAGGCGCAACCAGCCAGGTGACATGATGACTTCATACAATGCCAGACTGTTAGATCAGGATGACCCTGTGATGTTGGATCTTTGGTCATGAGCACGGGCAACAGGACGCTATTTTTAACTTTCTAGCCATGCCCGATTACTACTGACAGATTTTGTTTAGGTTCCAGTGCTTTCTTCCATACAGAGGTCTGAAAGTTTCCTCGCTTAATGTGTTGCTGTAAGCTGTCCGAGGTAGGTGGTAGGTTTTTATTTCTCTTTCTTTTTGACAGAACAGTCAATATCTGACATCATATGCTTTACATGCAGCGCATTTTGTTGTTGGATAAACTGCACATACAAAGGCCTCACATCCTTCTGAGGTGGTGTGGCTGAGTTCGGCTTCTTTTCCAAACTGTCCCATGCTGGTCTGCGTTTGCTCTTTGCTGTCAGGTAGAACGTTGAGATCCATTTTCTTGCCATGTGCTGAGAGGGTACTGGTTGAATCACACCCTGCTATTGCATAACAGCTGATGAAAGCTTTGCGCGGGTCAGCTCCTAGTGTATGTGCTAGGCTGTGGATAGGTATATATCTCACTTCCGAAACCACAGCTCCTCGCACTGAAGGTTGTTGCAGTGTGTAGTGCATAGGATAGACCCATCTGTGTCAGGTGAATGTATAACAATCGTGTTATGCTCACAAGATGCATGCTTTACATGCAACACTATTCGTTTGTCTGCTTCATCATGATCTGAGTTAAGAGGAAGCAGGTCTTCGTAATGACGGCTGGTGACCAACACCGACCTCTGAGCATTCTTAAAGCCACCACCGCTGATAAGCTGTTGACCTTCCAGCAGATTGTCTACACGACTGTGGTACCAGATGTCTGATAGGATGGGACTCAGCTTCCGTTTGTTTCATGTGTTTCCTATGAACTTGAGCCGCTGTTTTGGGATGGGAATAGATGGCGCTTGGATCATCATCTCTAAGGCTGCCGATGCCTCTCGTTTCTCTCACTCCCCAGCTTTGATCTAAAGGGTAAAGTACTGGTCAATGACAACATTGACTCGCTGACATCGATTGCGACATAGTGATGCAGTAATTAGTATGTAGTACTTGAGTGCCAATTTAGCGTCATTACATCGAAGATGTGTACAGAAGATATCTCTCTGGCTGTGAATATTAGCAGTTTTGACAGGACGTTTACCTTTTCCTCAAGCTCGGTAATTAATATTTTCTTGCTGGCATTTCTCACGCTGCTATCAGGATAGTCCAGGGAGAATGACACTGTTGATAACTCGTATCTAAGGGCGTCTCTCAGATTGATGTCACGTGAATGTGCTTCAATCACAAGGCGGCGAAAGAGTTCACGGTAAGAATTTAGAGTGATGACTTTCTTATCAGAGATTTTTATTTCTTCTTGATTAATGTGGCATGTGTTTAGATATTGCCAAAGTTTCACTTCATTTGTATTCAGTCTCTGGTCAGCAAAATGTTGTCATCTGAGCAGCTCCTGAGGAGTTTAGTAGGCGTTCTGCAGCATCTGGTGGCATCGTTACTCATACAGTGGCAATCTTGACCAGTGGAGATGTCCAATCGTCATCCTCGTTCAGAGAGAAGACATCCGTCATAAGCTACGATGTGATGACGGTCAATGGCCTTTGAGCATCATGCTCATCTCTATCCACCCTCTTGGTGCTACTTCTTCATGGATAGTAACATCATCCCGTCCATTGCTATTTTGATAGCTGCTCGCTCATGCCATGCCAGGAACCATCTCTTAAGGGCTCATGGACTCTAGCTGATGAATATAATGGTGTCACCAGTCAAGGTTGACTTACTGTTCTATTGCCATGTCAGTCTAACCTTTGAGCAAAAGGCTGAGTCGTCCGACTGATAACATAATTTCCCGACATGCATTCTTAATGCTGTGCGATTCTGAGAGCTGGTTCATGTCAGCCAGGTAAATTAGAAGCCACCCGGTGTAGTTGGTTCGATCCATTGAGAAGCGAGGTATCATTGGAACTATAGAAGATAGATGCATAAGCCAATTGCCCGTCCTTTCTGCTTTGATAAACTGGAGAGGCAGATGTACTATGAAAACTTTGTCACTCCAATATGCAAACACATCAAACATGCCACGTGCCTCACTTTGGAACCTTGTGAACTCTGACTCCAACGTGGTGATGGCATCACATATCCTCAACATGGTGCTCTAGAAACCATTCCAGAGCTAGTTGGCATGCAACATGCAACAACTGGCTCTCCCACTGCATTTCATCTGCATTACAGCAATCTTACTTAAAGAGTTAATGGAAGAAGTCACGCGACTGCAGTCGAAACATAGCATAACTATTTTGTGGGCCCTCACTCCATGCATGTATGTTTTTTCCCTTGAGAAGCGGAGAGGTTGTCTAATTACCATGCATGCCATACTCTATAAGCGGATCTTCGATGCCTTACAACTGATACTTCTTTCCCAAAACCGCCAGACAATTCATTCTAACATGAAATCCTCCAAGGCGTAACACCATGCCTTCAAATTCATTTTGTTCTCGCCGTTATGTTTCTTTGAGCTTTGTATATATAGGAAAGTTAAATGTAATTACATTCAGATTTTGGGCAAGGCTTGCCATCATGCCCTGCACATTTATTATGGCTGTGTAGACTGTGCCGAAATCGGCGAGCCATCGAACATAGATCAATAGTCCATGTATGCACGAACAGGAACACTGGAGTGAACTACAGCATTGAAACCACTCCAACCGGGAACATTTTATTCTTCTGTGGGGAAGAGTTCTACCTCAAACAACGTCATTGGTGTCATTCTTACCAATGCCCAAGCAAGATTCTTTCAGTGCACCTGGATCAGTTGGCTTGTAATTGCCCAGAGAAAGTGGTGAAAATATGCCACTTTCTATATGCACTATACTTGCTAATGGATTGGCGCCTTTTTGTTTGATCTGCATAAACCATCTGCACATGAGCTGGACTAAACGGTCCACGCTGATAGTGTACCAGTGTTATGGTATGGATTGTGCTGTTTCCATCAAGATACTCAATGATGCCATTATTGTCTCATGCTACTTGCACAAAGCCGCCTGGTGAGATATTTGATGGCAACAGCACCGCCAGCAAGGTTCCTCTTGGCCAGGATCTCCTTTGCAAAGCTTGTGTCCATTGTCTCCACATCATCAGGCACAGTAACCCCATTACGCGGAAAATATGGTAATGAGCTGTTTTGACCTTGTTTTCCGGCGAAGGGCAATTCCAAAGGCCACGTGTTTAGACGCATTGGTTCTTGCATGAGTCACACAGTGTACACCATCCTGAGTCAGCATCAAAACACATATTTCCTCTGATGAGTTGGTACACTCTGTTGGTGAAAATTCGTCTTCACATTCCTTTTCTTGTTTGCCAATAATACAACAGACATTGAGTTTGTAAGATTTAAATCTGGGATACTAGGTGGCTGTTCTTTAGGTACCCCCTCCCCACCCACCCCTCCACTGGTTGTTTTAGTGTTACGTTCGTAAGCAGCGTTAGTGACATCTTGAATTGATAGGGAGCTTGAATACAGAAGTTCGTACTTACATGGCTTATGGAAGACAATACCATCTCCAAAATGTTTCTTTAGTTGAGGTTTGAGTCGATGTGTAGTGTAGCCTTCAACTGTCCGCGCAAAAAAATGTTTATACTTGTTCAACACCATAGACGTGTCAAAAGCCTTCCATCAACCAGGTCAGCGGAGATATCTTCAAAATCAATTTTGAGAATACTGTGTCATTTCTTGTCTCCCTTCATGGAAGTCAACACGCTACAGATTATCTTTGCTGCTGTATGGTGCATGGCAAGCTCTGTTATATCTAGCTTCAGTTGCAACTAGATCATTGATGACCGCACCATTGATCCACAACATCTCCTAATCGCACTTTACAGTTGCTGTTTGCACAATGGACCTTTCCATTTTTAGCTATGCCCCGCCCATCACTAGCTAAGCTCCACCCACACCTCGCTGTGTTTGGATTGATCGATCCCCGAATGCCCTAGCTATCAATTTTCTGAAAACTATACAGGGAAGCTATTGAATATTTTGAAACTAATTTGACTGGGTGCGGTTGCAGCCTATCGCAGCAACAGCGCCTAGTCAAATTAGTTTCAAAATATTCAACAGAATATTTATTAAATAGTAAAAGCAAACAATTTGTACAACAAGGCATAGACCGTCTTCAAATATGCGTTCGTGACGTACTTATCGACGTCATTCATGACGTCATCCATTATGATGTCATTCTACACGGCGCGTAGATGATTATGACGTCATATGATGGGTACATACTCTGGAAAGGTGAATTGTCTGACATACTTGGAAAGCGTGTCTCATGGTCATTTCCTTTGCCATTGTGTGTGCTTTTCTCCTGTAGAAGAGGTGCATGATCCAGTTAGTGGACGGTGACTGGTACCTGGATACCATGGATGTCTCTGTCGAACTTGCATCAGGTTGTGTGCTAATATTAGATACTTCTGCTGGTCTCGGCGAGGGTGTCGATTTGCTCATGTGTACGTAACACAGATTTGCTTTGCTTGTCCATATTTCATATCACTTAGAGTGCCATTTAACATCAACGACTCTCAAACGCTCGTATACGTCATCTCTTCGGAGTTCTAGTGCTGCAACAAGTGTTTTTATTGAGGTATTTCTGGCTTTTAGCAAAATCTCAGTTGAATCCAGGTGACTTTTATGCACCTGTGGATGCTTGTCAGCACGTTTCTCTTTGCCAGTAGCAACTCCAATGCCCCCTTTTTTTCTAGACTTGTCATTTCAGTTGGCCGTCTGAATCCGTTCAGATGTTCAATCTATAATGGAAAAATAGTGCAGCAATGCTCAAACACAGCATGCTTTCTTACCATTATCATAAATATGAGACCTTAGATTTTATAATTATTTGTCCAATGAATGTGAAATTTATTGAACCATATAGTGGACCACGACAGAAACTGATATATGTGTTGCTGGTCCGGGAGCAAGGACCTAAGAAAAATTTAATTATTTAACACTAACAACAGAAAACAGTTTGTCTTGACAGGATGGATGGTATGCTCTAGAAAGCTCTAGAGTCTAAGTGTGCATGCCCATTGAAGGATAATAGTCTATGATATATGTGGGTATTTCACTCATTTGTGATGTATCGCTACCATTAACAAGAACATGTAACCAACGATAATTATTTGATTGTTTTTTTATGTAAGCATGATGATCTGATGCATCTAGTAAATGGTCATAATATTTCACTTGCTTTTGATATCTTTACCTATATTGGTTATATAACCACAAAGATTATTCATATCGATGTAGATATTCTGATAGAGAATTATAATACAGAGCGATTGCTACCGCAATAATGAAAATCGGGTTCGTCTGGGCAAAGGTATTCACATTTAGATTACACATCCCCACTAAATTTGTGTTTACCACAGTGACGGACCCCTGCCATATATAATGACCTGTAGAAAATTAATGATACCACAATTTGAAACCACATATTACCAGGCGTTGTTCTAGAGGGCATATTCTAACACCCCATCAAGTCAAACCTTTTTAGGGGGTATTGTACGATTTCATTTTTGCAGGACCTTGCTCCTGGACTACTCCTGTAAAGCCTGGCATGCCCCACCTCTGACTATGACTGCAGTAGGATTAATATAGCTGAAGACACCCCCTTCCCATATCAGCCCCTGTTAAAGGGAGTAATGACAACACCCATTCTCTTACAATAGGCTACATCCTTATAGTCACGAGAGAATCAGTCCCATTATAGACGCAGTGTGCATGCACGGCTTAGTTTTTTGTATATACGTTACTATGTAAATAGCTTCTAAAATTGACTCAAAATTAGTGGAGATATTCACCTTTAAAGAAATCTCCATCTTTAAACATCGTCCTTGTCACAACCCTGTACGTGTCTCCCATATTTGGCAACATCATGATGACATGACATCCATAACATCCGAATCGTGTCGTAGAGCATAACCTGATAGGCCACCGCTGAACAACTTGATTCAAGGGGCCTTTGAGGAAGGGGCATAGTAAAACCCCCAGTATGAAATGCGGTGCTTGATTTGGCAAATATCTGCAAGACATGACATCATCTGCCTGTGTTAATAACTGAATCCGCTAACTGCTTTTGGGGTAGGTGACAGCCCAGTTCTGTGGTAGATTATTAGCTGGTGGCAAATATTGATCACATTGGCAAATAAAGACCTAATAAGTTGTGAAGTGATAAATACGCCGTGCACATACTGAGCCGCTTCCAAATGTCTCCACTCCGAACAGGATTACTTTTCTGGGCTTATGCATATAGAGACTGCCTCAAAACAATGTATCGAGTGGCTTCACTTGGATCCGCGTTCGGGACAAACTATTCTATCATGACTCCATATCTGCAGTGACTGTTACATGTTTAGTCATCCATCGCTGAGCCATTGATTGAGAAACTTCCCCTTTGCTATGCTAATCATCCATGAACTGCGTTATTCTGCGAACTGTGTTTAAACTGTGCTGAACAACCAGACTGCAGCTTCAAACAGCTCCACCAACTGCTGATTCGAAGAAATCCATGTATAGCTGTGCTTGATTATTATACTATACTGTTATCGACATAAATCAAATTGAATCTTGCAGAACATAGGTTGATTAAATAAATTGTGGTGACGCCCGGAAGTAAATGTCGTCATAGACTTTCAGCTTGAAATTGCTGTCACACACGCATATTTGTATATGGTGGTCATTTAAAAATGTTTTGGCAAGTTGCATAAGTTAGGTTGAATACATATAGGAATAAACCCTTAGTTTGCGCCATTTTCTGCCAAAGGGCACAGGTTGTGAGGTGGCAGAAATTCGGGTACACACATATTGCCGCACAACCGACTTATTCCATATCAAAGTTTTGTGGCCAGGGTCGAACATTAAGGCAGTGCAACAAGTGCATTTGTACAGAGCTCCCAAATTCCCAGTGCTCAAAACTGGCACACAAATCTTTTGTCTTAATATTTTGGTGCCTCTGCGTAATTTCAAGTTATACGCATAGGTATCACACCCACAAGACTGATATGACCAAATCCTACAACCCTTCGAGTTCTGGAGCCACCGGCAGCATTGTGGTTCAAACACTCTACCTTTCTCTCAATTGTTCCAAGAACCCAGGTAGGAATGTCAAAATCTTTGCACAAGGTCCCTCTGAGTCCTAAATGCAGCTGTTCGGTTGGGCGTCTGATATATTTATGCATAGATGCTAATTTGGCTGCCATTGTTCAGTTCTGCTTTTTCATATCCTTCATTTCTTGTCCGACAATTTCATATCCAGTATGTTCTTGGTCAACAGGAAGGTCCACTGATTATTCTGAGAAAAATTCAATACGATCAACAACTTTCAATAGGGTCACTCTGTTATCCTCAAGAACAAAATACACATAATTTTGTGTTGTTGTTGTTGTTGTTGTTCACGTCAGTACCACCTTCGTCTCCTTCAGTTTATTTATTAACGAGGCAGTTCTTCTTGGACGGGTCAGTTTCCTGGTTAGACATCTCTTTCCTCATTTGACGACTGTGATTGTAAATCAGTATGCTTGCCTCATGCCAGTGCTTTGCCTTATCTCTGGACCTAATTCCTCTTATCATCTACGATGCACATTCATTCTGCCTGCATTGTGCACACACTCTCTGGCTTTCATTTTGTTTTGCAAAAATTTGATTTAAAGAAATTAATTTAGTTAAATATCTTGCTTAGTTTAGCTATGCAATCGATTTCCGTGAAGACAATTCAGTTCAGAAACTATTTGAATAGTTTTTATTAGCTACAATCAAAGAGTTGTTTGTAAACTATACAGTTCGTTCACCTCTTATTGGAATCATAATTTGATCACAAATTTTACATAATTAGCTGTACAAATATATTCATTGAACATAGCAATACGACTATGAATACATCATTAGACAGAAATTTCCCTGAATCATTGGCAACGATTGAATCATACTTAAATCGGATCATAGTTGTCATAGAACATTATTGAAAACAATTATAATAAAAGAAAATGATATATTTCAATGCAAACACATCATGTTATATTTTTTAAATGTGTTTGTAGGCAACACAAGGAATTTGGCTAATTGAAATTCCTATAATTATTTTTACATGTCATAAAAGTATTAAAAATATCCCACGAAGAATGTCCTTTATATAGTACATAAAATAAGCCGAAAAATATGTGTATATCCCAGAATTTTCAATAAATTATGAAAAAAATTAAAAATAAAAAGTCCGATTTCGGCTGTAAACTCGGCAAATCTCCCTTAATATTTATGATACAAGAACAAATTACATGGCTAATGAAAGGTCTCAGTGAGATCCATGGGATGACTGTCATTAAATCCATTTAAATTAAGGAATGGAATGGCAAACACCTAAGTGCTTATATTTAATTAACATATACCCAACGGGCTCTAAGGCTACGACAGCGGTCTTCGACTCAATAGACTTCAAACTATTCAAAACAGACGCAAAGCTCGTACTTCGGGATGCTTATTCCTATAGAGATACATACCTCAGTTCTACCCTAAGCCAGGCGCTACATGTCTTCAGACTAACCATCTCTACCTAACAAAGCAGCTAAGAGGATAGAGTCACCTACAACCTACCCAAGCTCATCAGCGACACTGACACTCAAATGCCATACAAAAGGTCCTCGGGGAGCAGATAGTTAACAACGACGCCAGATCCGACCCAAGCTGAGCCCTAAACAAAATACGCAAATGTATGGAATCCTCAGCTGCCAGCACCATGGCCAGCTGCCATGCTGAAGAACATGTAGCAGTAAAACTATTAGCAGAGCAGAAAGAAATACAGCGGCGCATATATCAATGTGGCCAAAGTAAAGACCACACCAAAACTACATAGGGAACACAATAATATGATGTGCCACATCAGTGAATGCTTAAAAGATCTTGCTATTCGACAAGCGGAGCATTTAGCAGATGAAATCACAGTGATGGATGACTGTTAAAAATGTTTTGGCCAGCCCGAGCACTGAGAGTTACTGTTTGCACACCACCAGGCACTGTACACACCTCTGAAGGTCAGTTTATCAGGACTAAGTCGGGTAAAACCAGCACAATTCTAGCATGCTTCAGGAAACAGTTCACTGACGACGATGATGAGCCCTTGCACCCATTCTCAAGCAAGAACCGGTCATTACCAACACCAGCTAAAACAGCAGAAGTTGAGAAGGTGCTCAAATCCCTGGAAATTGACGTGTATCCGGATCTGATGGCAGGAGCAATGCACTATTCAATTTCGCAATTGACATAATCTCAAAACTGATCACGCACCTATTAAATTCAGTTTTGACCAATAAAGTGCAGGCTCAAATGGGAAACCGATAGCATGGCCAAATTGTTACATACTTTAAGTGCATCAGGGTACAGGATAGTCTGAACAATTACATAATTACTCCAGTTGATGATGAGGCAATGAAACACAATGTAAATAATCACACAACCAGTTTCTCCAACATCCAGAACATTCAAGTGACCGCCTAATAAAGTGCAAAAACGTGCTAAGTACAGAAAAAGAAAGTTGTTTGATCAGGATTGCAAAGAGTACAAAAACTAATGGACCAATGTTTTAAACTCATGAAATCCAGTTCAAACTGTAATGCGCATGCTATTAATTACTATTGTGATAAGAAAGAACACACAAGATTAACAATGTATAAATCTATTTACTGATATTATGCTGAAACTTGATAATATGCAGGAGGAGAACCCTTCTTCCTACTAGCAGCTAATTAATACATTGCAGAAAAGGAATGAAACATATATCATGGATCCAGATGAATGTGTTCAACATTTCAAAAACATAAACACCAACAGAAATAAGATGTTACAAAAAGCATTTGGTCATTTAGACCCCTCTGTATTGGTAGATGAGTAATTGAACCACCCAATAACCCCATCAGAAATACTATCTGCAGCGAGATTACTAAAGAAAAAAATCCTCTGGAAATCACGGTATTCTGAATGAATTACTCAAATGTGTTCTACCTGTCCTGATAGACCATGTCACAACACTTTTTAATTCTGTACTTGACACTGGACACTATCCCAACGAGTGGTACATGTCCAATAGTAAGACTCTACATAGAAAGGTGGGTAGATATGATCCAAATAACTATCGGGGTATAGACCTTAGTAGCTGTATTAGTAATCTGTTTAACAAAATATTAAATAATTATATTATAAAACATCTTGATGATCATAGCTTACTAAGCATAAAGACCATAGGATATCTGATAATAGTTTTGCACTAAATATCATTATCGATAAGTACTTTTCACAAGATACGCAGATTTATGTGGCGTTTATAGACTTAAAAAAAGTCATTTGATATGATTGAGATACGATTATATGTACGCTCGCTAATTAAGGAATAACTGGATATCTATTGAAACGTATCCAATCAATGTATGATCAGATTGTTTACCGAGGGATCATATTCAGTGGTTTATCATCATCATTCAAATCCATAAGACGAGGCATATAAAATGTCTCCTACATTATTTAATATGTTTATCAATGGCATTAAAGACTATTCCAATGAGGGATGTGGTCCTATACTGTTAGATACAGTCACTGTAAGTAATTTATTCTTTGCTGATGAATTAATCATGATGTCGACAACGTCCAGCGGTCTTCAATGCAGCCTAGACTCATTATTGCAATTTTACTTAACTGATAAATTACCTGTGCACATTGATAGAACTATGACAATGGCAATTAGCAATGGTATCCTTAGAAATTCGCCGCCAGCATTTAACATAGGAACAATATCACTTTCTGACCCCAATGAATACACTTCTCTTGGTATTCCTCTTAACAATAGAGGCCCGTTTAGCAGTGCGGTTAAATAACTACAAAGCAAGGGTTTAAAATGCCTACACGTTCTTTACCATTCTATTCTAAAACACCATCCTTGTTCAATTGTCTTATGAAACCAGTTTTGCTATATTGTTGTGAAATTGTATTTACCCGGATTACTATATAACGCCAACCATGAGTTGCTAACTCACAACACAATTAAGCACATTTAATTACTTACTGTCATAGTTTTAGCACAATAATTGATAGTAACTCTCTGCTAGTAATTGACATGACAGTTCTATGTTTCAGATTGGGCTAACCATCTCGATAATATATCCTGAGGCTCTTTGACCATTGATAGTTGCTTCAGTTATTTTTCTTATTCAGTTATTTAATCTGAAAGTGGAACACATTATTCTTCTTACCATCCTGGCAGATACGTATAGGTCTCCGTCCTATGACAACCATGGACTGGGATAGACAGACTGCAACGATGCATTCTCATTTTCAAGCGGTTTCCCGACATAGGATTCTTTTGGGGTTCATGGATAGTTCAAATGTTATTGCGAAATTGGCATTTGGTAGATGGGCCAACCATCGCGTACTGGTAGCGACTACCTGTAGACTATCTGACAGACAGAACGTAGTCGACAGCTTGACAGAAGTGGCTATTGGGACGAGTTACAGCTTTTAAAAATACATTCAGCCTTTCTTCCATATGAGCGGCACTTCGCCCGCTCCCCGTTGGTTGTGGATGGTTAAACTGATATCAAAGTGATTTGAGCAATTGTATTAAATGCAGGCGAGTCCTCAGATCGGCAATCTTAACTTATATTATGTTTCATTGTATTATTAGATAGTATTGTATCTAGTGACTCATTGCCTTTCTCAGATTCTGCTTGCTGGGACACCTTGTTACCATCTTCTCCATGCAGCTGGAATGATCGATCCCATGGTATAGGTCACTTGGGGCGTGTCCGGAGCAAGACACTCCTCGCTGGATTGAGTCCAGCGAATATTTAATCCAGGGCAGACAGGGTCCTGTGGCAACATAAGAAATATTTGGTATTCTCTAATACTTCTTGTCTTATTTACCGTTATCACTGCACTATGATTTATTGTTCATGATTTGACAAAGGAGAGACTGTAATCATCCTTGTTTCAATAAATATTGCTTTATATTACTGTTGATTCTTGTTAGTGTTGGCTTTTGATAAAACTATCGACATGAGGATACCCTCTCTGAAAGATCTGAGTCGGAAGAGGAGGGAAGTTTTTTCCCACACCACCACCACCACTACCACCACAGCATTGCATAGTGGACGCCGGTGCGGCGAGCACACAAGGACTTTGCTGGCCCAGCGTGCTGCACCTACATAACATCTTCATCTATATAATTCAGAATTATAATCATATAGCTGGTTCTAGAAATAAATTAAAAACATACTGAAGGATAAAATAATCTATCCAAGGGCAGGAATATCTTAGATAGACGAAGAACTTTAAATTTGGAAAAAACTTTTGTCGTCTCCGCATTATCAGCAGGGATCGGCACCTGTCACTTCAGCCCCAGGATTGAAAATGTGCACTTTGTCCGTCCTGACATGGTCAATGATGAGAATCTTTTCACTATGACATGTTCCAGATGTAACAAGGAAAGAGCGAACCTATTTACGGAAATTCAATTTCCTTTTCCCGTATTTGAATTTATGGATGACAATAGCATGTTCCTGTTTATATTCCGAAATGATATTCCTAAATATTGTCTAATATGTCGTTATTTATATGAGTTCCATGTTAAACGTACACAACTATCCTAGCAGAATATGTGGCGTGGGTGGATACATAAGGATGCGGTGCAGCTTGGGTGGGGTGCCATGCCATGCAGAGCAAAAAATAGAAACCTGTTAGTTAGTACACTTTTGAACATGCGGTAAGAAATTTTATGTTGGGTATTTTCGTCTTGGTTTGATTGCAGGCCATTGCTGCCGTAGTTCCCAGTGCAAGACCACAGCATTGAAGTAAATATGATACTCGAAGAACCTGGGTCAATTCCTACTTTGAAATTTAGCCACTAAACACTATTTGAAGTTCGAGTTTCATCAGCGAACTAAGATATAAACATGTATATCCGTTTTATCATCTTAACAAGGCACCCAGACCTATGTGATTTCGAATAGGCACGAGAATATAAATTTATAGCATGACATGAGCTTACCTTAATGGCTATATCAAAATCCTGTCCCATGGCGAAAGATCGTACTTAAAGTTTGGCTATTCTCTGTTAAACGTTACAACCGAAAAGAGCTATGTTATCCAATTTTCGAAAATCCTACCACAAACACAATGGCATGGTTTGTCAAGTAAACAAAATCCGTTTTTGCATCATGCAGTTCTCTGTACTTAGTGGGGCCCGCGTGGTTTCCTGCACAAGTTATTGTTGTTGGCATATACAATTACCATTTCCTCCTGGATATATTATAGCTTCAAATCAGAATACAACTGACCTTATGTTTGTTTCCAGATAGAATAATACACCTTCCATAAGCAGTATGTTGTGTTATGTTTGACTGCAGAACATTGATTGCATGATACTCTTGCGAAATGTTTTTGCAGATAGAATATACACAAATGGATTAAAAACACTGTTTATGTATGTTAAATGTATAGCATAGAAGAATATTGCATTGTGTTGAGGTAATAATGGGTAACCCAGAACTGCATGGTAAAGGATATGTGCCAAACATGGTATTAGTGAAAGAAGGAAAAGTATGATGATTAATGTCACTGTCCTTGAACTTCCGCTGCGACGTTCTTGCTGTATGAGTTTCTGGCTTTTGGATACTTTGTAGACTTTCAGCAAATGCAATATACTGATGGAAACTAATGGTACAGCCTGGCAAAATACAGAATTCATCATTTCCGATATATCACTATTACCTTCAAAATACCAAATTCCTAGTGATGTATTATTGTATGAGATAGTATGAATTGTCCAATATATTGGGTATGGTATTGTTACCAGGGTACAAAATAACCACATTGAAAAGCAGCATTTGCATATGCGAGAGAAGGTTAGATGAGCTTGGGCTCGAAGCGGGTGGCAAAGTTGAAAGTAGCGTAAACCAGCGAGGAATATCAGATGGCACAAGCTTGAATGATAACTTGTGGTTATACAAAAACTAACTGATTTACTTATTCCAACGGCACCTTTTTGAAATATGCTTTCCGGTACGAAGCATATCACAGAAATTCCTGTCGCAAAACATGTCACCCAATCGCACAAAGCCAAACTTGTGAAGACTGTAAAAACTGGTGCCCGATATTTGCCGAACTTAAAGAAATAAATCAAAAGCACCGTATTCGCGATAACGCCTATGCTAAAGGCGGCAATACGAACATGTTTGATTGCCCATTCCGGAATTGTTCGATGAGTTTGCCATTGCAATAGCAATTCAATATCTACGAGCGACAGATACTGACTGTAGTTTGATGCTATGCGAATTTGATTTGTAGGGACCATTATTATTTTCCTACTATATATTATATTCTATCGGATTCCTCAATATGTACAATTTCGTTTTTCTAATAGTTCTATTTATTTCAATAATTTTCTCTGTTGTCAGGTGAAACGTTTGGAGAAGGCACTGATAAACAATCAGTAGTCAGGTCTTAGAGAAAGGTACATACACAACTTAACTCCGCTTGTGTCAACAGCGCATCAAAGCGCCCAAAATACTACTTGATATATCAATTAAACATTTTGATGATCAATATTTTTCAAGATATTAAAATTTTAGAAGACTAATTTTTGCAAATTTACCACTGAATTTTTTTCGCCGGTTTGACCATTAAAGGGGTAATAGTAAAGAAAATTAAAGTTTTAACTTAACCAGTGTCTATCTGCAGGACGAGAGAAGAGTATTTTTGAAAATTTACCACTAGAATGACTGGCCCGGTTACCGAACCAGTCATTCTAGTGGTAAATACCGTAAATATTTAAAACTACTCTTCCCTAGGCCTTTTAAATAGCCATGTCTGAAGACCACTGCAAAGTGGTCTTTAGCCAGTTTGACCATTAAAGGGTTACGTTGACACAAGAGGTGTTACTCCTTTTAACCTGAAAGACAAATTTCGAAAACTCATACACAATTTAATAAATACAGCGTTGAATAGTTTGAAACTAATTTGCCTGGGAGCTGTTGGTGTTTGAGGCTACAACAGGTTCCCGTCAGATTAGTTTCAAAATATTCCACAGCCTACATGTATACCGTACCTTGAAATTGAAATTCTGCAAGTTCAGTGTTCAAATTGTCGAAGAAACTCAATAAAACACGCACTCCGCGGGAGCAGCAGTAAGTACAAGTAGGCTTCAAAAGTTGACAAATATGTAACTTCTAGCTGATTGATCGTGAGGGACTTCACAGTGTGTCGATACACATTCCGAATGCTACCATTTCCAAGACGCTATATATGTAAATGTGCTTCTTCGCACAACAGAGTGTCAATCAGAAATGGTTAATCTTCATGCTTGGAGACAATTTCTTGGGAAAGTTCGTACCAATATTAGCTATGTTGTCTTCCAAAAAAGCATTGCTAAACTGTGTTATGAAACACTAATATGGACTGAGATGGAAATTTATAGATGCTCTTGCAGATCATACAAGGAAACAAAGTATGCACATTATATCCATATTTCTTTGACAAATTGTTAATTTCCACAAGGTATTGTGTCTGCAACCGTGTGTGAAATCATCATAAATATCACGTCTCGTCAGTATGCGCACACAACGCCATTATCAGCCAGCGCGCATTGTCCCATCAGACTATTTATAATATGATCAACCTCTATTGATATTGATTGTCAAATACTGAGCGATGATACTACAGTTAAAAATCAAAGTCGATACAACTATACATAACACACGTCGATATGATAAATAGAGTATCTGAAACGAGGTCCCATTTAATATCACTATTATCAATCGAGTCGAAAAGCATCGCATTGCACGGGTTTTAGCAAGTGCAGTGTGATAATTTTCGACAAGGTTGATAAGAGGGCTGCAACGGAAATCATAATTAGGCCCTGTGTGGAGAATAGCCGCAAGACTAATAGCGTCTGCAATAATGACGCCCGAAAATATCGATCTAAAATGGCGGCTACAGTCCAGGTTAGTTTAAGTATCCATAAAGTAACAAATAGTCCTAAATTTAGCTAGGGTATATATCTCTTATGAACAGATGGGAATTTTAAGCAAAGTCCATCTGCAGGCAAAGAGAAGACTGTTTTTCGAAAATTAACAACTCGAATGCTTTGCTCGATAAGAGAACTAGTTCTTCCAATGGTTAATTATCAAAAATAATTTTGTCTTGGCCTGCAAATGGACATTTAATAAACAAATATTGTTTTTCACTTCCCCTGATACAGAGTATGGTTCAGGATGTGGAACCCTGCACATGTTTCATGTGGCTTATCCGGAAGACGTCAGTGATGATGCGGAAGGAAAGAAACGGAAAACGAAATGTAAATTTAGAAAATTTATTAGATCAAACACAGACACTTACACATATGTGCGTCCGTGAACACGTACGGACTCACGCTTCATTAATAAATTAGTTTTCTTGAATTTTTTCTTCAATATTGATATTACAACTGTTGCAAATTAGCTAATAAATGTGACAGTAGTGTTGGTAATGACCACAAGTCTGGCTTTCATCCATGTCATTAAGCGATTGAGATTTTGCAGAAGCCATTTTCTTCCACATACTTAACGGCTAGAAACCGAATAAATGATTTTTCTGTCAGTCCATTAAGGTGTGCATCGTGTGTTTAGTTTATGTCTGTCAGTGTGTCGACCAGTCAGCCGGTTGGTCGGTCGGTCCATTAGTCGGACGGTCGGTCGGTCAGTTCATCGGTCGGTCAGTCGATCAGTCAGTCAGTCAGTTGGTCGATCGGATTTTTTTCATTTCGGGCAAAGCTGTCTACGGACGTGTTTTCACTAGGGACTTAACCGGCGTAACGCAATACTGAAGTATGACATTATTTCCGATTAACTCTCCAGTGAGAACGCGGGGTTAGACGCAACTATAGCGTGTCACATTCGTTTCTGTTTATCTCATCTAGCGGTTGCAAAGCTTATGAAGGGTTTGTTAACGGTCCAGTCAGCAGCGCCATATCTGTGATGGACAAAGTGACCACTGTTATAGAACATCACAAGGACAAGTCCAGACACTTTAAATATTATGATTCAGATGGCATGCCTGGCCAATATACATCTACTACCAAACGTGAGAAGAGGTTTTTATTCTATTTCACAGGCAGGGTTAAAAGTTAAATTCCCATAAATGTTCTAGGTATTTGATTATAAACCGATTATTGGCAGATCATCAGGGTGACAGATGCAACACTCTATGAAAATGCCTATCCCGTATATGATGTACTTCGTCAAGGTCAGCCCATTAAAAAATTCAAACCTTTTTGATTATCCAGCCAGTCATCCACGTGGTAAATTAGTTTCATATTGGCCTGCATATGGACAATTCACCACGATCACTGCAGATGATCTTTGAGTTTGGATTAGCCGTTAAAGTGCTGGATCATAAATGTTCTTTATTGATATTTTAGGCTCGAAGCACAGACATCAAAAGACATCCATGGCAGACAAAGTTAGTATGACAATTAAAGGGATGCCAATCTCATCTCAAATGTTGTATTGTACAGATAGATTATTGTTTATAGATTCCAGATCGTTCATATTCAGTCCCGTTCCCTTATCTGTATCATAAGTATCTGCTTTGTAATATCGCTTACATGTTGAACAGTGATCGCCACCATTTTGTCTCTTCGATCGATAGTGTGTGATGCCATGTAAGCGCCAATGCATTACATTCTTTATTATATAATATTCATCCAGTTGAATATTTTGAAACTAATTTTTAGTTTTAACCACCAGCAACTTTCATTCAAATTGTTTTCAAAATATTCAGCATATCCAGAGTTAAATAGCATTGAAAATGTAGTCTGTAGAAAATAAGAAGGCGGATAATAAAAGCATTCTGGAAATAATGGGCGTGGTACTCACCGCATATATTTTGGATTCCTGATAGTGGCTAGATAGCGCTTATCTTTGAATCATGGTAGCTAACTATATAAATGTGATTTGTCGTAATTTGTATGCCATTTTTGCAGACTCTCTGTATCGACGTGACTTTGATGAGAGCGATGAGGAATATGGTGAACTAGATTTCGGACAGGACCACTATGTCAATGTCTGCAACATTAGTGGCGTCACAGTCGTCTCTATACGTGATAGGCCTGAGCGATATAAACTTGAAATGAGTCTCGAGAAAGGTCCATACATACATAAATATATATATGAGGGACATTTTCACCTTCGTGACGGACCTGCTTCCTCTGACTGTGACGTCAAGCTAACAGGTAACATATTTTGATCATGATATCATATGCGTGACTGAAAGATTGGATCCTTCAATTCCACAGGGTATCTTTGCCAAAGATGCATAAATTATCACACTTACGAATTGAAGAAAACATATGTGGTCTCTTAGCGTCGTACATATATAGGATTTATTTGAAGCCCAGCCTGTCTACTATTACATTCATCTCGTTGTTTTAATTACATCATCAAGACACAAAATGAAGAGCTTAAAGGTTACCATCACGAGAACAATATCAGTATCTCTAGTCTGCTCACCATTTATATTATTTCTATTGTACTTTAAATGGTATCTATTTACCCATGTTGTAACACGCACTGTTCGTTTGCTCCGGTGCTGATTTGTCTTGTAATACAATGCCGGATTTTCATGTACAGATTTATGATTCACAAATATTAATTTAGTCAAAAATTTCAAATTTTGCAACGATTATGATTTAACTATCCATGATATCCTGGCTTCACGATAATTAACTGCCACAGTCGAGGTAACAATATATAGTCATTCAAAAGCATTCAGATAGAATCCTTGCTTCTCATTTATTTATAAAGCCACGTAGCCACGACGCCTTAGTAGTATACTTAATAGGTTTTCAACCCTCAGATGTATAAACCATCTAATGGTTAGATGCAACAAAACTTGTAACACGCGGTTATGGGGCATGAATAATTGCCGATTCACAGACATGTAGCCAACAACCATGGTAGTTTGTAATGTAGAGGTAGCTGAAACAAATGCGTTTTTCAGGTCTCATAACATGAGAGGTGGTTGAACCAAAACTGTGACTGGTTGTTATTAGGGTGCCTATACGTACTGTAGCTCGCCGGGTAGTGTCGGGCCGTTCCGGCGTAGTATGTCGCCTCACCGCGTCGCAAGTGCACGACGAGTGATGATGCTGGTTAGCATCCAGTCTCAGGTTGACGGACTTTGTACGAGACTGCCCTGCGGGAAACAAAAATCGGCTCCTAAGGCGGGTGGAATTCAATCGTTTCGGCGGGGCCATGCGACCATCGTCGCAAACATTAAACACAACTGTCTCATCCCAAGAATTTGTGTCACCAGTATGCCTGTCCATAGCGATTTCGTGATCTATGAACTTACAAGATTTGATTTGGTGACCTAAAAATATAAGCTATAAAATGAGTTTACCGAAACAATTATAAATATGCTAGATAATACTACAGTAAGAGCATACGAAAATACGAGACATAGAGGCAGGTAGATGAACCTTTAAACATTGGGCTCCCGGAAGTACCACACAGACTCGTAGATCCGCAGAGGTATCCCCGCAAGGGAGGCTTCCGTACACGAGTGCCTTGTGCGGGCCTCCGTCTCGGGAAGGTGTCGGCACTGCTTAAAGCTGGAGAAGAATAGTAGGCAAAAATGGGCCCACGCTAATATTTCAACCAAAAATGCTTTAGAAAGAAAAGACCATCCCTAGTGAGATTATGACTATAGGGGTGCGTACTGTTTTACGTGAAGACGGGTCGGGGGACTCCCGATGGATTCCCTCGTTACCGTCTTATGTGATTCTTGGTATGCTGTATTAGTAGTTGCCGCTTTATTTATGCGGGCCTTCTGCTTTGTTTAATTCACTTTTAGTTGTTTTCAGAACAAGAATTATTTTAGGCCGCAACTGGATAATATCTACCTAGCTATTAGACACGGCTGTTACGAGGAACAGATGCCCGAAGACATCAATACTAAAGACAGCGCTCATACATGTTACGTAGCAAGATCTCCGAACTGGATAAGAATCCGGATATCCTGCCCCATAACCACATAAAACATTACAAGACATTGGTTACATTTCACGGAAGCATTATTAGACCATTGTTCTATCGTTATGGTGGGGGTAAGAGGGGCGAATACCCACCGTAAATGTCCTTCCCGCAAGGGCGTGGCAGATCTAAATATCATGCCCAGACATTTTAACATAATTTGGTGGGGGTACATATCTCGCCCGTCACCAGGTCCTACGGAGCTAACCGTTTTACCTGTCGTTAGGTTTATATACAAGTTGTCCAGTTTTGCACTGCGGTGCGCGAGGATTGTTCAGTAAATAAAATAATGATAAATACATGTGTTTTTGCAGTGCTTTCCCACATTGGCTTAAAGTGCTAACTACTAAGTATCCAAAGATACATGGGATTGTGTGTGACACCGCACCCTGGCCATAACCACTCAGACACCCCAATAGTTTCCCAGAGTCGGATCAGCCCATGGTGTGGATGGGGGCATCCAAACAATTAAGAAGCCACACGGCTAAGTGGAACGTGAAGAGAGACACAATCTTACTTATGAGTCTTACCGGAGTGCGGGACTAGATTATCGCATTACAGGAAGAGAAGAGGATATTACACAGTATGTAATGAAGAAAGTGTCTCTAATCATTTTGAACCTATCCTATTGAGATGAATAGAAAAGGTTTAGTCGGTAGCATGCCGGGCTAAACAGAGGTATAGCATGGACAGCGACTGCAGTGAAAAATTGTTGGTGGCGGGAGAAAGTGCTGCATATATAAGTGTTGCTGTATAGTGTTTCCTACGTGCACTGCAGTCCTATATTTTCTATGAATAAACAAAACATGTGAACGGATGGCCACTGGCCATATATATACATAATCTAACCAGAACAATCAATACGATATCAAATGATCAAGATATATATATATATATATATATATATATATATATATATATATATATATATATATATATATATATATATATATATATATATATATATCAGTACAGGTTAATGAACCTACTATAGTGCGGTTAGCAACACATTGAGGAAAATGAGAATAATTATCAACAAATAAGGAAATTAAAACTAGCGGTCCTAAGACCGTTACGGTTCCTTTTAGTCATCGGACTGTTTTTACGGATACAATATAATTAACAAAACCCCTATAGAGAAATAATTAAACTGTGAAGTATAGTTACTCGAATACTTGGTAGTCATTCTTAAGTTGGGCTACCATGTTACTGAAATTGATACGTCAATCCGTAGTCGACGTGAGATTATGCACTCTCTGGAAGCTGGAAAGTTCCCACAGGTTGGTTCCCGCAAGCTGTTTTCCGCAAACAAGACTCCCGCAAGAACACTCATGGCTGGAGGGATACATCGCTCAGCACTGTAAGCCTAATAGAATGTCTAACGAGCAGTCAGTAAAAGATACGATAGTCCGATGTGGTGAAGAAAGTTCCCATACACCGCTGGCATGGATGGAAGGTGTAAACAACCCGATCACGAGCGGGGATTGTTAGCGGCAAACGAAGATACAAAACAAAGCTTCATGGTGCTGGGTATGTCAGCCACTTCTGAAGACGCACCGGGCAGTCTTTACTTGCTGCGATCGAAAGTTGAAAGAACCTACATGATATTAGTGCGGCGGTGATTGAAATACCACTTTTAGGTGTGGCTGGCAGATCCGGCGAGTCATCCATCAAAGAACATCCTGCCTCATATTCAGGCCGTAAGGGCCTCACCGCAAATTTGTGTTCCAAGGTAGATATTGATATTCGTGAACAATTATCAGAAGTTCCAAATTACTCCCGTAAATAGGGAGTTTACACAATTGTTTTTACTGGGGTGGGTTGGCTACTGGTAGCTACGGGAGAAGGACATCACAGTGGACTAATCTTGAAACAGCCTGTGCATCTACATGAACATGCACACATGAAGATAGCTACACGTGTTGTATCCCGACCAGGGTTGCCTGCCCTACCAGTTTAGCACTGAGGCAATAACAAGCCAATGGCTTATGCCTTGTAAATTGATGATGATGATGATGATGATGACAGACTCTGAAGTCATATGCGTAATATCTGTCGATTGCAGCTAGTACAGGTCCAACCTGTTCGGCCCATGGCCGAGGATGCTCCCGAGTACTGGATCGCATCTCCTTTTATACTCCTCGTGACAGCACATGCGCAGGCTCCAACCAATCATCGTTCGAGCAACAGCCAATCAGCGCATAGCTAGAAGTTTTGCGTCCACGTGGTTATGACGTCACAGCAATATTTTGAAGATAATCATGAACAGTTTTCCATGGATAACTCAGCCATTTCTCAACGGATTTTGAAATGGTTTACAGATTTGAAAAGCCCGTTGAATTCTGGTCTTAATTCATGTCAGATTTTACGGGAACAGGCAATTAATAAGGATTACCCTGGTACCATCTCGGTACACTAAAAGCGCCATCCTATCTTGGTTGTAACTACGTGCTCCATCAAAACAGCGTCCTAGTGCGCGCATGCGCATCATGCGTTTTAACGAATTTAGTCTGGGTTTTTTCGCCACGCTATCTCTCCCATAGGCCCATATACGCATATGGCTCTACCCAGGGGGAGGCATAAGCCCATATACGCATATGGCAGTGGGAGGCATAGGCCCATATACGCATATGGCTCTACCCAGGGGAGGCACATTTTTAGTTTTCAATTTTGACCTGAGAAATTATTTTTCCAGGCCCTTCTTTTCTTTGTTATCTTTTATTAATAATATTACAGTGCGTGCTACAACTTTATTTAGTAGATGATTCTAAACAATAGCTCGTATGGGTGTTCTCTCCGAGTGCGGAGATTCATGATCTCCGCAGAGAACACCCAAGCTCCAACGTACCACAATTTAAGTTTTTAAATATATATAAAAAATATAATAAGAAAAAGACAAGGTATATATAGACCATGTAACATACCCTTGTGAGGTATTTATTTATTAAATCACACCGAATTACTTGCGCACCCCGGGTAAATAAAGGGGTACGCAACACGTATCACTTAGCATTATCATTATATAAAATAAATATTTGCGGCCCGTTATTGCGGGTCCGCAACGGGCAGCTCTCGCTGGCCGCATATCCATCCTGACGTCTGAGACAAGAAGAGAAAAAATAAGAAAAATAAGATATATAATAATAATAACTTAAAAGTTGGTTTATCAGGCAGCCCTAGCGTAGCTGAGCCTGAATGATGGGATTGTGACGTTATTGCACTGCAGGATGTTGTATTCTTTACGTTGCACACAACGTTTTTACAACATCGAAGTCCGCAGTGCTCATTTCGTGTGAGACACAACCGGGCACTGAAGTGTGCGCCTGTGTCGGATAACTGTAGTCATCCTAAGGACGGGATTCAATTGATCTAACATATATAATAAGAAGAAAAGTATTTAAAAAATAAAGTAATAATTAACACATTTCCACGAATCGCCTATTGATATTTCTGCTGTATTACAAATGACCACACCTCTGCAACGAAATTTCCCCATTGAGTCTGGGTCATGCGACTGACGGTGGTGGGTCACAGTGGATGCACTGTCATTGCTGAGCTGCTTTCACTATTACTGGCACTGTCGGAAACATCTAAAGTGAAATATGCACGTTCATAATGTCTCTCACAGTCACCTCTGGTTCTAACATATCCGCCCGTATTGCAGCTGCGGTACTAGTTGGTGCCAATGTTGCTGATGCTGTAGTGATGGTAGTCGTCGTGGTGGCTCTTGTAGCTATCGTGGTGGTCACTGTAGCTGTCGTGGTGATGGCGGTGAGCTGTACCGCAGGCTGAAGCCATGGTGCAAGAGTGGATATGGCAGGAGACAACATCTTCCGAAACTTAGCATACTTTAATAGATGACTTGCGGTGACGTTAGGCACGGGCTGGATATCCTGTGTGTGGGCGATCCATCTCTTTCCCACGTATGGACGTTCCAGCTTGGTTCCCTTTCTGATTGCTGGGTCAGAAAGGCGAGGAGGCAGATGCTGAATAACACAGGTCGGAGTTACACTAATTGTCATAGGCTGCGACGGTCCTGGTCCCTCGTCTATGGTAAGTTCGGGTGGATATGGTGACTGCGGGTAACTTGGAATGTCTATTTCTGCAGGTGTCGTAATCACTACCGAAATCGGCTGACTGGCTAACACTGTCTTAGACACTATGGTGGTGCGTGTAGTGACTGTAGCCGGATGGCTAATAACTGATGCGGGTGCTGCTGAACTGGATTCTGCGGGAGACTTTTGCTTCTTACTCTGCTTCAGGACTGGTGTGGATGAAGTGACTGGTACCGGCGTAACGCTTCCAGACGTGGCTGCGGGCAGGATTTCACGTCTGGCTGTCGGTACGTTGCTTACGGTAGCCGCGGGAAGATGATGGCTAATGAGATATCCACGAGTAGTGTTCTTTCTGCAGGCCATTTTCTCGGTCAGAAGAACTTTGACCGGGAGCCGAGATTCGAAACGGGTGGTTAAAATGGGCACGATCCTCGTTCTCTTTCCCAGGAACTAACGTCACTCCCAACACACGGTGATGATAACGGAGCACGTGTGTCACCCCGTAGCGAGTAGCGGTGTAGAGATAATGGTACGTCACACAAAAGGCTGACTGGAAGAGATGATCCTTCTTAACATGAAGTGTGCGGTCGGATTTCTAGTGAAAGTTCTGGTACATGGCTCTCTGCTAGCTAACAACGAGTTACACGGGAACCGTTTTGGAACTGGTACCGATTCTTCTTCAGACGAATCCGATAATGCTAAATCTTCAAGGATTGACATCTTGTTCCCGCATGGTAGTTGGTTGCGGGAACCTTATTCAAAACCTAATGCCCTATCTCTTCATTGTTTATAACTTTCCAGGCCAAATATAATAATGAAATAATAAGAAGAAAAACAGCAGAATTTGGTTTGCGACACGAAAGAAGCCTAATGCTATGTTCTTCCCTGGTGTCGAGTTTTGATGGGAAGACGAAGTTTCAGAGCGCGCTAACCCATTTTATACTATTTGGTGACGTCACAGGTGGCGGATGACCACACCTAAAAGTTTTAACAGGTGATTCGGTCATTCTTATATGAAAGTTTCCTCGTTTTCCGGCCTGGACGACAGGGGATTAATTCCTCCCGTATAAATGGAGTACTTTTAATTATAGGAAGAATGGCTCGTTAAACCTGTCTTAATTTCGCACATTTAACAGCCTTCGATCAACATAGAAACGTGGTACTACTTTTTCTTTGCGGAGCCTCACCTTTTAATTAGCGTGAGGCGGTTCTCCAGTTTGGATGCTTATAAACTTGCCTATTTTAATTTTAGGCTGAAGCACTCGATGGGGTGTGTGGGAGCCAGGTGACGTCAGCGGTAATCTCCCGGACTCACCCTCGCCACTCCTCCATCACGCTCTGGTAGTCGCGTCTCTGGGCGCCTCTTTTGTTTAAAGCGTTTTATCCAACTTACTGGAAATAGCAGTAAATGTCACGTGGCTCTAAAAAGCATGTGGTTGATCGGAAACATATATGCTGTTTATGGCGACGGCCAAAATGCTGGTGCTGAGGTGTAGTCTGTTGCAGAAGCGAGAGATAGAAATATATATGTTACATCAAGATCTGTATAATGTGCCGTATTTTCTTAAACATGCGTCTTAGTGGGTGTCTGTAATAGGTAGTTCTCAGCCCATGTCAATTATAGGTTGGAACGCAAGGAAGAGAATTTTTGAAATTCTCTCTGTAATTTTACTGTCAGATTTTTTATGCTGCTTTACCGGCCCGTGCGCTAATGATTTGTAGCATGGTAGAGCAGTTGTGTTCTTAATAAAAAATTTAACAGTAAAGTTGTAAGTAATTTGATGTGTGGTTTAAACCGATCTATACATGCGGTAGATCAACGTTACTGATCCCATCAAGATAGCTGTGTTTTCCGAGTGGGAGGGCTGGCCAAGCATTCTCCTCAATGGGTAGAACTAGCTCCGTCCCGGCCTAGACCAGACACATTAGTACCATTTAATAATGGTTAAATTACAGTACAACTCGAAAGTGAGTGCCACAGTTATTACAATTTACAATGCCGTCGTTCGGAGATTGTGAATACAGTCAACTTGAGTGTCTGTGTTTCTGACGTGTTGGTGAATCTGATACGCATGACTGCTTATCTGTGGATGATACTTGCGCTGTGGTGAAGGTGACATGTTTATGTCGGCCATGTGCGGGCAGGGGGAGGGAGAGGCGGCGTGAATGTCAAGTTTATCGAACCCTGAGGGTATTTCACTCTGTGATGGCCGAGTCCATGGTGGGACAGAGTTACTTTAGAGCGCAGATGACCTGCCGGATGCTGTTGTAACTTTGATCAATCCATTGTCGAATTCAACTCTTCGGTAGCAAAATCATACTCGTGACTGACGAAAATGCGGGCATCCTGCTCTCTTAATAATATTGACTGTTATCACGTGTAGATGAAGTCTGTAGATTTAGCTGTTTTCGTATGATGTCAGAAAAAGGGAAAATGGGAGGACCGCTGGACAAGCGTCTCTCCCGTGACGCATACTGTAGATGGCTGTAGTGCATTCTGTTATCCTTATGACCAGTTCTCCCGTAACTGGATAAGAAGGTATGTGTGGGAGATTTGTTGGCTGCTGTCTGTTGATGATAATGCTGTTGTCTGGATGTCCGGGCTGCTGTATGATGTTATAAGCAAAGTGGGCGCATTCCAGTTTTCCATGCTGGTGAATGCCAAGTCTGTTGTTATTTGCGGGAGGTGTAGTCTGCGGGAGATATTATTTCTCCAGCAATTTGTGCGGGAGGAATTTTTTGCGGAAATATTTATGTCTCTACCGGGAATTAATTAATACCGGTAGGTGCTGCTAAATGCTGTTGTTGCCAATGTTGGATGTCTCTATTATGCTGAGTATAACCGGGCCACTATGCAGTATATGCGCAATGACGAATTAACGCATCCGGTCTTGAAGGCAGGTGTGTTCTTGTAGGTATTGACGTACTGTCTGTTATGTGATGTTCTGACTGGTCATGAGGGAGTATGGTAGGCCAATTGGAATAGGGCGGCCTTTGGACAGGGGGATGTGGTCATCTCCCATTACATGATGGTTGGGGTCCTGTCATAGTTTTTAGACACTGGGAAAACTCTAGCCGAGAGTCTGCTGAACAGGCTGCTTCCCTGCCGACCGAGGGGGGTAATGGTGGTGCGGGATGCCACCTCCTCTGTTGCAGCAGTCTCTCTCATATCTGAAGATTGACGGTCAACAGACGACGAGTTGGGTGTGAAATGGACTGGGCCAGTCGTGTCCGAACTTTGTGTATAGATAAGGGACACCAGTTGGATTTGGGGGTGGTGGTGAGGTGATGGATATGGGTTTCACTTGAGTGGGACTTGCTCTGGCGTTTCCGGGATGTGGTCGGGTACAACTTGTACGGTTCTGCGGTTCTAGACACGCTAAGGCTCCATCCAGCCTCTTCAATTCCATGCTATTCACCATATGTTCCACCCCACGGGAAACATGGCTTGGGTCAGCCTCAGCTTCCGCTTGTGGTAACTCTATGATGGGGGTGGGGGGCATAGCATGAAGTGGGTGGGAATGTGAAGAGATCGGAGGAACAACTTTCCCATCTGGTCCCTTGGACAAAACAAACACAAAGTTCTTCAGATACGACTTTCCAGATCGAGTAGACCCGTGCTGAGGAGGGAGAGGGCGAGTACGTATCTCGTCAGCGTTAGCCGCTTGCTCACCCACATTCTGGCTTGGTAGAACTGGGGCTGAACCAGCACCGTGGTGCTCTGCACTAACTGTGGAAATAATAATTTCCATAGAAATATCTGTCTGGGTACCGGTGTCAAGATAAATGCCCAGTTCGAGCTCTGGTCCTGGGTCATCACTGACACACGGTTTAAGTCGATCAAAGTGGACACGGTAGGTCACGACCGACGTCTTACCTATTACCACATAGGGACCTTTCCACGGGTAACTCAGGTTACTTGGCACGTTTGCAGACCATCGTGAATTGTGTACCCAACACGTTCTTCCTGCTTCATACAGATCTCCATTCACCCTCCAGTCGTGCCATGTCTTTTGCCGCCGGTGTGCAGTGGATAAGGTTTCTCTCACTAACTCATGGGCCTGTTCTATCCTTTGCCGCAAGAGTTCGACATAGAGAGATGGTGAATTTTTCTCTCCTGGTATTCGTGGTATGGCCAGATCCAAGGGTAAGGCTAATTCACAGCTTAACATTAACCGAGCAGGGGTGTAGCCCATGCTGGAATGTACTGAAGTGTGGTAAGCCATGAGTACATATAGGAGCCGTAGGTCCCAATCTCTACAATCAAGGCCTGTTTCCTTGGTAAGCATCTCCGCGAGAGTTCTGTTGAACCTCTCTACCATCCCGTCGCTCAGGGGATGGTATGGTGTTGTCCTTGTCTTGACGATATGGAATAATTTGCAGAGCTCTGATATGAGCCGGCTCTCAAAATTACTTCCTTGATCAGAGTGCAACTCATAAGGCATACCAAAGTGGCAGAACACATTGCTGGCCAAGACCTCCACCACGGTGGATGCCTCTTGGTCCGGCAGAGCAAATGCTGCTACCCACTTTGTAAAATAATCTTGTAACACGCGGATGTATTTATTTCCATCATCCGTCGTATTCAAGGGTCCGAGCACGTCGATAGCCACTCGCTCCCATGGTGCACCAACAATCTTAATTTGAGATGGTGCAATATGGTGTTGGTCAACAGCGCGTTTTTGGCATGGGATACATTTGGCAACCCATGCCTTGACACTATTGCGAATCCCGATCCAGTGGAATCTCAATTTGATATGGCAACAGTCCTTTCCATGGCCAGATGCCCGGCGTTATCATGTAGTTGTTTCAATATAAGTTCACGATAACTTTCCGGGATTACCAAACGGTCATTAATATATAGAACGTTATCTATTGATCGACATTCTTCGAACCGTTGGTAATAATATTTTGCCATCGTGGATAGAGGTGTTACCGATTCCTTAGGGGGACATACCCCCCGCCCCCTGAATCCACACGTATATATTCCATGTCTGCACGTCTGTTGTTTGGTGGTGTGCGATTTTCTCCGGATTCCTGTCTGTGCACCTCAATTCAGGGAACTCTGGAGATGGCTGTGTTCACTGTGTCATGGTGGCGGACTCTTCGTTTTCAGCCTCCGCGCCGATTCTACTAAGGGTGTCGGCATTTCCATGCAATTTGCCGGGATGGTGAAAAACGTTAATGTTATAGGCCTGCAGCGATTCATGCCATCTCACTACCTGGCTCTCCAGATTTTTTAAGTTCCTGAGCCACCGTAGCGAGACATGGTCTGTACGGAGTGTAACAGGGTGCCCGTACAGAAAGTGTTTATAATACTTGATGAAATGGACCGCCGCCAATAGTTCTTGCTTGGTGGTTGCGTATCTTCTCTCCATTTTATTCAGAGTACACGAACCATAAACCAACACCTGCTCTGTTCAGTCTTCAGTGACATGAGATAGAACCGCGCTAATAACGAAAACTGACACGTCAGTGTCTAAGATGAAATCGAGGTTTGGATTAGGGTGAGCAAGAATCGGGGTGGTCGTCAAGAGTTCCTTCAACGCCCTGAAGGAGCCTTCACACTCACTCGTCCACCAAAATGGTCGATCTTTCTCGGTGATCTTGTAGAGGGGTGAAGCAATCTCGCTGAAATGTCTGATGTAACGGCGATATTACCGGCATAGGCCAAGAAAACTTCGTGTCTCCGTAACTGAAGAGTGCCGAGGCCACTCTGCTACTGCCTCAGTTTTTGATGGCTTAGTAGCCACTCCATCACCGGATATGATGTGTCCACATGAATGCTCTGTCTGAAGAGATGACATTTCTTCTGTTTGAGTTTAAAATGGCCGTGTGGAAACGTGATGGTGTGGTGTCCAGATTTATTAAGGTTTTGTTCAAACGTGGGTCCAAAGATTATTACGTCACCGATGTAACAGAGACAGATTTCCCATTGCAGGGTAGTCAATACCTGCTCAATGAGTCATTCAAAGGTTCCAGAAGCATTGCACAAACCATAGGGCAACATGTGGAATTGGAAAAGGCCATCCCTACAAATCAATGGGTCTTTTCCATGTCAGCCTCGTCCATGGCTACTTGCCAGTAACCGCTAGCCAAATCAAGGGTACAAAACCACTTGGCTCCGGACAAGGAATCCAAGGCCTGATCTATCCGTGGTAATGGCAGCTGTAGTCAATGCAAAACCACAAGGTTCCATACTTTTTGCCTTCTAGCACTATAGGGCTAGCCCATGGAGATGCTGAGGGTTCGATAATACCCGTTCGCAACATGTCGTTTACATGGTTGGTGTGTGTCCGCTTCCTTGTGAATGGGAAGACATCGTACTGGTTGCCGTATGGGGCCATTATTGCCTGTATCGATGGAGTGTCGTACGAGATGAGTTTCTCTGAGATCCATATCTCCAGAGGAAAAACAATCGCAATATTTATGTAGTAGTTTCCGAATTTCTCGTTTTTGTGATTGCAGTAATCTAACGGTGGCACATGGATACAAATCATGTAAATGTTCGGTTGAATCATCAGTTATTTGCGGTGTTGTGTAAGAAAGTGTGGGTGATTCCAATGAAATTATGTCCACTAAATGGCCGCAGCATACTTCGGGTTCTAGAGTGATAGGATATGTGGCACCATTGAGCACTCTAAAAGATATCTTCCCTTTATTAGTAGTATCCACTATTATGCGGGCACTTGCACATTGTGAGGCAATCATATAATCAGGGTCGGGTTCCAGCATGGTAATGTGTGTTGCTTCCTAACTGTGGTGCAGTGGCCCATAAGATCTGTTCCTGTCCCGGCTCAACTGTGGCAGTACTTGATAATATTACCGCACACGTATCGTATAATGACGATGCTGGTCCGAGAGGTATGTGCCGGCCATATATGTTGAGTTCCTGTTGTCTGCAGTGGATGATGGCTTTGCTGGCACTGAGGAAATCTGTGCCAAGTAGGGCATCGTTATGAATAGAGGCGATGACAACTCGCTGAATGAGTTGCATCTCCTCTATTTGGATAACTAAATTAACTACACCGGCTACGGATACATCTGCTCCTGTAGCCGTCTGTAGGTAAATATTTGTAGGCTTAAGGGGGGTGGGGCTTCTTATGAGGTGGGATGCTCTCATATAAGCACTGGTTAAATACTGTAATAGAAGCACTAGTGTCGACGGTGGCACTGGTGGAAATGCCACTGAACATTGGTATATTACTTTTCAATGTACCTGGGGAAGAGTTTCCAATGATGCGGTCCGTGATAATGGCGTTGGAGCAGCATCACTCTGTATGTATTCCGACTGCTTCCGTATTGCTTCTTGTAAGGTTGTAGATGGCTGAGTGAGGAAAGGGCCAGTGCGCAGTCGCCGCTGGTGTGAAGACTGCGGGGAAGACGGAGCTGGAGTACCAATGGTGGTGGTGTTGTTGCCGTTTCGGTGTAGGTGGTATTAGTGTAGACGGCGGTGCATACGGGATGACGGATAAGCTCTACCTGCGCAAGTCATTTCCCGCAATGCTTCATAGGATGCTTTGGTGAAGCATAGAAGAAACAATGATGTCGCCAAGGACGTGCGTTCCTCCGTCTATGTCGGCACTTGCGAATCCATGAGTTGGAGTGAATCGTTTCTCCTGAGTCGCTATTGTCAGTGGATGCGGGAGATGATGCTGGATGGGGTGGTGTTCTGCATACCACCAGAGGACACCGATAATCTAGTGTCTTGGTGGCGGAACGTGGTGCTTGCAAAAACGTTGTTTCAGCGTAGGTGCGACAACCTACTACTGCCGTTTTACATAGGATAGAAGGCGCGTCGTGTGCGGAAAAAGAGGGGGATGTCCTTGCTGTAGATGGAGGGAGGCAACATAGGCACTGACATGCGTGAAGCCGTGCATTTTGGTGTCGGTGTGAAAGCTGATTTCTGTGGATGATGGTTGGAGTTTGACTGTTTCTCCGGTTGTGGTGTGCTGCAGCTGGGAGCAGGTGTTGTAGAGGGAGGTCGGTGGTGGCGAGGTTGGTGCTGAGTGTTGTAACTAAATTGGTGAGTGCGGAGATTTGCTTGTTAATCTCTTCTATACGTTCTCTCTTGTTGACGTTTGTGTTGTAGTTTCACTGGTTCCCGCACCCGGGGGGCCCCATTGTAACCTCCTCTACGGGCACGGCCCCTTCCTCCAGGCACTTGATTCTGACTGGAATTCTGCATATCTGCTGGTGGTCGTGTCTGTGTGGCCGGAGTCGATGAACTGTGGGTGGGGGTGGGGGGCGGGGGAGCACTTGCGGGTGGGGCGATAGCTGCACCCTCTATCTCGTTGATAGGATGGAGTTGGCGTCGGTGACTTTTCTCCCGCTCCAGAAAATTCTCTATGTGAACCGCGGTTGCCGTTAATTGGGCCAAACTTCCATGGCCACCGAGAAATAGTTTTTCTTTCAAGGCCGGTTCACCGCTTAATGCATCGATGAAAGTGTCGAGATGCAAATAAATCACGCCCTCCGTATTGGTGCTGGGATATGCGCAGGTGACTAGCCTTCTGATTCAGCTAGCTAACTCAGGAAGAGTTTCTCCCATGCCGTCGGAGATTTTAAAGTTGGAGACGACTGGTTTCTCCGAGGGCTGAGTCGCCAAATCGCTCCGTCAGTGCTCGTTCCAATTGTGTGTATGTGGGTGTGTAATCAGTTCCCAGATCTGCAAGAACTTGGAGGGCTTTTCCGGAAAGCTTTGCGGCAAGATATTCACCCATTTGCCGATCGTTCCAGCGGTTAGTCCGACTTATGATTTCGAACTGTATCTTATAATTGTTCAAAAACTTGGTAATCTCACTCTACCTCTGGTAGTAAAACATCTATGTATCTTATAATTGGTCCAGTCATTCTCCCCACTAAGACTTGCACCCTTTAGCCTTCCTGGTGTGGTTCGCTGTCCCCGCCACGCCGGATGGACGCCCAGTTCCCCACACAGGATGTAGCCTAGGCTAGGTACCTCTCCGTATTTGCCTGAGAAAAAGACCTGCCCAAATCATGGGAACAGAATCTGGAACAACGTGAAAATGCACACTGACGACTCCCGAGCCGAGCGAACACAGTACTGGGCGCCAATATGGTCATCTTGGCAAGGGGCCGTAGCCCCGCATAGACCGTACCATGGAGGCGGTGTCCGCTAGACGCAGCTAAGGCCCTCACGTAGATTGTACTTTGACGTCATTTTAGCTGAGAGGCCCTGCGCAGATCATACTTAGATAGATCATCCACCCCACGGGTACCTGGGCGCCAGACTGCTCAGCCCATCCGGCAAGTGACAGGTTACTCCATCTCACACACATACTCTCCTGCTTCCCAAAGAATCACTTTTCATGACCTCTGATCACAGGAGACATGACTCGCAATACGAACGCTTGCCATGGCCTGACTATACATTGAGCCATCTTGACCACTCATAACCAGAAAAGGGTTGATGAACCGACATGATCAAGACGACTGGGCCAGCGACCCAGTTGATAGCGATCACCATCTGAGCTCACGCTCAGGGGCAACCGATGGTCTGATCTGTATCTATCTGCGAACAGAATACAAACTTTGATCATTTTCCCCGGCCTTGCCGGCATGGCATCTCTGATTATCTGGCTCATTGAATACAGAGACTTTTCCATGGGTGAGGTTTGTCGCCTCCTACCACGCATGTCCACTTACTGAAATCGGATGAACCAAAAATCTCAGCAGCCAGAACAATGCGCCGACTAAATGGTACCACAGTAGGATGTTAATTCACGGAGGCCTTCAGTATCTCCTCAGCCCAATATTACTGATTTTACGTGCCCCCCCAGACCCTCGCAGGCTCACTGCCGCCTGTTCCGAGCTCCCTTCGAGGAGCCTATCCTTCTTGGGACTCTGGAGGGAGGATGACTCGGCCAAGACTGCGGGAAGAATGCAGCGGCTGAAAAACGGGTGGTGCGAGTATCTGGGAAGTTGATGAATATACTGAGGTTGGTCGTTGTGCAGGTGGCATTGGTGTTGGTGTTTCCCGTCGATGCCGATGCCGAGGAGCCAGGACTTGTGTACTCCAATGTAATGAGTCTGCCCCGTTTGTAGAGCCATAGACCGGCATGGGTCTATGGACGGGAGGCGGATTGCTGTGAAGATTGCGTGGTCGTTCCTTCCGACGTGAGGAGTGACGTTCCTCATATGGTGGTAGTGCAGTCGGCTGATGGTCGTGATGTGTTGCATGACTGATATACCGGCGAAATTGTGGTGCCGATTCCTCCTGATGGTGCCGCAGTATTCCCCTTGAATATAGTGTTTCGCTAGAAGGGGGTGGTACGGGAGGTTGTCTATGTTGTGGATTATCACCCCGTCATACAGTTTCCGTAGATGGCACAGGTGAACGATAGTAGTCTGAAGGGCTGTAGTTATGCCCGTAAACGGGTCTTTGTCGGAGTCGTCCACGATTCGGCCCTGTTGGTGTTGGCCTGTCGGAGACGTCCGATATGGTTCTGAACTCCGTTTCCGCCTGTGAGGCATCTCGAAAGGTGCCATCGCTAACAGGCGAAAACAGGTTATAGTGCGGAGTTGTAGATTCCGCTGAATTTCTGGCATGGTCGGTGAGCATGTGTGCTGAGAATCCGTCGTAGGAGGCTACATCTTGATCGAGGGAGTCCTCGCTGAACGGAGATGTATTGAACTGAGCTCACTATATGGTGTGGGCATGAGTTCGCTGCATCTCATTATTGATGTTCTTCAAGCCCCACATCGGGCGCCACTCGTAGCTCGGCGGGTAGTGTCGGGCCATTCGATGTAGTATGTCGACTTGCCATGCCGCAAGGGCATGACGAATGATGACGCTGGTTAGCATATGGTCTCGGGGTGACAGACCTTGTACGAGACTGCCCTGCGGGAAACAAAAACTGGCTCCTAAGGCCGGTGGAACTCACACAACTGTCTCATCCCAAGAATTTGTGTCACCAGTATGCATGTCCATAGCGATTTCGTGATCTATGGACTTACAAGATTTGATATGGTGACCTAAAAATATAAGTCTAGACCATGAGTTTACCTAAACAATTATAAATATGCTATATAATACTACAGTAAGAGCATACGAAAATACGAGACATAGAGGCAGGTAGATGAACTTTTAAACATGGGGCTCCCGGAGGTACCATACAGACTCGTAGGTCCTCAGAGGTATCCGCACAAGGGAGGCTCACATACACGAGACGTAGCTATTTAACTTAATATAAGTTAGTATACTGCTAAGCTGAAAGGAAGAAGGTTATCTCGGACGAAAAGTGATGTGCCTCACGTGGGCACTACCCCTAGTGCTAGTTTGGGTGAGGAATATTATCCTGGCATGGACCTTCATCGCTGAATCCTTGCGAGAGGCAAGTGCCTCATGCGGCCTCTGTCTCGGGAAATTATCGCCACTGCTTAAAGTGGGAGAAGAATAGTAGGCAAAAATGGGCCCACTCTAATATTTCAACCAAAAATACTTTAGAAAGAAAAGACCATCCCTAGTGAGATTATGACTATAGGGGTGCGTACTGTTTTACGTGAAGACGTGACAGGGGACTCCCGATGTATTCCCTCATTACTGTCTTATTTGATTTTTTAGTAGTTGCCGCTTTATTTATGCGGGCCTTCTGCTTTGCTTAATTCACTTTTAGTTGTTTTCAGAACAATAATTATTTTAGGCCGCAACTGGCTGATATCTACCTAGCTATTAGACACGACTGTCACGGGAACAGATGCCCAAAGACATCAATACTAAAGAGAGCGCTTATACGTGTTACATAGCAAGATTTCCGAACTGGATAAGAATCCGGATATCCTGCCCCATAACCACATAAAACATTACAAGACATTGGTTACATTTCACAGAACCATTATTATTCCATTGTTCTATCATTATGGTGGGGGTAAAGCGACGAATACCCACCGTTAATGTCCTTCCCACAAGGTGTGGCAGATCTAAATATCATGCCCAGCCATTCTAGCGGAATTCGATGGGGGTACATATCTCCCCTGTCACCGGGTCCTACGGAACTAACCGTTTTACCTGTCATTAGGTTTATATACAAGTTTCCCAGTTTTGCACTGCGGTGCGGGAGGATTGTTCAGTAAATAAAATAATAATAATTATAATAATGTATTTTCGCAGTGCTTTCCTACATTGGCTTAAAATTCTAAATACTAAGTATCCAAAGATACATGGGAATGTGTGTGACACCGCACCCTGGCCATCACCACTCGGAAACCCCAATAGTTTCCCAGAGTCGGATCAGCCCATGGTGCGGATGGGGACATCCAAACAATTACGAAGCCACAAGGGTAAGTGTAACATGAAGAGAGACAAAATCTTACTTATGAGTCTTACCGGAGTACGGGGCTAGATTATCGCACTACCGGAAGAGAAGAGTATATTACACAGTATGTAATGAAGGAAGTGACTCTTATCATTTTGAACCTAACCTATTGAGCTGAATAGAAAAGGTTTAGTCGGTAGCATGCCGGGCTAAACAGAGTTATAGCACGGACAGTGACCTCAGTGAAAAATGTTGGTGGCGGGAGAAAGTGCTGCATATATAAGTGTTGCTGTATAGTATTTCCTACGTGCACCGCAGTCCTATATTTTCTATGAATAAACAAAACATATGAACGGATGGCCACTGGCCATATATATACATAATCTAACCAGAACAATCAATACGGTATCAAATGATCAAGATATATATATATAGATATCAGTACAGGTTAAAGAACCTACTATAGTGCAGTTGGCAACACATTGAGGAAAATGAGAATAATTATTAACAAATACAGAAATTATAACTAGCGGTAGTAAGACCATTACAGTTTCTTTTAGTCATAGGGACCATTTTTACGGATACAATATAATTAACACAACCTATATAAAGAAATGATTAAACTGCGAAGTATAATTACTCGAATACTTGGTAGTCATTCTTAAGCTAGGCTACCGTGTTACTGAAATTGATATGTCACTCCGTAGTCGATGTGAGATGATGCACTCTCCAGAAGCTGGAAAGTTCCCACAGGTTGGTTCCCGCAAGCTGTTTTCCGCAAACAAGACTCCCGTAAGAACACTCATGGCGGGAGGGATACATCGCTCAGCACTGTGAGCCTAATAGAAAGTCTAACGAGCAGTCAGTAAACGATATGATAGTACTACGTGGTGAAGAAAGTTCTCGTACACCGCTGGCATGGATGGAAGGTGTAAACAACCTGATTACGAGCGGGGATTGTTAGAGGCAAACGAAGATACAAAACAAAGCTGTCAGCCAGCTCTGAAGATGCACCAGGCAGAGTTTACTTTCTGCGTTCAAAAGTCGAAAGAACCTACACCATATTAGTGTGGCGGTGATTGAAATACCACTTTTAGGCGTGGCTGGCAGATCCGGCGAGTCATCCATCAAAGAACATCCTGCCTCTACATCTGTAGACTCACATATTCAGGCCGTGAAGGCCTCACCGCAAATTTGTGTTCCGAGGTAGATATTGATATTCATGAACAATTATCAGAAGTTCCCAATTACTCCCGTAGATAGGGAGTTTACAAAATTGTCTTTACTGCGGTGGGTTGGCTACTGGTAGCTACGGGAGAAGGACAGAAGCTGAAGTCATATGCGTAATATCTGTGGATCGCAGCTAGTACAGGTCCAACCTGTACGGCCCCTGGCCGAGGATGCTCCCGATTACTGGATCGCATCTCCTTTTATACTTCTCGTGACGTCACAGGCGCAGGCTCCAACCAATCATCATTCGAGCAACAGCAATCAGCCCGTCGCTAGAAGTTTTGCGTCCACCTGGTTATGACGTCACGGCAATATTTTGAAGATAATCACAGATTTGAAAACCCGTTGAATTCTGGTCTTAATTAATGCCAGATTTCCATCAAAACAGCGTCCCGGCGCGTGCATGCGCATCATGCGTTTTAACGAACTTAGTCTGGGTTTTTTCGCCACGCTATCTCTCCCATAGGCCCATATACGCATATCGCTCTACCCAGGAGGGCGTGTTCAGGACACGAATCCAGGATGGCCGGCGCGCACCCAGCTTAGCTGGTACGGCCGCATCCGACCAGTCGATCCGAAATACAGTACTTTTCGGAAGGCAGTTGTCATCTTGTCCCCTTGATCATCATGGTAGCTTGTTAGATGTGGGTATATTTGTAGGTATACGAACAGGCATGGCATATGTGACCCCACCTAGCATATGTGAAAACACCTGGCATATGGGCCGATGTGGTGGCTGTGCAATGTTAACATTTCAATTCGCTGTGAATCTAATGGCTTGTTTCAAGTCACTCTGCATCGTGGTATGAGTAGCGAATAACCACTAATCTAATGTCACATTGACATAATCTGAGCAAAAGCTAATGGCAGATGTTTACTTCAGCTCATGGTGACCTCATATTATCACTATCTTATTGAACACGTTCTTTTAGGGCACATTTGTTCACCCTGACATCATGGCATCAGTAGCGAATGACCACTAATTCAGATCATAATGACTTCATATCATCAATAGTAATGTCATAGGTTCATTTCAGGTCAGCCTGACCTCATATGACGATTATCCTATGGCAGACGCTAATGGCAGATCGTATTTCAGGTCGCATTGCCCTCATCATTAGTAGCATATGGCACAAGGTTCTTGGCATCAGTAGCATATGGCAAGGCAAATTTTCATTCTCAATGACCTTGTATCATCGCTACCTTATGGTACCTTATGGCAGAAGCTAGTTTCATGTCACATTGACCGCAACATATTAGATTATGGCACATGATAATTTTAAGTCGTTTGTTTTTAGCTTATGGCAGCAGCTAATTTCAGGTTAACTTTACCTCAGAATCAGTAGATTAGAGCAGAAGCTGATTCCAGGTCACTGTGACCTCATCATCAGTAGATTAGAGCAGAAGCTGATTCCAAGTCACTGTGATCTTAGCATCAGTATAATATAACAGAAACTGATTCCAGGTCACTGTGACGTCAGCATCGAAGAATTATGGCCCAAGATAATTTAGCTTCACTGTAACTTCATAGGATCAGAAGCTTATTGTTGAGGCCAGGATCTCATGTAATAAAACAAATTAGTAGTTTATAAAATTAATATTTTTAGAACTTCTTACAATACGTTTACACCAAGTCTTTTTAGTGTTTCTATTTATATTTTATATCTCAGATCAGCTTTATTATCTCATGCCATATAAAGTAAATCTCATAAATAATATATCCTGATTAATATAGTTTATATAAACATCTCCAGATAGTATGAATAAAAATCAAGACAATATTTATACATGTATATACTTCCTTTGGGTTTTAATCTCCACTATCTATATATCCATCCTCCCATCCATCCATCATCCACACATCCATATGCCCGCTAAGCCGCCCACACCAATCAATCCATCCAACTATCCATCCATCCATCCATCAAATCCATCCATCCATCCATCCATCCTCCCATCCATCTACCCGCACAGCCACCCGCCGCCCGCCCGTCCATCCATCCACCCATCCATCCATCCATCCATCCATCCATTCGTCTTGTCCAATAGTGCAACTATTATGTTTTTAATTGATGGAATATCACATGGTACGGTAGTAGTAATAATTAAACCGAATACATATATATTTATAAAAAAGCATTTACATATTTTTTTTACATGTATACAAACTAAATTTTTCTCCCCTCTTGCCATGACTTGTACGCTAGTCCCCATAGGGCTGTACTAATAATGCGACAATAACACTCGTGTTTCGTATCCGTTTTCCAATGCTGTATTCAATTACTTTCCCATGACTTTCCCGCAGCAAAATGGCACAATGCCATGACTTGGCGGAAGACAATATGTGGATTAGGTATATGAGATTCCTAACAAGAGGTTTAACTCTTTGGACATGAAAGACAGTGGTGTGAAATAATATAATTAAGGGTCAATCCCTGTGGATGTACAATGGATCTTTCCAGTTAATCCATCCATCATATGATGTCATAATCAACTACGTGACCTGTAGGATGACCCCATAATCAATGGCATCATGAATGACGTAGATAAGTTCGTCACGAACACATAGCTATTATTAGCTATGCCCCCACCCATCTCTAGCTAAGCTCCACTCGCACCTCGGTCGCGTTGGGATCGATCGATCTCTGAACTGTCTGAATATCAATTTCCAGAAAACTATGCAGGTAACCTATTGAATATTGTGCAGCCAATTTGACTGGGCGTTGTTGCTAAAGCTAAAACTGGCAAGGTTCATTCGCCTGGAAACGACAATAACCTTTCGAGAATTTGTTTCCCCAGGGACATATCCCTCAGGGCAGTACATCTACTAATGTTATAATTACAGTTCATTGTACAGCCCCTAATTACGACATAGTCGGCGGCGTCATTGGACAGATGTCCACATTTTCTATATGTTGTTCCTCAAGGAAACACTCTGACATAATTATTTCCCTGCAAATTTGGTCGCACCATGCTTAATGGAAGGGAAAAGGGAAATAACAATATTAAATAAACTACCACCGGTAAAATTGGAAATTAGATCAGGATTATTTGAGAAAAAGCATTTACTAAATCTAGGGACACTTAACTTGGAACCAATTAGTGAGATATAACTGGCGCGTTGCACTCCGCCGTTTGTCAAGTGTGTGAGCAGCTATTCCATACCGCATATTCGAATATAACAAAATCAAACGTGAATATAGTTTCGTAAACGGTATGAATAGTACTCACTATAGGCGCCGATGAAGAGCGACTAACTCGTTAAGTACTGTTAGTTCAATGTTGATCCTTTGTGAAAACATTATATTTGTAAGTCAGAAGTAATGGGGGTATCTGGTCGCTATTGTTCTTTTCGTTGGAATATGGTTTTAACCAATCAAAACGCTCCATTTCAGTCGCTATTGTTTGGAGAACAATAGCGACTATAACGACACGTTTTCAAGATAACAATGACGACTATAACGCCACGTTTTTCTCGATAACAATGACGTACAGCCGCACATGTAGATTCACTGTGGAATGTTCTATTATTTTGAATTAGTTACCCCGTAAAATTCCGTGGTTATCTACCGTTGTAAAAATAATAGAGTTTGATAATAGTAAAAAAATAGAGTTTAAGAGGTGGTCTGATAATGGAGGTCGTAGGAGGAGGAGGAGGAGGGAGTATGAGGCTGAGGAGGGGTGAGGAATTACGGACAGATATTGATGTTTGAAAATAATTTGACTGTTTCGTCGGTAACGTTATTAGTAAACTATTTTTGTTGTATATTTTGAAAACGTTTTGACTTTTAACCATCATTACGCGCAAATTGTTTTTAAATACTTAATATTGCATTTGCAATAACGTCAGTCATTTTAGATTTTGGGAGCAGTGTCGAAGTGCGCGATATCGGTGATATTTTGAAAATGTTAACCCTTAAAAGTTGTGTATTTTACATTTAAACGTAGCGACGGTGCGCCCCCCCCCCCCTCCGTGGTTATCTACCGTTGTAAAAATAATAAAAAGAGTAATGTAAAAGAATAGAGTTTAAGAGTTGGTCTGATAATGGAGGTCGTATGAGGAGGAGGTTGAGGGAGTATGAGGAATTACGGTATTGATGTTTGAAAATAATTTGACTGTTTCGTCGCTAACGTTATTAGTAAACTGTAGAATATTTAGAGACTGCCTGTAAGCTGTTACTGTCTTAGCAACAGCTACCAGACAGATTAGTAACAAAATATTAAAAATAATCTTGTATCTTGAGTGTTCAGTTGGAATGGTAACCAAGACTTGGTGGTGATGGAGTGGATTGTATCATGGGTAAAAAAGAAGTTAACCCTTTCACCGATGAATTCCCCATATCTCATTTTCATCGATACCATACAGGAAAACTGTTGAATATTTTGAAAATAATTTGACTGTTTCGGCGCTAACGTTATTAGTAAGCTGTAGAATATTTAGAGACTGCCTGTAAGCTGTTACTATCTTAGCAACAGCTACCAGACAGATTAGTAACAAAATATTAAAAATAATCTTGTATCTTGTGTGTTCAGTTGGAATGGTAACTAAGACTTGGTAGTGATGGATTGGATTGTATCATGGGTTAAAAAAGTTAACCCTTTCACCGTAGAATATATATCTCCTTTTCATCGATACCATACAGGAAAACTGTTGAATATTTTGAAATTAATTTGACGTTGCTAACTTTAATTTATTAGTAAACTATTTTTGTTGAATATTTTGAAGACGTATTGACTTTTAACCGTCATTATGCACAAATTGTTTTTAAATACTTTGCAATAACGTCAGTCGTTTTAGATGTTGCACGATGGTTAAAATGTGGTCATTATGTCTCTGAGGGTTCCGTGTGTTTATAGAATTGTATGTCGAGCGTAAGATTATTTGGTGAGTATGGTTTTAATTTATCCATTCGTCTTGAATAGCCGTGAGATCAATCTTGAATCGAGATACAAACATACCATGTGTTAATAATGAAAGAACGTGTTAGTACCTCACGTCTCGTTCTAAGCACAAGAAATTACAATGTCCTAACCGAGAGTTTGTGAAAAATCGATAATAACGCCCGCACCCGCTCACCGGCTATTGCTGTTTACCGACACTTAAAGATACGACAATTAAGAGCAACATTACCAGCGTAGTAACATAATCATAGATGGCCGTTTACTACAAATATAAATATATCCTTGTGGCTACAGTGCAGTGATACGTTATAACCATGTTTTTTACTATATAATTCAGTCCTGCCCTAAGCGACCACCTCGTGTTTCGCCATTACATGGACGCTAGAGACTTTCTTAACACTTGTAACCCTCCAATTTCTTCAAGAAAATGTCCATTTTCTTCATCATAGTACAAGAGAAGACTATTTTTGAAAATTTATCATCGGAATGACTGGCACTGCAGGCTATCCATTTGTCTAGTCATTGCACCAGCAAACACCCCCCCCCCCCCACCAACCACCATCATCATCACCAACACCCACCACCACCACCACCACTACGACCTACACCCAACACCATGCATCAACCCCACCACCACCACGACCACCCACGCACCCACCAGCCCATAGCGAATTTCTTCATATTCATACTTGCATCCTTAGAGAAGACTATTTTAGAAAATTTATCACCGGAATGACTGACTCTGACAGCTATCCATTTCTCTAGACATTGTGGTCGGAATGTGTGAGAGCTCTGTGTTTGAAAAAATGGCATATAGGTTGGAGAGGGTATGTCAATGAGGATTTAATAAAGGTCTCACTCGTATGCACACATGCTAATACGCGATACTGCTCGTTATACGTTGTGCCCTTGTGCGTAGGTGCGTGCGTGCAACACTACGACCAACACCCAACACCAGGCTTTAACCCCGCCACCAACACCCACCCACCCGACAACCCATAGCGAATTTCTTCATATTCATACTTGCAGCACTAGAGAAGACTATCTTTGAAAATTTATCATCGGAATGACTGCCTCTGACAGCTATCCATTTGTCTAGACATTGTGGTCGTAATGTGGTCTGAAAAATGGTGTATAGGATGGAGAGGGTATGTCATGAGGGTTTAATATAGGTCATGCTCGTATGCGCACATGCTAATACGCGATACTGCTAGTTATACGTTGTGCCCTTGTGCGTAGGTGCGTGCATGCCGCGGTGTGCGCATGCGTGCGCCAGAAGACTTTTTGAAAAATTTTCATCGGAATGACTGGCTCTGATGGCTAAAATGTATACGTACATGTGCGAACGTATGTGGTCCGCATGTTGTGAATTGGCGGGCGTATGTTGTGGATTGCGGGTGCATGATGCGTATTTGCGGGCATATGTTGCGGATTGCGGATGTGTGATGCGGATTTGCGGGCATATGTTGCGGATTTGCGGATGTGTGTTGCGGATGGCACCAAGTGTATGTACATGCCTGAACACGCATACATGCCAAAATGCATGCATACATGTGCGGCCGCATGCGGGCCGCATTTGCGGATTTGCGGGCATATGTTGCGGATTGCGGGTGCATGATGCGAATTGCAGGCATATGTTGCGGATTTGCGGGCGCATGATGCAGATTTGCTGGGGTGTGTTGCGGATGGCACCAAGTGTGTGTACATGCCTGAACATGCATACACGCCAAAATGCATGCATACACGTGCGGCCGCATGCGGGCCGCATTTGCGGATTTGCGGGCGTATGTTGCTGATTGTGTGCGCATGATGCGTATGGCGGGCGCAGTACATATAATCCTATAAATGGTACAAATTCAATCCCTTTTCTCATTCCAGTTTAAACATCGCAAAGTGGTTGGACGTGTAACTGCAGAGTAGTTAGGCAGTCAGATTTCTTTGAAGAACCTTGTAACTTGAATACTTGCTAGATTTATCCTATAATCAATATGCCGAGACATAAATGTTTTGAATGTGGTTCAACTTTTAATAGGTCAAATGACCTGAAGTGGCATAAGATCCGATTCCATAACGATGAAGATAGCGAAAATCTAGACAGTGAACATGAAGAAATGACAGAGATGAAGAGTGAAGATGATGAGCCAGCGGAGTCGGAGAGTGAAGACAGTGATGACTCAGCGGAGTCTGAGAGTGAAGATGAAGGTGAAGTTGAAAAAGAAGACATAGGCAATGAGGAACTATTTACCATATTCCAAAATATTAAGCAGGTCTTAGACGCTGAACAATCAGGTTTAGAAGATGAGGATGACGAAGTGGACACAGACCCAAATGGTGTAGGCAATGCGCCTATTTCCGTATATGCTGATGCTTTAGTTACAAAGTGTATAGACATAATGTTCCAGTGGAGAAGATTACAGAACTCTACGCTCATTAAAATAATTTGTCAGGAAATTAAAGATTTTATCGACGAGGGGTATGCATACGATGAAGCAGTCTTCTCAGCTTTTCGAAAAAGAAAGTTTCTGATCAAGAAGTACATAAGGAACCATCTAGATGCTGAGGATAATGATGATGATTCTGATGGTGATAGATCTGATCCATAAGGAATCAGTCATCGATAAATGGATCTCCAGAACATTGACTAATTGTTTATACTACAGCAACTATACGTTTTATCATATGTAATATTTACTTCAATGTGAAAATATGGATACAAATAAAACATTGGTTCTTTATGCGTGTGTTTGATGATTGTAGCTGCCCAGCCAGGTCTCCCAAATCCCTCAATATACAAATCGGAGTGCTGATGCTGTTGGTGGTGGCGGTGGGGTTGACGGTTGGTGGAAATAGGTGTTGTGGTGGATGATGGTGGTGGGGTTAATACTTGGTGGTGGGTGTTGGTGCTTAGTGGGCAGTGGTGCTGATGGTTATAGAGGGATGGTGATGGTGGTGATGGTGATGGTGATGATGGTCGGTATTGGTAGTAGGTGGTTGCGGCCGCAATGTCTAGACACTGGTTAGACAACTATATTATTTTTGTTGTCGGGGGTCTTATTGACTAGGTACTCATAATGCATTCATACTGTGTGTACCCGGACATGGTAATTTTTCCTAGTTTTATTACCTTTAACCGTTCTGACTGGCGAGGTGTTTCAGACATTCCAGGGATCTACTTCCTAGCAAAATATTATGGAAACGATTTGAGTAAAAGTTGATGCAGACAGTCAAATTATTTCCAAAATATTCGTACAACGCGCATTGCCGACCTTGTAAACAAGTACGCTAGTATACCTCAACTCTCATGCCAGGCAGCACCGCGCTAGCATACCTCATCCCTCCTCCTCCTCACTCGTTCGACCTCAATTATGCGACCACCTCTACACTCATTCCAGGGATGTTATTTTCTGATTATTCAAACCTAAATCATGGCGCATTGGTAGTTTAAGCGAATAGTTTTGATACTAATTTGACATAGGAAGCTACAATTCGCACTAGCGCCTTCGTGCGCACAAACTTTTAAAAAAGTGCTGTTCAATGCGACAATTTGACATAGAAAGCCACGATTCCGCTTAGTTTCAAAATACTTTTTTACTACAACCACGAGGGACAGCATCGACCACCTAATACGTTAAACGATACAAGGGTGCTCGTCATTATTCGTCAACAATGACGACGGTGGACATTGTTCCCACTATTTTTATAACAATTTTTAAAATTTAATAATTAAATGACTGCCGCTTTAAAGAGCACTCCTTAAATACGAGATGCATGATTATTATCTATATAATATTATGCATACAACATCGTTTGGCTTAGCTATATATTACCCGCATAGAGATGTACTTTGCTTTCTTTAAAAAAAATGTAATGACTGGTAGGAAGCCACTTAGTTTCATGTTTGAGGGGTTTAGATGAAGGTTAATGCGTTTGCATACAAATTGCAGGATTAAAAGCGAATCATAGATGCTTTATGCACAATAACGAGGTGGTCAGAGAAAACATATTTCCCTGGATACTTTTTAACACGCACAGATTTTTATGCACATAAACCATTTAACAAACTGATCCATCGCATCTAGCCCGTGAACATATCCAAGATTTTCGCCTGCATGTATGTGTCATTATATGTAGGCCAGTACGCGACAGTTTTTGATAGGACGCTAGTCATCTCACGCGATATTCCTTACATTTTTTGTAGTAGAGCGATGTAGTATAAATGTAAATGTTAATGTACTTTTGGCTAAAATGTGTTGTGGATTTGCGGGCGCGTGTTGCGGATGGCAACAACTATATGCACATGCCTGAACACGTATACACGCCAAAATGCATGCATACATGTGCGGCCGCATGCGGGCGCGTGTTGTGGATTTGCGGCCGCAGTACATATATTCCTATAACTGGTACAAATTCAATCCATTTTCTCATTGCAGTTTAAACATCTTTAAGTGGTTGGACGTGTAACTGCAGAGTAGTTAGGTAGCCTTAGGCAGTCAGATTTCATCTCACGGGATATTCCTTATATTTTTATTTTTTTTGTAGTAGAGCGATGTGGCATAAATGTAAATGTTAATGTACATTTGGCTAAAATGGCCAGCAGTACAAACTTTGACGGATCAGACACTGGGTATGTGCGATGTCGTTGGTGTTCCATCGACATCCGAAACACCATATGCCGACAGTCGAAACACGAGAGGGTTTGTAGGCGTATGTTCAAGAAAACAGAACCTAAAGTGTTGGTGTACACCTGCAAGGAGTGCTATTGTCTATTACCAATCAAACAGTATCCGCATGGGTGTCCTGTAATCGGTGATACTCCGACTGATATACAAAAAGCAAACATGACGCAGTTTGTTACCAAACTGACAACCACGCCTGTGCGGATCTGCGAAGACTGAGACCTATCTCAAAACACAGCCCTTTTCAGGGCCCACAAATCATTCGAAAGAGAACTCTTTATCTGTTCAACAAAAATAAAATAATGTAATAAAGTTCTTACACACAACAAACCTCTTCACACATGCATACGCAAGCACACATTCTGATCCGTCAAAAGTGGTCGATGGACGCTACTGTTCTAAATGGGCATCTGTACGCTATTGTTCGTGGTCGATTAATGCATTGTATTAATTAAATGACTTCAACTTTAAAGAATCGCCTTAAATACGTAAGATAAAATTATATATATATATATATATATATAACGCAGATCACTATAACACGTGTAACGCAACGCTCTGATTTCTTTTGAAAATTAAATGACTGGGAGTTTGTTCATATTTAAAAAAAATGTAATAATTAAATGATTGACGCTTTAAAGACATAAATATGGTAGATAAAACTATCTATATCATATTATACAACATCGATCGTCAACGATGACCATTTCCATAACAATTTTGAAAATTAAATAATTAAATGACTGCCATTTTTAAAATGACTTAAACCAAGGAGGAGGTTAATGGTGACTAAACCACCAGCGGCTTATAATCAATTATTTTCAAAATATTCGTACAGAGATATCGCGCAAGACGTTGTCTCGTCGAATACGCTAGCATATACGTCAGCTATCCTCCTCATCCCTCGCGACACCTCTAAAAGCGACCACCTGCATTTTCTTAAACGACCACCAGCCGTGTAAAGGCATGCTCATGCGCGGAGAACAATGCCGAGCAGAGGGTGGCCGAGATAGCATTCCTCCCTCCTCCTTCGACCTCCGTTATAAGACCACCTCTCTCTTACCTAACATCGTCTAATAAGAAATTAAAATTTACACAGTCAAATCGTTTTCAAAATATTCAGCAACCAATCAATTTATTCAGCAACCAATCAAAATATTCAGCAACCCATTATCATAATATTCAGCAACCAATTATCAAAATATTCAGCTACCACTCAAATTATCAAAATATTCAGCTACCACTCAAATTATCAAAATATTCGTACATCGTGCATACCTTGTAAACAAGTATGCTAGCATCGCCCTTATAATCATCCAGCAATATCAACTGAGGAGGAAAACTATAGCATTCTGCCTCAACTGACACAGGCAGTCAAATTATTTTCAAAATATTCAACAGTTTTCCTGTATGGTATCGATGAAAATGAGATATGGGGAATTCATCTGTGAAAGGGTTAAGTTTTTTAACCCATGATACAATCCAATCCATCACCACCAAGTCTTGGTTACCATTCTAACCGAACATACCATTAATACAAGATTATTTTTAATATGTTGTTACTAATCTGTCTGGTAGCTGTTGCTAAGACAGTAACAGTTTACAGGCAGTCTCTAAATATTCTACAGCTTACTAATAACGTTGGCGCCGAAACAGTCAAATTATTTTCAAAATATTAAACAGTTTTCCTGTATGGTATCGATGAAAATGAGATATGGGGAATTCATCGGTGAAAGGGTTAACTTCTTTTTAACCCATGATACAATCCAATCCATCATCACCAAGTCTTGGTTACCATTCCAACTGAACACTCAAGATACAAGATTATTTTTAATATTTTGTTACTAATCTGTCTGGTAGCTGTTGCTAAGACAGTAACAGCTTACAGGCAGTCTCTAAATATTCTACAGTTTACTAATAACGTTAGCGAAGAAACAGTCAAATTATTTTCAAACATCAATACCGTGATTCCTCATACTCCCTCAACCTCCTCCTCCTACGACCTCCGTTATCAGACCACGTCTTAAACTCTATTATTTTACATTATTCTCTTATTATTTTTACAACGGTAGATAACCGTGGAGGGGGGGGGGGGGGGGCGCACCGCCGCTATGTTAAAAAGTAAAATACACAACTTTTAAGGGTTAACTAATTCAAAATAACATTGATATCGCGCACTTCGACACTGTTCCCAAAATCTAAAATGACTGACGTTATTGCAAATGCAATATTAAGTTTTTAAAAACAATTTGCGCGTAATGACGGTTAAAAGTCAAAACGTTTTCAAAATATACAACAAAAATAGTTTACTAATAACGTTACCGACGAAACAGTCAAATTATTTTCAAACATCAATATCGGTCCGTAATTCCTCACCCCTCCTCAGCCTCATACTCCCTCCTCCTCCTCCTCCTCCTACGACCTCCATTATCAGACCACCTCTTAAACTCTATTTTTTTACTATTATCACTCTCTACTATTTTACTATTATCAAACTCTATTATTTTTACAACGGTACATAACCACGGAGGGGGGGGGGGGAACCGCCGCCACTACGTTTAAACGTAAAATACACAACTTTTAAACTTTTACGGGTTAACTAATTCAAAATAATAGAACATCCCACGGTGAATCTACATGTGCGGCTGTATGTCATTGTTATCGAGAAAAACCCGGCGTTATAGTCGTCATAGTTATCTAGAAAACGTGTCGTTATAGTCGCTATTGTTCTCCAAACAATAGCGACTTAAATGGAGCGTTTTGATTGGTTAAAACCACATTCCAACGAAAAGAACAATAGCGACCAGATACCCCCATTACTTCTTAAGTCACTGTTTCCGGTGGAAACAATGCGTGTCGCTCAACATAATTTAAAAATACACTGCTTGTTTCCAAGGTAGCAACATGATGCCTACTGAATATTTAGAAATTCGTGTAACTGAATTTAGATCATGTCTCTGGAAACAACGGCTTTTAGCCATATTGTTTTAAGCTACAAGAAGTAGTGGTTAATCAATGTAGAGCGAATATAGCTTAGATTATATGACGAGCTGTAGCGGGTATTATTTATTCTCTCGGCATACGCCAGAGCACACAGCACCACCTGCGTCACTAATAGCTCCCCGCCAGAGTGACATAAATTGTAATTAACTGCTTTTGGAAAATTATTTCGATTTATTTCTGTTATTACTGGTGGCTACAGATTGATTATCATTTAAATCTATCATTCAAGAGCATTTGTTAGTTTCCTGGTCCTTTCCTATATGGTATTATCTATCCGCCCCGGTCTACGTGTTCCAATATGTTTTAAAAAACGGTACCTGACAGGCAGGCGGTGCGTCATCAAAAACATATTTGACCCCTTGCCAAAATGTACTTTGATTGATTGCTAAATATGTTGAAGATATTACTTCCGCATCGAGCACGTGCTACTCATCCGAGACACGGTTTATGATGATACATCCCATGATCATTATGATGACACAAATTATAAAGAATGCAGTAGGAACAATACTTGTGACTGTGTGTCAACTTTCAAGCCTAGTCGCAACAGTCGTGACGTGTATAGCGTCACCAGATCTGACAGATTAAACCCTGAGGCTATACTTGAGCCCTGGCGTGCCTTTTCAATATATAAAACCAGTTAAGTTAACGCAATACTATGACTACTGACTGGACCTTTGTCAGATTCCTCTTTCTGTTCTATTCCTTTTGTTCTGCTATAATGCTGAGCAATGCATTTAGGATGCTATTTTGCCTCAATCGATATCATATCACAATTACTTAACTTTGCAAGCAGGGGTTTATCGTTTAAAAGCAGATCACATTTACGTATTCTAGAATCTAAGCCAAATATAGATGCTTCACAACTCGATGTTACGTAAGAAACAAAGCAGGGTTTCAGCACCAAATTGTTCAGACTGTTCACTGGTAGAACGAGTGTACCTACGTTCTGCTTCTGTTTTTCTATACATTCACACATCCGGAGCTTTGTTTAAATTCAATGTTTTCTCAACATCATTGTCTAACCTCTGCAGATTGAGTTTAACAGGAAGATCTTGTAACTCCTAAAACCTTTGTGTAACTGATTTATATTCAACACTGGCATCTTTGCTCTTTGAATCTGCCGGACATTCAAGCCTCCTTTGTATTTTGCTGGCAAATACTGGATTTTGAGTTAATATCTGGTACAGAGACAAAAGATGAGTGGGGCCCATCAAGGTCTGCTAATTTCATACGTTTTAACATACTAATTTTACTGACGTAAGCAAATCGGTAGAAGATTTACAGCATATTGTTGCTCTGTTTAGCGTAAGTACTAGTGGGCATGTATCAATCAGCAGTATATATCTGAGTTTGAGTAAGCAACACTATTCAGATTAGAAATCTCTGAGATACAACATTATTCGGATTAGAAAGCTCAATGACTATCAATTTCCAGAAAAACATACAGATAAAAATCTCTGAGATACAACAATATTAAGATTAGAAAGGTCTAAGACACAATAATATTCAGATTAGGAAGCTCTAAGATACAACAATATTCAGATTAGAAAGCTCTGAGATACAACTAAAAGCAAAGGTGAGGGTGAGCGGACGAAAATATGTTTTATCTTGAGCAAAGATAAAATTCTGTTTGAATTTATATTCAACGTTCTAAAATTACCTATTGATATTTATTATAGAATAATACACTACTTCTACGGGATCATATTTTGGTAAAATGGTGTATATTGTACTGTGCATATATGTCTTTTCCATCGTTTGAAGGGTCATGGAACATTTGCATTGCTCTGACATATATCAGTCATATAAATATATACTCCTTTTGGATTAGACATGCTTTACATCACGTGACTCCATATTATACCCATTTCTAAGCATTTACGCAGACGTCACAACTGATGATCTTCCTATATTAAAAATATTAAAAATAGACAGCATGTAATATGTGATTGCAGCAAGAAATGTAATGATTGTATTCATAATAATAATAATAATACACTCATAGTGGAAATTTTGCCTAAGATACACTGATAACAGTATTTCACTGGCAAGGGACATTTATATCCACTCATGCGCAATAACGAGATATAAATGTCGTTCCACGTTTAAACCTGTTCACCATACATTAATGTGTGTATTATCAATACCACACACTTTTGGCTACGCTGATCTACATACTTCAGTGATATTGCTGTATATGTGAGCGACATTGTTTGTGTCATATATCTTCAATGATCTTCTCTAGCTTTGGCTGTAGTGCCGTCGATTAGACTTAGACAATTCAAGAATCCAAATCATATGACTCATAAGCAACTACGCGACGTGTATGCTGGCGTCATAATCATGTCGTCATGAATTATTCGAATAAGCCCATCTTTAATGCTTAATAGTTCGACACGTTGTAGGAATTGTATGTTTTTGCTATTTAAGAACATGCTGTTGAATATTTTGGAAGTAATTTGACTGGGCGCTGTTGCTGCCAAAATATTCAACAGCTTACCTGTATATGTTTCTGGAAGTTGATAGTCAGGGACGTCAGAGATCGATCGATCCCAACATGAGTGAGGTGTTGGTAGAGTTTAGCTAGAGATGGCGGGGAATAGCTGAAAATGGAAAGGTCCATTGATATCACTACAGATTGATTAGCTTATTAATAGTCTGATGAAACAATGCGCGTGCGCTGGATAATGATAGCGTGCGCCCTTACTGACGAGATAAAAAACATGTGGTATTAATGAGGAAATCACACACGGTTGCAGATACACTACCTTGTGGAAATTAACGATGTGTCAAAGAAGCATGAATATAATGTGCATGCTTCCTTGTATGTATCTGCAAGAGCATCTATAAATTTCCATCTCAAGCCATATGAGTGTTTCATAACACATTTCAATAATATTTTGGAGCAACTCTAGACCTACATACGTTGTATTAGTATGAACCCTATAAGGAAATTGTCTCCAGCACAATGAGTAACCATTTCTGATGACAACCCGTTGTGCGGAGACTCATAGTCACATAAATAGCGTTTTGAAAATGGTTGCTTTACGAATGTGTCTCAACACAAAACACACTGTGAATTCTCTCAATATTAATTAACTAGAAGTTACATATTTGTCAGCCTTTGAAACCTACTTGTAATTGATCTTAGCTATGCACCGGCCATCTCTAACCACCGCTCGTGTTGGGATCGATCGATCTCTGAACTCCCACACTATCAAATTCCAGAAAACTATACAGGTAAGCTATTGCATATTTTGGAACTAAATTGACTGGGCGTTGTTGCTGCCTATGGGAGCAAACGCGTACAGTCAAATTATTTGCAAAATATTTAACAGCATGTTTATTAAATAGTAGAGACATACAATTCGTACAACTTATTGGACTATTAAGAGTTAAAGACATATATACTCATTTATGACGTAGTGATTATGACGTCATCCTACACACGGCTTAGCTGATGTTGACGTTATATGACGCCAGATTGTTAGACGGATAGTCTGGACAGGTGAATTACTGATGCTTCCGCGGAGTGTGTGTTTTATTTAGTGTCTGTGATATTTGAACACTGAATTCGCAGAATCTCAATTTCTAGGAAAATATACTTGTAAGTTGTGGAATATTTTGAAACTAATTTTACAGAATCTTGTTGCTGCCGTAAGCACAAACATCTCCCGGTCAAATTAGTTTCAAAATATTCAACATAGTATTACTAAATGAATTGTATATGGTTTGTCCAAATTGGCATTTCTGGTTTAAGAGCATTAAGGTGTATGGTGTACTCTGCTCTAAGAGCTTACCTACTGATTGTTTATCAAAAACGAAGACAGCGTAACTTAAACATATCTGTACAGAAAATGCAATTATTTTAAAGGTTTGTGATAGACCTTAATACTAGGAAAAATTTACCCTGAGAGCTTAATACTAGGGAAATCAATAATGTATAGAAATCAAAGTTATGTAACATCAAACTACGGTCTGTATTTATCGTTGCTAGATGTTGAATTGCTAGTGCGATGGCAATCCCATCTGACAATTCCGGAATGGGCGATCAAACATGTTCTTATTGCCGCCCTTAACATAGGCCTTATCTCGAATACAGTGCACTTGATTTATTTCCGTAAATTCGGCAAATATCGGTCACCGGTTTTCACTGTTTTTACAGGCATGGCTCTATGTGATTGGCTGGCATGTTTCACTTCAGGTCTATCAGTGGAATGCTTCATACCTGAAAGCATATTTCAAAAGGGTGTCGTTGGAATAAGTAAAATAGTTTGTTTCTTTAATACAACAAGTTATCACTCAAGCTTGTGCCATCTGATATTCCTTGCTGGGTTACGCTACTTTCAACTTTGCCACCCGCTTCGAGCCCAAGCCCATCTAACATTCTCTCGTATAAGTAAATGCTGTTTTTCGATGTGGTTATTTTGTGCTTTGGTATCAATACCATACGCAATATAGTGGACAATATATATAATCTCATACAATAATTCTACAATAGGAGTTTGGTATTTTTCTGGTAATTATGGTATTAAAGAAACAATGAATTCTGTATTTTGTCAGGTTGTGCTATTAGTTGCTAGCAGTACATTGCATTTGCTGAAAATCTACAAAATATTCAAAAGCCCGAAACTCACACTGCAAGAACGTCGCAGCGGAAATTCAAGGACGGTGACATTAATCATCATTCTGTTTGTTTTTTCAATAATACCATTTATGGCACATAGCTTTTACCATACAATTCTGGGTTATCCATTCTTACCTCAACACACGTCATTATTTTTCTTTGGGACATATTTCACATACATTAACAGTATTCTTAATCCATTTGTCTATATTCTATCTTCAAAAAAATTTAGCAAAAGAATTATGCAATCAATTCTATATATTCAAAAATAACAAGGCAAATTTGTCCAATACCAGCATCGCTGATATAAATTTTTAGTCGTGCCACCCTAAGGTCAAAAGTGTATATTTTGGGAACGATCTTACTGTTGCTGTTGAGTTTAGCAACTTTAATGCATACTTCCGTTTGATCTTTAGTTCAGCTATACCAGTTTTGACCCTTCTGTATATTAGGGTCTGCTGTATACTATCTCTCCGCAAGTGAATGACAGCTGCGATACAATCGCAGATTATAAAAATCAATCAGGATCTTTCTTCATTCTTTCTTTCCTCTTATTCTCAGTTAAAATGTTTGGCACGCATCTCCCCCTACAGTTTTCATCAGACTAACTCAAAATGTCTAGTACCCATTGAGCAGATGTGTGCTATTCAACATAATTTGGTCTTCTCAATATTTTTCGAGCTACCCAGTTTGCGCGGGCAAAGAATGCTCCATAGTAATGGTATTGTGATTTCCAGGATTTAAAATTTGAAGTGCGACTACTCCTGGAGTTTTGATCGGATTAGTATCATACTTGGTCAGGATGTTACCATTGAGCTTCCAAAGGTGAAAATTGGTCCAAAAGGCACATGCCCAATAGCAAGGGAGCGACTTAGGCCTGTAAATTTACCAGTTTTCGTTCTGGGAGAAATGAACTCCTCTTCATCAGAGAAGTTTATTAGACTTGTTAGATAATACCTTATGACATCAGTTCATGTTAACGTCACCCCTGGTTAATATACTCATTTGGAAGGGCACCCCTTAGGCCTCGATGTTACCAGTTTTCGGTTTGGGCAAAAATGACATCCCGTTCATCGGAGAGGGTCAATAGTCATATGAGAAGATACCGTGTAACTTCCTTTAATATTATCTGGGACACATACCCAGGTGGAAGGGCACTCCCTTGGTTATCAGTTTTCTCTTTTGATACAAATGACTTCCCTTTCATTAGAGAGGCTCGGTGAGCATGTCAGAAGATTCCATGTTACATCCTTTAATGCTAACATCACACATGTATCACCAAGTTGGAAGGGTACGCTGGGCCTCAAATGACAAGTTTTCATTATATGCAGAGATGAATTCCCCTTAAGATCATATTAGAAGATACGTTAGTGTCAAGGCAACCTATTTTGGTCAAAATTATGAGTTTTCGTTTTTGGCAGAAATAAACTCCCCATGCTCAGAAAAGTTGAAATCTAAATATTTCTTATGAACAGCCGTCGACATCTTTCTGTGACATCAATGGACTTGAAATTCGGTCACATTATATGCCTTAGATCAACATGATTTGGTATCACATTTAGAGTTGATTCATCCCATGGTTTTGGAAGGAATCAGCTTTTCTCTGCCTTGGGTGTCTTCATCGTAAGCATATGAGAATTTCAAGTATGTATCTTTGAGCTACGAATACACCTAGAATTTGTATTGGATTACCACCATATTTGGGCAGAATGTTACCCTTGGGATCAACAAATGGATGATGATTTTCGGGTCAACGTTCAAAGCGCAAAGGTACACCGAGGTGTGCAAAATTACAAATTTTCTTTTTCGACATAGATTACACACCCCCTCCCGCCCACCTTACCCATACAGGCTGCTGGAGATCCTTAAATTGAGTGAAAAACAAGCTTTTTTAACATTCAAACTTATTACAATAGATGAATCCAGTCTCCTAGTCAATCATATGACGTGATAATCAACTATGTTACATGTAGGCTGACGTCATAATCAACTATGCCATGAATTACGCGATTTAGTCCGTTATGTTGCACACAATTGTTTATCATTACTATTTAATAAACACACTGTTGAATATTTTGAAACTAATTAGTATCCAAATATTTAACAGTATACCCGTTAGTTTTCTTGAAATTGAGATTCAGGAAGGGCAGTGATCGATTGATCCCAACACGGACGAGGCGTGGGTGGAGCTTAGCTAGAGATGGGCGGGGTATAACTAAAACTGGATCCATCCATTATTTAATCATATTTCTCCAATAACAACCAATGGTCTACCAGACTCGACAACAACATGAGGAAATTTGACATTCACTTAAGAGCGTCGGTTAACCAGTGAAATATTAGTTGACCGAACATCGAATGTGTTCTCCAAACAAACGCTATTACAAATTCACTGTTATTACTATTATTGTCATTATTGCTATCATTGTTTTATTATCGGCAAATTTGGCTCAGTCTATTGCTGCTATTCTGGTGATTAATTAACCCACTATTGACGAATTTGATCATGAAAATCTAAATATTTCCTTATTTAATGTCCATTTGCAGGCCAAGAGAAGACTATTTTTCAAGATTTACCACTGGAGTGGCTGGCTAAAATAGTCTTACGATTGTCCTGTAAATGGACATTCCTCAAGACCACTGCCCAGGCCTGATTTGGCCGCCATAGTCATGAAAGGGTTAAGAAAATCTCCTCATTTTGAACTGAAATGTGGTTAATATGCTTAACTGATTTTTAGTAAAATTCAGCAGTAAATATGTTAGAATATTATGAATTTCTTTGCTTCTTCTTGCAACAATCGATGAACGCTAAGGTGCATCGGGATGTTATCATTTGTTATTGCTCTTCTTCATACTTGTTTAACAGAATTGATCCGCCCAGTTAGGAAACAAGTTCAATCGGATTTCATATAACACCGGATCTATCTGGAATCCATCGCTAGGTGGAATCTGTGATATAATTTAAGTTTGTAATACTGTATAGCAATAGCTGTTTTCGTAAAGTTATTCTTATACATTGCTCCCTAATTCTTGTTACTGGGTGCTTGCTTTCTTAGTCTTCTAGGTGAATATTTTTCATCTTCAAACAAATTTTGTCAATATTTACATCCACGTTATTACGGGTTCAAGTCAAAGAAAAGAAATTAAATAACATATACTTTTGCTTAACACGAAGTTACTATAGTTATGCTTTCAATCGACTTCTCCTGACACTTATTGAAATTCCGGACCTATGACCCGAGGGTTGAGTGTCACTCACCAATTACCTTTTGATATGTCATCGTGCGAGGCGTGATTATTTTGAAACTACCTAACTGATTGATGATGAAGCGTGGAGAACTAATTTGGTGGTTGACTGCACAGCCAGTGCTAGAAATTAATGACCATCCCGTAGTCTGTTACTACCAGATTTAAGAATGGACAACTGAAATTCTAATATCACTAGTTCGATGGACTACCTTAAAGCTAGCGTAAGCCGTTAAGGCCACCACATTACTGATATTAGTCTAAGAAAATCTCCACGTTTTAATGCTAACAGTTACCGTTCTGCAATCTTCTAGCGAGTTGTGACATCAAATTTCCCCTTGTATATACCGGACTATGCACGGACTAAATCTTAGTTGAATCATGTTCGTCAAATAAACCGTTTGCACTGAATACTAACAACAAATAGCCCAACTCAGTTCTGTATGATTACTCTCCTCAATAATTCACTTTTTGGAACTATTGAAGCGAATTCTAATTAAGTGTTTTATTATATCCAATAGCCATGTTGCACTTATGGCGAACTCTGAGGCCATTTTCACTACATGAGAATGCATATGTCTCCTTACATCTAACAGTTCTTTATTTACTTGTAATGGAAAGGGGGTCCAAATCCGTCGCCTCCTATCAATATATATTGTCGTTTATTTTCGCAAAAAATATCCAAATGACCAAATATTCTAAGCATTTCAGTGACCATGAACTGTAGGAAGCATGGTTTACACAATAAGATAGATTGTACAATTTGTTGTACGACCCTTAAGCATTAGTACATGTTGTACAATCCATCTGGTCGGGCAAACCGAGCATTAGGCCACATTGACATGGTAACCGTCAATACATGTAAACTATTTCCACTTGATTCTCATTGCTCACTCATTGCTGAATTAATTGGTAGCAAATCCAGTCAATTGTGGATCAATCAAATGGCTATTTTTCAAAATCACTGTACATGAGGTTTAGTCCGTCTTTAACATTAAAACGAAAATGAAAATCCTAATTTCCGCTTGATCAGGGTTCATTGGCATGCCAAAAGAAGACTATCTTTAAGCTTTGCCACTGAAATAACAGGCTCGTTACCCAATCACTCATTCCAGTCATAAATGTACAAAGATAATCTTCTCTTTGCCTGCAAATGGAAATTCATACCATTTCAGAGGCCACTTTGGCTGGCCTGACCATTATAGGATAAGTTTACACAAGAGGTGTAAAGCAGCTTGTCTACCGACCTTTGTTAAATTCCAATTTCTGCCCTTATCCTGGACAAGGCAGAGAAGAATTTTTACCACTGGAATGACTGGCTCGCCTGGTAGGCCAGCCATTGGATTGGCAAATTAAAAAGTCTTCTCTTGACATGCAGAAAGACTTTCAATAATAACATATTCCTAGGGACCACTATAGATATCTTTTGGCCAGTTTGCTATTAATGATTTGACCACAGACTGGCAGCAATCAGTCCACTGTGAAATTAGGTAAGTGCCACACGGCACATAATTCATAGTGATAATCTTTGTTGATAAGATCCTGTTTGAAGAGTAGTTCACACCTATGGGTTCTGGCAAAGGGTGTTGGTTATCCAATGGAATACGTCAGCTCTGACGTCGATGCTAGGCACACATATCTAGTTAACCACGTTGACTCTCAAAGTTGTTCAAGAAAATTGCGATTTTTTCATAAATATCTTCATGAGCAGACAAAGAGATGGTAGTTTTTGAGAATTTACCATAGCAATGACTGTTTCGGTTATGGAGCCAGTCTTTTCTGTGGTAAGATTTAATAAACAAAGCCCGTTTCCTCTTGGTATGCAAATTGACATTTCTCAAGACAACTGTATGAGCCTAATGTATAGCCATGGGTATTAAATTGTTAATTTAGAAATCAGACATCATTGACAAATAGAGAGCACGGAGGCAAATTCGGAGAATTAATTTGGCTTTAATTTTCTTTGCAGGTTATCTTACATATTCATATAAATATGTATATTTTATAAATTCTTCCAGTGTACACGTTTACAATTTTTGTGACTGTGTACACATCATGTGAATGTGTACACATGTACACGTGTGTATCCATAGTTTTACGCTAACGCTCATGCAGGCCCTTGAGATTGTGGTTGGGTGAGGGTTTTGCAACCGACCATAAACACTCTGATCCACATAGATTTTAGACAATTCTCTGAGCTAATAGTCTCGAGCATTTCTGATGAAGTAAGTCAGTCCCAGAGAAACTGGCCACTGAATTTAAAATGGACATTTATCATGCTGAAATGCCTAGTGGTTCTGGGTGGGATAACAATCTCACCAAATTATATCTCGATGACCTGAAACTCAAAGCTTTAGTGAAAATAAGCTGTGCCCCCACCCCCTCCCCACCCTTATAATGAGGATAACGTATGCATGGCTAGCTCTATTGTTGTTGGATTGAGTTATATCAAATGGATAGTACCAATTTGCGAACGCAAAACATCGAATATCTAAGAGGTTGTCTGGCAGTGCATGTTCTGATAATCATCATCAACATTTCATGAGCTTTCATGGGAAGGTATACATACTGAAAAATATGCATATATCACGGAGCAGATGACTGCACATAAATTCTACCACTTTGTCTACATAATGACCATTATGTCTACTTTTGCAGTGTTAAGGGTCTGCTGGCAGTGTTTATTACTGAGTACAGTGTGATGTAGGTTATGACCATCGCGACACTTGCGTGTAACATTATCATTTATGTAAGGCAGACCCTCCATGTAAGCAAAATGCTAATTGGTTCTGTGAGAATTCTCATAGATGGTTTCAAATTGAGATATGTTATAGCAATCATATCAGCTCTAAGATATACGATGAGCTCTAAGTTTGCACTACATGTTACCAGTTGCTTAGAGCCACGGATTCTCGTGTTAAGCACTTT